>CM057459.1:601440000-602065000 GCA_016271365.2 Neoceratodus forsteri
TAGGCAGTCCTTATCTGCCATCAGAGTCTATGTTTCTATGTTTCTATGAGGTATTAGCTCAAAGGTATTGTAATCCAAAACTTAAATAAATAAAAATAATTAAAATAAATACTGAACAGAAAGACTGATTCAATTTACTCCTTTCCTTTATCATTCCCCTCTCATCCATCCTTCCACTTTAGCCTGAAAATTCCCCCTTTTATGTTGCACTGTTTCTATAAGCAGTGAAAAAACATTTTATTCCCCCTTTTTCATCTACGCTGCTATCCTCATTTCTGTTCCAGACTTTGCCCAACTCACAGCATTGCTGGCATCCTTCACCCTGCTTTCATATTCCACCCTATCTGAAGGCCTTCAACTTCACTCTAATTGCCACTACCACCACCTGTGTGAATCACAGCAGTTTCCTGCCCCTTTTGTTTTCCCTACTACTCTGACACAGTGACTTGTTACCTTCAATACTGAGTAGTTTATCACTTCTCATTTTTTTTCTACCACCTCTACTGCTTTTACCACTTCTATCTTGTACTGTGATCACTCCCTCATCCTGCCAAATACTTCTTACTTGAAGTCCAGGACTTCTGTCTGTGACTTCTTCCTGTGTGTTTCTAATACAATAATAAACCACATGGATCGATGGTCACTAGTTCTTAATAGGTACTGCACTGTGGTCTCCCCTATACAGTCCATGTTCATGAGGACCAAGTCAAGGATGGCCCTTCTCTCTTGTAGGCTTCTTACCATATGGGTCAGGAATGCTTCCTGGGACACCTCTACTGACAGCTGATTCCTGCCACTTGTTGCTAATGAACTCCTCTAGTGCATAATTGGCAAGTTAATATTACACATTAACATAATTTTTCCCTCCTTAGCTGCCGTCCTAATTTTATCCCCATTTACCTGAAAAACATCTTGTTCTGTGATGGTGGTCTACGTACCTACTCCTATCCTGTTTTTCCTCCCCCATTTTGAACTACTTGAACCCACACTGTCTCTATGGACTTGCCTTCTACACTATGCCTTATCTCCATTGCTTTTATACCCACCCTTAAATATAGCACTACCCTAGGTTTTATTTTAGTGTGGCATAGATCAGAAACTGTACATAAAGGTATGCCAGGTGCATTAAAGTTAAAATATACTGATCTGCCACTTTAAAAATGTTTTATTTCACCACAGTTTAATGGGCAGCTGAATCAGTGGGCAATCAATAAGAGGAATGTGGTGTCAGCCTCAGAGTATTCTGCTTGCCCACATATTTTGTACCATTGGTGCTGTGCTGAGCGGAGATGAGCAAAACTTTTTATTTTATTTGAATATCAGTGATCAGAAGAGGCACATTGTGTGAAGAAATATAAACATTGTGCTTCCACAGAATAACACAAAATATGTGAAATATGGTGGAATGTGGAAAACTGTGAAAGTCTGTAAATGTCGTCAGTTTTGCTGGTGAAATGACACAATTTGTGGGATTCTGCCACTGAAAATGAACTCTCAATGGCAACATTCTGCAAAACTCCAGTGCAAACGTCCATTAAAATATCTCCATGTGGAATGGCTTTTGCAGGGATCAGTAGTACTTTAACTGTTTAACTGTTTGATTCTTGTTTTGGAAAAAGATACCAGGAGCCCCCCCCCCCCGGAGTCACACACCATGAGCCCCCAGTAACATTTAAGAAAAATGTCTAAGAAATGTGATGCAACCTATGTGAATTAGCTTGAGTTGAGCTTGCCAAACCCTTAAACACTGCATCAAAGAACAGGAGAAGTGTGGCCTTCACCGAATCCATAATTTCCTTACCGGTCACCTGTAACCCTCTTATGGGCCAGAACACACTATATAAAAGAAGCAGCCAGAGAGTGGTTTCAACACAAGAACAAAAGAAAGTAATGGGACGTAGTTCATATCGACATGTTAAATTTAATGTGTTGGCTCACGACCGATGAAGGGGGTCACCTTGTAGTTGGTGGTCAGGCTAATCATGATTTGGCCAAATGATGAAACCAAGACCCCCTTTAAATTGTTAAAATAATGGCATGAAGACAGAAAGCAAGAACATGGAATTAACTTAAATGAACTATAGACATTCAAGTACATTTTAGGAGGAAGCACTGGTACATTAATTGTTTGATTCTGATTTTGTTCATACACCAGGGGCCCCTCTACAACATTTTAGAAACATGTATAAGAAATGTGATAAACTCTCTGTAGCTTAACCACAACTGAGCTTGCTAAACCTTTAAACATTGCATCTTTTTACTAGCATGCCACTGGTGATGCACCTACTACTGAGTTAAAGGAAAGAAAGAAAATATATTTGTGTCTTTATAGTTTTGTATATGAAGAATAATCAGTTCAGTCTAGCAGAACATTATTTTATTACTTTTATACATGAACAGAATTATGTACAGAGAATTGTATTGTTAGAAAGCTACCTCTCCAGTCACTCTAGGTGCAGAGACTGTTATTTCTTAGCTACAACCCAAAAAAGCACAGAAACTGCTATTTCTTAGCTGCAACCAAAGAAACATAGCCACCTGGACAGGATATGAAATCTACCGATCATCTGATGCTCATTTGGCTAAAGGGAATATTCAGAGAATGACTTAAATTATTTTTCATAACCTCTAAAATATCCTGTTGGGATACTGTCAATCCTCTTCCTCACCCTGGGTCTTACATTTTACCTATTTTAAAATATATATATATGTCTATATATCTATATTGAGCTATCTATCTATCTATATACAGTATATATATATATATATATATATATGTAACCCCTTGTTACCCAGGGTTACTAGAATCCCGGTAAGACCTAGTGGTAGGCAGGAAAGGCAGCTTGTGAAACTCCAGTTAAATGGATTTCACACTGTCTCATTCTGTTCTGTCTCAGCTGAGACTGAGGGATGACAACACCATAGAAATATCTCAGCTGCATGAGCCACAATGGAATCTGCAGAAGGGAGTTAGAGTAGAATGTTGGGAGGTTTGAACAGTCAGTGTGTTCAGTTGGGAGTTGGAGGTTGTGAGAGGAGCACAGCAGCTCTGTGCTCAGGCTCTTGGAGCCTCAGCCCTGAAATAGGGCTACATTTAGGGAAAGGTGTGTGTTTCTGCCAAGAGAGAGACATAGTAGCTGTTTTTTTAAGTGGTGGAGACAATTGATTCAGGTCTCTGTGCCCCGTCCCTGAGGGGATAGGGCAGGAAGGTTTTCCTGCTATTCCAGGGGCAACCCCCTGGCTACTGCTAGAGAAGAAGTTGCCTTATGTTTTCCCAAGAGTGTGGCGTACAAGAAGATTTCAAGATTCGCCTGTGGGGTACCTGCAACTGAAGGGTGAGTTCTGCTCTTTCTAAAGGGCCCATGTTTCATCCTGAACTGTGTTAAAGTGGGGATTGGACTACTGAAGTAGTGCGAGGCCTAGAGTAATAGGCTTAGCCAAAAGTAAAAGTATGTTCAAGTCCAGCACAAGGGGAAAGTCAAGACATGTAGAGGAGATGTGATATACGTCTACCCTGTAATCTACATTGCCAAGCTTTCAAAAGAGTTGTTTAGCATCCAGAGAAATGCCCGGGTATGGATTGTGGGAGCTAGAGGTGGAGACCACTGATCTTTAGTAACCAGGTCCACCTCTACGGATTTGCTCTGTGGATTTCTACTTTGCCTCATGCACTTGGCCAGTGATGAGGGAAGTACCCAGATGTGGGATTGGAAGGAAATTCCTTCTATGAGTCAAAGACTCTAAGGTGGTTTGGGGAGCCACCAACAGGAAAACTGGTTCATTCCCATATGGACCACGGATCAAGTGGCCAGCGGGGGAGCTGGGCCATGGGAAAAACCCAAGTAGTGTACAAGTCGGGCTGTGTACCCAAAGCTGCATGCAAGTCCGGGCTGTGTGCCTGGTGGGTTCAGAGCCTGAGGGCTGGAATAGTGAAGAACTGTTCTGTGTCTCTAATCTGCATTACCAGGAATGTAGCCCTGTGGGGGTCTGTCTATGCTTTGTTTGTTCAGTTTGGATGTGAATAAAAGCCACACTGTAGAATCCCATTCCTGGTTTTGGACATGACAGTTATTGCTTCCTGTGTTCAGATTTACTTGGGTGCCCCTGTGCAGAGTAGCCAAACCTAGGCCCCCTGTGCCGAGTAAGCTAGTCCTCCCTGAACCCAGTGCCCACCAGGTACTGCTGTCAGCTTCAACAGCATGCCACCTGTCATTTTGCAAAAAGGCATGGGTGAGGGCATTACAAAAATGGAGGCACTGCTTTGGATTTAATTCTGGGAGGAAGGGTGCTCAGGCAGGGGGCTAGCGTTTTGGCTATCTGACAGTGGGTAACCCAAAAAGCTGAAGCAAGGCTAACTAGTGTGTCGCTGTGTGCTGTGGATCTTATGCTGCTGTTAAAATGCCAACTGTTTACCAAGGAGCAGTAAAGCTAAAAGAGTGTGCCTTTGTCCTGCATCAAATGTTTACAGCGTTTTTGCCAGCCTGTTAAAGAACTGTGTTGTGATAAAGAAAAGTGTGGAAGACTAGGGGTAGCAACAGGAAAATTGTGCCCTGGACGTTGGAAATGCTTTTTAAAGAACTGTGTGATTAAGAAAAGTGTGGAAGACTAGGGGTAGCAACAGGAAAATTGTGCCCTGGACGTTGGAAATACTTTTGAGTGAACTAGAGACTTGCAATGTAAATGGCCATGCTAAATGGCTGAAATGGGCTCCCGCCATGGAGTCAGTTGAAAAAAAGGAAAAGCGGTTTCTGCAGTTTAAATTTGCCTGCTTGACAATTGCCGTGAAGAGAAGAGCACTCGAGAGGAAGAAGAGGCTCATTTGCATGGTGTTGTGTGATTGGTGAGGCTGCACTCAGTCCCGCCCCCCCAGCCAGCTCTACAGTGACTGCCCCAGCATTTGAGAGGGAGTGTGAGTGGAGTGTGTGTACTGGCTAGTGGAGGAGCGTCACGGTGATTAAAAAGCGCTGTAAAACTTGTAAAAATAGACTTTTCTGTTCAAAATCGGGCTCAACCCGCATCTCGATCGACTGAATTGCAAGTGTGGTGATCGGGGAGACAATCATCAGGACTGCCCACCTGTTTTCTTTCTGAGGCCTCCAAGACTGGCTGCAGGCCGTTTTTCTATTGCAGCAAACAGCTACTGATAACAGTAAGTACCAACAGTAAAAGTTTCTCAAACAGTGATTTTCTGCCAAAAGCCAGCTGAATATGTGTGCAGCAGTGTAGTCACTTTGAAAATAACGACTGTGTCAAGTTTTACCAGCAAGAGCAAGTCTGCTGGGCCATTGACTGTGTGCATAGTTATGAATTCAGCATCAGTTTAAAGTTTTAAAGCCAGAGAGAGACTGTGAGTTGTAACCAAATGTGCAGCACTAGTTTACAGGCAATCCTGTGCTTGAAATCCTGAGGCTTTAAGGGACTGTGAGTTAAAGAAATGTTTCCAGCAAGTGAAAAGTCTGTGGCAAATCAAGTAAATGTGTTAGAAAAAGAACAGTGTAAGTTTGTGCAGTTTGAGCAAAAGTTATCAGTAGTGTGTGTAAATCGGATGCGCAGTGGCTTGACCCAATTTCTGAATGTTGATGCGCAGGAGTGCTGCCGCCGCCATTACAGGGTGGGGTAGTAAAGTAAACACAGCAGCAGAGGAGCCATTTTAAAAGTAAAGAAAGTGTTCAGTGAAGTGGGACTTTCAGTAACAGTGAGCATTTCTTTGTTTTCCCTGCAGATATGGCCTCAGGACCAGCTCACTACTCGGATCATGCCCGGGTTGCAGTAACAGCAGCAGTAAAAAGATTAAGGGACATTGAAAGGTGTTATTATGGAGGACAACTGCATTCTCATGTGGCGATTCCTGGATATCCATTGCAAGTGCATCAAATATGCTTAAATGCTGGAAGGGACGTCTTCATGATACCTCACTGTTCTTGGTGCATAGAGAAACATGGCTTGTATAAAGTGCCCCAGATTTGTTTGGCTCCCACATGGACAAAGGTTCAGGAATCTGTAGTTGGCAGCACACAGCACCAGGCGGAGCCTGTTGAAGAAGGCCCCTCGGGGGAGTGTGGCACAAAGCTAGAGGGTGCAGATTTGGAGACAGAACCAGATGTTGAAATTTCAGATGCTGGATCTCAGAAGGAAAATTCAGATAAAGCATCAGTAGACTCCTGGAGGGGGGGCCTAGCCCAAGTCTCATAGGAGAAGATGAGATGCGGGAGGCCTTTGAATGGGAGGTGTCAACCTCCATGCCTGGTGATGAGTGGATAGTCTCAGGAGAGAGGACGACTGCTCACTCCTGGGCTCAGATCCTCAGTGAGGAAGAAGATGAGGGGGAACCTATGTGGCCTTGTGAAAAAGGAATAGGTACACAGCCTCAAGCTCTTGCCTCGGAGGAATGCATGGAAGAGAGTGGTGATGCCACTGCCCTGGTTATGCAAGAAGAAGAAGTCAGGGATCCGTTTTCATCTCGCTGAGGATGCGTAGCTGGCAGAACCAGGACTGGCCGCCCCCAAGCCAGGCCAGAGGTCTCAGGTTGACCAAAGCTAGTAAAGAGGAGAGACTGGTTCGTAGGAAGGTGAATGAGATCAATGGGATGACCTGTCCTCAGACAGTCTGGGAGGAGATTGAGAACAGCAGGAAATCCTGGATCTGGGCCGAAGCAATGAAATGTGTGCATCCTGGTGCAAACAAACATGTCAGAAACAGACTGTTTCATGAGAAATATACCCAGTGGAAGAGAGGCAGGATACTGTTTATGGACAGAGTGCGAATAATGGACAGAGAGGGACATGAAACCTTCCACTGTGTGAATTATATGTGCCCAGACAAGGTAATAATTCAAGCTCCTGACCCCCTGTACTATTGGCCTCAATGCAAGGACCTCCCAGCCAATGTGCCCATGCCTGCCAGATGGAAAGCTGAGCAGTGGTAGTCAATACTGCAACACCAGCCTTTGCAGTGCCTTTGTTGATCTGCCAGTATGGACATCCAGGACTCAGGTGCCCCACATTCATCAGTTCTACAGTGTATTGGCCTTTCCAGAATCCATCGACTGGCCCACCAGATGACTTCAGATCCAGAGAGGACACCATCCCAGCTGTATCCTGATTCATCACCTGGTAATCAGATGACATCAGACCAACTGTTTTCTTTTTTGTTCCTCTTCTAAGGTTCCATCTCCAGAGACGACATCATCCCAGCAGTTCCCAGATGTGCCCTCCTGTAGTTTCTGGAAGATGTCTGCCCAGCTGTATCGGAAGAAATGCTGCCAGGGAGAGTCTTCAGCTGAGGAGCAGGTCAGTGTATCTTAATCCTTCTACAAGGGGTTGGTAAGTCCAACTTTTTCTATCCTTATGACATTGCAGTACACACCCTACACTAGCAGACTCCAGAATGTGTGAACTGTCCTCAAAGACTCTCCCCTTTGGGACTTTGGCCTGCTAGAACTGTGCTTCAAAGGGCTCTGGCCCAGGAGAGACTCTTTAATGGACTAGCCTTCAGGCACTGTGGTCACTAGTTGGGACTTTTAGGGCACTCCATCCCCCAAATGTGTATTGTAAATAATGTCATTGTTTTTCTACTGTTTTCTAGTGTATATACTGTTTTTCTACCTTTTCTAAAAAAAAAAAGAATCTTTTTGGGATTCTTCAGTGTTTTGATGGTAGGGGTTTAGATAGACTGTGTATGCAGATTAGGAGTGTGTGTTGTCTTTCTTTTTCTTGCAGGTGGTCCTGGAGAAGATAGAAGAGAAGACAAGAAGAAGAGGAGGGGCTTAGTGGAGTTCCTCACTAGTACTTTAGTGTGTAGTAATTTAAAGAACTGTGATTGTTATAGTTGTTGTTACTGTATTAACCCTTTCCTTCCACAGGTGTGGTTGTGGGGGTAATGTAATGTAATAGATGGTATTAGTTTCTTGGTGTGTGGTTGCAGGATGCTCAAGGTCGGGGAGGTCCCCGGGTTGTTTTTGTTTTGGGGTGTTAAATTAGAGGCAGACAGATTTTCCCTACTGGGCTAGGAGGATAGACAGGCTGTGGTCCTGAACGGCCATAGGGACTGCAGTGCTGAGCTATTAGGGCTATGCTCTGGACAGTCCTACCAGAGCCACTAGGCATCCATAGTAAGTGGGTAGATTGGAGGCTGATATGTCAGCTAACGGCCTCTAGGCCCTTAGTGTTGCCTGCCTGTGCTCACACACGGTAGGAGGGGGCCTGATCACCCCCCTTCGCAGGTAGCACATAGGGTGGGATGGCCTAAGCTGGGTAAACAATGACTGTGGACAGTCATTTTCCTGGTCAAGGGAGAGTGTAACCCCCTTGCTAGCCGGGGTTACTAGAATCCCAGAAAGACCTAGTGATAGGCAGGGAAAGCAGCTTGTGAAACTCCAGTTAAATGGATTTCACACTGTCTCACTCTGTTCTCAGTCTCAGCTGAGACTGAGGGATGACATCACCATAGAACTATCGCAGCTGCATGAGCCACAATGGAATCTGCAGAAGGGAGTTAGAGTAGAATGTTGGGAGGTTTGAACAGTCAGTGTGTTCAGTTGGGAGTTGGAGGTTGTTGTGAAAGGAGCACAGCAGCTCTGTGCTCAGGCTCTTGGAGCCTCAGCCCTGAAATAGGGCTACATTTAGGGAAAGGTGTGTGTTTCTGCCAAAAGGGAGACACAGTAGCTGTTTTTTAAAGTGGTGGAGACCGTTGATTTGGGTCTCTGTGCCCCGTTCCTGAGGGGATAGGGCAGGAAGGTTTTCCTGCTATTCCAGGGGCAACCCCCTGGCTTCTGCTAGAGAAGAAGCTGCCTTATGTTTTCCCAAGAGTGTGGCGTACAAGAAGATTTCAAGATTCGCCTGTGGGGTACCTGCAACCAAAGGGTGAGTTCTGTTCTTTTTAAAGGGCCCATGTTTCATCCTGAACTGTGTTAAAGTGGGGATTGGACTACTGAAGTAGTGCGAGGCCTAGAGTAATAGGCTTAGCCAAAAGTAAAAGTATGTTCAAGTCCAGCACAAGGGGGAAGTCAAGACATAGAGAGGAGATGTGATATACGTCTACCCTGTAATCTACATTGCTAAGCTTTCAAAAGAGTTGTTTAGCATCCAGAGAAATGGCCAGGTATGGATTGTGGGAGCTGGAGGTGGGAGACCCCCCATCTTTAGTAACCAGGTCCACCTCTACGGATTTGCTCTGTGGATTTCTACTTTGCCTCATGCACTTGGCCAGTGATGAGGGAAGTACCCAGACATGGGATTGGAAGGAAATTCCCTCTAGGAGTCGAAGGCTCTAAGGTGGTTTGAGGAGCCACCAACAGGAAAACTGGTTCATTCTCATATGGACCGCGGATCAAGTGGCCGGCGGGGGAGCCAGGCCATGGGAAAAACCCAAGTAGTGTACAAGTCGGGCTGTGTACCCATAGCTGCATGCAAGTTTGGGCTGTGTGCCTGTTGAGTTCAGAGCCTGAGGGCTGGAATAGTGAAGAAGTGTTCTGTGTGCATTGTGTGGGCATGTGTGATTTTGTATTTTCTTGAAACTTGGCTTGCCAGCCAAATGCCCTTTGGGGTAACCCTTGCCTCAGTGTTTGCACACAGAGGTTCTTTGTCTTTTAAATAGTTTTTTATTTTAATGGGTTCACCACAACATAACCCAGACAGACCATCTTAGGGTAGCTGGTTCATTCCACTGGGGTGTCAAACAGACGAGGCATACTGATGAGTCCTGGTAGGACAAACACGTGTCTATGTCATCTGTTAGCACCCTTTGCAAACTGTGTGAGAGGCCTTCGCACCATGCAATTCTGCTTAAAGTTGAACCAGCATAACATTCTGTGGTGATTTGCATATGCAGCCCATGATGCTTTGCATTGTGTGGGCATGTGTGATTTTGTATTTTCTTGAAACTTGGCTTCCCAGCCAAATGCCCTTTGGGTAACCCTTGCCTCAGTGTTTACGCACAGAGGTTCTTTGTCTTTGTGTCTCTAATCTGCATTACCAGGAATGTAGCCCATGGGGTCCATCTATGCTTTGTTTGTTCAGTTTGGATGTGAATAAAAGCCACTCTGTAGAATCCCATTCCTGGTTTTGGACATTACAGTTATTGCTTCCTGTGTTCAGATTTACTTGGGTGCCCCTGTGCAGAGTAGCCAAACCTAGGCCCCCTGTGCCAAGTAACCTAGTCCTCCCTGAACCCAGTCCCCACCAGGTACTGCTGTCAGCTTCAACAGCATGCCATCTGTTGTTTTGCAAAAAGGCAGGGGTGAGGGCATTACATATATATATATATATAGTTGCTTATCTTCAGGACATCTACTATCTCTTTTTCTCATTGCAGGTCTTTGCTCAATAAGGGGCTCATGGAGGAAGATCAGAAATCAGTTTTGATTCTAGAACTCCTGAAGGTCATAAGGAGTCCATGGTCTGACCCTTGCATGTTTGATTTGTTGTGGCAGAATATATCCCAGGTATTCTGGATGCCATGAGTGATAGGTGTGTTGACACCAGCAACTACTTTGCTCACACCCACAATCTTATGCTCATTGTTGAGGATGCCAGCATCGACAACACAACCCAAGGCATCTTAGAGCATTTTACCTTTTCCAGCAAAGTCACCAAATATATCTGAGATGTGCATGCCCTGTCACTACAACTTCCCCAGCATTTTCTAATTCAGAATGTTACTATGTAGTGGAATTCCACCTATAATATTCTTCAGAGGCTCCTGCAACAGGAGGAAACCTCACATGACCTGAGCATGGAGAACAACAGTGGTGGAGACCATGGCCACCAGATTTGGGCTGTGACAGAGGAAATGGTGAAGGTGCTGTGCCCATTTGAAAGGAGCACCTGGGACCTCAGTGAAGGGTCTGAATCCCTGAGTCAGGTAATTACTGTAATGCAGATTCTGAAAAAATAACTCAGACAATTTGCAGATCTAGCTGCTAAATATCTATTGGTGACTGCCTTTACTGAGCACCAAATCCTTCAAATGAAGAATAATTCACAAGCAGTGCCTCAAAGCACTGTACTCACTGGAGATGAGAAGGGAGAGGAGATATGATGGAGACCTAATTTTCTGAAAGGAATAAACATGTGAGCTGTGAGGAACTATTTAGCTTGAATACAAACTTGAGGATATGAGGGCATGAGTGGAAACTGACAGAAGGGAGGTTTCGGGGTATGAAAAAGTATTATTTTACAGAAAGGGTCATGTGACTGTGGAACAGTCCTCCAGATGATGTGGTGGGAGCTAAAACAGTGATGGTTTCAAGCACAGCTGGGACAGAATGAAGGGTATAATAGCCACTTGGGGCAACAGAATCAGGAAGGAGAATGGGGGGAGGGCTAGGACCCTGGATGGACAGTCAGTCCCAGGTTTAGATAGGGGAACTTGGGCAGACTGGCCTTTTTTCTGCCATCATTGTCTATGTTTCTATGTTATATTTGCTGAGTGTGGAATGATAAACACTACATTTAAGCTAGGGTTGCTTGTATTCTGATTCATCAAATTTTGACACGATTTTCGAAATAAGGCTTTTCAGTATTGCAGTTTAAAATCCTAACTCTGAAATTTATGTCTAAACCATGTTTTTACATATAAATTTAGGATTATGGAATTAGGATTCATAAATGTGGGGGCAGTAGTATAGCCAAGAGGTTAGGTTAATGAGCTGCAAATGGGCTTGGCACATCTATCAGATATGTGTTTACTCCCACAACCTCCATTTGCATACTGTGTGACTCTTAGCAAGTCACTTAATCTCCCCAGTGCTCATGGGTCATCACTGAAAACAGGCACTTGTGCCTAGTGGACCTTACCTGGTTACAAAAGGGGTATAAAAAACTCTGATTCTGATTTTAAGGTCCTTTTTAAATCTGAAAGAAATCAGATTTGGAATTGGAAATTCCTAATTTCCTAAACAGTCCAGTTGGTTCAGAATTGGCCAGTTCAGAGTCTCCCTAATTTAAGTCACAATGTAGGACCACACTTTAAGTGAGGCACATGACCTTACAATACCAGGCCACAGGATCAATGATTTTTAGCACCTGCAATGCTATGAGCTCAGCTACAGCTTGAAGGGGATGGTGACAATGATGATATGCATAGCAGGAAATAGCCAGCATGTGACATTGCAACTGCAACCACTACTACAGAGTCAACAGAAAAACCTCATGCCACCACTAAGAAGCAGAGAGAGTGGGCAGAGTTTGTTTTCTCCTCACAGGAATAGCAGTAGAAGAGGTCCAATCTTAAATGCACACTTAAACGTGCAATTTGAAAATTCACTATTCAGTGTCACAGATCTTACCGTCACACTTTAGTGTTGTATAAAAATGTGCAACACTGAAATCTGCAGTTTATGACACATAAAACGGTCATTTAGGTAACTGACAGCCATAGTCCTAAAAATATATTTCTGGTGCATTTCTGGAAAAACTAACAATAGAATCTTGCTTAACAGGTGCCGTTCAGCAAGATTCATGTGCTTGTTTCCTTTAAATAATTCATTTTTATGTATTTTCAAGTTTTCTATCCAGAAAGAAAACAAGACAGTGGCCATCATGGCATAAAAATGTTTCCTCCCAAAAGGAAAATAACTCATTTTGTGAAAGCAAAATGGCTTATGCAAGGTAAATTTATGTGTCATATTAGAGAGTTATCCTGCAACCCTACTGAGCATGGTCAGAAGCCAAATTTCAAAACTTTATAACTCTGGAATGGATTCATATTTTTTCATAAAATCTTCAAAAGGCTTACTCTGGGAACAAGCCCCTTCAATCCTGAGTGTTTTGGAACAATATTCCACACTGTCTATCAGAAAGTGAGAGCAACAAATGGTAAATAAATGGACAAAAGTGATGCTTTTTGTGTATTTATGATGTAGCCAGATTTCAGAATCCAGAAAAGCACCCATCACAAAATGTCCTACAGCTTGAGAATCTGCCAGCTGGACAATGCATACCAAATGTTGAGCAATTTTGTTGAACACCACCAAAGTTATTAAGGTGCAAGAATTAGAGTTTAACATGGAGACGTCCACACACCCCTAGCAGTTGCACTAGATATGAGCGCTGGGGATTGGGCGCCTACAATAATGGCAACCCAATCCCCGGCACATGTCTTCAGGGCTATCATAGAGTAGGGCATCCGGATGGGGGGTTGGTGAATATAGCAATGGGATATTGCTATACGTGTGCCGACGGGGGGAGCAAGCATGCACAGCGAGGGGCAGGAGGGAATGTGAGGGGTCGTGCCACAGTGGGTTGCTGAGCCAACACCGTGGCATGGTGGGTGGATGGGTTGGTGGCGTTGGTCAGCAGGGTACTGGGTTCAGGTCCAGGGCACTGGGTGCAGATGCATTTTGTTGCGCCCAGCCCAAACCTTTTTTTATATTTTTATCCCCATCATGAACCCCCTGGAGTTGAGAACTTGGGGGGGCATGGTGGGCACAGCCCCCCACATAAAACATTAAAAAATGAAGTCCTTGGTGCCGTTTTGCTGTGCGCCAGGCTGTCAGGGTGCCAAACAAATCTTTAGCACTCTGACTTCTTGATAACAGTGATCACCTTTAGGCTTTCGCCGTTATCACATAAACCCCCTCTAACTATACTTGCAATGCTGTGAAAGCATAATATATATTCACTGCAAACAACTGCATTAATGCACCAATCAGTGTTCAACTTAACACCACAAAAGCAGGACAATTGGCATTACGGTTTCTAACCCTAACTCTCCACCACCCAAAGTAGCAAAAGAACAAGACCATACAAGCAACCACAGACAGCCATTATCAGGTAAGACAAAAAACATACAACTGTTCCCAGATAGTACAGATGCTGTAGAACTGATGTGTTACCTTTGTGGATTTTTATTTGTGGTATGCACACTGCAAGGCATACACACTCACTTCTGGCTGCTGACAGAAATCCATGATACATAAATCACAACCCTACTTTTGTCTGCAAAAGTACTTGCTCCCTGCAGCCACAGATATAAATCTGTGATACCCAAATTAGAGAATTTTGTTTTGTCTGCAGAAGTATAGGTTCCTATGTGGCCAGTGCTTCTGTAGCCACAGGTACTCTTGCACACTCTAAAATATATACCAACCTCTGGCTGAAGAAGTGCAGACCCTTGATGGAAAAATGACTCCAGAGTCAAAATAGCAGAGCAAGTAGGCTGGCCTGGTGAGGGGGGTTGTGAGGGGGTTTACAATAAGATGACCTGGACATAGTAGCAATAACCAAGACATAGTTCATGGGAAGCCATGACTGGGAGGTAGCTGTACCAGGCTATTATCTATTTAGGAGGGATAGAGAGGGTAAGAAGGGGGCAGGGTAGCTCTCTATGTCAGGGAAAGGATAAAATCAACTGCAGTACAAGGTAGGCAGGGGGAGGCTGAGGCACTGTGGGTCACCCTTGGGTCTGGCAATGACATAGCAATTCACATGGGCATGATCTACAGGCCTCCAGCACAGGGGGAGGATGTGGATAGGGCATGGATGAAATCCATGGGAAGAAATCCATTAGATGGCAGCAAAAGGAGAGATACTGCTGCTGGTGATTTTAATATGCTGGATGTAAATTGAACCATTCCAGTAGCAGCCTCTGCCAGGAGCTGAAGCATCCTGGAATCCTTACAGGGGGCAGGCCTGAGGCAGATAGTGCTAGAACCCACCAGCGACAATGCGATTCTTGATCTAGTACTGACCAATGGGCACAGAATCATGGATATCTGGATGGAAGAACACCTAGGGGCTAATTCTACAAGGAGGACGCAGGGCTTGCTCCAAGTCCTGTGTCCACTACATAGTTTGAAGCAGCTGCTCCAAAGCCCTCGGATGCAACTCAGTCCAAATCTGGAAAGGCTGGCACAGTTGCAACATTTTTCCCACTTTATGGCAGCTTGCACCAAAGGTTTGATGCAAGCCCTTTAAAAATGGTACCCCCACGGATGCAAAGTTAGACCAGAGGGGAGCTGTTCTAACTTTGGTGCACCTGGAACTTGCAGCAGGGGATTGTTAGAATAGGAAACTCCCCCCGTTTGGTGCAAGTCACCACTTGCATCAAACACCCTGCTGCAAGTCCCCTGTGGCAATCACAACCCCTACTAGAATCCAGCCCCTAGGGTCCAGCGACCACCACACCTTCTTGTTTAATATGAGCACAGTGTTGCAGTCAAGACACAAGGGCAAGGGTCTTGGATATCAAGTGGATGTACTTTGTTAGGAAGGGGATCTGTATCAAAGAAACCTTGGCAAGGAACGAAGTCAGTGGGGGGGTTGAGGAACAGTGGGCACATCTTAAAGGAGCCATTGAGGAGGTGACAAACCAGTGCATTAGGCAGAGAAAAAAGGACAAGAGAAGGAAAAAAAACACTATAGTTCTCAAGAGAGGTGACAGAGAAAATAAGGGCCAAAACATTGGCTTTCAAGACATACAAGGGGACACGGGAAAGAAGACAGAGTGGTGTATCTAAATCACTAGAGAGTAGCAGGGACAGCAGTTAGGAGCTCTAAGGTGCAAACAGAAGACAGAATAGCACAGATAATAAAGAAAGGGGACAAGACATTCTATAGGTACATCAGTGAAAGAAGGAAAACCAGGGGTGGGAACATAAGGATCAGAGGGGAAGGGGAGGAGTGTGTGGAGGGAGACCTAGAAAAAGCTACAGTATTGAACAATTATTCCTCTTCAGTATTCACTGTAGAAGGGGAAGGAGAGGGACCACAGTTAAGTATCAGAAACAAAATGGGAAGGGAAGTGAACACCAGTCCATTTACAGAAGAGAAAGTCCTAGAGGAGTTCACAAAACTGAAAGTGGACAAAGCAATGGGGCCAGATGGAATACATCCTAGGATATTAAATGAACTACAGGTGATGCTGGCAGCACTGCTGGCAGCCCTGTTTAGTGAGTCGCTCAATACAGGAGAGTTCCAGAGGACTGGAGGAGGGCACATGCAGTGCCTCTTCACAAAAGTGGAAACAGGGAGGAGGCTGGGAACTACAGACCAGTCAGCCTTACCTCAGTAGTGGGGAAGATTATGGAAGCTTAAAGAAAGGATTGCAGAACACTTGGAATCCAGCAGAACACAGTACCTGAATCAACATGGATTCACTACAGAAAGGTAATGTCAAACAAATGTGATAGATATCTGTGACTGGGTAACAAGGGGGGTGCATCAGGGAGGTGTGGTGGGTATTGTCTGCCTTGATTTCAGGTAAGCCTTCAACACCATTCCCCATAAAAAGCTGATAAACAAGCTGGGTAGCCCGGGAGTAGGACACAAGGTGGTAAACTGGGTTAGAAATGGGTTGGTGGACAGAAAACAGAGGATAGTGGTAAAGGGGGTCCAATCTGAAGAGAGGGTAGTGACCAGTGGGGTGCCACAAGGATCAGACCTGGGTCCAGTCTTTTTTAATGTCTTCATCAGTGGCATTGCAGAAAAGCTGGAAGAAAGGTCTGCCTGTTTGCAGATGACTCCAAGATCTGCAACAGGGAAGGCACTCCAGCTGGGGTGGAGAAAATGAGGAGGGACTGAGGAAAGCTTGAAAAATTGTCCGAAGTGAGGCACCTAAGATTCAGTGTGAAGAAGTGGAAAGTCATGCACCTGAGGTGCAGAAACCCTGGGGAAAGCTACAGGATGGGGGGGGTTACTAACAGTCAGCAAGGAAGAAAGTGATTTGGAAATAATCATCTCAGACCACCTAAAGGTGGACAAACAATGTACCAAGGCTGTGGGGAGGGCCAGTGGTATGTTGAGATATATAGGAAGGGGTATCACTAGCAGAAGGGAGGTGGTAATGCCACTGTACAGAACACTGGTAAGGCCTCATCTGGAGTAATGTAGACAATTCTGGTGGCCACACCTTCATAAGGACATAGATAGGGTGGAGGCGATTCTGAGAAGGGCAACTAAAATGGCGCAGGGATTACACCAGAAGGCATATGAGGAGGGATTAAAGGACCTCAATATGCATATACTGGAAGAGAGGAAAGAATGGGGAGATATGATAGAAACCTACAAGTACTGTATAACAGGAAATATTCGCGTTCCTTTTATATTCGCTATCTTCGTATTTTTGGAAACTGCACTAATTTAAAAGAATCGCTAATATTTCCTGAAGCTGGTCAGAACTGAAAATAGCATGTGGTAACACAGTGTTGTATGCATTCTGTCAGGGAAGGGGAACTTAGCAATGCAAACAGTATAGTTATTTCACCAATACCACTGTAATGAGTACTTGGGAATAGTATAACCCTATATGAGCGACTACTATTGAGTGACTCAATAATAGTGCTTGTAAGGACAGCGACTGGTGAAAAATGTCACTATATCCTGTAGAGTGAGTGTAGCAGGGAGCTACACTCTCTATTGCTGGATATGGGATGCTGCTTGGCTTAGCTCTGCCAAGCAAGCCATGTAGCGTAGCGATGTCTGCTACCACCCCTGGAGCCAGCGACCTGGGTTTGGGTCTAGTGCAAGAGAAAAAAAAAAGTGTTTTTTCTTTGTTTCCTTTCTCTTCTAAGTCAGCACCCACTGCATAGTTGATTATATTTATTTTGGGGTGCAGGGCTTGCCAGCTTGTGAGCGAGTCACGGGGACATAGCCCCTCTTATAAAAAGTAGATTTTTTTTTCTGCAGTAAGCGACCATCACTGTTTGCGATGGCCACCCTGAAATCCATCGTCCTGCTTATGTCAGGCATTTTTTGTATGTTGCCCTTTGTGATCGGTGCTCATTAGGAGTTGCTGTTATCACATAAATCCCTTGGGAATCAGTACTTTATTTCATACTTGATTTTAAACCACAGCAAAATAAAAGTGCAAGTGCAAAAGAAAACAATAAGGAAGCAAGAGAGACAGTAGAAGCAAGAGATTGTGTAATCTCACTCATCTGCTTGCTCTACAGATAGAGGATCTGAAAAAAAAAGCTAACAGAGAACACAAACTTAGGATCTAGATCATGGCACAACACTTAAGATTTACAAGCAGCAGCACAAGTACAGCACTTACCAATAAGGCCATCCAGACTTTTATAGTGAGCTTTTGAAAATCCTGCTTCAACAAAACCACAGACACAGGCATCTCTTTTCTGTCTTAGTTTATTAAAACTAGTTGCCAGCCAGCACCCATGCTTTTCTTTTACAATCATCATCTTCAGATCAACTTTGACAAAGATTAACAGCTACTTAGATGCACAGTAACAGAAAGAGCAATTAGCTGGCTAATCATTTAAGCTTTGCTTTTTTTTTTTGTTTTTTTTTACTGCTACTTAGAGTGATAATCACATCCAGTATCCAAACCGCGAACACTTTCAGCTGCGAACAAGTTTGGCCAGCTGTTAGCATTAATATTAGTGGGTGCAAACATATTCTGCTTTACAGTATCATAAGAGCATAAACAAGGTGCAGTGGAGACATCTCTCAGTATAGGAGATGTACAAGAATGAGGGGGCACAATATGAGGGTGGAGGAGGCAAGATAAAGGGGAATGTGAGAAAGTTTTTCTTCACAGAAAGGGTGGTGGATGCATGGAGTTGCCCACCCCAAGAGGTAGTAGGGGCAAACACAGAGGGGAGATTTAAGGATGCATGGAATAGGCACTAGGTAACCCTAATGGTGGGTAAGAGAGACTAAAGCTGAGGACCAATTAGAGTCTGTGGCCACTGATACAGGTAAGGAAAATGGGCAGACTGGATAAACCTAGCATTCCTTATCTGTCAGCAAATTCTCTATTTCTCTGTTTCTGTGAGTAAAGTGAGAGTCAATTACTCAAAAAGAGTTTCACTTTATTTCTAATGTACTATGTAAAGTATGTTATTTTTCTATGGGGAGGCCTGAGATTATTTCAATGTTTGGGGGAGGCTCAAGATCTTTTCCATGGCTCGGGGAAGACTAACTATGACAAACTCAGAACTAATTATATAAATCATATCCATATATGAAATCAACAGCCCACAACCAACTTAATGGAAATTAAAATGTAGACCATTGAAGCCAATCCACTAGCTCTAAAGGAGTCCCTCACAAAGCTGAGCACCCAAGACTTTTACAGTGCTCAGAAAAGGTATTTCTGGTCCTAATTTCAAAAAACAAATACCATAATCTAACTAAATGTGTCCTGTTCCCCTTGATGCAGGTGTTTGTTTTGTGCAAAATCTTCATTTTATGTATTTTCCATTTTATTGTTTAAAAAAAAAATAGCTGCCATTATGACATGACAATTTTTGTCACAACATGACAAGCACTAGTTCTGCAAAAAGAAAACACTTGTGAAAGCAATATTTTTTATGTTGAATCAGAGGTAGCCTAAAACCTCACTGAGCATGCTTAGAAGCAACATTTTTAAAATGTTCTAACTCTGAAACCAATTAATATTTTTACTTAAAATGTTTGAAAAGTGCACCCTTGGCAGAAGCTGTCTTAACCCTGAAAGTTTTGGAACACAATTCCATACCTTCTATGTTGTAGGTGAGAGCAAAAAAACAAAACAAATTTAAGCACCCATCACAAATTATCCCACACCTCGAGAGCCTGTCTCCCAGACTGTGCATGCCACATTTCACACAATTTTGTCAAACACTGACAAAGTTATTAATATGCAAACATTTTGATTTAACATTAAACACTGTACTCAACCCTAACTACACTTGCACAACTGCACAAGTCTACTATATAAAGAAACTAAGGGAAAATATAATCTGGAAAATGCTGATTACCTACCTTGCCTTCAAATTAGGAACTATATTAGGAAGCATTAGGATTTAAAAGAAGAAATTCCCCTATCTCCACTTGAAACATTCTTTAATAATAATAATAATAATAATAATATGAAAACAATAGGAAAATTATATAACCCAATAAAAGAAAAGAAGCAAAAACCTCCTAATCATTTAAAAATATCTTGGGAAAATAAACTGGGACAAAATATAGTCAACTCAGTGGACAAAAATAATTAAACATCCTAAACTAGTTTCTAAATCCATCAGACTCAGGCAGATTCAATTTAACTTATTACATAGAACATATTACACTCCCTCAAAACAGTATAAAATGAATGACTCACTGTCAGAAAAATGTCCTAGATGTTTGACAAATGAAGGAACAATA
Source organism: Neoceratodus forsteri (assembly GCA_016271365.2). Classification (NCBI taxonomy): domain Eukaryota; kingdom Metazoa; phylum Chordata; order Ceratodontiformes; family Ceratodontidae; genus Neoceratodus; species Neoceratodus forsteri. The sequence goes on from CM057459.1 coordinate 601,460,091, forward strand.
TCACACATGTTTGTTACATGTCCTATTCTGAGTAATTTTTTGGGTACGATACTTGACACTTTGAAAAAAGCAATAGGAATATCAACTCCAGTTTATCCGAGTGGAATATTATTGGGCATAGATAATTTTGTATCATCAAGAATAAAAGAGAATCAAGTTTTTTTTAAATCTCAGCAGCTATGATGGCAGCCAAAAAAACAAATCTTATTAAAATGGAAGAATGTAATGCCCCTCCCCCATATATAGAATGGTTAAAAATTATGGAAAAAATAAACAAACTAGAAATAATTTATTACAATCTAGATAACAAAATTAACAATTTGAACAAATCTGGCAACCTTTTATAGAAAAAATATTTAGTTAGGGAGATGTAGCAGATAACATTTGCATCGGCAAAAAGTCAGAAACAAAAAAGAGAAAAGAAAAATGGAAATGATGGAGGGCACCAAATATCAGATGAGAAGTCATCCAGATCCTGCATCTTAAGATGATGGACAAATGATGGTAACCCTAAATTGATCCAAAAAAAAAAAAGAAAAAAGAAAAAAAAAAAGAAAAATTGCTATTGTTTTTTATTTATTTATTCAATTTTGGTAACCCTGTAAGCCTGCTGAGCCCTGAAGGTCCCTTTTTCAGGGGCAACCCGGAGTTAGATACACAGTTGGACATTTTATATACAGAAAAGGTGCAGAGCAAGCATTTGACAATGGAACATTTTTTTTTGTTTCTTTTCAAACCACGTTTATTTTAGAATTTTCATAGGCATATGAACTGGTTTTACCAACATCCAAGCTATTTACAAGGTAAAAGGACAATACAATAATAAAGAAGAAAAAATGTAATTATTCAAAAACTAAAATTAATTCAGACTATTTAAATTATGTGTAGAGTTCAGATAATCTTGCTGGAAATCTAACATACATTCCTATAAATCATAAATACTACTAAACTAAAATTAACAAAAACTGTGAATAGATAAAAGTGGAATTACTCTGCTGTGGTATCTAAGTGTTCCTAAACCTTATATGGTACATGGCTAAGAAAACTCATAAGACTTATCATTTTCTCAGATTTCAGGTTTATTCTAGCATTAATAATGTATGTAGCTTTTCCCGTTTATGTGAGTAGCTTTTTGTTGTTTTCCTCATACTTGCAATGGGTTTCTTCGTATGAAGAGCAGAGTGAATCTCATTATGCCACTCTTTGTATGATGCTACCACTTGATCTAATCAAGGTCTTAATTGTATCTGTTAGGCCACTCCTGCTATTAATGTTATTTTTTTTAGAGGGGTGAATGTGAAGTTTTCCACTCCCATTCAAATTAGACATAGTTCAGCTGTGAAAACTTGATCAAGACCCAAGAGTGAGTCTGTTCTTTTCTGGATGTGTTGCCAGAGTGGTTGTGCCTTTTCATAGTCCTGAAGTACAAGTATGTATTTTCACGTGCCTGGTTGTTGCCTATATCTGGTACAATTTGGATGTGCTCATTTCTTTTTAAATAAATTTGCTGGTATATAATACATGTTGGTTAGATTTTGTAATTTTGGAGTTTCAACTTGTCAAATGTTATACATTTGTGGAGGTTTTCCCACACACTCTTGTTCTGAAATTCCTCCATCATCTGAGGAAACTCTGTTTTCCAATCGTGGCATTTCAGGCCTTGATTTTCAGTCTACTGTAATATGGCTTTATATAATAAGGAGATAATGTTTTTTCTCTCTGGCCAGAATAGCCATAGCTCTGTATTCTGAGCCAGCAGAAAGTTACCAGGTTTAGGGCCTAAGTAGGTTGCCAATGCATGTGCCAATTGCATATACATGAAATTGTGTCTGCTTGCAAGGTTGTTGCTAACCTGAAATGTATGAAATATGACATGTCCATTGTCACAAACCCACTCAGCAGGTCAGGCCCGCTGCTCCCACAGTGCCAACCTCCAAGCGCAGTCTTGTGAACAGGAAACAGAAACAAGGTAACCCTCCTGTCTGTTTTGTGGGTTTGAATAAACCTTTGGTCTCAGTTCTGGAGGGATTCAAACTGTGAACCTCTTGTTAACGTACCCAATGTACAGGCTCAGACAATTCTGCTCTTTAGGGAGGGCCAGATTTCTGTTGCCTACGGGCACTTAACCAGATATACAAAATGAACCCTTAAAAACTCTAATAAAGACCTCAGATTACTCTTATCTTTTCCCAATTTGGTATTGCCATATAAGCTTAAGCACAGTGCCAACTTTAACCATCTAAGCTTCACTTACAAAAAAAAAGAAGTTTCAAGGCACACCAGGCAGTTTCTGTTTTAAAATATGTATCTTTACTTTAAGTTAGATAAAAATAGGTAAACAGTAAATACAGAACAAAATATCCCACACATACAATCTTAAAAATAAAACAGGTTTAAAAGTGCAAAATTCCTACAAACCATTAGACTTATTTATCTAAGGCATTTCTTATACTCTTTCAGTGCTCTTAGATGTTCCTTCTCTCAGTTCAAGTATATGAATGTGTATCATGGAAAACTGACTACAGTTTAAAAATGCTGTGTTTCATCCCTCTTCATGATGTCATCATCTAGCTCCTCCCTTTCAGGATATATGAAAATATGTGTATATATGCAAAACAGGAAGTCCCATTAAGGTACTGGATTCTGTGACTCCAGCAAGACCCATTGTCCAAATGATGACACTCTTAATTAAGACTGTAATTTCTCAGTCCCTTTGATCCATGAGCAGTTCTCTTTCTCAAACACATCAAAGGACTTTTTATGACACCAGGTGCAATCAACTGACTTTCCTGAGGACGTCATAAAATGAATATTCCACTTCCTTATGACACCAGGTGCAATTAAATGACTTTCCTGAGAACGTTATAAAATGGATATATTAGTTCCAGGCTTCAAAGCAAACTGACAAGTTAATTGCATTCAGAGATCTGCTGGCTTATCATATACCCTGTCTTTTAACTGATACCTGGGGGGTGGGGTTTTGTCATGCCAGGCACAGGATTTTTCATGACAGACAATCCCACTACATTTTTATTTTACAAAAATCCTAGAGTTATCAGAACCGGGGGCTCTATCCCCTGCATGGGATGAGCTTCCCAAATCAGTTCACTCCTCGTAGACATGAGACAGCCCATCTGAGTTCTGATTGGTCACTACAACCCTATGTAGAATGGTCATGTCATACCCTTGCAAAACAAGACTCCATCTTAGCAATCTACCATTGTTTTTTCCCATCTGCGTCAGTCAAACCAGGGGGTTGTGGTCAGTCTGCACCACAAAATACTGCCCATATAAGTATGGCTCCAACTTCTTTAGGGCCCACACTATGGGAAGACATTCTTTTTCCACTGTGGAGTATGCCTGTTCCCTGTGAAGTAACTTTTTACTCAGGTAGGTTATTGGGTGATCCCTCCCTTGGCTGGATGTCTGACTCAGTACTGCCCCAATACCCATGTCTGAGGCATCAGTCTGAACTATAAAGTGTCTACTATAGTCAGGACTTGTCCAAACAGGAGCACTGCACAGTGCCTTCTTTAGTTTGGAAAAGGCTTCCACACAGGTTGGGCCCCAGGTAATTTTCTTTGGCATCCTTTTCTTTGTCAGCTCAGATAGGTGATCAGCCAGGGCACTGTAATTGGGTACAAATTTTCTATAGTACCCTGCTGTCCCAAGTCTCCTGACCTGCTTCTGTGTTTCTAGTCTGGGCCATGCCTGGATTACCTCTATTTTTATTTGGTTAGGACGGAGCTGTCCTCTGCCTACCACATGCCCGAGGTATGCCACTTCTCCCATGGCCACCTGGCACTTCTAGGCTTAGACAGTGAGCCCGGCCCTCTATATCCTGCCCAGCACTTCCCTAGGTGTTCCTCCCAGCTGGTACTAAAGATGGCAATGTCATCCAGGTACGCCACAGCGTACTCCTCAGCACCATTTAAAAGCTGGTTCACCAACCTTTGGAAAGTGTCTGGGGCATTCTTCATTCCAAAAGGCATTACTTTAAATTCAAATAAACCTATCAGAGTGATGAAGGCTGACCTCTCCCTAGCTCTGTCTGTCAACTCTACCTGCCAATACCCCTTAGTCAAGTCAATGGTCGTAAGGTAGGTCGCCCCTCCCAACTTGTCCAGGAGTTCATCTGTCCAGGGCATCGGGCGGCCGTCTGACTTCATAACTGCATTTAGTCCATGATAGTTGACACAGAAATGAGTAGAGCCATCTGGCTTTGGTAAAAGGACTACGGGCGAGGCCCAGGGACTGTGGGATCTCTGGATTACCCCTAAATCCAGCATCACCTCCACTTCCCTCCTAATGTCCTTTTGGACAGCCTCTGACATCTGATATGCTGTCCGCCATATAGGCGTCTGTGTCCCTGTCTCCACATTGTGTGTCACTAAGGGGGTTAGTCCAGGCTTGGCGCTAAACAATGATGCAAAGTCTACTAAAACCTCTCTTACTTCCTGGATCTTGTCTGGGGTCAGCTGGGGAGACAATTTAACTGCCTCCACAGAGGAATCCCGCTTACTTTCTTCCAGCAAGTCCAGAAGGGGGTCTACTTCATCTGTCCCCTCCCCATGACTACATACTGCTAACACCATGTCAGCCCTATTTGCATATGGCTTCATCATGTTGACATGGTACATCATTTCTGTCTGTCTTCTGTCAGGCAACTCTATAATATAGTTCACGTCATTTACCTTCCTAACCACTGTGTATGGTCCTGCCCACTCAGCCTGCAGCTTGTCTTTCCAGACTGGAATAAGGACCATGACTTCCTGACCTACCATGTATGAGTGAGCTCTGGCTCTGCAGTTGTACCCACACTTTTTGTTCCTGTTGGGCAGCTGCCAGGTTGCTCTGTGCTATCCCCACAAGCTCCTTCAGCCTTTCCCTAATCCTAAGGACATAATCCACTATGGGAGTTCCCTGGGTGGTGTGCTTACTTCCCAGTCCTCCTGGATCAAGTCTAGGGGCCATGTACCCACCGTCCATATAAGAGTTCAAAAGAGGGAAAATCCTGTCAACTCTTGGGGCACCTCTCTGCATTCAAACAACAGGTGGGTGATATGGTGTCATGCATCTCTGCACCACCCCACACTTCTCCCATAAACATTTCATCAGGTCCGACATGAAGGAACCCCCCTCGATAGGTGATAACTTCCTGTGGAAACCCAACACAGGAGAAAATCCCAAGTAAGGCATCTGCCACTTTATCTGTCCTCAGTGAGGATAGGGTGACTGTCTCTGGGTACCGGGTGGCATAATCCACCACAGTCAGCATGAATCTCCTCCCTGAGGAGCTGGGGGTAATTAAAGGCCCCACAATATCCATTCCCACACTCTGGAATGGCTCCTCCACTATGGGCAATGGAATCAGGGTGGCTTGGGTTTTCTTGCCCACCTTTCCTATTTCTTGGCACTGGTGACAAGACCTGCAATAATCCTTCACCTGCTGGGTGAAGTTAGGCCAGTAGAAATTCTGGGCTAACTGCTGCATTGTGAGCATGATTCCCAGATGACCAGACAAGGGAATATCATGTGCAATCTTGAGCAACTGCTCACGATACCCTTGGGGAATGACAAGCTGCCTGCCTAGCACCTCTCCCTCTATTTGTACTGCCTGAGTATACATAAGCCCATTTTACCAATAAACCTTATGTCTGCCATCACCTCCCTGTGCTCCATCAGAGTCTGCCCAAGCCCTCAGCTTCTCTAGACTAAGGTCACTTCTCTGAGCAGCTGCAAACTCCTTACACATTCCCAAGGCATAGGACAGGTCCCCTTCAGTCACTAAACTAGGGTCCCTAGCACTAGCATCTGGGCACTCAGGATCACTGTTAATCCCAACCCTCTGTCAATGAGTCACCCCTCCCTCTTCAGAGTAACCCTTGGTAGCTGTGTGGTTACTTGCTACTGGGGAAATTTCTACCCCCTTTTCATTAGTCTCCCCATCTAGAGACACAGGCTGGGGAACCAGCCTCTCAGCAGTTTCTACAATGGCTTCTGTGGGGTTCAGGGATCTACAATTTTCCCTTGCCGCTTGGCTACGGGTAACTGCACATACCATCCCCTGTTCGAGATTGTTGCCTAGGATCACATCCAAGGCTAATGTTTTGTCTACTGCCACCTGTTGCACAGTCCCCCCTGTTTCACCCCAGTCTAGGAGAACACTGGTGAGGGGTAATGTTTTTGCCTCAAAAGTAAAGTCCTGTACAGTGACATATTTATTGGGTATAAGCTGACCAGGCTCTACTAGATCCCCTTTTACCATTGTCAGAGATGCCCCTGTGTCCCTTAACCCTTGCGTCTGTATACCATTCACCATGACTGGGTGCATGTGTTCCCTCATGTTCACAGACATGCTTCCAGGGACACACAAACAACCCACTTCCTTCCTAGTACCATTCTGCGTATTATTCCTCATTCTTTTGGGACACTGTCTGGCAATATGCCCAGTTTCTTTACATAACCAACATTCACTTCTCTTTTCAGAGAAATCTTCTCTCTGAAACCTGGGGCTAACTGGTTTTGGTGGAGGCAGTGAGGATTTTGGCTGCCCTGAAGGTGTGCTTTTCCTGTTCTGCTTTGCCACACCCATCCCATTCGCTCTCAGAGCAGGTCTGCTTTTGGTATAGCGGTCCGGGAGTTCAGCAGCCTCTTGCACTGTTTTGGGATCTCAGTCCTCCAGCCAGGTTTTCAGCTCTGCTGGGCATGCCCAATAAAACTCTTCTAACAAAATCACATTTTCAATTTTATCAACAGAGTTTGTCTCAATTCCTTCCCACCAACATTTTAAAAACTGACATTGTTTCATGGCTAGCTCTTCGTAGCTCATGTCAGGGCTTCTCCTGAGCTTATGGAATTTAGCTCTGTATGATTCAGCAGTTAATTCAAATTTCTTTAACAGTGCAGCTTTAAGTTTACTGTAATCATCACTGTCCTCATTGTCCATTTGACCCAATGCATCCTGAGCTTTCCCAGTAAGTAGCGGGGATAGCTGGAAGCTCCAGGACTCTCTAGGAATTTTAGCCTGAATACAAACCTTTTCAAAAGAATTTAAAAAGGCATCCATATCCTCCCCCTCTTTAAATTCAGCTATTAATTTGGAATTCAATGTGTAAACCAGTCCTGTAGTCCCAGTTAAACCCAAACCACTTACCTTCTCTGGTGCCGCTGACTGGAGTCGTAGCTTCTCCAGTTCATGTTGCTTCTGGAACTCCTGCTCCTCATGGTCTGCATCTCGGCATTCTCGCTCTGCCTCTTGGCATTCTCACTCCCTCTTCTCCTCTGCATCTTGCTGGTGCTCATGCTCCTCATGGTCTGCCTCTTGCTGTTCATGGTCCCACTCCCTCTGGAACTCCAGCTCCATTCTGTGCAACTCAATTTGCAGCCTAAGTACTTCTGGATCCAGGATACTGGTGACCTTCCCCTGCTGCTGTGGCTCTTCACTGACAGTGGCCCTGTTGCCCTCCTCATCGGATCTGGACACTGCACTGGCCACTAGCCCTGCCACACTCAAGGTTTAGTCCATTTCAATCATGGTCTGTGACTCACTCTTCTGGGTATCTGTTACCATCAGGGCATCCCTGAGGTTCTGTTTGCTGGCTTTCACCTCAAACGGGACTCCTCTGTCCCCACACAACAGCTTTAAGTAGTCTACAGTGTGTTTGCTGTAGTTGGAAGCCATCTTCCCTAATTACTGCTACTCTGACTGGCATGTTAGAAAAAAAAAATAAAATGTGTAGGAACTTGACTGTAAGCCAAGGGATATAGTTCTGTTTCCTTTTTAAAATGAAACACTGCCTTTCTTTTTTCCAAGTGAGCTGAACAGTCTCAAGCTGACACACTGAACGATAAAGCTTATAATACCAACATTTTTCACACCGCTGCCAATCAATCTGTCACAAACCCACTCAGCAGGTCAGGCCCTCTGCTCCCACAGTGCCAACCTCTGAGCACAGTCCTGTGAACAGGAAACAGAAACAGGGTAACCCTCCTGTCTGTTTTGTGGGTTTGAATCAACCTTTGGTCTCAGTTCTGGAGAGATTCAAACTGTGAACCTCTTGTCAGCATACCCAATGTACAGGCTCAGATAATTCTGCTCTTTGGGGGGGCCAGATATTTGTTGCCTATGGGCACCTAACCAGGCATACAACATGAACCCTTAAAACTCTAATAAAGACCTCAGATTACTTACCTATTCCCAATTTGGTATTACCATATACGCTTCAGCACAGTGTCAACTTTAACCATCTAAGTTTCACTTACAAAAAAAAAAAGAAGTTTCAAGCTGACACCAGGCAGTTTCTGTTTTAAAATATGTATCTTTACTTTAAGATAGATAAAAATAGGTAAACAGTAAATACAGAACAAAATATCCCACGCATACAATCTTAAAAACAAAACAGGTTTAAAAGTGCAAAATTCCTACCAACCATTAGACTTATTTATCTAAGGTATTTCTTATAATCTTTCAGTGATCTTAGATGTTCCTTCTCTCAGTCCAAGTATATGAATGTGTTCCAATGGAAAACAGACTACAGTTTAAAAGTGCTGTGTTTCATCCATCTTCATGATGTCATCATCTAGCTCCTCCCTTTCAGGATATATAAAAATATGTGTATATATGCAAAACAGGAAGTCCCATTAAGGTATTGGATTCTGTGACTCCAGCAAGACCCATTGTCCAAATGATGACACTCTTAATTAAGACTGTAATTTCTCAGTCCCTTTGATCCATGAGCAGTTCTCTTTCTCAAACACATCAAAGGACTTTTTATGACACCAGGTGCAATCAACTGACTTTCCTGAGGACGTCATAAAATGGATATTCCACTTCCTTATGACACCAGGTGCAATTAAATGACTTTCCTGAGAACATTATAAAATGGATATATTAGTTCCTGGCTTCAAAGCAAACTGACAAGTTAATTGCATTCAGAGATCTGCTGGTTTAACGTATATACTGTCTTTTGAACTGAAACCTGGGAGGTGGGGTTTTGTCATGCCAGGCACAGGATTTTTAATGACAGACAATCCCACTACATTTTTATTTTACAAAAATCCTAGAGTTTTCAGAACCAGCTGTCTAAGTGTCACATCCATCACCCATCAGGAGATACTGTACTGTCTGTATTTTGGCCTTGGGAAGTAACTCAGTTGAAATTAGTTTAGACCCTATTTGTATGTTACGGTTGTTTCTTAGGAGTTGTTCCACATCTTGTGGAAAATAGCCCAGTAGTTTACATATTTGTGCTGTGTGTCTAGCTGCCCATCCCAGTGATATGAGCTTTAGGTTGCTAGCTTTGGCGTATGTGAGATATGGTAGTGCCTGTGTACTGATGCTTGTTTTCTTGCAAAGGTCTTTTTATATATCACACCTGTGTGGTATATAACCATCTGTTTGGTTCCCATAGCTGGATCATTGATTGGGTTCCCATAGAGGGATCATTCTAGATTAGGAATTTGGTAGCTTGTGCCACCAAATAATATTTATTATAGGGCCACCCCTATAGTTAGGGTTGCATAGGTTGTTAAATGTTAAACCCTAATTTTTGCACCTTAATAACTTTGGTGATGTTTGATGAAATAGCCCAACATTTGGCATGTGGGGTTGGGCTGCCAGAGTCTCAAGACATGAAAAGTTTTGTAACACCATCTTGTTGGGTTTTTTGAGATACTGCACACCAAAAAATGAAAAAAAAAACATGTTTAGCTTCCCTATACTTAACATTGGGTACTTTTTGCTCTCACCTGTAGCCTAGATGGTGTGGAATTTTTTTCATGAAATTTTTAGGACTGAAGAGCCCATGCCAAGGATGTGCCTTTGGAAGATTTTGTGAAAAAATACTATATAACTCCAGAGTTATAATGATTTTAGAGTTAATGTCTTGACACAAACAGTAAAAAAAAGTTTGACACTGCTTATTTTTATGATTTACCTCTTATACAGAAATAATACTGATTGTGATGGCCACTGTCTTTGTTTTGTTTTTTACAATTTAAAAAATTGTATTAAGAAGCTAATATTGACATCAAATTAGACCCCAAAACGTATATCTTCATAAAGGACAGTTCTTTAGTTTAAGTCTGGGATTTAATTTTAAAAACTACCCCCCAAACCTATCTTTACTCTTTCTAATTACCGTCATTCATTCCTCAGAAATGTAATGGTCACAGCATGTAATTTTACAGTTCATGCAGTACTTTACCAGTCATGACATATCATTTTACTTTTCATGCAGTAATTTGCAACAAGTTTTCCTTATTTACCATTCGAGCAAAACTATTTAGCAACTGCATTGTAAAATGGCATAATAGCAAATACTGAGTTGCAAACAGACCCCAAAGCCTGTGTCTTGGTGAAGGAGCGTTCTTTAGCTAAATTCTGGAATTAAATTTCAACAACTACTCACCAAAACCTATCTTTACCATTGTGATTACCTTCTGGCATTCCTCGGAAATTTACCAGTTGGGACATATAAGTTTACCATACATGCAGAAATTTACCGGCTGCGACATAAAAGTTTACTGCTTGTGAGGTAATTTGCACATGTTTTTCTTATTTATCATTCCAGTGATACTATTTACCAACTGCATTGTAAAATGGCATAATAAGCAAATTTTGTGGTATAATCAGACCCCAAAACCTGTATCTTACTGAAGGACAGTTGTTTAAGCTCAGTTCTGATAGTTAATGTCACAGAATCCCTCCCTAAACCTAACTTTATGCATTGGGATTACCTTTGGCCATTCCTCAGAAGTTTACCATTTGTGACATGTAAGTTTTTCCTGTCATGTGCTAATTTTTGACATGTATTTTTAATTACCACTCGCGCAACACTGTTTTCCAACAACATTCAAAATGGTATAAGAAGCAAATATTGAAGTAACATCATACCCCAAAACCTGTATTTTGCTAAACGGCAGTTATTTAGCTTGATTCTGGTATTTAATTCAAGAAAATACTACCCACACCTGTCTTTATGCATCAGGATTACCTTCAGCATTCCTTGCATATTTACCATTTGAGACATGTAATTTTTACCTGTTGTTTAGTAATTTGCGACACGGAGGCATGGAAGCACAGGGCCCTCTGGGCCCTGTGCTTCTGTATCCACATGGAAGAGGATACAATTCTACCATCTCAAAAAGAAAGGAAATTCTTTGCAAGAGACTGCATTGATGCACCAGTTAGGTTTCAGATTAAAGTGACAACAGTAGGGAAATGTGATGTTAGGATTTCCAGCACAGACTCTGCGCCCTCACTCTCAAAGCAGCAAAAGCAAAAAACATTACTCTGAATCACTGTTGGGTCTTTCTTGGGGTTCTTAACCCCAGTTACTCACCCTGTTCTCATATAAAACATAGAAACATAGACTTTGAAAAAAATATAGTCTTACCTGAACAACAAACAGCATATCTGACCTTGTTGGTTCAAGAAATGAGGTGAGCATTAGGGTTGAGAATCCTAAGGAAGAACCCAGCAATGATTTATCATAATGTTTTTTGCTTTTGCTGCTTGGGTGGTGGGTTGGGAGTGGGAAGTCAGTGCTGGAAATCCTAACATCACATTTCCCTACTTTTGTCACTTCAATCTGAACCCTAACTGGTGCATTAATGCAATAAAGAATTTGTTAATGCACTAGTTAGGGTTAAAGAAACAAAAGTAGGGAAACATGGTGTTAGAGATTTTGAACCTTAACACTCCCCCCCCCGGCTTGCAGGCAGCAACAGGCATGTCGTGTGTCTTGGGGTTGTCAACCCTAATGCTCACTCCATTCTCATATACTTTACCCATCTCAGCTTAATTATTCATGGAATGGGGTGAGAATTAGGGTTGACAACCCCAAGGCATACCCTACTTATGTTGCTTTGCCTGCAGGCTGGGGGGTGGGGTGTTAGGGTAGGAAACCCTAATGTCACATTTCCCTAATGTTGTTGCTTTAACCCTAACTAGTGCATTACTGAAGTTTTTTGCAATGAATTTCCTTACTTTTTGACATAATGTAATTGCATCCTTCATTGTCTGTGGGAGCACAGGGCCCTCAGGGCTCTGCACTCCATCCATCCATACTTTTTGACATAGTTTAATTGTATCCTTACTTGCCTGTGTGAGTGCACGGCCCTCTTGACCTTGCTCTCCCATCCCACCACAGATGCATATATGTATGTTGCTGTGGAAGCAGTTATCCGTGCAGGCACTGCACTTCCAAGTTTTGGAAAACTGCAACCAAATTGTCACCATAGCCTTCTTATTACCCCACCTCATGAACCCCCTACTAAAAAATTTCCAAATTCCCACCAAAATGTGGTTTTGCATCACCACAACATCATTCACCACCACAGGTGTTAAAAGACAGTCTTGTCAAAATGTTAAAAATGACAGCAGTCATGTTCGTGAGGTGGTGTAAAAATATGTCTATACTGAAAATTTGAGGTGAAAATATTTAAAATTACCAGAGTTATGCACTAGCGTAACAAAATTTCAATACATATGCATAAGTTTCCCATTTTTAAATATTTTGACCCCAAATTTTAAACACAGTCTTCTCATGGGGTCTTTAGCCCTAATACTCACTCCATTCCATAAGTAAATAAGCTTAGATGGGCACAGTATAGGAGAATGGGCTGAGCATTAGGGTCAAAGACCCCAAGGCATACCACAACGCCTGTCAGTGTCTGCAGGGTGGGGGGTGGAGTGTTAGGGTTGAAAACCCTAACACCATATTTTCCTGCTTTTGGCACTTTAGTAAGAACCCTAATTGATGCATTAACAAAGTTTTTTGCAATGAATTTCCTTACTTTTTCAGATAGTATAATCATATCCTTATTTGTCTGTGGGTGAGCAGAGCCATCCAGGCCCTGCACTCCCATCCCTCCATTGATACATATAGTATGTAGCTGTGGAAGCACAGGGCCCTCCAGGCCCTGTGCATCCATTTATAGGACAACCGTGACCAAATTGTCAGTATTGCTATCTTATTACCCCACCTCATGTAGCCTGATATAGATACATTTTTAAATCCATGCCAAAATGTAATTCTGCACAACTGTAATGCCATTCCATGCCACAGATTCAAAAACACATTTTGGGCAGGATTTGAAAAATGACAACTGTGAAATGCATGAGGTGGGATAATAAGGAGGCTATGTTGAAAATCTGCGGTAAAAATATTTAGCAGTTCCGAAGTTACAAGTGTATGTAGCAAAACTGCAATGGAATGTCATAACTATGTCATTTTTTCATATTTTGACCCCATCTTTTCAACATAATCTTCTTATGACGTCACCTCATAAACCTCGTAGGTGAAATTTTCAAACCTGTGGCAAAATACCATTTTGCACCACAGCTGCGAAAACACATTTTGGGCAGGATGTGAAAAATGACAGTTGAACTGTTCATGAGGTGGTGTGAAGCAATGGCTTTGTTGAAAATTTGGAGTAAAAATATTAAAATTACCAAAGTTGACTTCTCGTAACTCGACCATTTTTAGGAATTTCTTCACCAAATTTTCAGCATGGTCATTTTGGGACCCCAGCTCATGAACACTGGCACTGTCATTTTGTTAATTGGTCCTAAAAGGTGATTTGATGCAGCTACCGTAAAATCACCTTCCAGGCCTGATTAATGAAACAACAGTCACAGGGCCTAATTCTAGAAGTGATACACCTGGCATAACTTGACTTGCGCCAAAAAAATCTTGCAAGTACAGTAGCAAGTTACATCAGCAGTTGAGACATACAGTATTCTACAAAGTGGCCTGCGACATGCCACAGGCCACTTGCACCAAAGTGGACTTATGCCAGCAGTTACACCTGCAACTCCCTGTGATATGGCACTAGGGGATTTATGGCAGCAGTTGTGCCCTATTCTGGAAGGGCAGAAACAAAGTCCCCAGTGTCACGATTCTACAAAAACCACCGGAGGACATCCGTCAGAGTACAGTTACACCAGCATTTAGCTGGTGTAAGTGTACTTACGCCCTCCACAGGTTGTGCAGATCTGCCACCTACTGGCACCCAATCCATGTGCCCTCCCCCATGCCCAGAACACCACAGTAAGGGCCCCACAGGGGCATCTCTCACCATCTAGCTCCCGATCTCCCAAACAGTAAGTACCCTGCAGGGCATCTCTCACCCCCAGCTCCTAATCCCCCAAACTGTACTAGCCCCACAGGGCTGCTCACATACCCCTGCCCCCAAACCCCCACACCACTAAGAGCCCCACAGGGCAGCTCTGTCCCCCAAATCCATTCCCCAACCCCAAAACACAGGTCCCTGCATTGCTGCACATTGTAAAAATAGAAGAACATGCAAATATCCCTGGTAGTCCAGTGGCCCCTCCACCCAGCAGTGCCAGTCCACCCCGCACCCACAACCCATCCCCAGCCATCAATTGGCACAGCCCACCTCTCACCACCACAGCCAGCCACCAACTGAGCTCCATAGGAGCACGTACTTATATACATGCACAATGAATGAATGTACTCATTCATTCATTCATTGAGCATATATATAAAGTATGCATTCCTACTGAGCTCCGTCAGTGGCTGGCCATGGTGGTGAGAGGTTGCCTGTGCCAGTCACTGGCTGGGAACAGGTTGGAGTGTGGGGTGGACTGGCACTACTGGGTGGGGGGCCACTAAACTACCAGGGACCATCCAGTATGTGTACTGCACCTACTGTACAGTACACAGATAACATGGGGTGTTATCAGGAGTTGGGGTGGGGGGATTCATGGGGCACTGGCAGTGGATGGGGGTCCTCTAGCCCTGTGGAGCTCTGTCTGAACTGTCCAGAGGATCGGGCATGGGTGGGCACTTGCACCATGTCACACAGTGGTTGAAGCTTGCGACAAACTCACCAGGTTTGCCTTCTTTTCAGCGTACCTGGCTAGATGTCACAAGTCACAGGACTTAGCCATGGGGACACTGCCCCTTTTAGAATCAGGCACAGGGTCCTTGTCACAACTGAGTTTGGTGCAAGTCACCTTTGGTGGTGACTTGCACCAATCTTCTAGAATTGGCCCACACAGTGTTCATGAGGTGGGGTCCCAAGAAACCCATGTTGAAAATTTGGTGGAAAAAATACCAAAATGTGGCAAAGTTATGAACCTAAGTTCAAAACATTATTGAAATACACTATACAACTCTTACCTTGATTTCTCAGTTTGCAATTCAGCTTTGAAGAGTGCAGATGTGTTCCAGTCCACAGAAGATGACAGTGGATGACCTCCAGAGTTAAGTATAGGGAAAGTGTGGCTATGGGGTGTTGAGTGCTCAGTAGTAGGGTCAGGATGGGGGAAGGCGATGGCAGACAACTAGGGACCGTTTTCTTTTTTTTAGGTAAAAAAAGATGTCGGAGGACTGTTTTCTTCTTTGCAGATATGAAATTATTATATATTTCAGAACACTGGAAGTGATCTCCCCAGTGTCCCACTCTGCTTGGGGGTAGACATCTCGGGACACTGGAAATGGGCTCCCCAGTGTACCGCACTGGTGAAGGGGGCTTCTAGTGCCGACACGGGGATTTGGCACCCCGCTGTCGGCAAATTAATCCTATGTTGGGGGACTGTATTCTTCTTTACAGGTATTAGTGTATTATATATTTCAGGACACTGGAAGTGGACTCTCCAGTGTCCCACAGTGACAGAAGTGGGGGAGTTTCTACCACTGATACTGGGATTGGGCACCCCTATGTCGGCATAAATATATATTTAATATTAACAAGCCTAGGCCCCCTTTAAGGCAGTAAAAAGATAAATAAATCCTTGTTTTAGGTAAACATCAACAGGTGTTTACCTAAAAGGGTGTTGTGGAATCAGATTCTGGGGACAGTTTGGCCAAAACATGGCCAGAAAGGTTGTTTTTTTTTCAGCAGCCCATGCTTTTTTTTTTTAAGTAGTGGTGCAAATTATGGCAATTTTCATGAAATAGTGTGGCTATTTGCATCATAACCATGGTGGTTTAATAAAATAGCACTGCAATTTGTGATACTTTCACAAAAGTGCTTTTGCAAATTGCAGCAGTAGTACCGCAATTTGTGGATGCAAAAATGGGCTGATTAAAATAAACATATTTCTGTGTACTTATGGCAAATCTAAGCACAGAATCTAATTCATTGGGCCCTGGTTAGGGAATCACAAGTGTTGCTGTTTACCTAGGGCCAGTATTTTTTAAACTATTTAACTTTCTGTGGGTTGCTAACTGAAAACAAGATGGTGGAATCTCAACACTACATTCTGCATTTGCAAAAGCAACATCTGCTTTCACAGCAGCAACAAGTGCTTTTGCATGGTACATCTAATTTTTCCCATAGGATATAATGGGAAACTTTAAAGTTTAATAACTTTTGAATGGATTCATATTTTTTTCACAAAACCGTCAAAAGGCACATCTGCGAACCAAACCCCATATACCCTATAAATTTCAGACCAAACACCCAAGGTGTGATAAATGATTTGCACCTAAATGGTAATTTTCACCATTTTTGACACTCTGCATCTCCACAACCACACACCCGACCATAACAAAACTTGTTAAATCAAGAGATCTATGGTCCCTGATGGTGCATGTACAATTTCATGTGAATCTGTTGAATGGTTGCAAAGTTATTAAAGTGCAAAATTGTGGGTTTAACATAGAAGTGACCATTGAATCCTAACTATAGTGGCACTATTATCTCTCTCTCTCTCTCTCTCTCTCTCTATATATATATATATATATATATATATATTCATGGCAAAAAACTCCATTTAATGCATCAGTTAGGGTTGTTCCACAGCAACAAAAGCCAGGAAATTCGGTGTTAGGGTTGAAAACTTTTACTGCTCATTCCTCCCACCACCACCACCACACACACACATATACATGCAAGTAGGGGAAGGACCAAAGCAACACAACCAATCACACACAACCAGCAGGAGGTGTATACCTGTGTTACTGTAGGAAGTGGAGAAACCCAACTTGAGATATCATAGATTATTTACAAAGTTGTTCTTCAAAATTAGTTCACATAAAAGTGAACCAAGCTGGCAGTAGCGAAAATGGTGAACCTCTCTTTGTTTTCAACATATGGCTGGTGAAGGGCATCATGGGTGCTGCAATGTCAGTCTATGGCAAATTGTTAAATTTTGGAACACTGTAACTTTGTAATTGTTAAGTATTTTAGCACAATAGCAGGAAAAAGCACATCTGTGGGACCAGGTATTGCCATCCTGCAAATTGTGGGCCAAAAGACCCAACCATTTGCTTGCAGGATGATGGCAAAGATGTGCAGTCATTAGGAGCATACTTTCACAAAATACTTTTGCAAACATGAAAGTGTCAAAGCACAACACTTTCATATTTGTGAAAGTGATTTTCAAAAGTATTTCAGGGATTGTGCAAAATCCTGTTTTAGATCTTGTGAACCCCAAAATACATATGTGTAGTGTTTGCTATGTGTTGGTGGCAGTGAGTGGTCCAAGATATCCAGTTGTCTGTAGTGATATGTGTTTAGTGGTGTGTGGAATGTCCAGGATGATAGTTAGCAGTGACGACCCCATGCAACAGCCTGATGGGAGCATGGGTGTGTGGTTTTGTGGTTTACATAGTTGTATGTTATTCCTGTTACCTGCTGGTGGTTGTGTGTGATTGGTTGTGTTGCCTTGGTCCTTCCCCTACTTGCATGTGTGTGTGTGTGTGGTGGGGATGGGAGGGGGAATGTGGAGTTAGGGTTTTAAACCCTAACACTGAATTTTCTGGCTTTTGTCACTGTGGAACAACCCTAACTGATGCATTAAACAGAGTCTTTTGCCATGAATTCCCCTTCTTTTTGAGAATGTGCACTATAAATAGTGAATGGAAAGTGGTGGTGGGAGCGCGGGGCCCACCATGTAATTTTTTGTCACTTTGCTGAGCAAAAACTGTATAACCGAGTGAAATGAAAATTGGGTATGCAAACAGAAATGCAAATGGTAATGGCAATGGTGATACAGATGGAAACAGTAATGCAACCGACAACAGAAATGCTACCGGAAATGCAAACACTAAGACTAACAGAAGCACAAATGGTGAGGAATCTGCAAACATTAACGGTAACGCAATTGGAAATGGAAATGGTTATGGTAACACCAACGATGATGCCAAACAGAACTGTAACAGAAACGGAAGTGCAAACACAAGCACTTATGGTAACACCAACGATGACGCCAAAGGAAACAGAAATGTAAATGGAAGCGTGTACGTAAATGCAAATGGTAATGCACACGGTGATGAAAAGGAAATGCAAACAAAAACAGTAATGGAAACACAACTGGTAACAGTAACGCAAATGCAATCACAAATGTAAGGATGCTTGCGGTGGCGTAAACAGAAACGTTAATGCAAATGGTAGCAGAAACACAAGCAGAAATGCTGACTGTAACAGTAAGGGAAACACACACCCTGTTTTTCCCCAAAAGGTGCATTAAGAAGCACAGTGAATACAAATAATGTATGCATAATAATGGACCTCGGAGCAGAAAATGAGCACTTGGAATACCAAATTGCTTATATCTCAGGAACCGTATGACGTAAACAAAAAATTAAAATGTCATATTATTTATGAATTTCCTGGTTAGTTTTGCACTTAGCTCCTAGTGGGGTGCTACAGCATTTTTCTGATGAAAGTCCGTATCTCGGGCTGAGAGATACAGGCCCGAAGAAAGTGCGGCATATGTCGTAATGTTTGCCTATGGGAAAAATTGTTAGCTTTGGAGTGATGCAGCTTTGCAGCCTTCTAATATTTGGTCACCAATCTACCTAAAGGCACATCTGTGAGATCTTGGCTTTCTTCCCTCCAAATTTCAGCCCAAAAGACCAAACCGTTCTTTTGCAGCAGGGTGGCAAAGATTTCCTATTCTTTTGGGCATAGTGTTGCAAAGTGGTGTCGTGATTTGCCACACTTTCACAAAAAAAATCATGAAAGTGTTGAATGTGTGACACTACTGTTTACAAAAATTTAAATAACATATTTCTTGGGTGTTTAACCCCCTTAAAAAGACATGGCTAGTATCCTCAGGACTCGACTCGGTGAAAGCAGCAAGAAATGTGTCCCTAGAGGGTCCCAAATTTAAATGTCAAGCATTTCTGTGACCACCAACTGAAAACAAGATGGCAGATTTGCAACACTACAGGGATCATTTGCGACACTAAAAACTGCATTTGCAACACTGCCAAACTTTTTGTTAACTTTTCCCATTGACTATAATGGGAAACTTGTTTTTTGAATAACTTTTGAACCGTTCAATATTTTTTCACAAAATCTTCAGAAGACACACTGGGGACCCATGCTGCATGTTCCCTGAAGGTTTCAGACCCAGTCGTGCAGACTGTGTGACCTGTAGGCGTGAGCAAAGAATGCACAAAAATGCATAATTACCACATTCTACACTGCTATGTAGCTCCGCAACTGTATATCTGACCATAACGAGAGTTGGCAGATCCAGAGATCTTTGGTACTTCTCCATGCATGCCATATTTCAGGCAAATCTGTCATATTGTGGCAAAGTTATTAAGCTGCCAAATTTCAGAGTTTAACCTTAAATGGGGTACTCAACTCCTTATATAGTGTACTACTGCCACTATAATATATATATATATATATATATATATATATATATATATACACACACACACAATATACATATATATATAATTTGGGGTTTAACATAGAAGTGACCATTGAACCCTAACTGTAGTGGCACTATTATGCCACTATTTTATATATATATATATATATATATATATATATATATATATATACACACACATACCCTACCACTAAAATAAATCAGGGGTTCAGTCTTCCTTGAGGTTCTCAACTTTAAATTTCACCCCACGTTATACACTCCAGAAACACTTCTTTATTTATCATCTTGGAGCAATTCCTTTGAGCTGGAAGCTCATTTATAACGGTTCCACATCATGACATGTACAGTTACAGGTAAAGATAGAAATTTTGATTAAACAGAAGAAAACAAACTGTATTAAACAATACAGGTCTATACATATTTAACATGCGCTGAGAAAGCAGTCAAGTTGACTTTGTCAAGAGGCACATAGAGTTGCAGAGGATAGGATAGGTGGGTAAGGAGTGTGCAAGGGGTGTGGTTCGAGGAAATAGAGGCATGGGTAGGTTGGTTGGAGACAGAGGATTGGGCAGAAAGGATGAAAGGGGAGGATAGGAGCAGGTATGGTGGAGAAAATGAGGGGTGGCAATCACAACTACTTAGTGTAGCAAGGTGTTGGAGTAATTTTTGCTTAAATGGTCCTACCTTTGGCTCATAAACCATGACAGGGAGGAGATCATTGAGCCAACAGGGTGCTCTATAGGCAAAGAAGGGTTGTGCTTTGTGAAGGGGATTTGTAGAGTATTTGTAGCCATTCCTCTTGTCCAGTGAGGGTTAGTTGCTGGTTTAAGGAGGTTTTGGATGGCTGTAGGGGTTTGTCTGAGGATAGTTTATTTCCCTAAGAGGCATACCTGGTACTTTATCCTGCCCAGGAGGTTAAGCCACTTGGTCTGAGTATATACAGTGGCGTGAAAAAGTATTTGCCCCCTTCCTGATTTTCTCTATTATTGCATATTTGTCACACTGGATGTTTTCAGGTCTTTAGACAAAATATAATATTAGATAAAGGGAACCTGAGTGAACAAATAACACTTTTTTTTTTTACTTATTTCATTTATTTAATGAAAAAAGTTAACCAACACCAACTGGCACTGTGTGAAAAGTAATTGCCCCTAGTTAAATCAACCCAATTAAAGGGATAATTAGAGTCAGCTGATTGAACACAGCCAGGCTTGATTACAGCCAGCCCTGCTCAATATAAACCTCACTTATTTTGTCCCTTACCATCAGAGTCACGCTACAGCACAAAGATTCAACAAGCACATTATGCCATGATCAAAGGAAGTTCCTGAAAAGATCAGAAAAAATTTATTGCCTCTATCAGTCTGGAAAGGGTTACAAAGATATTTCTAAGGCTCTGGGACCCATCGAACCACAGTGAGAGCCATAATCTCCAAATGGAGAACACTTGAACAGTAGTGAACCTTCCCAGGAGGGCGGCCTGCCAAAATTACTCCAAGGGCACAGTGTAAAATCATCCAAGAAGTCTCAAAGGATCCTAAAACAACATCCAAAGAACTGCAGGCTACTCTTGCCTCAGCTAAGGTCAGTGTTCAGACTCCACAATCAGAAAGAGACTGGGCAAAATGGGCTTCATGTGAGAGCAAGGCGGAAACCATGCTAACCAAGAAGAACATAAATGCTCGTCTCTCATTTGCCAAGAAGCACCTGGATGATCCACAAGCCTTTGGGAAAATGTTCTATGGACAGATGAGTCCAAAGTGGAACTTTTGGACAACATGGATCCTATAATGTCTCGCGAAAGCAAACACAGCATTCCACAGTAAGAACGCCATACCAACAGTCAAACATGGTGGTGGTGTGATGGTGTGGGGATGCTTATATGCCTAAGGACCTGATGACTTGCCATAATTAAAGGAACCATGAATTCTGCTCTGTACCAGAAAATTTTAAGGAGAATGTCCAGTCATCCTTCCGTCAGCTGAAGCTGAAGCGTAGTTGGGTCATGCAGCAAGACAATGATCCAAAACACAAAAGCAAGTCCACATCAGAATGGCTAAAAAGAAGTAAAATTAAAGTTTTGGAGTGGTCTAGTCAAAGTCCAGACTGAAACCTAATAGAGATGCTGTGGCAGGACCTGAAACGAGCAGTTCATGCTCGAAAACCTACCAAATGTTACTGAATTAAAGCAGTTCTGCGAGGAAGTGGGTTAAAATGCCTCACAGCGATGTGAAAGACTGATATTGAATTATAGGAAGTGTTTGGTTGCAGTCATTGCAGCTAAATGTGGCATAACCAGTTATTAAGTGTAAGGGGGCAATTACTTTTTCACACAGTGCCAGTTGGTGTTGGTTAACTTTTTTTCATTAAATAAGTGAAATTAAAAAAAAAAAACAAGTGTTATTTGTTCACTCAGGTTCCCTTTATCTAATATTACATTTTCTCTAAAGACCTGAAAACATCCAGTGTGACAAATATGCAATAATAGAGAAAATCAGGAAGGGGGCAAATACTTTTTCTCGCCACTGTAGGTTGCATGTGCGGATTAGTCTGTGTGCAACTAAGACTAGCCTGCAAGATTTATTTAATGCTGCACTGACCCTTTTAAGGGTTATGTCAGTGGCTGCGCCATACACCACAAGCCCATGATCAATAACAGAAAGGATTGAGCTTTTTACAGCAAGCAACCATGCATCAGTGGTCACACTATGATGGTGTCTATATAGCAGACTGATTCTAGTGTTGATAACCTTAACGACATGGCCAATGTGATAGGCAAAGGATAGGGAGCTATCAAGAGTAATGCCTAGGTACATACACTTACACACCTAATGGGGTGAGCTTTACAGTTGAGAACCCCAAGGAAGGCTGGACCCCTGATTTATTTAAGGGGTTGGGGTGAGGTTTTAGGGTTGGAAATCCTAAAACCACATTTCCCTATTTTTATCTCTTTAGCCTGAAGCCTAAATGTTGCATTAATGCAGATTTTGTGCAAATAATTTCTGTACTTTTTGAGATAGTATAATCATATTTTTACTTGCCTGTGGGAGTGCAGGGCCTCATTCCTCCATAGATGCATATATGTATGATGCGGTGGAAGGCCATGCGCTTCCATTTGTAGCACAAGAGCAACCAAAGTTTCAGAAAAGCCTTGTTATTAACCCACCTCATGTACATGACAGCGAACATTTTCAAATCCCCTCCATAATGTGAATCTGTGCCACTGCAATGTAATTCCATGCCACAGATGTGAAAAGAAACTGTGGGCAGGATTTGAAAAATGATAGCTGTCACATTCATGATGTGGTGTAAAAAATGCCTATTTTGAAAATTTGGGGTCAATATATGTAAAATGACCAACGTTATGAGAGAGAATAACAACATTTCAACAGATGTGCATAACTTGCCATGTTTATATATTCTGACCCCAAATTTTCAACATACTCGGCTTTTGATCCCAACTAATGAACAAGGGTAGTGCAAATTTTCAAATCCCACCAGAAAGGTGATTTTGGCAAGCAAGCAGAAAATCTCCTTTTGTGCTTGATTTGCATAATTCCAGCACCACTGTTCATGAGGTGGGGCCTCAATAAGACCATGTTGAAAATGTTTGTAAACACATGGAACAATTGCAAAGTTATGCAACAAAGTTGAAAATCCCATTGAAATACATTAAACTGTACTTATCTTATTTTCTCGTACTGTTGTTGGTTCCAGCAGCAAGACATGTTTTCTATAGCAGAGTGGATCTTCATCCTGGGATCTGTTCAGGTGAGTCACGGTGTGTGGGGCAGTGTGGTGGGGGGTGCAGGGTGGTGAGTGCTGAGTGGGAGGTCAGGGTTGGGGTGTGATCAGTGAGGGACCATTTTCTTTTTTACAGGTAAAAAAAGACATCAAGGAACCATTTACTTTATTTCAGTCAGGGATGGTGATTAGAGGCTGGGTGTGCTACTAAACACCAGGTAAAAAAAAATATCAACAGGGATAATGATTGGAGGGTTGGGGGGCTGCTAGACACCAGAGAAAAATATCATAATTACAGGGACAGCTATTAGTATGGTGGGGGTGCCATTAGACAACAGAGAAATATTTAATAATTATGGGGACAGCAACTGGAGGGTGAGGGGTGCCACTAGACACCAGGGAAAAATAGCATAATTATGGGGACAGTGACTGGAGGTGGTGGATGCCACTAGACAGCAGGGAAATATTGAATTATTATGGGCATGGTGATCAGATGGTGGGGGGCACCACTAGACACCAGGGTAAAATTAAAGAATTACAGAAATGGCGAACAGAGGGTGGGGGGCACAACGTGGAACCATGAATCATTTAAAAAATATGGGGATGGCAATCAAAGGGTCGCGTTGCCACTAGACACAAGGAAAATTTCACATAATTATGGGGACAACTTGCAAAATCCTTTTTTCATTTGCAGGAATCCTTTTCCACATTAAACAAAAAAAAAGCAAATGAAAAAGGGTCCTTTCAAATTAAAAAGTAATCCCAAAAAAAACTAGGTCCAAAATGTTTTATCCATATGAACAGGTCGTTTTCATTTGAAAGAAAAAGGTCATTCAGAAAAAGCAGGAAAAAACAGTCCAAAATCTTTTTCTGTATCAAGGGATCTTTTTTTATTCAAATGAAAAAGGACAAACAAAACAACTGTAAAAAAAGCTAAGTCAAAAACCTTTTCACGTACGAAGGATCCTTTTTCATTTGAACAAAACAGGTCATACAGAAAAAGCAGTAAAAAAACAAAGTCCAAAATCTTTTTCCCTATCATGGGATCCTTTTTCGTTTGAACAAAAAACTCATATTGAAAATGCAGACGCGAGTCATGAAAAAGGATTTACAATGAAAAAAACACATTTTGGAGTCAGTTTTCCAACAGTTAACTGCAGAATCCACCTAATGTAGTCCAGATGAGCAAGATACATGTCTTGATCTAGTAACAGGGTACAATTTCTGTGGAGTTTGAATTTGTTTTCAGAAAAAAACAGAAAACAAGATGGCGGCAAATGAAAAAGGATTTTTCCCTCATGAAAAAGGAGTGGCCAAAATTAAAAAAATATCCTTTCTCTTATGGACCAAATTCTTTTTTGTTCCAAACATCTATCCAAAAGTCTACTGATCATGCTCAGAAACTGAAATTTTAAAATTTAATAACTTTAGAAGGGATTAATATTTTTCATCAAACAAGCAAAAGACACATCTGTGGGCCAAGTCCTTTCTACCTTGAAAATTTGCAGACCAAAATTCCAATTCATCTGGATGCAAGGCAAGGACAAAAAAACAGCAAATTGTTACTTTTTTTGCTAATCACATCTCAGAATCTGCACATCTGACTGTAACAAAACTTGGCACATCAAGAGATCAGCCCAAAAAGACTGAGCATGCAACATTTTGTGCAAATCCATTAAAGGTTTGCCAAGATATTAAAATTCAAAATTTGGTGTTTAACATATAAACCCCTGCTCAGCCCAAAATATAAGGGTGCTAGTACCATGCCCCTTTAATACACACACACACACACACACACACACACACACACACACACACACACACTGTATGTCTGGTAGTTGTAACCCACTTACTTGCTTCACAGGATGTGTTTTTCCTTCCTAGAGGAATTCCAAGAAGACAGATCACAGTCTGATAAACCATTTGCTAGGAAAGAAGGTTCCGATCATGGATATGGAGTACAATAAGCAGGAAAGGACATTCATTTTAAGAAATGTGATTCTACCACATATTGTAAGGGGCAGGGGTGTAGCCAGGAATTTTAAACTTGTACTCAAAACTGATGCACTGTTGCCCCCCACCATTATGTAAACATAAACCAAAATATGGGCTGCCACACCACACCAACAATAGCCCCCCCATTTGCCATGTCTGAGTTCAAGTAATCAGTTTCTTCTTGTAATCTTCCTTCCTTTGTTTTTCTGCCTGCCTGGTAAGTTGTTCAAGTTTGTGTATTCAGCTAGTGGCATCAGTGCCCCATAGCGAATAACAAAGGCAAAAGGGCTCAGCCTGACACAGACACAATGTGACTCACAATGTCCTTGCTTTCCTCTTTTTGTTGCCCCTGCCTGATTTGTTGCCCTTGCCTGATTTTTTTTACTGTACTCTGCTGAGTACAGCGTGTATGCCTGCTGACACCCCTGGTAAGGGGTTATTTAGCCCATCTGTATGGTCTTGTTTCATGTCCTGGAATATTTCATTAATGTTGGATTCAATAATGATGTAGCTGACTTGGTTAGTGTGATTTCTAGATTCTTGAGGGTGTTTGGAGACCATATTCCTTCCCATTGCATAACATCTTCTTTCCTAGTATTATAGTTCATGGGCATTATGATTGTCTCACTGAGATTCATTTTGTACGCTGATATTTTCCTGACCTGATTGATTACTTGTAGGGCAGTTGGGATGGATTTCTCCAGGTTTTGTAAGTGTAGCAGAATATCATCCACTTAAGTGGAAATGATGTAGGCCTAATCCCCGAGGTCAGATTTTTAAAGAGCCCCTAGATTGTTGCAAATGTATGGTGATCTAGGGCTGTGGCACACCCCTGCTATGGTAGGGACCCTGCACCATATTCAGAAAGAACAGGGTCCCTGTGCCACAGACTGGGGAGTTGCCAAATCAGCAGGCATGTGCCATAGCAGTAGAAGCACCTATGGGAACTGCTGCAGTGATCCAGCTGCCCTCCCACCTGGCACAACAGCAGAGGTGCTGGGATGGGTGGGGGATGGGAGCACACACCTGGCAGGTATACAGTAGGGGACAGCATGGGCAGGTGTACAGTGGGTGGGAGGGTGGCATGCATATTAGTGAAGTTGCACCTGGCACCAGTGCTGATATGTGACCAATACTGTCACTGGCACAGAATGGGGAGGGGGTACAGAGACATACAGTGCCATGGCCTCATGTGGGCATAGCCCTAGCAGCATCCCCCCAGCTGTGCACACCTGGGGTGATGGCACTGTATATCTCTGTACCCCCGCTCCATACCACTGACAGTATTGGTCACATATTGGCACCCCCGCCAGATGCAACTGCACTAATATGCTTGCCCAACCCTCCCCACCCCACTATGGCACCCCCTGCCCATGCCACCCCATACATACTAGTCAGGGCCCCCTAAACCTGTGGCCGCAGTGTCAGCCAGTGGTGCAAGGGGCTTAGACCAGCTCTTTACTGGTCAATCTGGAGCCCCTTTCTGCAGCCACAGCAGGGTTTCTTGAATCCCAGAAAAGGGGATGTTGCATCCCCACTGTGGTGCAAGCCCCCTTGCAATGAGTTGCACCCTCATTCATGTCACAAGGGGGGTGATGTGCTGGTTTGCCACAGTGGGTCCCAAATCAGATGCAAGCCATGTTTCTAAGTTGGGACCACCGCATCCTTTGCCGCAAGGTGCAAAATATGTCCAAACCCTTTGCTGCAACCACTTTGGGGTATTCCTATGGCTGTGAAAATCCATCCCCTGATCTTTATGCCTGATATATTTTGATTCTGCTTTATATTTAATGTCAGTAGTTCTTGGTATAGGTCAAATTGAAATGGAGATAGGAGGCATGCAGTGTCCTTCTAAGTAGAGGGAACTGATCTAACAGCACCCCATTGCGGAATACCCAGGCTGATGGTTTTGAGTACAAGATCCTAATCCAGTCAGCAAAAATGTCTGGAAATCCCATACATCTTAAATTTTGAAACAGTAAGTCTCATGACACTCTATCAAATGCTTTCTTGGCTTGCAGGGACATATGGGAGCACTGCCTGTGTTTTCAAATCCCTGGGTGCTATGAGCAGATGTTGGACTCCCTTCATATGATCAGATGCCAGCTGCCCTTGGATGAATCATGCTTGTTCTCTTCTGCTGAGTGGCTGCCAGATATTTTTTAGGTGGAGTGCTAAGACATGTTTGGTCTCCATACTCAATGTTCCCACCAGACCGAGAGGGCTTGTAGCTAGAGTACCGGCTGCATCCTCTAACCCTCTTCAGTCAGTGCTTTGCAATGCCAGGTCAATGATGAACAAGACTACTATTTTCACAGACTTGATTTCTTCTGTTGATCTGGCTTGCATCACGGAGACCTGGCTGGGTGATGATGTGGGCCCTGTTTTTGAGGCCACCATCCCTGCTTAGTATACCATGGTGCACTCTCCAAGGAAGGATCACCGGTGTAGGTGAGTGGCCATAATTTTTTGATCCAATCTGGGTTTCTCGGTGCACCCAGTTGGTAGCACCCAATCTTTTGAGTGTGTTGCCATGTGTGGGGTGCAGGTGCAGGTTGTAGGATTCTCCTTGTTTACCGGCCCCGGGGATGGGAGGGGAATTCCTACAGGAGGTAGCAGACTTTGTCATTGACCAGGTGCTGGAGTCCCCCAGGTGTTTAATCCTGGGGGACTTCAATACCTGGGTCAACATTGAATCCTTATGTTTCAGTTATGACCACCTCCAGCTGAAGCAATCACTGGGCCTGTCACAAGCAGTTGCTGCTGTTACCCATCGACATGGCCACACACTTGATCTAGTGTTCCAGCTGGGTCTTGAGACTTACAACCTCAAGACTGATCAGGTCTTTTGGTCTGACCATTGCACCATGGAGTTCAGCTTTGGGGCCCCCTGAAAGTCCTTCCCTTGTAGAGATGGTCAACTATCTCTCCTTAAAAGGTGTTGACCCAGAGGGACTATTGGTGCTAGCTAACCTATCTAGGGTTGATGCAGCATGTGCGATTGGCACTGGAGAGGCAGTGGCCAGCTATAATAGGGTGGCTACTGAAGCTCTAGATGCCATCGCACCAGTCCATATACGACCCAGATCTTCTCACTTGAGATTCCCTTGGTTGATGGGGATCTCAAGGTGATGAAGATCAGGAGTCAAAAGTTGGAGCATTGATGGTGGAAGACCTAGCTGAAGGCTTACAGGCTGGCCGTGCATTCTCACTATGTTGAGTACCAGGGGACAATTTTCCATAAGAAGGCAGCATTCCTGTCCAGAGAAATTGCTGCAGGCAGAAACAGAACATCTCAACTGTTTCAGACCATGGACAGGCTTTTACATCCTGCCTGTCTCCGGCTGAAAAAAGCTTTTTCAACCACATTAAGTGAAGAGTTTGCTCTGTTTTTCTCCAACAGAGTGTCGGCCATCTGGTCGGGAATTCTGCCAGCAAGGCTTGCGCTACGCAGTGATCGAGTTGGGAGTTTCAGAGGCACTCAGTCTGTCTGGGAGGAGTTTAGGCCAGTGGAGGTGTTTGAAGTGACTAAGGTGATCTTGGAGATGAAGCATGAATATTTTTGAACTTGAGAAAAGAGGTGCAGGTAATAGGACCCACTTTTATTCTGCAAGCACCAGCAAAAATAAAAATTATCTATAAGGGGAACACTCATATATTTTTGATCCTGACCAAGTGATACAATTTCTAAAAGCACAAAATGAACTTTCCACACAGAATTCTGATTCAGAACTGTTAGCAGCAGCCACATAAAAGTTACACTGAACTAAAATGACATGTAGTTTAAATATTAAAAGAAGTGCACTCCTAAAATTAGATTTTTTTCTCCTGATTTCCAATTTGGTTGTTAAGCTGGATAAGTAATATTTATACAATACTTAAATAGTACTAATAATTTAACATTGCCTGCATGTAGAGACTACAGAAACAATATTGATAACCAATGTATCATTTACATAACTAATCAAGACAACTCAGTTTAATATGAAATTTTGATGAAATTAAATCTCCCTTGATAGGGACTGTAACACTAATATGCAGCTATACTGTATATATTTTTTTTATTTTTTCCTGTTTTTGTTTTCTTGTTTTTTGCATATGAATTCTATGTTTTCCAAAAAGTTGGATAATCAGTGAAAAACAAGTATAAAAAAGAAACATGAAAAGTAGGTCATCCCTCATTCTTCTCGTTTCTAATGACATCAAGTTCAGATATTCAAGTTTCTCCTCATACGTATTATCCCTTATATTGGTTATACTTTTAGTGTACCTTATTTGTACTCTTTCAATGATTTTCCTTTCACCCATTTTAAATGGGCAACACAACTGTGAAGCATACTTTAGGTGTGGGTGGATTTAAGCCCTAAACAGTGGCAGTAAAACCTGTTCATCTCTTGATGTTATGTTTTTCCTAATTGACCCTATCATTTTTCTTGTGTTATTGACGGTTTGATTGATATGTTGTTTATTATCAAAGTCATTTGATATGCTAATCCCTAGGTTCTGTTCACAACTGGAAGTCATCAGTTCTTTGACACTCAACCTGTATACATTCTGTGGGTTTCTGTGCCCACGATGCATGGCTCAACACTTGTCCATGTTTAATATCATACTGCATTGATCAACCCATTCATTAATTTTGTCTAGATCCCTTTGAATATCATCTATTTTGGCTTGAGTGCCACATGGGCCCCCTAGTTTTACATCATCAGCAAACTTCACACTCCCATTTAATATATTTACTGTCATATCAGAGATGAATATTTGGAATAAAGTTGTGGGACTCCGAGTGTCACTCAACTCACAGCAGACTTTTCCCCATTAATGACAACTCTCTGTGACTTGTCTGTCAATCATCAATCAATTCAGGTTATTATAGAACTCTGGAATCCTAATTTTGTTAGTTTTCAATAAAGGCCCAGTGAGTCATCAAGTCAAAGGCCTTGCTGAAATCTAAAAAGATGATATTGCATGGTTTTGATTACTCTAACAAGGCACTTAGTTTGTCATAGAAGCAAATACAATTAGTAGTTGTGCTTCTACCTTTTTGGAAACCGTGTTGTTCTAAGTCTATATTAAAGATTGTTTCTAGTAGGTTGTCTTTTATTAATGTTTCTAAAATTTGACATGTTGTCGAGGTAAGGCTAATAGGTTCATAGTTCTTTGTATTCTGTTGGGAGCCTTTTTTTATGTATTGGGATAATGCATGTGGTTTTCCATTCTTTTGTCACATCTCCACTGTTTATTGACTTTTCTAATGAAATTTTTAATGAACAGCTTATATTCTCTGCCTTTCTATATAGCATATATCCTGATTTGTGATCCAGATTGGTTGATGTTTTCCCTTTTGAAGATGTAGGATCTTTTTAATACATTCAATTGAAAAAGTACGGGTGGGATTAACAAAAGAGATGTACCCAGCACATCTGAGATGCACTGGCTCAACTTGGAATTGCACCCAAGCGTGATTCACAAAGGGAAGAGATGTGCTAGCACATCCCAGATGCACTGGCCCATCCCTGATGCACCAAACACCACCTATAATGGTATTCAGCTCATCTGGAGAGGGCATGCAGGGGTGTGCCCATGCATATGAGGTGCATCCCTATCCACAACTCACCTGGGAAGGACATCTTCAGATCAAGTCCAAAGATGCGCCTCCCAAAGTTCCATCCAGAACAAGTAGACCTAAGTGGGTGTTTGCCCATAGGCAGGCTGTAGTACTGCAGAGAGCAGCATGGCAGGCTGTCTACCCTGATAGTCTAGTGGTGCCCCCTGCCAGTATAGCCGAACATCATAAAATACTCCCTGAAGTATCCCTGGTAGTGTAGTGGTACCCCCCATCCCTTCTCCGACCCAGTCGTATTGTCATAATATAGTTCAAAGTATCCCTGGTGGTCCAGTGCACCCCTCGCCCCCTACCCACTCAGTCCCCCCACCCTATCCCACTCCTCCCATCCCAGCATGGGCAGAAAGTTGGCAGGCAGCTCAACCCACCTGCAAACCACCATGGTTGTCCACTGACTGAGCTGTCAGTGAATGACAGTGTACAGTACTCCTGTAAGCCCATTGGTAGACCCTGTTGACCAATGGGCTTGCAGTGTATATTGTAAGTTGTCATTCACAACTTTGATGATGTTTTGGTATTGTGAAATGTTAGACGCAACACTGTGATTTTTGTCCTGAAAGTACCTCAACTGGTGAGACTATTAAAAAAGACTTGCTATTGCACTTTTGCTGTTTATTTGAGTGTGTGGGAGTGCCATGACTATTTTCAATATTCTGTTTGCTTTCTGTTGTGGGCTGCTGGGTCTCAATATTAGGTTTATTTTGTGGTGTGCTATATTACAGCTTTTTCTATGGGTGTTCTGCAATACACTTTTGTTGGTTGACAGAGGGGTTATTGAAAGTTTCTGGGATCTTTGTGAATGTATCAGTTGCTTTGCTGGACTGACTGTGACTCTGCTTTCTCTGCTCACTGGTGCTGTCATATAAGATTTTTGACCATTTCTTCCTGCCACTTTGAGATGGTGACCAGTAGTTTCTGAGGCTGGTCTTACATCGATGGCCTGTAACTGACATTATCTCTCTCGATGCGAGCCCAGCCTCAGAGAGAATGTGCACTGCTGTACTTCAAATTGAATGGTTATTATATCTAACACTGAGTTCATCATCTGCAGAAATTTGCACCATCATCTCACCAAGATAATTTTGGCCCTTTGGCTTTTTACTGTGCCAGTACTTTTTCTTAACCAGGACATGTTGCGGGAATTTCAAGGGGTGCAAATAGAAAGCAGGTGCATTAGGTGGACATCTAGCCGCATACTCTTTGAACAGGGCTACTGGACACTTGGCAGAGCCTGGTTGGGAGTAAAGGACACCTCTGAATACTTGTCTGTTGGTTTCTGTTACCGAAATGTGGTTTCAATCCAAGAATTTTCAAGAATGTTATTTGTTCGGCAAAAGCCATTAGAAAACATATTTAAACAACATTCCATCAGTATATTCTCTGGAAGATTTACAGCAACTTTTAAACTGCAATAGATAAGTCTCCCTTAATAACAGTATAAAATCTTTATCCAAAGTAAAAATTCCTATATAGGTGCACCTTAAATTTTAAATAACTAATCTAACTTCTCCATTAGAGAAGAAAATACTCCTAATTCCACCATGGAAGGTCAGCAGCTCTATATGCTATATTAGGAGTCCTGCTTATCAACTATTCAAGGCACTCATTGATCCGCTCCAATTTTCATTCATAGAGTCACTGCTAAACAAGCAATATCAGTAACACTTTCCCCACATCATGGAGTCTGACTGTTAAAATGTTACTTTTAAGGAACACACATTCAGGAATTATTCTAAAAATCCATTCCAATTTTTAAAAGAGCAAAACTAAACTTTATCCATTGTATCTATTGATGGAAAGGCAGTTTAACATCTTAGAATTCCTAGGTGGCTTGCCACGGCTCCATTGAAGGCTCAAATGAAAGGAGTCACTTTTTTACCGAATATAAAGCCATGCAAATGCCACTCTAGTTTGTTCATTGGAGAGCAACTAAGATTAAAGCCAACACACTGTTCCTTGAGCAAAAAGTCTGACCACTGAATTTTGGATAAGAACGTTTGGTAATAGTTAACTAGCTTTGCTCCAATTCTAATAGACAGTTAAATGGAGTCACTTTTGTTTAAAATCATCATATCTGTACTCCGTTTCCATCTGCATTTCAGGCTCCATTTATTCTGGAGTCCATGAACTAAAAATTCCCCTTACATGGTCAGGAGTCCATTAGATTATAAAGCCAATAAAACTGTTAGTCCAAAGCAGGTGTTGTCATTAACCTTCTTCTCTGTTTATTTTATTAAGGGAAAAGGTAATTTTATGAAGCCTCAACTTGCTCCCCCAAACCATACTAAAGTCAGGGAGTCAAAATATACTAAGTAAGAACATGTCAATGAAATAGGCTAGTGTTTCCCATTATTTTCCCATACAGTAGTTTGATAACCTGAGCTTCTAATCAGTTCCGCTGTAAAAATTGGCTCCATAACAGGAGTCCTATCAGATAAAACAATGAGTTAGCCATACTAAGAGTCTTCTCCATACAAGGAGTCCCAAATCCCACAAAGTGCAAAATTAAATGAGCATTGCCAAAATAATATAAAATAGAATAATGATTAAGTAAACGTTTGCTAGTATAACAGCAAATGTCATCGTTTCTGGTACCTTACATCATTGGTGTCCTCAATAACACAAAAGGCATTGTATATTTTATGTTAAAGAGCATAGTCATGAAATAAATCACAGCCTCACCATAAACAAAAGACAGCTTCAACATGGTTCCAGTCTAGTTAAGCTCAACTGCTGAGGCGCCAAAGAATGTGAATACTTGCATCAAGATGCAAACTTCATGGTACAAAATGAGTATTTAAGGATTGGTTGGGATAAAAAGTAAGTACACTTTTAAGGCTCTTACCGCATAGAAACTCTGCCATTGCTATGTCAGCATCTCTGTGAAATTTAGGAAAGGGAAAACAAGCACTATTAAGGTACAAGAAAATGTGTACTCCATCTTAGTCCAACAAACCGGGAGTCCAAGTCTCCCAAAAGGCCTTTTCATAGTTTGCAGGTTTTTCCCTTCTCGAATTTTGGTTACAGTAGTTTTCACCTTTCCTTCACCCTTCCTTTAGCTGAAAAACTACCTGTAAAAGAGAAAAAAGAAAGGACACTCCACTGAGTGTAGCAAATTTCATTTGGGTCAGTATACTAGGACCCCCTCTCCCAGGCACCTTTGATTAGAACATCAAGTGCTTATCAGCAATATGTAACACAATTACGCAGTATCACTTGCTTCACCACTCTTCAGCCCTCTCATTGTTCAGCACACAAAAGTGTAGGAAGAATGTGTACTCCCACTAAGCACTCCATTCCCCTCACAGAAAATTATTCAAAGAGCCGGCACAAACAGATATCAACAGTCCTCCCATCCATGGCATTACACCAGCACTTCACCAGCACCAGGATAGGTGCCACAAAGCCTCTGACTGCTCCAGGTCAATAATTAGCCAGAATGAATGCCAGCAAACTTAACCATCGGCAAACATGGTAGTTCAACAGTGCACAGCTCTTATGACTTTTAATTTTGGAGCAGTAAGCTCATTTTTACCAGTTGTGACTAAAAAATAACATGCGTTTCATTCAGCAAATTTAAAACTGTGAGCATGTAAAAGCTTTTTAAGCAAAAATGTTCAGAAGCCAAACAAGATGGAGCAAAGCACGGCATGGCAGGGAGTAGAACAGCTCCATGGCCATCTTGCCACTCCAACCCCTCATGTGATCTCAAAATGTGGTTTTCTTGTGGCCTCATTAAAAGCCACAGCTTTGTATTCATTGCCATGTTTGTCTGTCTTGATGGTGAAAGAATCTGGAGGATCTTCAGTGCTCTTATGGATTTTTGGTATCGCATACATTACTGGTTCAATCAGATTTTCTGACCATAAAAAATTGAATTCTGCAATAGTGATCTCTCCTGCTGCCTGTGCATCTTTCAGAAGTTCACCAAATTCTGCTTTAAACCTGGTAATAGGATTACCTGACAATTTCTTATATCTCAATTCATCATTCAAGATTCTAGCAACCATATTTTCATATTTCACATCTGATAATAGGATAATATTACCCCCCTTATCAACACTTTTTATGATCACATTCTTTAAATTTTCAATTTGTTTCAGTATTGTACATTCCTCCTTAGTTAGATTATTCCAACATTTCTTATTCTGATTCTTATAGTCATCTATTATTTTATTTACTTCATTGGTTACTAGGTTCTCGAACACTATGATATTAGAATAACATGTGCATGAGCAAAAATGTGATTTCTTCCTAAAAAGCTGCTTTCTCTCACCCCATATCAGGTCATCAATAATTTCATGTCCCTCAGGATGAATTTCACCATTGTTAGTCCCAGACATATCTACATTAGCTTCTAAAAATAAATCATTGAGAGTCCCAAAGGTAATGCTTTCCTGATAATCACTATAGCAGTCATCTTGTTGTTCATAGAGCACTTGTTCACCTTCCTCTTGGTCCGTTTCCAGGTTACAGTATCTTCAGATCCAAAATAGGTTGTCCAGCTCTTTGGAGGAGACAGTAGTATGTCTAGTACTGCTCATTTGCTTTAGCGAATGCTCACTATTTGGCTCAATGTGTTTTTTTTTTCTCCTTTTTTTTCAGCGACGCACATGGTGCAATAACAGCATTTCCTGAATTATTACGTGCATTAACAGGAGGAGTGGGATTTGAATTTTTTCAGCAAACTTCTGGTCAACCCATGCCATGATCCCAATGACTCCACACAGAGCAAAGGTAACATCATAGGTATCTGTCATGTTGATTTTCGATACAGTGCTCTGATGATAAGAATTTGCCAGGGTTCTCAGAGTTCCACTGGGTGGGTGGGAAACAACATGTGCCATTCTTATGTAGTGGTGAGTTATGAATTTATAGTGGCTTTTTCAAGGTACTAAAACACCAGGTGGGCATTACTAAGGAATTAATGCATGGTTGAACTTGGGTCATGTGTGCAACTTCAACCAATGTTATTGCATTATTACAGTCTAGTATTTATTGTCATGTTACAATAGTGCTTAGTGATGGTACTGTAAGTGTTGCAATATGAGTATTGCAACTTTGTTTTAATTTTAACAGACAGGTTTCTTTTGAAAGTGACCTACTGCTGACTATTTGGAAACTGGATCATGGCTTCTTCTGATTCCAACAGAGTGTTGTATTTCAGATCTATTATATTTGAACAGCATGTTTTATTTTGGCCTTATTGTGCGTAAGTAGTATGTTAACCATATGGAATCTTGTTAGATTTAAGAGGCATAGCTAGCCTAGGCAATATATGCAGTGAACATGGTGATAAATGGGTGAAGAGAAAGTCATGTACCTCCACTTAGAATCTAATGTAACACCTGTTCTTAACTTATAATCCTAGAAACATCAGTTTTAGGGCCATGTTTATTAGCAACAATTCAATTTCATTAACCATTGGCTACTTTGGCTATCATTAATGTTCACCAAGGCACCCCTCTCTCTCTCTCTCTCTCTCTCTCTCTCTCAGAAACACTCCTTTTTTATTTCTACTGTACACTTATATTGATTGGTTCAAAGTCCCCATCTCCTCTGTCCTGCTGCTGTAACTATTTGTCCTTTGTGTGTGTTTCTGATCCCCTTTCTTCCTGTTTCTCTACCCATCTCATAACAATCTGTTCATAACACTTTCCCACAAATAAAACAATTGTCTTATACCATTTGTCCTTTGACTATTTATTACAATCTAAGTCAAATATTAATTCCATAGCTCTTAATATGTTGACATATAGCAGCTA
This sequence comes from Neoceratodus forsteri, assembly GCA_016271365.2. NCBI lineage: Eukaryota > Metazoa > Chordata > Ceratodontiformes > Ceratodontidae > Neoceratodus > Neoceratodus forsteri. The sequence goes on from CM057459.1 coordinate 601,496,836, forward strand.
TTCTGGCTCTGATCAGAACTCATTTAATTTGGTGACTGGCACAGGCACACTAAGCAGTGACTTGTTTCTAGCTGCAACCCCAAGTAGAGAAATCGTGGGAGGAACATCAGACATAAATTATATAGAACAAGAGCACAGAGTAGTCAAAAATGTGGATGCAAAATATGTACTGTATCTGGGAATGCAAAATTAAACAATCAGTGAAAAAGTATATGCCATCAGTAAAATAACAGGAAAAGCAAAAAGGTGAGATACAGGCCTATGAGCAACTGTCATGGAGGGCCAATATGAGAAAAAAGAATGCTGTGCAAAAGGTGTGGAGAAAATAAAAATAGCATAAGGGAAACGGCAGTGGGGGGAGGAGGACAGAATGCTAGAGCTTGAAGAAAATTAAGTAAAGGAGGAATGCAGAGCACAGAAAACAGCAAGGGAAAGTAGAATACTAACTACAGAAGCAGAAGATGAGAAGTGAATATTAAGTAGGGGATTAAGAGAGGGAAGTGAATAGAAGAAGAGATGACTAGAGAGAGGGAGAATTTTCCAGTGATTTGGTAGATGGATAGAGAAAGCAGATTGACCAATTGAGGTTTTATAGTGTGGGATGGAGAAAGGTCAGGTGTTGAAGGTGCACAAGGAGTTGGAGGAAGGGGTGGGGAGAGCAGAAGGATATGCAGGAAAGAGGAGGCACATTACTTAGCATGAAAGGAGGAGCAGTGGAGGAGATGCCAAGACTCAAGGGAGGTGAGAGTAAAGGCAAAGTAAAGGGAACAATGATGTGTAAGATCTAGAGTATTTAGAGCAAAGTGTCAGAAGAAGAGAACAAACCCTGGCCAGAGCCAGGACAGCTGCAGCCAAGATTGTGGGTGGAACACAGCACTGTCTGCCATGTCCAAGATGGTGGCTGGAGTTCTCTGTGCATGTGCAATGACTTGTGCATGCCACAGAACTCTGGTGGCAAAGTCTGCCATGTCCAAGATGGCCACTGGAGCCCAATGTGCATGCGAGAGTCACTACACATGTGCATAGAACTCTGGCAGCCCTCTTAGAAATGGTGGACTATGACACCATACCACTGGAATTCAGTGTGCATGTGCAAGTCATCATGCATGCACATAGAATTCTGACCACCATCTTGGACATGGTAGACAGTGCCATGTTCCACTGGTACTGATGGACAAAATAGTGCTGTGAATGCACAGTGATTGCTGTTCATCTCCACTATTTAACAAGTCTGTTCAGTATCCTGAAAGCTCCCTTTTCTCTACTGTGCTCACAAGACATCTGCAGGGCTACACCCACTGCAGCAATAAAAAGGGTTCCAGTCTGGCCTAAACGGAAGTCAGTAAGAAAAATGAAAAAGAGAATTGAGTCCAGAATGGAGCCCTGGTGGGTCCCAGATCTGAATGGGATGAGGTAGGGTAATGTATCACCAACCTGGTCTGACTAGTACTGGTCAGAAAGGTAAGAGTGGAATAAGCCAGCTGCAGAGTCAGACAGTCCTACATCCTAGCTTATACAGTTGATTGGGTGGGCCCTAGTATCAAAGGCCTTGGCTAGGTCAGTGAACATAACCACAGTAATCTGGTCCTTGTCCATGCCTGTCAGAATATGATCTGTGACCTAAAGGAAAGAGTTGACTGTGGAGTGGAAGCCAGGCTGTTTTGAGGGAAAGAAAAGAAGAGGAGGAGTCAGAAATGAGGAAAGCGACAGAGGACTAACTTCTTCTATACCTCTTTTGTCCCTTGTCTACAAAGAGACAGGGAAAAAAATAAAATCTTGTGTAGCATTTGATGATTTCTGTTCTTCAAACTGTGTTTAATTGTCCAACAAACAATACACCACACAGATTTATGATAAGGTAAATGTGTGTCATGACCACTTTGGTGTTGATTATTGTGATGTACTACTTTCCTTTCATTTGTGGTTAAGCTCCCCTCATCAACTCTGTCTTAAATGTGTTGCCTCTGTGTGCAACTTGGAACACCTGTGACTTTTTCTTCTAAAGATACTTTTCTTCATTAGTTGTGCTGCCACCACTCACCAACACTTCTGAGGCACCAATATCCTTCTCTACCTGGCAGCAGGTAGGTGAATTTTAACACTACATTACTTTACCTTTCTTTTGCCGACATAGGAGAGTTTAGCTGCAGGCTTTAGAAATATTTTTTCCTAGTTGCTATTTACAGTCAAACTGAATTGCAATCATTGTAAAGATCAAACTCATATATTACGTAAAGTCTTCCAAACAAACATTTCAAGTTATCAGTACTGTACCACCTTTGTGACTCCAGTTCTGCAGAACAGTAGTATTGTGACAGAATGACTGCTTTGCTGGACATTATAAAAGAATAATTGATAGAAAATCATCAGTAACAAGGCTGTAATTCAATTGAGGGATTCTGGTGACATCATAAAGCAAAAGATGATGACGCCAGCATCCTAAAATGGAATTACAAGCCTAGTTCCAATTGGTTTCCTATCTGTAATATATGGAACACTCCAAAGATTCCAATTCATAATAACATTGATCTGATGTCAGAATGATAGTATTATGACTTTCTGATGTCAGAGCGATGGTATTAGGAGTCTTTGATGTCACTGATTCCCAATGGGGAAAAAATATTACACAATAAAAAAAACTCTGGTCAAACTGTGACTGTTTTTTTAATTTTCAGGTGAAGTACCTCTTGCACTGATGTATTCTCTTTTTGGCATTTACTAGAGATTAGGGTTTCATTTACTCTGGGTAAGTTGATTGCTGAGATCAGTGCTGCTGTCAATGATAGGGCTCGGTGTAGGCTTGTGCACCATAAAAGTACTTTTTCTTTGTTGTAGACAGTCAATCCTAATTAGTTCCAGTTGAGGCTTGTTTATAGGCTTGAATGCAACATGAACAGGAAGCATTTTGAGTGCATAGATTTGTTAATTACTAAACTCCATTTCAACTTTGTATGTGGGGGGGATCTGCACTGAGTTAGAATTTTTTAATTCAGTAAACTTTATTTACATGTGTTCCATTACAACAGAAGCACACTTGTTAAACTATAGAGGGCAGCAAAAAAATTATCAGTTATGGGACGCTTTTAAAATTGCAATAAGAGGAGAGATTATATCATTTCAAAGTTGTCACAATAGACAAAAAATGAATAAACAAAGAAATGTATTATAGAGAATGAAAGAATTAGATAAATTAATAATGTATGATTACTCCAAATATGTTCAGGAATGGCTTGACTATGAAATCCAACTACAATATTACCAAGGTAAGGAAACTATTAACAATATTAAGAATCTTAATCTTTTGAAGAAGGGGCAATAAAATCATTTTATATCAGCCTTAAAAAAATCATCAGGGACAATTTATAACCGACAGTAAAGGAAAGGAAGAAAAAGTTGTACAACATTTCCAAAATATATATCAGCAACAAATGAATATCGATATGCAGTCAGTAGAAGAGTTTATCCAAGATATACAAATACCACAATTAAAAATCAACAATAATACCCTTACAGAGACAGAAATTGCCAGGATTATTAAAACATTACCAAAAAGTAAATGTGCTGGAAGAGATGGTTTGACAAATGAGTTCTGTAGGGATTTTTACAAGATTTAGTCCTATGGTTATATAAAATAATACAGGAAGCAATGGATGGAGAGGGGGGCTACCAGAATCTATGAGGGAGGCATTGGTAGTGCTTATACCAAAAGAAAGTAAAGGAAAAAGATCAAGGCCTAGATATTCCAAGCAGATGCGAGGCATAAAGTGGAGATGTGCTGTGCATCTCAGAAGATGGGCAGAATAGCGATATTCAAAAGGGAGAGATGCAGCGCACATCTCTGGATGCGCCATCACACATCCATAATGTATGCAGCACATGTAGAGGAGGCATTCCCATGAATGTGCTGTGCATCCCTATATTCAGCTGAAATGTACTACACATCTGCACAGCATCTTAGAGATGAGCTGCCCAAAGTTAGGCATGGAAAAAGCATGCCTAAATGACAAGTCACCCACAGGCAGGCCACAGAGCTGCAGGCAGGCTGTCTGAATACAGCCCTTGGAGGTGCAGCGGGATATGCTCCAGGCACCCACACATAGCAGTCATGCCAGGATGGATGAAACCTGAGCCACTAGCACCATCCAGGGTGCAGCACCCCACACCACTCCCTGGATGAAGCCACCCAGCAGACAGTCACTGTCTGCGTACTGCCATCCCTTGCAGTGCCCACCAGGTACCTTCCATACTGGGGTGTGTGGGGCACTGGAAGTGATGGTATGCAGCATATAGAGCTGGTATTTCACATACATGTGGTAGCCCTAGCAGCCTGTGTGACCCTATTCCCACCCCTGTTGCACTTCCAGGTAGCCCCAGTGACCACTGTCCAGGTGGGCCCCCATACCCCTCTCTAACCTTGTACATAGCTATGAGGAGCCAGTCAACCAGGTGTATGTATTCCTCCACATGTAGCTCTGCTGCACTGTATTGTCAGAGTTTGGAGACATAAAACATTACAAGAGGGGTGTACTACAGTTGGTGGTCAGTGCCAGTTCTTTGTGCTTCACTTTGCATGGCTATGGGTAATAGCACTATATCCAGGCCAATGCAGAACACCCACCCAGACATATACCTTTCATCACACCTGCTTGCTAGGCTGCAATACCTCATGTTCACCATTGTGGAGTGGTGGGTCATCCCTGCAAAGCTGGAACAGAGCATGCCCAATGTATGCAAATGGCATGAATACATTCAAGTAATGTGATGCCAATGTGGGAGATGGGATTGGAATGTGCAATGAGGTCATATCCTGGCTGAATATTGCAGTTTTGTACACTGCACAAGTGGTTTGCATTGCACATTTCCCCATGCTCCACATAGGGCTCAGATCATCTGCTGCACTGCACATCTCTCACTGCATGATCATGCATTTCAGGATATCCAACTGGATATGTACAAGTGCATCTAATGGTGCATCATCTGAATATCTCATTATTTGGGGCCAGCACTTCTCAGATGCATGGCACAGGCACTTGCACATATTTGCAGAGGACTTTTGAATATCTAGGTCCAAATTAGCAATTATAAACTTATTGCATTATTGAATTCTGACAATAAAATACTAGCCAACAGTATAACATCAACACTCCTCAAGGGGATCCCTCAGCCAACTATCAAGATCAATCTGGTTTTGTTCCTGGGCACACCACAGCAATAGCTATTAAGAAAGTCTAGCTTCTTATTCATTATGTACAGAGATTTACAGAAAAGTGTTATGCATTAGCCTCAGATGCCACTAAGGCCTTTGATCTCATTCAAAGACCTTAAATGTTTGTAATATTGAAGAGATATTAAATTCCAGAAAAATGGTTTAAAATAATTAAATTACTATATCATAAACCAAAATTAACATTCATATTACATGGTTCAATAACTGAGGAAATTGAAATGCAAAATGTCAGACAAGGCTGTCCTCTGTCTCCAATATTTTTTATACTTACAATAGAACCTTTACTGAAGCAAATTAGGAAAAATAGTGACATTCAAGGAATCCATATTGAAGGAGAAGAATATAAATTAAGTGCATTCTCTGATTATGTACTATTATTAATTAAAAAGATTGACAAATCAATTCCAACACTCCTAGGAATTATTCAAAAATGTTCTATAATATCAGGATATCAATTAAACCAACAAAAATCAATGATTATGGATATATATAATGGAGAAGACAGCCAGGAGTACAATACTATTAATAATTTTACCCAAGTCACCTAAATAAAATACCTGGGCATTCTATTGACCAAACAAACTGAAAAAAAAAACAGTTAAAATTAATTATGATATAGCCAAAGAGAAAATACAAAACAAATTGAATTTGTGGCAGAATCTATCAGTCTCATTATGGGGATGTGTACAAACCATTAAAATGATGGTATTATCCCATTATAATAACTGGTCAGCAATTTCTCTCAGTGTACTGACCAGGTTGATATTTTCCATAACAACCAGCTGGTTCTTATGACATTCATGAGCCATGCCAGTCAAACTATGCTGTTGCCTCATTGGCCAATGTTTGTGTATGGGCAGGCTAAACAGTCTCACAAACTGCTGGTGAATAATTACTGGCCCATTATTATAAAAAATAAAAGATGAGGAGGGTGTTCATATGAGAATTTAATGCACACCCTTGTTGTGGGATGCTTTGATAAACCTCTCGGGCCTCGCCCTCGGGGTTTATGTAGCATCCCACAACTCAGGTGTGCATTAAATTCTCATAGCAAACCCTTCCCCATCCATTATTCTCTATATATTTACACAATACAAGCTTTATATGCATCACCTGAAGTTAAATGGTTTCAAGACATTAAGAGCATATTTACCAAGTTTTTATGGAGAGGGGGGAAACCCCAAATGCGTGGAGCACATTACTAAGACCTGTAGCAGATGGTGGACTCAGTTCTCCAGACCCCTGGAACTATATGCTGGCACAGTCATTGGCTAATATGTGGAATTGATGAATTAATAATCCACAAGAAATACTGTACATATTATCAAGTCAATTCAGAATCAAGAAAAAGTGGATATTACTTATTTTTTATTTGGTAATAACCCTTCCATGTTAACTCAACAAAAACATTAAGACAAATTTTACCACATGGGATAGTGGCATGGAAAAAATGTTGACAAGAAAATATCCCTTGGCTTCATGCAAGTATCTCAAGCAATAAAATTACCCACAACAAAAATAATAAGTATTGGCAATACCTAAATGCTAATAGCATTATTAATTGGACACAGTTATTAGTTGATAATAAAATACCAGATTATTTTTAAGAAATAAGGCATGACAGGGTGTGTGTTATCATGTAATAATGTCACTCTTGTGGTGGGTTGAAGCATGAGGCAAAGCTGAGTGCTTCCACCACTCCAGGAGTGACATTATTACACAATAACACACACCCTGGAGTGCCGTATTGCTACTATACAATGGCTCGATGTTATACAAAATAAAAAAAAATTAAAAAAATGTTTTTAGTAGATTTTTAGTGAGTTTCTTAGAGAAGAGAAAAAAAAGGCTGTATGAATACAGCCAGCAAAGCTAATGCTAGTCAATGACAGTGATGTTATACTGTAATATCATCACTGTCTCAGGCATACACAACCAATCAGAATCCAGGATTCTTTCTTGCTACTGTATAATCCATAACACTACCGTTTGGAAGAAAATCTTGATGGTTACAAATATGAATACCATATCAGCCCAAAACAAAATCCAATATAAAATCATTAATAGAGCATACATGACACTGAAATAATAAACAAGATTAATCCAACATATAGTCATGACTGCTGGCATGGTTGCAGAGATAAAGGTTCTCTTATACATTGTTTTTGGGAATGCCCATGCATCAAGAAATGGTGGAAAAAATGTAATAAAATTATAAAGAAAAATATGGGAATAAATATTCCATGTACTGTTACAACCATGTCATTTAATGACTTGGGGAACCAGAAACTAACCTCACAACACAAGAAAATAGTACATTTGGCCACAATGGCTTTAAAGAGAATAATTTTGGAAAACTGGAATAGCAGAGGTCCACCAGAGGCTATAGATCAGGAATGGGCCTACACTTATAATGAAATGTTCATGTGTGAAGAAATCGCTTATATAACAGAAGAGAATGACTACAATGAAAATATTCATTGGAGAGACCTTATGAATATATTTCCACCTTTACATCAAATATGATCTGTAAATGCTTGTATACACTGTTACACCTATGTTAACAACCTGTGTATCAAGGGAATAATTTTGTCATATAATATTCTACCAATAAATATTCCTGGTTTACAAGAATCACACTTGTTACAATGCAACAGAGACAGTGATTCTGAGATGCATTTCCAAGATCCCTTCTGCCACCCTCCCCCCTGCATTAAAAACTAAGACACAAGAAAAGGCAATAGACCAAAACAAGGTAAATTTATGTAATCTGTACTAACAAATTAAAGTACAAGGGTGGACAGCCAGGCTCTAACAGGCCATAATGCTGTACATAGGTATGAAAGGAATTCTGAATAGAGGCTAACATACATTCTATGCATAAAATTTGAAGCGTTTCTATGTACCATTCAACAAAGGAAGGAGTATGTTGATTCAGCCAATGCCTCAGGATAATCTTTTTTATAGTCACAGTGATTACAGTAAAATGATAATGCCTGGCACCCATTAGGTCCTGCATGTCCAACCCTAAAATACAATTAGATTTGGTAAAAGTGTCTTTAAGGCCTAAATTATGATCTAACACATCCTTAACTTTTTGCGATAAAGGTTGAGCCTTGGGGCAGTCCCGAAGAGTATGCAAGAGAGAACCTTCTGGATGGTTACATCTAGTGTAGGTAGATGAACCCAAAAGTTCCCATTTGTGCAACTTTAGGGGGGTATTGTAAACAGAATGTGTAATTTTAAATTAAGTATACCAGTAACCATCAAATTAGATATAATGATGGATGTCATGCCACACACTTGTCCTCTGTGGGTCAGTGAGTGTCCAGCTCAGTGCCCTGGGCCAATAATTTGGAGGTGAGCCATACTGGGAAGCACATGCCACTACTAACCCTGTATGCTTTGGAAACAACATGTCTTTTCATGCTTAATTTTCTTAGGATCACCAGAGAAAGGGAAAGGGCCTGCTTTGATGAGAGTAGGTGGTGAATGAGATACTAGAAAAAAAAAACTCTGTTTGGACTCCAAAGCATATGATTGTTGAAGAGCACTAAACGAAACACAATCAGGGCCTTGGATCAGTTGAGAGGGTGCAACAAATACAATTCCTTTGCTCTGCCGGCAAGTGCTGGAGAGTGTTTTGCCCACTAGTTTAAAGTTAGAATTAAGCCAAAGGGGGTTGATCCCAGGGGTTTGTAATGGGAATCTGAAGGTACTTTTTAAATTGACTATATATATATTACTAAAGACACTCCTGTTGGTGTATCCCTAATGGATTTGGGTATGTTGTCGAACTGATATAAGGCAAAGCTTGTAATGTGGCACCACATTGTTAACAGAGGTCTCGCTCTATAATCCACTAAAGAGGAATATATGGGGAAGAGTATCAGCCTTCCCCGAGTGCTCATCAAAAATATTTCATACCCTGGCCACATGAAAGTAACCAAAAAAGGTCTGGGGTGCTATGGCCACCAAAATGCTTTGGCACTGCCAGCCAGAGATAACTAAGCCTTGGTTTGTGACCCTTCCAGAGAAAGGTTGTCAACTGAGCATGGAGGTCCTGAAACCAATGTATCAGAAGTTTGACCGTAAGCATAGGCATGTGGTAAGGGATCCTGGGTAGAACATTCATTTTTATCATACTGACCTGACCCCAAAATGTTAAAGGCAACTTACTCCACTGGTCAAGGTCAGTTTGTAATGTCTGAAAGGGGTCAATAATTTTTTCTGGATTAGTTTAGTGGTGGAAGTAGTGAGCTTAATCTCCAAGTAAGATATGTCAGTGGACATCCAATTGAGCCTCAGACATTTGAGATTACTCCACCTAGCAAAACTGTTTAGCGATAATACTTGAGTTTTCCCTGCATTAAGCTGACAGAGGGAGAGCAGACCAAATTGTTGAATTTCCTCTAATGCGCATGACAGGGAAGTGGCAGATCTTGTCAGATGTAAAAGAATGTCATCAGCATAGGCTGAAAATTTATATTAATTAGTGCCCAGAGGAATGCCATGAACCAATGGATTAAGCTTAATGTGCCTTATTAAGGGTTCACAGTATAAATTAAATAAAAACAGTGAAAAGGGGCAGCCTTGGTGAATCCCATTGTGAAGGGAAAAAGAAGAGGAGAGAACTTTATTACAGTGCACCTTTGTTGTGGGGTGGGAGTACAGCAATAGGATCCATTGGGTAAAATTTTCATGGAGGTCACATTTGTGCAGAATTTGAAAAAGGTATTTCCATGAGACTCTGTCAAAGGCTTTTTCCACATCCAGAGAGACCAAAATCACTGGTGTAGAATTCATATACAGTCTGATATACAACAAAGACATGCATTTGGTGAATGCCTTAATGTTTGCTTGCATGTTGCACATTATGGGCCTGATTCTAGAAGGGTGGCACAAGTTGCCACCGAATACACCTTGTGCCACCTGCAACTGCGACATTGACCCTGTGCCCTATTCTAGAAGGGGTAGGGTCTCCATAGCAAAGTCTGTGACTTGCGATGTGGCAAGAGCAATGTGCTGCACAGAGAGACATACCTGGCCAGCATGTTTCAACCACTGCCACAGGCTGCAAGTGCACCCCCACCCATGCCCCGAACCCCTGGGTCGTCCGCCTCAAATGCGTGCATGTCACCTGCTCCCTGGTAGTTCAGTGCCCCCAAACTGTACATCAATAAAATAGAAAAATGTTCCTGTTTCCCTGGTAGTCTAGTGCCCCCCCGAACTGTACTTTATTAAAATAGGAAAGGATTCCCATTCCCCTGGTAGTCTAGTGCCCCCCAAACTGTACAATAATAAAATAGAACATATTTCCATTTCCCTGGTAGTCTAGTGCCCCTGAACTGTACATCAATAAAATATAACATATTCCCATTTCCCTGATAATCCAGTGCCCCTCCCGAACTGTACATCAGTAAAATAGAACATATTCCCATTTCCCTGGTAGTCTAGGTCCCCCCTGAACTGAACAATGACAAAATAAAAAAAGATCCCCATTACCCTGGTAGTCTAGTGGCCCCCATCCAGCCATGCCAGCCCACCCAGCACCCCCCACCCGTCCCCAGCCAGCAACTGGCACAGCCCACCTCTCACCTCCATGCCAGATGCTGACTGAGTGCAGTATTAGTGCAACTGCCCAGAAGTGCTCAGAAATTAATTTGGGGGTGCCACTAGACTACCAGGGTAATGGGGACCTTTTTTTATTTTATGATTGTACAGTTTAGGGGGCACTAAACTACCAGAGAAATTGGATTCTTTTCTATTTTATCATTGTACAGTTCGGGAGGGGGGCACTAGGCTACTAGGGAAATGGGATTATTTTCCTATTTTAATAATGTACAGTTCAGGGGGGCACTAGACTACCAGAGAAATGGGAATAAGTTCTATTTTATTGATGTACAGTTCAGGGGGGTACTAGACTACCATGGAAATGGGGATCATTGTTTATTTTATTATCATACAGTTTGGGGGGGCACCTCATTTCCCTGCTTTTGTCACTTTAGTAAGAACCCTAACTGATGCATTAACAAAGTTTTTGCCAATGAAATTCCTTACTTTTTCAGATAACTTACTTGTATCCTTATTTGCCTGCCCGCTCTCCCACCCTCCATAACTGTCATTATGTCATAGTGGGATTGCAGGGCCCTAGACCACTAGATCACCAGGGAATTTTATAGTACTTAGTCGGATGGACTACAGATGAAGGTAGGGAATTAGGAGGGTGTTACTGGACACTGTACGGGTGGGTGACTGGGTGGAGAGGAAGGACCACTAGCCACCAGGGCAGTTGTGTGCTGGTGATGGGATGGAGGGAAGGAGGGATGTGACCACCAGGGGTATTTTGTTACAGGTCAGATAGGTGATCCAGAGGGGGGGAGGGACCACTAGCCACCAGGGACATTTCATTAAATGTGGGGCAGGTGGGGGGGGAAGGACCACTAGCCACCAGATCATACTTCATTTTGACTTTTTGAAGGGAACAAGTTGAAATTTCCCCAAAACATCTGCAGAAGTTTTGTGCGCCACCACAGGTGGAAGTTCAGAAACTTCCACGAAAGTTTCCAGATTTTTGCAGAAATTCCACGAAAGTGGAAAACCCCACTTTTGCCCACCCCTAACATTGACACTGTCATTTTGTTAATCGGTCCAGTGACCACAAAATCACCTTCCATGCTGGATTAATGAAAAGACAGTGAAAGTGTTCATGAGGTGGGATCCCAAAAAGCTCATGATGAAATTTTGGTGAAAAAATGCCAAAAAAATGGCAACGATATCAACATAAGTTCAAAACACCATTGAAATACATTATACGCCACTTACCCTGATTACTCAGTTTGCAGCTTAGCTTTGAAGAGTGCAGATGGGTCCAGGTCCATAGAAAATGACAGTGGATGACCTCCAGTAGTAAGTATAGGGCAAGAGAGGTGGGGGTGGGTGCTCAGTGGAAGGTTTGGGATGGGGAGGGGGATGGCAGGGATGATGATGAACTGTTTTCTTTTTTCAGAATTAAAAATAAAAAAAGCTGTCAGAGGAATGTTTTTTTACCAGCAGGTTAATAAAACATATTTCAGGACACTGTGAGTGGGCTCCCTAGTATCCCACACTGCCGGTGGGCGGGGGTGCTACATAGATTAGGACACTGGGAGTGGGCTCCCCAGTGCCCCACACTACTTGGGGGGTGAAGACATGACTTGGGACATTGGGAGTGAGTTCTCCAGTGTCCCACAGTGTTGGGGGGTAATGCTATGTCTCAGGAAACTGGGAGTGGGCTCTCCAGTGTCCCACACTGCTGGGGGTGACATACATATCTAGGGGCATTGGGAGTGGGCTCCACAGTGTTCCACATTGCTCAGGAAGAGGGGAAGCTTGTACTGTCAACATGGTGGTTAGGCCCCCACAATGTCGGCAACTTACACAGGGCTCTTTGTGGCTGCAATTATATGCATATTTGGCCCCAAGGGGATGGTTAATATGTGAAAATTTATGTGTCAAATCCCTGCAAAATGTACAGTAATTCTGCAAAACTGCAACACCATTCCATGCCACAGGTGTGAAAACACAGTTTGGACAGGATATGAAAAACCATACCTATGACACACATGAGGTTGGGTAATAAGAAGGCTATGTTGAAAATCTGGGGTCAAAATATTTAACATTTCTGAAATTACGAGTGGGCGTACTGGAATTGCAATGAATGGTCATAACTTTGCCATCATTTCATATTTTCACCCACAATTTTAAACATAGTCTTCTTATGATCCCACCTCATAAACCCCTTAGGTGAAAATTTTCAAATCCATTGCAAAATGCCATTCTGCGCCACAGGTGCTAAAACACATTTTGGGCAGGATGTAAAAAATGACAGCTGTACTGTTCATGAGGTGGAGTGAAATAATAGGGATGTTGAAGATTTGGAGTGAAAATATTAAAAATTACCAAAGTTACACAAAACATTTCCATGGCCACATGTAGCTGAGCTATTTTTAGGAATTTCTTCATCATCTTTTCAAAATAGGCTTTTTGGGACCCCACCTCATGAACACTGGCTAGGGCTGAGCAAAAAAAAAACTTTGTAGATGGAATTTGAGAAAATGTCTGAAGCACATACCAGATTTTCACACATTAACCATCCACTTGCAGCCAAATATGCCTATCATTGAAACATTCCATAAGAAAAAGAATAACAGCTTAGCAGCTACGCTTCTTCAGTGGCATAGAGGACAAGGCACAGGGACGTGATATCCAGGGTCCTGGGTTTGAGGCCAGTCTCTCTATATTTTTCCTCTTCATTTTAGGTGGAAAAATTATACAGAGCCAGTCTCAAACCCTGGACCCCTGCATGTCCTAGCTCTATGCTTTGTCTTCTGTGCCACAGGACAAGCACAACAATAGAGGTGCATTTCCTTTACTTATCAAATGTGTCAATCAACAGCAATATTTGCTGTTTGAAAATGTAGCATGTGCAAAAATAAGATATACCTATTTTCATACATATCATATTTTCAAACAAAAAATATGCAGTTAATACTGGTCCACATAAGATGACATCACACACCCTCTGGAGGTAAGTATAGGGTAAGTGGGGGATGTGGGGTAGTGGGTGCTCAGTGGGAGGGTGGGAATGGGGAGGGGGATGACGGGGAAGACAAGGGGTCATTTTGTTTTCAGGGACCAAAAAAATAGATGTCAGGGGATGGTTTTCTTCTTTCCAGAAAACAAATAATTATTTGGGGATACTGGGAGTGGGCTCCCCAGTGTCCCACACTGTTGGAGGGTCTTCCAGTGCAAACACGGGGATTGGACCCCCCCAATTTTGGCAATCAAATAATAATAAAAAAGGGACTGCAGGGTGGGAAAGATGACACACCTGGAACTGGGGTGGGCAACCCAGTGTCAGATTATTTATAGTAATAGAAACATTTAAAAAATATATATATTTATGCCAATTGGAGGGTAGGGATGCCACTAGACCCCAGGGAAACATAAAGGGTGGACAGTACAGTAGAATATTTGCACACACTGTGATACAGTGTCACAGGTAGCCTGTTGTTTCACACAGGGGGGCAACAGTACACACTGGGGAAACAGTGGCAGTGTAGCCAGCAGCACGAGTTCCAGCTGTGGCTGCAAAGTCAAGAAAATACTTCTGTTCTCATAGAAAGAATGCAGCAGAAGTGATCCTCTAACCTATTTTGGCACCTGAGATTTCATGTGCCTAGAAAAAAGGTTTTTCTGGCCACAATATTAAGAAACAAACATCATAATATGGCTAAACAGGTCCGGTTTAGCTATGTTCTGATGTTTATTTTGTCCATTACATTCATTTTTACATATTTTCTTTATTTTGTAACTCTCGCTAAGTGCAAAACAAGATGGTGGATACAACAGAGCTCTGTCAAGGTATTTTAGGCTTTATGTGACCCTACATGCAAATATGGAGCACATCCTGTGGGAAAAAAAAAAAAGTATTTTCGTGCGGGACATCTAACTTTTCCTATAGCAAATAATGGGAAAATTAAAAATGTATTACCTTTTGAACGGATTAATATTTTTTTCACCAAACCTTCAAAAGGCACATCTGTGTCGCAAAGGCTTTCTACCTTGAAAATTTCAGACAACATAAAGCCATTTCTGAGATAGCAGTGGACAAAGAAACTATATAAACTTGGTAAATTTAGGGATTTTTGAAATTTAATAACATTGCAACTGTTCAACGGATTCATGAGACATTTGTCATATCAAGATAACTACCCGTAGAAATTGTGCATGCCAAGTTTCCTGCAAATCTATTAAACTATCCCAAAGTTGTTAAAGTTCAAACATTTGGCTTTAACACAGAACTGTGCACTCACCCTAACTATACTGGTGCTACCGCATCAGTATAATAAGATAACTTATTATGCTTTGTAAGTAAAACAGGATAACTCTCAGAAATATATATACTTTTCTAGTTTACAATGTATTTATTAAAGAGAGCCTTGCAAAGATGCCACATCTTAATTTCAGTCTTTAGCCAGGATAGCCCAAGTGAGCTGTGTCATCACATTTCCAGTAGGGTGTTGCTATTATCTATTTGTACAATGTATTTGCCCATGATATAAAAAATGAAATGCAATATTTCGTTTTCACTGGGGTCCTGCTTTTACCCAGTTTTACAATGTATTTATCCTGATTATCCCAACTTAGATGCCACATCTCATTTACTAAGGGGTCAAGTTTGCACCCATTTGCATTGGTCAGTGGAATGGAGCATGGGATGGATAGATGAGTTGTTCAGAGTAGCACAGTGAGTATTTAGCAACAGCAGTATATCCAACAGCTGCTGCATAGTGTCTGCACATATTTAAATTATATAAGTTGCAAAAAACGTCATTAATGCTCCAGATATGGTCAAAGTGACAAAAGTTGGGAAATGAGGTGTCAGGGTTTCTAATCCTAACACCCCACCATCCCAAATCAGGCAGGAGAGTAGGTGTGGGGTGTACCTTGGGTTTCTCAAGCTTAACAGTAGCTCCTTGGAGGATTGATGTAATAGATTAGATTCAGAGCTCATCTTGCTCTTACAGATTTTTGCCCGACTTGAAGCTCATCTTGAAGATCTAGAAGGCAGGAGTCAGAAAAACAATGTTATGATCCTTAGCTTGCCCAAAAAGGTGGAGGGTCCCAACATCCTTCTGCTTTGTCAGAAACTGTGCAGGAAGCTTGTGAGACCCTCCCCCAATGGTTCTTCGTATATAATTGAAAGGGTGCATTGATCCTTGCAGCTGATGCCTGCTGCAGGTTCACTTCATCAGACTCTTATTTTTAAATTTCTTAATTAACCACCATTTGTTATCCAGAGTGTGAAAATTGAAGGAGGTCTCCTGGGGGGGATGCCCGACTGTGAGTTGTCCAGGATCCCCTGCATCTGTCCGACAAAAATGGGCTGCTTTCTAAACGTTTGTCACTTAGCTAACAGCAGCCAGAATCAGGTTCAGGATGCAATATCCAGCTACCCTGCAAGTCTTTCATGGAGGAGCCTGGAGGAGTTTTGATTCTGAAGATCAGGCAGCAAAAGGACTGAAGAATCTTTATCCAGACCTCTTCAAATCTTCTGAAAGTTCCTGACACCTGGCATAGTGTAACAACAGTGATGGCATTATTTGTTCATCGCAATTGTCATGGATCTTAGCATATAGACCATTCTTTACCTTATTCCCATCAGAATTGATGGCCTCTTTATTTTTCCCTTCTCCAGTGTAAATGAAGTCATTGAGGTGTAATGGCAGCAATGCATTTAGCACATGATAATGCAGGACACTTCATCATGAATGTTGTGCTACAGGGAGCTCCAGTCAGCCTGAATGATTTTAGTACTCAGCGAGTCAGATGTGCAGCTGTTTTCCCCTTCGACTTTTAATTTATATCGTATAAGACTGCCACTGTTTGGCAGTACAAGTTTGAAGCCTTATACTACTGTATCTCCTACACTTATAACAGGGACACATGTTTACTTTTAATTTCACTGGGAATGTTTAAACATTGATTAGAATAGAGATCCATACATTTCCCTACCCTGGGATGCCGGACTGGAATTCACAGAGCTTTCCTTTTTTCTCTATTAATTGATGGATCCTGACATCTGTATTGCTGGTGGTGCTTCCTGGTACAACTTTTCAGATTACACAAACACTCTCATTGCCAGTATAAAGCGCTCAAGTTGTTGTTTATAGATGTGCAACTGCCATGGATCTCCATAAGTAGGCTATTTTTTACCTCACCCATTTTAGACTTGGTGCTCCACTGTCAAAGTTGACATGGCAGTTTAACAGTGGCAATAGCATCTAAAGAAATGATAACTCAAGAGATTTTATCATTTATGCCATGCAGCAGGGCACTTCTGTCAGCCTGAATAATTCCTAGCACTCCATAAATGGGATTAGCAGCTGCTGTTTCTCTCCAAATATCAGTTTACACCTGATAAGACTGACGTTGACTGTCTGTATGAATTGGAGACCATACACCATTTTTAATAAATAAAACTGAGACATTTGTTTACCTCTAATCTCAATAAGAGTGTCCCAGTGTAGAATAAATTGGAGTGCCATGAGCTTCCTATTACCGAGATGCTGGACTGGAAGTTGCTGATTCTTTTTTGTTAAATGATGGATTCTGACATCTTTATTACAACCAGTGTATCCTGGTTCATCGTCTTTGACTGTTAGCATCCGATTTTCATTAGTTCCTTGGATACGTGTTGTTCCTCTTGAGCAGCTTACTCTCATGTTCTTTTTCACTGCCAGTGTCTTTATACCTACATCACTATCATGCCTCTAATACTGGTTCAATTTGATGTTGTTTGTTACTAAATATAATCAGATTGTGTGCCTGGAGGGGGGTGGCAGAACTGGGGTGGTTGGATAAGAGCAGATGAAGAATTACATCATGGACCTAGGTAGGTGGGAGGTGCGGTCAGTTGGACCAGAGTTAGCATAAATTATTAGGGGGTTGTTTTGTAAATGTTTACATTTTTGGTTAATAGTTTGTTAGGGAATCATGCTATATGTAAGCTGTACACTTACATTACTGTTCTACATTATAATTTTTGTTATGGGATCAGAGTCTGTTTCTTCTTTTTCATGGGGGACCTGGGACACCAACAGTTTATGGTGCTTTCCTCTTTTCTAAGCACTCTACTCTGGTCTCCATTTGCTGGTTTGAATGACAATTAGTAGTAGATTTTATTTTGTTACCTGAAATATTAAAGGAGTTCAGGATAAGAGGACGTGACATATGTTGTTACAGCATCTTAAGAAGTTATCTGTGGGTGTTGTTTTTTTGCAAGAGATGCATTTTCTATGTGATGATGTCCATCGCTTCAGGAGGTAATGGGTGGAGCAGACTTATGGTGTTGGTAATAGCACCAAAAGGGGAAGTGTGATAATTTTGATTGCCTATGGGCTCGCATTTCAGTTACTCCAGGAATTGTGGGACTCTGAGGGAAGATATATTTTCCTGCATGATCGATTTAGTGTGGGGGGTCCAAAATGGAAAACCCTGTCTAAATTCAAAATTGGTAGCACCTCCTATAAAAAATATTTAACCCTTTTTTTATGAAGGGATGAATCCCCAAGAGCGATTTTAAGGTGGATGTGGTATTATGCAGTGGTAAATTAGAAAAATATGGATGCTTTTCTAAATCATGTCAAATTGTCTTTATGAATTTCTTGAAAAGGTCAAAATAATGGCTCTCCTTTAACATGTGTATAATTTTACAGTGTTTTCATCCTATATTGATTTCATTTTGGAAAATGTACTTTAAATATGTTCTCTGCATGTTGTTTTGTGTATATGTGTAATTTATGAACCACTTACATTATATAATTTATAAAAAAATTGCTTATTTCAATATCATGTTTTACAGCTATAAAACATGGACAAAGGGTTATTTTATATAATTTTACAAGATGAATAATGTACTAATGAAAATATTTCTAATAGCATTCTCTTTTTTTTTCAGGTAATAACAACAACTGAGAGGCAACAAAATGGCTGAAGACTCTGCTGAGACTTTGATCCTCCTCACCAAAAAATTCTGCCTAACTAGTGGCTGCTCTAAGTGTATCATCTGCCTGTCTGTATAGACTACAAGGGATATGGGAACAGTATAATTATTAATGTACAGTTGGGGGGGCCGCTAGACTACCAGGGATACGGGAACAGTATAATTATTTATTTACAGTTGAGGGGGCCACTAGACTACCAGGGCTGGCATTTTGCCACATGTGTGGCTGGCGACTCGTGGTTCAGGGCATGGATGGGGGGGTGGCAGCATGTTGGCATGTCTGCAGGTGGGTCTACAGGACCCCTAGGGGGTGGCCATAGGTTACACCAGCTAAATGCTGGTGTAACTTACGATGCTGGATCTCCTGTGGGGGTTCTTGTAGAATCCCGATGTGGAAACTTTGTGGCTGCCCTTCTAGAATGGGGTGCATCTGCTGCCGTAAACTCCCTAGCACCATGTCGCAGGGGGTTTATGTGGCGTAACTGCTGTTAGGTGGAAGTGGCCTGCCACGTGTCACAGGCCACTTTGTAGAATCGCACATGTTGCAACCACTGGCATAAGTTGCTACCATTCTACTTGAAACAACTGCTGTTAGGCCAGGCATAACCCTTCTAGAATCTGGCCTCATGTTTATCAGTGTTTTTTGCAGCCATAAAACATTGGCACATTATTAGATTTCCCTGCAGTACATTATCATGCACAATGTCATCAGTCTTACACCAGCAAAACAAATCAGAAGCATTTAGAAGGTCTAGGAAGAAGTTCAGGTCCTGGCTGTTCTGCTGATACTGGTCAGTGTTCAAGCTCACAGAGTAGGCAATCAACTCGCCAACCTGTTAACTGGAATTTGTGTATAATATGCCAGAAAGTGTATCACAAAAAAAAGACTAAAATCTATCACAGATTATAACCTTCAGAGGGCAAAAATCTCTGCTTGATGTGGCTGAAGCCAGAAATAATGACACAGTCTTAAAGTGAATAGCTGGCATGGACTTAATTACATTTGAAACAAAGTACCACAAAGAATACCATAGTACCTTCACCAGCAAAAGAAACATACAGACAAAATGTCCACTATCCCATGACAAAGAAGTTGAGTCTGTGTATAAAGCATGTTTTAATAAACTGATTTCTAAAATTGAGAATGACCTTATCAGC
This sequence comes from Neoceratodus forsteri, assembly GCA_016271365.2. Lineage (NCBI taxonomy): Eukaryota > Metazoa > Chordata > Ceratodontiformes > Ceratodontidae > Neoceratodus > Neoceratodus forsteri. Next base: position 601,516,770 of record CM057459.1, read on the forward strand.
AGAAAAGCCTTGTCCATGTCTTACCTGTTACAAAGATACCGGGATATTCTGAAAGGCAAAGTTCCTAGCAGTGAGAGTTACCAAAGTGAGAAGCTAAAGAATAGACTAACAAATTATTTTGGGGACCAAATCATTTTTCAAATGCAGTATGACCCAAGTAAACCAGAACCTGTGTATAGCAGTGCTGTGTCTTTAGAAGATGTCATCAACATAGCTTTCTGGTTGCATTCAAAGCAACAGTATGAAGAGGAAAACCCTCTTTCTACTTCTGAAAATAAATATAAATAGTCAACCATTTCTATGCTGTTTCATGCAGCACAGGTCATCTGTATTGAACTCAAAATGTGTGAGGGACTTGATATCAAACCAATAGATAATTTCACTATCAATTTAAAACAAGCATTGGACATGATTACTGACAATGTGTATAGGTTCCTGAAATGAATATTCCAAGGGGATGTTGGTGATGAACCTATTGAAGATGGCAGTCCTTTAGTAACAGCCACTAACAAGACCCTCCACAGGTAGATATTGTCAGTTTGTCATGACTTCATTCATATAGTATTCAGAGGCACAATGCATACAACTAAACATTTTGGGCTTGCAATGTCCATATGCCATATGACAGGCTCTAAACAGGTAGTAACAATTGTGCACAATCTAGCACACTGTATCAGTTATGAAGCCCTAGAAAGAACTGACACAGCTATTGCAGTGGATCAGCATGAAAAAGCTGCCAGGGACAATATCATAATTCCATCAAACATACAACATGGGGAGTTTGTTCAGTTTACTGCTCACAGTAATGACATAGATGAGCAAATGTTAGATGAAAAGTACACAATCCATGCCACAACTATGGTAGTATATCAGCGTCAGACTCCTACAATTCTGGAATTCAGCTTTGGCACAGTGGCAGCTCAGGCTCAAACAAATAAAATAGCATCACAAACATGATCACTTAAAACTCTTGCAATATGCCAAGCCATTCTGGAGTACAATCCTCATGGCAGATGCCCTACACCAAATCTTGTGGGAAAAGTAAAGCATAACTGGTATACTGATGTTGAGGTTTGCCAAAAAGCCACCAACCTTGATCTGCAATGGCTAATTCTAAGATGCTGCCCAACCAAGCTATTTGAGGTTGAGTTTGAAAAGGTGAATGCTCAGCAAGTACCAAGATGGACAGCATTTAATGTGATGATTTCATCTACCATACCAACAGTAACATCTATTGGGTACTGTCCAATGTTGCCAGCATCACCTACTGAATGGAGTTACAGTTTTCACTGTAATGATGAACATCTGAAAGATGTCTAGGACACTTGGCCAAGATTAAAATATCTTGACATTTGACAAGGCTATATATTGGAAGGCCAAAGAAATTCAGTGGAGGTGCCAAGAGGAATTTCATAAAACAGTCTTTAGAATCGGTGGTTTCCACATAGCACAGACATTTCTGGCTGTAATTGGAAAGAAGTATGAAGACAGTGATCTGGAAGACATCTTCATAGAATCACAGGTGTATGGCAGCAACACAGAAAGCAATCTACTTACAGGCAAATCCTACAACTGTGGAGTGAGGGCCCACAAGTTGTAATGGAGCCATGCTCTGTCCAGACTGAGGTGGAAGGCATTTTGTAACTGGGTACAAGGCAATGAGATTGATTGTGATGTAGATCTCATCAACAGCAAGCTCCAGGAATGTCAAAATGCAGTATCAAACAATGATGCAACAAGTCTCACTGCAACATTTTCCCATCTCAGTGATGCCCTCAAGAATGTACAGGATGCATTGCACAGATTCAGCAATTTTGGAAAAGCAACTTCCCAAACATTTGCATTCTGGGATGACTACATCGAAATGGTTAACATCCTAATGTGGTTCATTAGAGCAGAAGGTGAAAGCAACTGGGACCTGCATCTTGTGGCATTTGTAGAGATGCTACCACTATTTTTTGCCTTTGATCGCATCAACTATGCCCGCTGGGTATCTGTGTACATCAGTGATATGAAGCTTCTGCCAGATTGTGCACTCGAAGTTCATGAGCAGTTTGTGCAAGGAAATCATGCTGCAGCTTGGTCTAAAAATAAATCCATCAAAGTCTGGACAGACATGGCACTTGAACAAACAGCAAACTGTGGTAGTAAAGTAAAAGGGGGGTATAGTGAGTTTCACTTTGAAACCAGGAGCCTTGGCTAGATGGTTCATCACTCCACATGAGTGCTCAGCTATCACAGCTTCCATGAAGGTAATGTGTGATATGGTAAACTCAGACATTTCACAAGGAAAACACAAGGAGGCTGCACCACTTTGCATTTAACAAGATGAAGGAGATGTTAATAGGATTGCTGATGCAATCACTGACTCCATGACAAACCCATTTGTTTTTTTCAAATTTATTAAGTTTTATTTAGCACACCAAGAGAATGAACAATATTCCAAACAAGTTAGTAGATTATGGATACAATAGTGATCAATAACAGAGACAAGAATGAGACCAAATGGTGTATGATTAAAAATGACAAACCCATTTGATGTGAATGCTGTCTTGATAGCACTCACCAATACTGCAAGTGGCATTGTTGCACCCACAGAGGTTGCCACCAAGCTTGTTACTATGAATGATACAGGAATCAAAGCAATGAAACAGTTTGTGGAAGACAGACTAAATTTAAATACCACTCGATTCTTTGAACCACTACACAAACTCAACATCAAGGCATTTGCATCACTAAGCAAGAAGATCAAATCAGAAGTTAGTAGTGATAAGACAGTGACTGTCAATGCAGACAGGGAGTTGATTAGCCATCTTGTAGTAGTTGAAAAAACAAGAGAGATTGATCTGAAGGAAGTTTTGACACGAGCTTTCCACAGTTCCATATTCTCTTTGACACTCTGATGGTACCCTGAACAAAACTGCAGAGTAAGCTATTGCCTGAATTACAAAAAGAAGCAAAGTCAATGTATCATCTGCCAGCATACAACATGCCCACAGATTGGATAGTGGATGGCATGGCTGTTATACAAACGGTTGCGCAAGGAGATGCAACTAGCTTTGGAGAACTTGCTGAACTGGTCTTCTGAAAAGTATGCCAGTCTCTACAGACTTATGAGAGCTGCAAAAGAATAGATATTGTCTTTGATCAATATGATGTCAAAGATTCAATTAAAGCTTTTGAGCATGCATGAAGGGAATTCTCACAAATCAATGAAGTCAAAATCCATGGTCCCAAAACACCCATCAGAACACAGTGGAGTAAATTCATTGGAAATCCCAAGAATAAAGAACATCTGGTAACATTCTTGTCAAGAATCTTGGTGTGATATGGCAGAAACTTTACTTGGCCCTGATCAGAAAATGGTTATTGCAGATGGATTGAAGGATGGCCTCATTTCCCACATGGTCACTTCAGATGGAGTTGTAGACCAAGAAGATCTATTCTCATCACACGAAGAAGCAGATACTCGGCTTCTACTTCATGTTGCACATGCTTCACAAGAATACCCTCATGTAGTGGTGTGGTCTCCAGACACTAACGTTGCAGTTCTGTGTGTACATTTTGTTCACAAGTTGGAATCAACTCAACAGCTTTGGTTTCATACTGGTGTGAAGGTTAATGCCAGGTTTATACCAGCCCACACCATAGCAGCTGAACTTGGCCAACAACTATGTAGAATGTTGCCAGCAGTACACGCACTATGTGTGATTCAACCAGCAGTCTTGCAAGGGTTGGCAAACTAAAGCCATGGAAGCTTGTCAGGAAGAATCCACACAAATTTAGAAGCCTTACCAAGTTTGGCACTCCGGTGGCTATACCTCTCACACAGTTGATATCAGTAGAACTCCTGATAACCCATCTCTATGAGCCAACGGCTAACTCAGATGTAAATGGTGAGCAATATAAGCTTTTCTGTTGCAAACAGGCCCTGAATGAAGCCCTTCCCCAACCTCTGATAGTCTTCTGCAATATACCAGGTGCGCATATTACCAGACCATTATCTGGAACCATGCCCTGGAGGCTCAGCCTGACATCCTAACCCTAACTGCAAATGGCTTGCATCACGACAAGGATGGACAGATTTCTCCAACACTAATGGCACAGGCACCTGCCTCTGGAGCACTCCTGGAACTCATTACATGTCAGTGTAAAAATGTCAAGTGTGAGCGCAACTCAAGTTGTTCCAGGCAAAGCATGGCATGCGCACAGACTTGCTTGTGTACTGGTGGTTAGGACTGTTATAATCCTCATAAAGTTGCCAGTTTGGATCCAGATGAGTCTGATATTACAGATGAGTCAGATTAGATATGTAGCGTATGACAAATATATTGAAAAAGGCTAGACGCACATATAGTATATACTGTCATATTGCCCATCGTCGAGAAGGAGTCCATTGGATAGTAGTTTTTGCTAGCACCATGGTGTGCAATCATATACCTGGTTTCTATTATAATGAGTACAGTATTTAAAACTTTTGTTTTAATGAATAATCTGTGCATTTATCAATACAGACCACAATGCCAACATTTGTGTCAAAGAAACCTTTTGTATGACTTAAATTTGTTTTTGTCTTTTAAAATAAATTAGTAATAATTTGTGTCAAAGAAACCTTTTTTTTTGCTTGACTAAAATTTATTTTTGTCTTTTAAAATAAATTGTTTAAATCCCGTTTTATTGGTCACTTTTACTTTCAAACATGTCTTGACAACTTTAATACATTTCTGTGGCCTGTTTTGACATGGGTACAAAAATCTTGCATTGGTATACCTTGCTACCACTTTACAAGACTACATCCACCGTAGATAAGTACCTAAGGGACACATCTACCAAACTAACATAGTTGTTGCTTTCTGTACAGGGGGTGCTATGTCACCAAAAGTTTCAGACCTGGGCCCCAAAACTGATTGGGCTAAACCAAGCTTTTGTTGTGATCGATACACAGTTCTGATATTGACTCCCACATTTTTTCCCAAAACTTTCCACCCAACTAATCTCTTTTGCTTATCTGCTTATCATCCTCAGTGGTGATTGGAACTTAGTTTATCAGCCTGACTTAGACTGGTCCAGTGTTACCCAGAAAGGCTTATCTCCAGGGCAATGGGGCCTAAGAGAGATGCTGTACTCTCTTGGGCTGCTAGATCCCTGGCACATCCCCCACCCCACAGACAGACAGTACATTTTCTATTCTCCCCACCCATGGGACTTTCTCTTGTATTGATTATTTATACTATTTAGCCATGTACTGTGTCTTAAAACCTGTGACGTATTGACCAGATTGTAAACTGAAATGGTCAGCACACCTGTATGCTCTATACAGGTATGTGAATTGTTTCTTACTGTGTAACTAATTCTGGGTCATCCTTGCAAAAGGGATCTTTGGGGCTCAGTGGGCCTACCCGGTTATCAACATTGAATAAATAAAAACTTACTGTTCAATTGCTTTCTGGTTTTCTTACCTATGAAATCCAATCTATGGTCATTTCTGACCATGCTTCAGTTACTATGGCTCATACTCTCCATGGGGTGGAGGAACGTGACAGGGTATGAAATCTGAATTATCAGCTGCTCAAGGACCCTTCTACATTCTCAATTATACAGGAATATATTAAGACCTTTTTTTTTTGACAAACGACACCTCAGTCATACAAGTGGATGTCCTTTGGAGGGCTGCCAAGTGTGTGATATGGGAACAATGCTTACGGTTAGTTTCTAAATGTCATAAAAGTTGTACTGCTCAGCTGGAGTAATTGCTCCATGGTATTTGGACTTTGGAGCACCAGCTTTCTCCTTCTACCCCTGAATCAGTCTGGCTACATCTCCGCTCCCTCAGGGTTCAGTATGCCAATCTGTTAACAAAGAAGGCAGAACTGGACATTCAGCCCACTTAAGTGAAATACTTGAAAGCTGGAGAAAGAGGTGGAAAGTTACTCACTTTCCATTTTAGACAACTGGAATCTTCAAAAGCTATCCCCAGTATGCAGTCTGGCCTCGGGGATACGGTGGTCACTCACCCCAGGGAGATTGCCAAGGTTTTTTGTCAATATTACAGCTCCCTGTATAAAGAGGAGAACTCCCCCACTGATCATAGAGGCCCTATGTATTCTTACCTGGATGGTCTTTCCCTTCCACAGTTGACCATACAACAACAGGAGATTTTAAAGGGCCCTATTACCATGTCTGAAGTCAGCCAAGTGATCCAGCAACTCCAGCTTAATAAGACACCTGGCCCTGATGGGTTAACCAATAATTTTTATAAAGCTTTTGCCCTGGGTATCACCATCTTTCTAACACATTTGTTCAACTAGCCTTTCTCTTCAGGTCTTATCGGATTCCACTTTTACTCTAGCATGAGTGACTCTTATAAAGAAATTTGAAAAAGATGCACAGTTGCCGAGCAGCTATTGCCCCATTTCACTTCTTAATTCGGATGTAAAGATTCTAGCTAAAATACTATCCAACCAATTGTGGCAGGTTTCAAAAACATTAATAGGCCCAGTGCATGTTTGGTTTATGAGCAAACTCTACCATTTGATATCCACATCCAGGGAAAGCAGGAGCCCTTCTGTCATTACAAATTATCGGCTAATGCCTACCATCAACAGGGTGAGGTACCACCTATGATTGAAGCTCTAGCAAGTGGATCAAGAGTCAGTGAACATACTATCCAAGCTGCAATTTAAAGAAAATATGCTGTTTGGTGATGGAATTGAGAAATACATTAGACAGAAAGGTGACAGCAAGGGCTCAAATGTGGAGGTTCTATCCCTTCTTTCCATAAACAGATTTCACAGCTACTCACAAAGGGCTCACTGAAATTACCACTTGTGAAAACTCCACCATTTGATATCCACATCCAGGGACAGCAGGAGTCCTTGTGTCCTGGTCTCCCTGGATGTGGAAAAACCCTTTGACTGAATGTCCTGGCCCTTTTTATTCCTTGTTTTGGATAAGTTTGGTTGCCCCCCAGAGTTCCTAACCTGGGTCAAGGTGCTGTACTGCAATCCCATGGCTCAAATATGGTGCAATGGGAAGCTTTCTTCTTCTTTCCCCACTGCAAAGAGGGACATGGCAGGGATGCCCACTGTCCCTATTCCTCTTTAATTGGAACCCCTAATCCACTACGTTCAGAATAATCCAGCTGTGAAGGAAATTTTGACTGGCGGGGAGCATTACAAATTTGTCGGCTAATGCCTACCATCAACAGGGTGAGGTATCACCTATGACTGAAACTCTAGCAAGTGGAACAAGAGTAGAGATGCATCAAATTTTTAATCTGCTGGCGAAGTGAACGCGAAGTGCCCACTTCGCGTTGGTGGAGCACAAAGGGAAGTGGGCACTGCAAAGTGCTCACTTCGCGTCATCATTATTACTTCACATTGCCATTATGCTTTAATGCAAAGTAAGGTGAAGTGAGAAATAAATAGGCAGCCCTCCACACATCACATGGCCTACTGTAACTTAGTACTGTAAGTCACATGCTTTAGCCAGGTAGGAAGGAAGTGAGTCAGAGAAGCAGTTTCACTTTCTCCTTTGCATTTGAGAGGGAGAAGGCTTGTGAGAAATCAGTATAGGAGTCAGTGACAAAGTGCTTATTGCCTTTGTAAACAACAGCTTTTTTAAAAGCCATCTTTATTTAGTTTTTGTATTGTGTTTGTGATTGTTTTTTTGGTAGCAATTTTTTTTATAAGTTTTGTTTTGTTTTGTGTGTGTGTGTGTGACTGTGTGTGGGTGTGTGTGTGTGTGAGTGTGTGTGCTGGGGACTTGTGTGAGAGGGATGGATGTGGACCCAGAAGAAGGCGAGTCGCTGGCCTGTGGGCATGGTCGAAGGGGAGTGCAGACACGTGGGGGTGGTCGCGTCATGCTGGACCACTCCCGACTCCTGGGTGTTGCTTCCCCCCATGTTGAAGCAACAGCAGCAGCAGCAGCACCACCAGTGCCACCAGTGGCTGTTGTGCATCCACCATCATTACCACCACCAGTTGCAGCTGTAGGGGCTCCAGCAGCATCCCCTCCACCACCTCCTCAGCCACAGGAGGTGCCCCTATAAAATCACGGTGGTGCGAACCATGAGACTTGTGTGAGGACTTTGTCTGGTCCCCCCCGCAGCTCCCCAGTTTGGGAGTTTTTTAACTCTGTGGGGAGAGACATCACAGTCACGGTGTGCCATGTATGTGGTGTGCTGATGCGCCATGGCCCCCATGGGACACATTTGGGGACCAGTGGCCAGCACACCCACATGCTCATCTACCACAAGGCAGAGTGGCAGGCTGCCACAGAAAAGGCCAGGCATACACCTGCTGGACCTTCTGTGGCAGTGGCTGGGGGTGCTGCTGGGGTCAGAGTTATGCCTTGCAGTCACCACTGTAGCAGAAGGAGGGCCAGTACAGCAGCTGCTCCACTACCACCTCAGCCACCAGCGCCACCCTCTCCACCACCACCCCTGCTACCTGGATTATCAGCTGCAGTGGACCCCGTCACAGTCCCTGCAACACAGCATGACATCTCCCTGGTGTGGGCAGCTCTGGAAGAGAACAATCAGAGGGTTGATGCTTTGCAGCAGCAGGTCCACACAATAGAAGAACAGCAGCAGCAAATAGTTAGAATGATGCACCTTCTGCTAGACCACCACAGCATCCCATGGCCACAGTAACTTATGGGATTGTTTTCTGGCCCCCCTCACCTCACTACTGTGTTGTACTGTTTTTGTGTGTTTTTTCTTTGCTGTTTAATAATGCACATTTTCCCTTCCAGGGGAATCTTTCTTGAATCACATAGTGCAATACATTTCTGTGAAAACCACCCGTAATTTCATTACAGTGTGTCACGTGATGGAGGAACTCGCATTCTGAAAAGCCACCCACATTCTGCCTCCCTTCTCAGCAACATTAGGACATGATGCCAGGGAAAGCACGTGTGCATGCTTCATTACAGTGAATATCTGATTATCTGGCAGCTTTCTGAATGTTTCTTTATGTTATAATGGTTAGTTTGTGGTGAAACGTGTGGGCATGTATCCAGTAAGAAGAGTCTTGTTAGTGGAAACGTTCCCACATTTCACCACAAAGTGAACCTTATAACATAAGGAAATATTGGGATAGCTGCCAGACATTCAGTGTAGTGGAGCATGCACCTGCGCTCCCCCTGGCATCACAATCTAACATTGCTGAGAAAGAGGGCAGAATGTGGGTGGCTTTTCTGAACAGTAATTCCTCTGTGACATGACACACTGTAATGAAATTATGGGTCGTTTTCACAGAAATATATTGCACTCTATGGAGCAAGAAATATTCTAGTGGGAGTAAGGCTCCCACATATTAGGTTTTGTGCATCACCATAACTATGTAATGTGGTGAATCTCTGTAAAGCAGCAGCAAAGCAGCAATCTGTTGAGAACTCTGACCTATATTTTTTAATGCTATGTTACAACTTCCTTTACTTATATCCTGAGTGACTGGAATGATATGAGAATTTGCAGTAGTTGAGTCTGCTGTACAACCTTTTTTCATGTGTGAAATAATGAAAGGAGCATTCCTTTTAAATTGGTGCTGACCAGGTCTTTGTCATTGTTTTCCTCTGCTTTTCTCCATCACATCAATTAGTTGTTATATATCACTTCTGTTGTTAATTTACAGTTATGCAGCAGGCAGTGTTTTATGACACCACAGAACAATAGTTATCGAAAAGCAGCTGCAAATAAATACAAACCTGGTCAGAACAATATTGGAAGGTGTGCTCATTTTTTTTTCATACATGAAAAAAGTAGTTAACTAAGTAAAGCAGACATGAACTGTGAAAAGAGGCGTATCATTGAAGTCACGACTTGGAGGTAACTAGTGGCTGTGGCAATGTAAAGTAGCATAAAAAAGTACAGTTCAAAATTGTCACAACATTCTTGCAATGCTGCTTTAATTGTAACGGCAGTATGACATCATGAGCTCACCACAATCACACAACACACAAAAGTGGCACAGAGTCCCAGATATTTTCTGTAGGCCCAAAATGCATCCTCCTTGTGTGCAGAAAATCGACAAGTGGTAACACAGTGAAATGGGAGTGTTTCAGCACTTACAAAGTCCCCCAGAATTAATGGCACACTCAGTCATGCATGCAGTGGTGGCCCAGAGTCCCAGATTTTTTCTGCAGGCCCAAAATGCATCCTCCTTGTGTGCAGAAAATTGACAAGTGGTAACACAGTGAAATGGGAGTGCTTCAGCACATACAAAGTCCCACAGTACAAAATGATGACCGTGAGTGTTCTGTTGCTGGTCCAATGTGTTCTGTGAGGTGATTCGAGCAAATGGATTTGTGATCATCTCAACTGGATTGAAGGATGCCCTTTGGCTGTACACTAATAGTAGCCTTGGTGAGTATATATATATATATATATATATATGGTTTTGTATTAGGTGAGGAGGGGGGTTGACATGGACATGTACTCATGGTATTGTTCTGCATCACAGGTCCCAGAAACTGCTGGTGTGCACATTCCAGTGTGCTGAATGAGAATTTTTTGCACTGAAATTGAAAATGGATAACTCAAGCACATGAAGGTAAGTATTTTTAGAGGGGGGGGGATACTATTTGCTGTTTTGTCTGTAATGGTTTCTTATTTTGTTACTTCTTCACAGATTTCATCTGCATCCTTCTGGAGTCCGGTTGTTGTTAATGATGGTCATGGTCATCTAATGAAATGACTTCTGCATGTTGTATGTGTGCCCAAGCCTGGGGGAGGGGGGTGCCTGATGTTGAAGAACTTTTTGGGATAAGGCCAGTTTGATAGAACAACAAAGCATCTGGAAGTTTCCTAAAAAAAAGCAATGAATGACTTCTTACAACTTAATTGTTATTTCCCTCCCTGATTCTGAATCTCAAGTCAGGTTACATTGAAACCCACATCTTGTCAACTAACACAACTTGTGTGCAATATTTGCTGCAGTCTTTCCAAAACAATGAAACAGATGGAATTAAATCTTCATACTTACCGGAATGGATTTCACATGGATATTCCATTAGTTCCTCTCTGTACGGTACAGCTGCAGTACCATTCCCACCAAGTTTCAGCAATGGAGACTTTTTTTTTGTTAACCTGTAAAAGAAACAAAATAAGTGTACCATATGTGTTTTACCATTGCAGCTCTGAAAAGCTACAGAAAACAAAACACAACTAAAGGAAGTGAAGCAGCATAACAAACATGAGTACACATACTCACTTTATGGTTTAAATATTAGGAAGCCTTGTGTCTGTGGCTGATGGATGTGGTGGTCCAGACAGACTCAGGCTTAGTGGTGGAAGTGCCTAACAGCAGTCCTGGTGGTGGAGGTGGTGGTGGTGGTCTGGGAGGTGGACAGACTCAGGCTCAGTGGTGGCAGTGGCTAACAGCAGTCCCGGTGGTGGTGGTGGTCTCGGGGCAGGCAGACTCAGGCTCAGTGGTGGCAGTGGCTAACAGCAGTCCCAGTGGTGGTGGTGGTCCGGGGCAGACAGACTCAGGCTCAGTGATGGCAGTGGCTAACAGCAGTCCCAGTGGTGGTGGTGGTGGTGGTCTGGGGGCAGACAGATTCAGGCTCAGTGGTGGCAGTGGCTAACAGCAGTCCTGGTGGTGATGGTGGTGGTGGTCCGGGGGGCGAACAGACTCAGGCTCAGTGGTGGCAGTGGCTAACAGCAGTCCTGGTGGTGGTGGTGGTGGTCTGGGGGAGCACACCACCTTTTAAAAACTTCAGTTAAAACCTGCCAACATTAACCACATCATCATGCTCATAAAGAAAGCTGCCCTCACAGTCATCGATGTCTGAAGTCTGACCACTGAGAAATTCTTTCTCCATTGTGTCTTCATCTACATCAGAGGTGTGCCTTTTCAGGCAGCCACTGCCAGTGCCACCAGGATGGTCCATTTATACATCACCAAAACCACCATGACTAGGCCTGGGTATGAATACCGAGGTTGCAGTCTGTGCTGGTATATGCCTCTTATTCATTTTAATGAATGTTAGCAAACTAACATTTGCAGGAGACAGGTTTGTCAGATGATCCCTGACTATTGCACCTGCTGAGCTGAAAACCTTTTCAACACTGGATGGTGGGCATGTGAGGTACTTCAGTGCCACTGCAGTCAGCTCTGGCCATTCACTGACCTTTCTACTCCAGTACAAAAAAGGACCTTCAGTTATTGTCAGATGCCTGTTTTCGACAAATATGACTCAACCATTCTTTGTACCACACTAATTCCAGTTGTTGATGCATCATCTTGTTCTCCAGAATCATTTATTTCACAAATACTCACTTGGGACAAAGCCTCCCAAAGTGGGTTGATGCCAGCCACTTTGGATGACAGACCACCTGGAACTGCAGTCCCCTTCCTCTTGCAGGATATGCTTGATGGTCCTCCAGGTACACCTTCAGCTGGATTATGCTGCTGAGGTTTGCTAACCTAGATACATGACTTCTGTGCCCCATGAACCAAGCACACCAGCTGACCACTGATATTTTTTACCTGTTCAGGCCCTCCCTCCAGTACTGGTGCAATTCCACGTTTGTATCGTGGGTCCAACATTGTTACTATGGCAAAGTTGTCACTATGCTGAATGCTCACATTGTGATGATTCTGGTCGAATACTGTCAGCATGTACTGCAGCAACATACTGCTACCACCGTCTCCAGCAACATCAAGGCCATGCTGTACATTCACCAATGTCTGCCTCAGCACCCACAGCAGTGGAATTGATTGGCCAATGGAGGCAGACTTGCCACTCACTGCCTGTGTGGCATGTTTAAAAGGCCTCAAAATTGTTATTACAGAGTTCATGAGGCATCACTGTTCAGTCGTCATAGACATGGAGGCCCCAGAACTTTCATGGCTAGTGTGCATCACAAGATATTCTGAGATGGCTCTGTATTGTTCATACAACCTCTCTGCCATGTATAAAGTGGAGTTCCATCAGGTGGCACTTCCAGCTTCAAGTGGTGCTGAGGCAGGCTGTTTTGTATCTGCAACTGCCACAGCTGGTCACGGGCCTTTCCAGATCTTGAAAAGTGAGAGCAGATACGTCATGCAGTGATCAGCATTTCCTTTATATCAGGGTGCTACAGAAACTCCTGAACCACAAGATTTAAACAGTGGGCCATACATTCAACACAAAAAAAAACCACCATTTGTGATGCATTTCATCACATTTGACCCATTGTCACTAGCTATGAACCCAGTCCTGAGGGACAGAGGGTTTAGCCATTTGTCAATTTCAGTCAGTACCACGTCCAACATGTTCTCACCAGTGTGTGAACAGGTCACATTGTGCATAGCAATCATTGCATGCTATTGAATTCCTGGAAGATTGCTACTGCGACAATCCACCTTACTGCACTGATTATTCACACTACCAACATCACAAACAACCCCCGGCACCTGCGCCCAGTGTGCAGTTACACACAAATATGAACTCCCCACTGTTTTCCCACTTGTCCGCATATCCATACTTAAATGATTAATGGAGAGAAGGAATGTTGAAGGGCATGTCTTACTGAGTCAGACACAGTGCGGAACAACTCAGGGACAGCACGGGTAGAAAAGAATGTCCTGGATGGGACTTTCCATTTTGGACAGGCACATGCAGCAAACCACCAGAACCCAGAATTCTCCACAAAGGAGAAGGGCAAAAGATCATTTGTCAGCATTTCCGCTACAGCAGCATTAAGTTCACGTGACACTGTATGATTCGGGGGGTACTTCAGCTCATGCACAAAAACATTCTGTAACGTGCCCTGACTTAAATGTTTTACACTGGGTGTGATAACAAATGGTTGTGCTCTGTGATGAATGGCATTGGCAGGGGGTGGAGTGTGGACATTTTATGAAGACGGTTGCACAGGTGATGATGACAAACTCAGAAAAGCTGTTATTTTGCCAGATTTGCCAACCAGGGTTGATGTACCACTTGCACTAGACATACTGCATTCACTACCATCACCACCACAAAAACTGCTACTCTCACCAGCACAGGACAACATTTCAAAGTCATTATGGTCCTCCACCTCATCATGCCTGTAGTAATCCTCTGCTCTTATTACCTCACTACTGCACACATTTAATTTACTGCTGGACTTAACAGTCATGGAAGGGGATAACATGCTCGCTATGGTTGCCAGTGATGAGGGTGAAAGCCCCACTGTGGTATTAGCTGCCAGCTTGTGCTGGGTCCACAGTGCCAAGTGCCTATTCTTAAGATGCACATGCTGTCCTCCTGTGCTCAGATGGCTCTCCTTTACCTCGACTCATACGCACATGGCAAACTGGCAGATTGCAACTGACTCATCATTTGCATCTTGAAAAAAAAAAAAAACAAGGGATTGTGATGCTCTGCTTTTAACATGTCCATGATGTGGCTTATTTAAGTTCGCTATTTTAAGCACTGAAGTAGGGGAGCATGTGATGTTTCAGGCACTGCACACCTGGACTGCAACTGACCACCATGACTACCTATCATAATTATCACTGGGTCATCATCATCAACTAAAACTGGTAGATCACAAGTTTTTACTGGGGAAGGGTGATTCCTGCAAACAGACTCAGACACAGCCACTTTGAATTTCTTTTTCTACAGTTCCCAACTGGGGTCAATTACATCATCAACATATTCATCAATGTCACACACATCCACACCTTCTGCTTGGATGCTAACATGTGGACTGCATGTTGCAACAACAGCAACATCTTCGTCATCATCTCATTCATTATCAGCATCTACACCACCACCACCACATGATATTTTTTCACCACACTGTGAATCACTGCATGAAAAATACATGGCATTAACTGCCACGGCAGGCAGAATATCACCTTGTATGCTGTCGTTGACATAATTATCAGAATCCTCAGGTTCAGTTACTGGGATATTACTGGGAAGTATGACATCATCTATGCTGCCACTCACTTGCATTGCTTCATACTCAATATTTTTGGATACGGCACACTGGTCTGAATTAGAACTTGATGCAACAATACTAATACTACCACCACCACTAGCACCAGTAACACTAACACCACCGGCAGGGAAAACATCATCTCCTCCAACTATGAGTGAAGCTACTGATTGGGCAATAAAAAACATTGCAGGAGAAATACCTTTCCTCACATCAGCAATGCACGTCTGGGTACTACTACCACGTCCACAGACTATCTTACTGCCAATATTGCCATGGCGAGAAACAGCTTTGCTTGCATGTCTCCTTGCAGGCATTTTGGGGGATCAACCACAGTATTATAACAAAATTCAGATTTTGATACATTCACTCACTGATTGGGGGGATGCTGGTTGTCAAGCCAAAAAAATAACTGTAGCTTCAGCAATAGATAAGAGACTAGTCTGTCACACAATGAAAACAACGTCAGTAACCAGTGGTGCTGATGAGGTAAAAAAAAAGAATCCAATCTGGTAAAAAAATTCCTTTGCACATGGGGGTGGGGGGGGCACTGACTGGAGTGCAGATTTTTATGGCAGTACAAGCAGCAAAACAAAGAACAGATACCACGATCGCAGTACAAAATCAGGCAGCTGAAGTGGATAGCAGGTTCACACTGCTGCACCTGCAATTACACAAGTCTGTGGCACAATAAAAGGTGTATTATTTGATGTCACACAACACTGCACACCACACTCACACACACACACACACACACACACAAAGAACAGTTTGTCAACAATGCTGAACGAGTCATGCATAGCAAATGCAAAGGTTCAGTACTGTGCCACGTTATGTATTGTAATATAAACAACCTGAAATTATGAACTGCTGCACCAGATCCACACAACAAACAGCAAGAAAATGTCAACTATTACTGACAATATTACTGTGAGTGCATTAACACAGTCAGTTATATAACAAAAATATAACCAAAAAAGAAAGAAATCACTATTTCTCCAACTTATATCTACCTACACCACAGATATGCCCATCCCCCAAAGCACACTTTCACTGTCTTTCACTACACACACTCAATGTTGTAAATTAACATTCAAAATCCACACAAAAAAAAACACTTGATGATATGAGCACAGGAGGGTTTCCTACAATCGATGAACTAAAGTTGGAGCTCCCCAAAAAATGCAAAAATGCTTTTTTAACAACTTTTAGAAGATTTCAATCACAGACAGCTATCAAAGCACACTGTCTCCTACTCCTTCCTACACATACTACCCCAAACTGAGGCTGTGCAGATTAATATAGAGCCCATGTGACCTGAAATCCCATGAATCACTGCAAAATTCACCTTCAGAGCTCAAAAACAAGGCAAAGTGAGGCGAAGTGCATTGTCCTCAATGCACTTCACCGTAAATTTTGTGGAGTAGTGGTCTGGAGAGGTGGAGTAATGTGAAGTCATTGCTTCCAATGGACTTTGCTTCCTCATCATAACGCGAAGTACTCCGCTTCGCGTTGTGGAGCACTCCACGGATCCGCCTTTGCTCCACGAATCACTTCATGGAGAGGATTGTGCCCACTTCACCCACCACTAATCAAGAGTCAGTCAACATGCTATCCAACCTATAGTTTAAAGGAAATATGCTGTTTGGTGATGGAATGGAGAAATACATTAAGCAGAAAGGTGACAGCAAGGACTCAAACATGGAGGTTCTATCCCTTTCTTCCACAACAACAGATTTCACAGCTATTCATAAAGGGCTCACAGAAATAGCTACTTCCAAGGGGAAGAATCCCACAACTTTTATTCAAAGCCAATTTTTTAAACTGCAAAGGAGGTTAGGCAAACAGCAAAAGAGACAACTGTGGACACAGAAATAGGGGTGGATTCAGGGCCAACAAAGATCATTCCAGCCATGAGGAGAAGCAGGCCCAAGCAACTTATCAAACAGTGGGGGGATGTCTGTTACAATACGCCAGCACCTGGGCCAAAACAATCATGACAGATGGTTCTTAGAAATAGTCTTCAAAGGTTATTCCATAGAATTCAATCAGCTGCCAAGAAACAACAGTTTTAGTCAATCCCACATATCTCTCAACAAGGCCCCTAATTCCCCAGGTGCAAGTGCTCATGAATCATCTTCTACAAGGTGGCAACATCATTCCAGCTCAACCTCATTAGCAAGTCTCAGGAGTATATTCCATTTTCTTTTTAGTTCAAAAAAGACAGGAGACCAACACCCAGTTCTGGATTTGAAGTTCATAAATCTGTTTGCTCACTACAGAAGATTCAAATAAGAGACTATGTGTGTCACTATAGAGGCAATCAGATGGAGCAACCTGTTAACATTGATTGACCTAAATGATGCCTATCTCCACATCCCCATCTATCCATCTTATCACACGTTTCTGACATTCTGCATTCAGAAACTACACTTTCAGTACAAATGTCTACCCTTCAGCATTGCCCAAGCCCAATGAGTCTTCACCATGATGATGGCAACTCTAGCTGCAAACCTTAGAATTGAAGGAATTCATGTCATCCCTACCTGGATGACTGACTAATAGGAGCAAGAATCAAGGAAGCCATAGAGAAGGCTATGAGGAGGGAGCAACAGGTTCTCACACAGCATGGATGGATAAGCAATGCGGTCAAGAGCAACCTCAGCCAATCCACCACATTGGAGCACTTGGGAGCCATGTTTGGTACCACCAGAAGGTTGGTACGACCTTCAGACAGTTGCATCAACAACGTTCACATCCACTGCAACCAAATACTGGCTTGCCACTGCCCAACTATCTGGGACTTGTTGCAGCTGCTTGATCTAATGGTTCATGCATATATCTGCATGCCTGGACCAGACTACATGACACCACTACATAGATTCTTGCTGGACAATTAGAGCCACATGTCTCAGAACTTTCAGAAATGGATATCGCTGCCCCTTACAGTAAGACAGTCCATTCTGTGGTGGACTCAGAATGACAGTCTATTAAAAAGGGTGGCATTCAACAAACACATCACCAAAACAATAGACATGGATGCCAGTCTTCAAGGTTTGGGTGCCATCCTGGAGTCCAGCACAGTTCAATGCAAATGGTCATTGGGGGGAGGCAAGATTGCCCATCAATGTACTGGAGACATGGGCAGTCAGACTGGCTCTCGTTCACTTCTGCCACAGTTACAGGGTCACCACATGCAGATAAAGTCAGACAACAGTATCCAGTGTCCCACATCAACAAGCAAGGGGACAACAAAAGCAAGCAAATGTCAAGAGAGTAAGACATCCTTCTGAAATGGGCTGAGACCTACCCGCTCAGCCTTTCAGCAATCCGCCTAGCTGGGGAACTCAGTACCCAGGCAGACTGGCTCAGTCATCAGATGCTCAACTTGGGGGAAAGAACCTTGGGATCAACAGGTGTTTCATGAACTTCACAACTGGTGAGAGCCCTTCCAAATAGATCTGATAGCCATGAAGGAGAACAGACAAATGCCAACATTTTACTCCAGGTGCAGGGAACATGAGTCCACAGACATAGATGCCCTGACATCCACAGGAAGTTCAAGCGAGCTTATGTGTTCCCTGCCAATCTCCTTGACAGGGTGAGTGGTTCAAAACATTCAAGAGTCCAACAGCACAGTACTCCTAGTATCCTTGAATTGGCCCAGGAGAACATTGCATACCTCGATAATACAAATGCTGAAAGGTAAGCTATTTCCGCTGCTGCTTCAACCAGACCGCCTGTCCCAAGGGCAGACTTTTCACCCATCACTGCACAAGCTCAGTCTGACAGTATGGCTACTCAGAGGCAAAGACTGTTGGAATCCAGACTTTCAAGTATGATGGTGGATACCATGTTACAATCTCTCAGGCTGTCCACCAACTGTACTCATAATAGACACTGGTTCATCACCTCTGGGTGATGTGCCTGTAAATCTGTGTTACCTACTGCTTGCACAATTCCACAGTTACTGGAGTTCCTCCAGGAAGACTTCAAAAAAAAGGTTGATCACCAGCCTCCCACTGAGTACAGATAGCCACAATAGGGACACTCAGAGGACACATTGTAGGTGTCTTACTGGGAGCGCATATGCAAGTACAGACTTTCCTGAAAGCCACTGACAACATCATATCTAGCCTGGCCAGCCCGGTGGTGCTGAGGGTTGAGGCACTGGATGCAACACCTCGTGCCATACCAGCAACCTGGGTTTAGGAATAGACCTGGGTTATTGGGCATTGGCAGGGGAGGGAGAGGATCAAGCATCTGGAGGCCTGTTTCCTCTCCCAGGTTGGGTTGCTGGGGATTCCCAGCACTGTAGCAACCTGTGGTGGAGATCAGAGCAAGACACAGTCATTGGCATGCAGGAAGGGGGATGGGATGTCGGCAGGCTCCAGCAGTGTGAGGTGCTTGGAACTGTCCTGCAGAAACCCACTGCATGCCATGTCCTATGGGGGCAACAACAGAGGAAAAACCCTTAATGTGTCAGTAGGTGACAGTGCAGATCAGTGGTGGGACCCCATGCCCAATGTCAGACCATCTGTCCTAGTGCTCCGAGTCTCCCTCCACCTCTCCAGTGACTCTATTAAATTGTAGATAGAGCACCGGGGGAGTTGGCGGTCCCAGCCTGGGGAGTTCAGAGCCGGGGGATTGAGTGGCCGGGCAAGGTTGGAGGAAGGGTTCAGGACCAGTGAATACTAGAGTCAGGAGATTTAGGTGGGTAGTAGAGCTACCACCAAGAATCAGCTCCTGAGACAGTCCATCAGGGTAAGTGAGAAAATAAGGTCTGGAAAAAAAACACATCAGACCTAGACCTAGGGCTATCATAGCCCATGGCACCTGAAGTGGTACCTGAATCTTGTGCTGGACTCCCTTACCAGAGAACCTTTTGAACCACTGGATTCTAGTTCATTGTATTTTTTGATTCTAAAGACTATTTTCCTGATTGCTATATGCTCAGCTCATAGAAGCAGTGAACTACAGGCCCAGTCCTGTCAGTCTCTTTCCTGGGTGTTCCACCCAGATGGACTGCTACTCTGAATGGGCCCTTCCTTTGTTCCCAAGATGACATATCCTTTCCACTTTTCACAGGAGATATCACTCTCCACCATTGTGTCCAGTGTCACCGCCCACAGTGAGGACCTGTCAAGTCTAGACATGCCACATGCTGTTATGACCTACTTGGACAGAACAATCTCATTCAGTAGATCTGAGAGGCTTTTCCTCCTCTTACAGTAATGCAGATGGGGTATCCGTGCATCATGACCCACCATCACCAGACAGTTAAAGGCTACCATTGCACAGGCATACAAGTGTTTCAGTTTACAGTGTCCCCTTAATGTCAATGCTCACTCCACCAGGTTAGTAGCTACCTCCTGGGCAGAAAACAGTTTGCCTCTATAGCAGACATCTGTGTGGCAGCCACCTACTTATTTCTGCATACCTTTTCCAGGCACTACAGGTTAGCTATCTGGGACAGTGACAAAGCTAACTTTGGATGTAAGGTCCTATGAATAGTCTCTCAACCACTTCCTCTTTGCCCCATCCTAGAATCTTCTGGTATGGCTGATGACTTATCCAATAATTATGACTCTAGTGCTGTAAAAAGGTACAATTGATGATGAAAATGTAATCACCTGGTAAAGGTGATTATGAGAGCACCTTTTTATAGCACTCTGGCCTGCCCAGACAGGAGGAATATGAAAGTGTCTTTATCTTGGTTGGGTCATGGGCAATATTAGCTAGTGATATATTTTATTTGGAATTTAGACTAGTATGTGTTTTATTTGCCCTTTGTTAACTTCTGATTATCACTTTTCCTCTGTGCTCAAGTACTGTAGTTTTCTGTTCAGAAATAAAACCCATTGAATTTGAGTCCTAGTCTCTACCACGTTCATGTTCTTAATGGTTTTGGTTCCACTGTTTTTTCTTTAAAAATTTATCTCAAGACTGAAGTGATACATGTTTACAGGTGGAACACCTTGGGTAGTTTCATGCTGAGGAAGATCGAACAGAAAGGGGCAGAGAAGGAACTGGATTCAAGTTTCAGTTTTGTGCATCAGCCTATCAGAGGGCACCTCAAAACCCAATAGTGACGACTCCACTGCTGTAAAAAGGTGCTCTCATAATCACCTTTACTAGGTGAGTAAACATTCAGTTTGTGTGCTGAACCTGAATGCTTATCAGAACCGCTTAACATAGATGCTGAGTGCCATTGTCTGCAAATATTGATATGATATAATGATGGAGTTGCAATTGTATTGGATAAATACTGTAGAACTAGATTATAAAACTGTAAAACAAACATTGCTATTACCACGCTGTACCTTTAATGCACAGTGTTTGTTTTACAGTGGTCATTAATTTATTGTTCTTGTGCTTCGTCCATATCCACGTGTGTTGTGTAGCATCTCTGGTAAATAAAAGGCACACTACAGTGATTTATAGTATGCTGTGCAATCACTCTGTAATTGTTTTATTTAGTGCATTAGTGCATGTGATAAAGTGCATAACAAAACAAAACAAAAAAAAAGCTTGATTTCCTCGCATGACTCAATTCTCTTGACTCGCTTCACTGGACTCCACTCCATTAGGTCGAAGCTGCACCTAGGTAAGACAAAAAAAAGTTAAAGCACTAATACAAACCAAATCAAGCACCATAAAACCTTACTAGCAGCAGTTACCTTCAATGTTTGTGTAAATGTCATTTAGGCAGTCCTCGTGCGCTTGATGCATCCCGGACTTATAAAATCCAGTCCTGCAGTCATAAGTCCATTCTGTTTAATGCTGAGAAGCTGTTTACCAACCAGTTAGCATGTCAGTTCTTTACGGTGGTAGTACGAAGGTCGATGGAGATGTTGGCACTACTGCTCCTGCTTTTACCTGCTTGGAAATCTCTGTGGCATACCATTCAGTAAATTGCTTTTTCAGCTCATCTTTGAAGACCTTATTAATTGAAACATCCAAGGGATGCAGAAGGTCAGTGCATGAGGCTGACACAAAAATTGGAATAATGTTATGCCTCTCAAAATTCACAAGTACCTCTTCCGTACCATGCTCTCTGAACAGATCCAATATGAGCAATGCCCTCTGACAGTCAGGTAGTTGTTTTTCTTTCTTTATTGCAATAATGTATGGGACAAGGATTTTCTCAGTAAATCAGATTGTAGTTTCTGAGTTTGCCCAGTGATTTTCAGTTTGGGTGATGTCCCATCCATCAGGAAACAGGAAACTAGGGTGACACTGTGTGGTCTTACCCTGATAGATGATCTACAGGGGCAGATAGTAGCATGACAGAGAACAGGCAAGCATGACAGTAACCTGCCATTTTTCCCTGAGACCCGACACTTCTACTTGCTTTTTACCAACTGTCTCCATAGTCCACTCTGAGCAGGGGATCAAATTAACTCCAGTTTCATCCACGTTGATGACAAGGTCATTGGGGATGAGTTCCTGACCACAAGCTGTACTTATGCAGCTCAGAAACTTTTCTCTTAGGTCAGAGAAGTCTACTGGAGTTTTTTGAGTGGCTTTAGTGCCTTTACACATCCTAAAGCCCATACAATTCAAAAATAACCATGACCACTGCCTCAAGAAAGATAGAGTACCACCATTCTCTGTGAGCAACTCGGGGTGGCTTGCTTTAACAATCCCGGTGGCGACAGCAGACAGCATCCTTCCATTGATCACCGCACCTTCAGCTCACAAGGATTTTACAACTGCTTTTATTTCCTTCTCAGCATCCTCCATCAATAAAGGCAGATGGCCATGGGGCTTAATGTGCAATGTTTGACGCATGGTAGCAGGATCAGGATTTGTTTTTAATTTAGCAAGGTAGTCTCACTTGAAAATATGAACAGTACTTTCATTTATTGTATTTTATATTTTGACTCATAGAATCTCACCACGTTCATTACACCATGCTGACACAAATACTGCCCAATTTCAAATCTCAATTCAGGATCATAGACGCGGTGCTCGGTCTTTTTCTTTTTCACAGGTGGTGACGCAGTTGAGGCAAGCTCTTAGGTGACTTACTCTGCCATTAAGCTGGATATACCAGCGGTCACACTAAGCATCTCGGCATCCTTGTCAGCTGTTTAAAGTGCACGGAAGTTCCTTTTTGCTTCTTTCCTTGGCGGGGTACTGAGCCACTTTACAAAAGACATTTTTTTTAACACACTGCAGTCTACTGCCATGCTGATGCTGTATTTGACAGGTAAGTCAAACAGCTGATCATGGTGACAGCCAGTAGCTAAGTGCGATATTTTGTTAGCACGCTGCACTTTCTAATTAGGAACTCGCGATACAAAGTTGATGTACTGTATACTGTATGGTTGGTCTTTGTTCTGCATAAAAATCAGCATTCTCAAAATCCTTGTTGTGCACATTCTTTACTGTCTTGTGCATTCCAAAGTATTGTGTGCAGTCCAAACAGTTGTTCAGCACACTTAAAAGGTCATAACATTTTAAATTCCTCATTCACTCCACACCGAGCTGATTATGAACTATCTAGTGCCCAGAATTATAACTTTTAACTTGTAAACATATGTTAATTTAATCTTGATCATAGAACAGAACAAAGCAAGGTGTTTTCTGTTTGTTTGTTTTCTTTTGTTTTTATTTTGGGGAGAACACTTCTTTAACTTCTGTGTAAAAAACATATACTATATAAAATAAAATATAGGTAACCACATACAACTTGGTATGTGTTTCCATCTTGGGGTTGCGATGACAGCATGGACCTCTTGAACTTTGTTCCCAAGGTCCATATGCTGTCATCTCAACCCATCAGTGGAAACACAGCCTTGTTGTTGTGAGGAAAAAGAGACCACTATGGTTCTTGAAAGAGGTGGCTGCAAAAGCAAAGGCTAAAAGGGTAGCAGTCCGAAGGTATAAGGAGATGCAGAGGGAGGAGGATAGGAAGGTGTATCGGGGAAGTAGGGAACGCAGTAAGGAGTGCAAAGGTATAAACTGATGAGAGACTAGCCCAGGAGGTAACTAAAGGGGACAAGACATTTTTTAGGTATATAGGTGAAAAGAGGAAGTGGGATTTTAAGGTTAAAAAGGGAAAGGGGGGGACTGTGTAGAGGTGGACTAGGAAAAGGAAGACATCCTGAACAAATCATTTGTTTAGTGTTCACAGAGGAAGGAGGAGAAGAAGGGCCACCAAAAAGTAAAATTGAACAGCTAACTGGAAATAAGAGTTGTTTTGGAGGGCTGCAGGAGGGCAGATGTAGTCCCACTTCATTTAAATGGTAGCAGGGAGGAGACTGGCAATTTTAGGACAGTCAGCCTGACATTGGTGCTGGAAAAGTTAATGAAATCACCACTGAAGGAAAGGGTTGTGGAATATCTTAATCCAGTGGGTTACAAGACCCAAGACAGCATGAGTTCAAGAGGTAGGGAGGTCATCTTAAGTTAATCTGATAGATTTCTTTGACTGGATGACAAAGGAGTTAGAGTAGGGTTTAGTAGTGGATGTGGCCTACCTAGATTTTAGTAAGGCTTTCAACACCTTTCGACATAGGAAACTAGTAAGCAAACTGCTTAATTTAGGAGTGGGTCCAAAGGTGATAAACTGGATAAGAAATTGGTTGGGGAATAGGAGACAGAAGGTTGTGGTAAACAGAGTTCACTCCAAGGAAAGAAGGGTGACCAGTGGGGTACCTCTTGGATCAGTGCTTGGACTGATCCTCCTTAATGTCTTTATAAGTTACGTTCTAAAGAAGCTGGAAGAGAAGGTTTGCCTCTTTGCATATGACACCAAAATCTGCAATAGGGTAGACACTCCAAGGGAGGATGGAAAGGATGAGCAGAGACCTGTAAATACTAGATGCATGTTCAATGGTATGGCACCTAGGTATCGATGTGAAGAAGTGCAAAATAATGCACTTAGGGCAGAGAAAGTCAGGGGCAGAGTACAAAATGGGTGGAGTGGCATTGACAACTACCAAGCAGGAAAGAGGCCTGGGGGTAATCATAACTGATGACCTAAAGGTGGCAAGGCAGTGAAAAAAGGCAGTCAAGAGGGCTAGTGTGATGCTGGGTTGTATAGGGAGGGGTATCACCAGCAGAAAGAGGGAGGTGGTATTGCCTCTGTATAGATCACTGGTAAGATCCCACCAAGAGTATTGTGCCAAGTTCTGAAGATCACATCTCTGGAAGGACATAGACAGAATGGAGACATTCCAGAGGAGGGTAACTAAAGTAGTGCAGGATTTGCATCAAAAGTCCTACAAGGAGAGACTAAAGAACCTAAACATGTATACTCTGGAAGAAAAGAGGGGGATATGACAGAAACCTTTACATACCTCACGGAGGTAACCAAGGTACTGGAGGGAAGTATTTTTCAGGACAAAAGGTGCTCATGAACATGGCAACATACTATGAAGCCGGGGGGGGGGGGCGGTAGATTCAGGACAGGTGTGAGAAAGTACTTCTTCATGGAAAGAGTGACGGATTCCTAGAACAGCCTTCCAGCAGAGATGATTGGGGTGAAAACAGTGGTGAGGTTCAAGAATGCATGGGACAGACACAAGGGAATCATAGTATAAAAGAAGGGGGAGGGATAAAAAGCTGTAGATCTATTAGTGTCTGCAGTGATAATGTAGGTAGGGTAAATATGGGCAGGCTGGGTGGGCCAAGCAGTCCTTATCTGCCATCAGATTCTATGTTTCTATGCTGTGCATGGTTGCTCATACATTTTACTCTATATAATGTATATATTATACTGTAAGTGTTATGTAAACTTTGTAAGTATTTCATAAGTATTGAGTTGCCTTTTGCATCTGATTAACTGAGTTCTAATAAAGGACTCTACTGAAAATGAGCCCTCGGCTGAATGGTTTGTAACATTATTCCTTGATTGTCCAGTAAACATACTGTACCTAATGATAAAACTGTACTGGTATGTTGATTAAGCAATGAGGCATGCTGGGGGGGGCGTTATGCTGGGGTAATGGCCCACCTCGGGTGGGTTGAAGCATGAGGTGAAGCCAAGTGCTTCCACCACCCAAGAAGGGTCGTTATCCCATCATAACCCCCCTCCAGAGTTCCTTATTGCGATTATGAAATGGGACCTTGTTAGTAAACTGAATTTATTTGTTTTCTGAAGACTTTTCCTAGTCACATTATTTAAAACTTTTTTTTGTATTTTAAATACCCTATAGAAACAAAATAGTCAGTGACAAAAGGTGGAGCTAATGCTGCATGAGAGTGGCTGTTTAGTTAGGGGAAAGCGAGGTCAGAAAGTGGCTTAACACGCTAGTGGGGTGTGGGGAGAGAGGCTGATAGCAGGGCATCTGGAGAGAAACTGCATCTTGGATGGGAGTGTTAATTTAGTGTTGGGCATTGAAGTACACAAGGCCACAGGACTGCTGGTCAGTACACAGGCTGCTGCTCATATTGGAGGGAAAATGGCTGTAGCTCAAAAGAGAAAAGCCAGCCTGTCAGTTTTTTTTTTTATTTCTTTAAATAAAACACATTTTTTTGTCTTTTGTGGTCCATCTCATGTGTGGTCTACGAGGTGGAGCCGATCGACCTGAAGGGAAGTAGCACTCGTGGTTAAGAGATTTAAAAAAAAAAAACACTACCAGAGAACTGTTGTGAGAGTGGGACTGGAGAATGTGTGTGACAGAGGATATCGAAGTTTCTGTTTGAGGTAGGTGTTGTGCAGAGACTAGCTGTGGGCAGTTGTGTGTAGGGATATTTATGATGTACAGAGTCCATTTACTTTCTCCCAGGTTGTTGTGCTGATATAATGGCCCGGTTGAAAGCACCTTTCGACCAATCAGGAGCCAGCATTCTTAAGACCCATTTCATAATACAGTAAGATGTCAGCGAGAAGGGTAGAGACCAAAGAGTAGGATACCATAAACTGCAATCTGGAAATTTTCAGTTTTTGAGTCTGTTGGCCATTATTAACGTGCTTACCTTCAGATTAGTGAGGCCAGCTAGAATGGAGACCAATTAACACTGCAATTGTATTTGATGCTTTTAAACCCCAGGTTTATGGTTTAAAGAGATATTTAACCTGACTCCAGACTGGCTCTTATCACTTTGATCTATGAAACTGGTTAGATATCCATATTAACACAACATGTGCTTTTGTGAACAGCAGATGCCAGCTGAGGGGCCTCTTGGTGATGCAGGTAGCACTGTATCCAATCACCAGGAGGAGCACAGCAGGCACCAGGATCTGAATTCCCATCTTGGGGATTTAGAAGGAGGGGGACAGTACACTAAAGGCAGAACACCTTTGCTATCAGGTGGATCGAAGGTATGGAGGAAGATGCTCAAACAAAGAGCAGAGGGCTTGGATTGTTGCTTTTCCCCTAGCAAGGAAAGTTTCATTTTGTTGCTGGGAGCTGCAGTGGGGGGAGGAGAAGAGCTCATGGTGAAGGAACGCCAGCAGATTGCACAGGGAGGTGGGGCAGTGGATTACTAATACCAATTTTTTCCCCATTGTTTACTGTTGCAGGGCATTCTGGTACATCAAACGCCCATTACAGGGGCATTGTTTGTACATTGGACTGCAGTGTGCTGATTGTTTTTCACTGAGTGAGGGTACTTCTGGGTACTCCCACCCCTTGCCCCACCCACCCCTGGGGTGTCCTCTCCTTTATAGGACCATCACCATAAAGGCTTTACACCACTTCCTGTCCTACAAAGGCAGATGTTTGTCTGGAAACCTACTATTATACTGGGTGAGGAAGGTGTTTGTGTGTTTTCTGACACAGCTGTTTGATTGGGGGAGTGAGCAAAAGACAACAAACAAGTATGGGGTGATTAAGGCTAATTAAAGAAAAGGCAAACATCAGATACGATGGGAGTGGTGCAATGCAGTGGCTGTGGGGCAGCAGTCTTCTAGGAGACATTCTGGAGACTGCAGTGCTGCTCAATCTGTGTGCACCTCTCTGGGTTGAGGGCAGAGGTTGCTCATCTCCAGGCCAAGTTGGAAAGGATTCAGGAGACATCCTCCCCCCATCCAAGGACCACCAAGCCCAACCCAGCAGCCTCAGAGGACACCGGCAAAGAGGAGCGGCTGGACAATGGCGGGCTCAAGGAGAGTGAGGGAGGTTGGGCAGAGGTGCATCCCACCTGTGGTTCCACTTCACAATTCCTGTACCATTCTGGCAGAGTGAGGATATCCCATGGAGGCACCTGCAGTGGTGGACAAGGTGGATGTGGGGAACCTCCACAGTGCAGACCCCAGGGGGGAAGCACAGTACCCCAGAGGGGAAGGAAACAGATCCTAGTAGTGGAACTTCATGGTTGGGGGGATGAAATTGGGGGGGAGGAGGGACAGAGATAAGGTGCCTACCAGGTGCCTCAGCTTGGAGGGATAGGAAGTGAAGCCTAAGAATCACTGGAGCAGCAGCATGGGAGGGGGAGCTAGACATTATTATCCGCCTGGGTGCAAATGACCAGGCTGAGAATGAGGTTAAAGCTGTGCAGAGGGGAGTTCACAGAGTTGGGGAGGAGTCTTAGACAGGTGGCATGCATGGAAACCTCCTCGGAAGTGCTGCCTGTCTACAGCATGGGAGAGACCAGGGTCCACCACACCATAGGATTCAACAAACAGCTGAAGGACTGGTGCAGAGGTGAGGGTTTTGGCTTCATTGGGTAATGGGGGCCCTCCTGGAGGGATACAGGATTGTGCTCAAGGGATGTTCAGCATCAATCTGTGGGGGTGGGTGAGACCAGGATCCTGAGTGAAAGGTTTGAATGTTTCATTGGCAAACATTTAAACTATCCAAGGGTGGTGGTGGAATGAAGCAGGGAACAGCTAACTACCCTCCCCCCCCAAAGGATAAAGCAGCTAACAGGGAGAACAGTAAGGGCACTAAATGTCCAATAAACACTGCACTCAGCAGAGGAAGGGGGAACTGGAGAAGCAAGAGGAATGCAGGTGAGGTCAGGAGGAGTGTTTGCAATAAATGTAGGACCATGTGCGTCAATGCATGAAGTCTAGGTAACAAACTCCCAGATCTGATAGCCATGGTATTGGAGACTGACCTGGGTATTATAGCTGTTACAGAGACATGGTACAATGGGAACTATTACTGGGAAATCACTATACCAGTGTATACTTTATTCAGGAGGGACAAGGAGGGTAAAAAGGGAGGAGAGATGGATTTATACATCAAAGAAGGTATAAAGGCAACAGAGGTGCAAGAGATGAAGGGGAGGCAGAGGCACTGTGGGTCACCCTGGAAGCAGACAATGGCATAACCTTTCAGACAGGAGTAATATACAGACCCCCAGCACAAAGGGAGGAAACTGACAGGGATCTGCTGGAAGCCATCCATGTGATGGCATCCAAGGGGGAGGTGTTGCTGATGAGCTACTTCAACTTGTCAGAAGCTGATTGGAGCACCCAAGCAGCTGCAACACCCAGGGGCAGAGACTTTCTGGACTCCATGTAGGGGGCATGCCCCAAGCAGCTAGTGCTGGAGCCAACCTGGGAGGAAGCAATTTTGGACCTGGTACTAACCAAAGGGGACAGAATTACAGATGCTAGGGTAGGCAAACACGTGGGGTCCAGTGGCCATCGCACAATGTGGTTTGATGTGAAAACTACAACAGGGACATGCCACATGAAAGCGAGGGTTCTGGACTTCAGGAGGGCAGACTTCAGTAGGATAGGGGTATGTCTCAGGGAGGCCCTAGAGGAAGAGGAGAAATGGGGGAGTTGAAGGACAATGGACACATCTAAAAAGAGGCATCATGGAGGCAACAAACCTTTGTATCTGACAAATTGATAAAGGCAAAAGGAAAATAAAACCACTATAGTTCTCACAGGAGGTGGCAGGAAAAGTTAGGACAAAAAGGTTAGCCTTCAGGAAATATAAGGAGACGCAAAGGGAGGAGGACAGGGCAATGTATGTAGAAAAACAGAGGGCAGCAGAGAAGGCAGTCAGGGGCACCAAGGCAAGGACAGAGGAAAATGTAGCACATGAAGTTAAAAAAGGGAACAAGACCTTCCATAGATACATTAATGAGACGAGAAGGACCAGTGGAAGGATTGTAAGGCTGAAGGAGGAGGAAGGAGAGGGAGTGGAGGGAGACCAGGAAAAAGCATCAATCCTGAACAAATATTTCTGTTCAGTTTTCACAGAGGAAGTGGAAGTGGAGGTACCACAGCTAGGAATTCAGAAGGGAAGGGAGGTGGACAGTGGCCTATTCAAAGAGGAGAAAGTCCTGGAAGAACTTAAAAAACTGAGGGTGGACAAGGCAATGGGACCAGTCAGGATTCACCCTAAAATATTAAAGGAATTAGGGGAGATACTGGCAGCACCACTGGTGGACCTTTTCAACAAGTCACTGTAAACTGGGGAGGTTCTGGAGGACTGGAGAAGGCTGGACATGGTCCATCTCCACAAAAGTGGGAGTAGGGAGGAGACTGGAAACTATAGACCTGTCAGTCTGACCTCAGTGGTGGGTACAATTATGAAATCTCTGGGATAGTAGAACACCTTGAATCAAGTGGAGCACAAGATATGAGGCAACACAGATTTATGGCAGGACTGTCATGTCAAACTAATCTGATTGATTTCTTTGACTGGGTCACTAGGGAGGTGGATCAGAAGGGAACAGTGGATGTGGCCTACCTTAACTTCAGCAAAGCGTTCGACACCGTTCCACATGGGAGACTTGTAAACAAGCTGGGCAGCCTGGGACTGGGACAGGTGGTGAACTGGGTTGGAAACTGGTTGAAGGGTAGGGCACAGAAGGTGGTGGTAAACAAGACTAAATCCAAAGTAGGGAGGGTAACCAGTTGGGTGCCACAGGGTTCAGTTCTTGGACCAGTGCTGTTTAATTTCTACATCAGTGACATTGCAGAGGAGCTGGAGGGAAAGAAGTGCCTCTTTGCAGATGACATAAAGATCTGCAATAGGGTGGACAGTCCAGAAGGGGTGGAGAGAATGAGGCAGGACCTAGCTAAAATGGAAGAGTGGTCCAGACTGTGGCAACTAGGATTCAATGTGAAACAGTGCAAAATCATACACTTGGGGCACTGGAACCCAGGGGAGGACTACATGATGAAGGGGGAGACATTAGTGGCAACAAAACAGGAAAGTGATCTGGGGTCATCATATCTGATGACCTAAAGGTGGCCAAACAATGTGCCAAGTCAGTGGGGAGAGCCAGTGGGATGCTGAGGTCCTTAGGAAGAGGTATCACCAGCAGAAAAAAGGTAGTCATAATGCCGCTATACAGGTCATGGTGAGACCTTGTCTGGAGTATTGCTTCCAGTTCTGGAGGCCTCAGCTCATGAAGAACATCGCCAGGGTGGAGACAGTACAGAGAAGGGGAACACAAATGGTACAGGGCCTGTCCCACATGTCATACGAGGAGAGACTACAGGAACTCAATATGTACACCCTGGAGGAGAGGAGGGAGAGGGGAGACATGATAGAGACCTTCAAGTACTTCAAGGGGATTAACAAAGTACAGGAGGGTAGCATCTTTCAGAAGAGAAGCTGCCCTAAAACAACAAGAAGGCATGGCATGAAACTGGAAGGGGGGAGACTGAGGGGCAACATGAGGAAGTACTTTGTCATGGAAAGGGTGGTGGATGCATGGCCTGCCCCAGGAGGTGGTGGGGGCAAACACAGGGGATTTAAGCAGACATGGGATAGATGTGTGGGAACCCTAGAAGGGGAAAGGAGAGGAGAATCAGCAGCAGTGGACCAGTAGGGTCAGCAGCAGCTAAAACGTAGAGTATACGGGCAGACTGGATGGGTCTGGCAGTCCTTATCTGCCATCAATTTCTACATTTCTATGTATTGTTCAGGTTCCACTGTATATGTCATTTCTCTTTCTCTTTCTCTGGTGGTAGTGTTATTATGTCTAACACTCTAATGATTACAAAATAGCATGCCCTGGTGTTTCACTTTAGTAATTGCGATGACTAAATTTACTGATTACTTATTTAGTTTGACCAATCTTTATGGTACTTCTAATGCTGTTGACTTTTGTACAGTGTTATGAAAACATCTTAAACCCATTCCATTTTATTCTTAAAAATAGCAATATCAAACAAGGTAGGTTTGCATTTGTTTTAGCTACTGTGGCCATTGCAGTTTTTTTCCAAATAACATTTTCAGTTACTGAGGGACTACATACACTTCCTTAATGAATGTTTTTTTCTCATGTTTCAAAGCTTTCTTCTTGCTCATGGAAGAAGAGAGTGTTGACCCTTAAAGGAGAATATTTTTGCACCTGGGAGCCTAGAATGGGGGAAGGGATATGCTCTATATATGTGCTGGAATGGCAGGCAGTGGTTGTCCAGAAATGAAAGTGAGGGAGCCCGCTGGCTGTAGCTCCTGACCTGACCTAGAACTGTCATTAAACCTACTGCATTACATAAAATGGGCTGCCTGATTGAATGCTACAGTACACCAGCAGTGCTGCCCTTTGAGCAAGTGCACTGGGGAAAGGAGTTTGCAGGACTGACAAAAAAATCTTGGAACTGGGCCAGGTAAAACAAATCCTGTGCACATGGGGGCAGGGTAAAGGACATGATCCTCAACATGCTTAAAACAAGTAGAGAATAATGTATTCTAGCGTATTGTACCACCAGCTTTTACACATTGCTCAGACTGCTGCTGAGAGCAAAATTACTGTGCTGGTTAAATGGGAACGTTATGGAAAATTAAATGATCAAACATACATAAGGTATGAAAAATGTGATTCACAGTGTATGTCTGGTTGTTAAGTCACTTTAAACACTACTAATATGTACCTAGTCCTTATGATGGGTGTTACAGTGTATATTGCCCTCATAAAATATGCTGTTCTGTTTGCTATATTGCTGATTTCTGCCAGGATCCTCTTGTCAAAAAATGCTGCCTCACAATGAGCATAACGGTGTGGAGTGAAATTTTAATACAGAAATGAATATTTCTAGCTTTTCCCCACAAGGTAAAAAAAACAACAAATGCCTCAGTGTGTGGCTGAAGCATACAGTATACTTTGAGATTTATAGAACAGCTTTACAGAAACAAAAAGATAGTGCACTGCAGTTGCAGCATTCATTTTATTTTCAGCTTCTATGAAAGCTTTATATGCCACTACTGAAAGCTATACAATTTCAGAAGTAAACCTTCATCATGGTCAGAAAATCTTCAGTGAAGCTATATGTATAGATTTCATGAGGAAGTTGGCAACATCTATTGTAAATCCTATAATGGACAACTAAAAACAAAGACAAAAACATCATTTGTAGTAATAAGTCTAATTAATTATTCACAGGGCCAACATGTGCTCTGATTGGCTGCTGTACTGTGAGTTAATCCCTTAGAAATGCCTAGATCAGCTCACAGAGGTGTGCATGTGTGTGAATGTGATTAATTTATGAAATGCCCTCCCTTTTCAATTTGATTAGACTTATAATCACAATGATGCCCTTAAAACTAAGCATTTCCAAAGGCTTCTCAGCTGTGCCTCAGGCTGTCAACACCCACCAGTTGGGTGTTAACCCTTAGGAAATGCCCTGTTGTTTAGCCTTAAATGGATCTATCCAGACTTCATCCGCTTATAATATTTTCTAATGCAGTCTTGATTTTGAGTCCATAAGGAACTGCTAGATCATCAGTTACATCATCTAACAGTTGAGTCTGTTGAGATTTGTAAATAAAAGAGGCAAACTGAATTTGCTTCCTTTTTGAGTTTAATTGCTCCATTTCGTTGCTAATGAATACAATTTCTGAAAATGTGGGGGGTAGGCACAGATGCAAGAGTAACATACAGTTGGGTCAATGTCTGCCCGTTCCAAAACTCTGACCCAAGTCTTGCCTACTGATTATTAATTTTGAAATTTGTTCGGGAAAGGCAAACTGAGCTCAGGCTTGTTTCCTGGTGGGGGGGTATATGAGTAAAAAAGTAGAGGGATGAATGGTAAAAATATGAATACAGAGCAGCACAAAAATATAATGCAGAGAACAAGGTATAAGTACTGTAAAGTAAACCATACATACATCTGAACTAGAAAACAGGTCATATAATGTATTAATACAGTAAAGTGCAACTTGTAGCGGTGACACCACCGGAACACAAAAAAATCTGTATATAATATCAAAGTGTCCTTACTAAGCTGGAACTGGGGTGCCCTGTGTCCAACTGACATCAAGAAACAGAATGTGTCATCAGAAATCTTTTCTGTATATAGTTGAATTTTTGCAATTGGTTACTGTTTTTACAGGCAGGGTGATGTATCTCACTCAGAGGGGTACAACTACTGGCCTTTGGGATACAGCTGTTGTAGACTATCTTGGTAAGGTAGGTCAAAGCTGGAGGAGGAGATCATGTTCTTCCCAATGGATTTTTTTAATTTTTCTTATGGTTATGGGCCATAATACATAAGTTATATCAATTAATGTGAATGGTATTAATTTTCTGACAAAAAAAGTTGTGATATATCATTCCTCAAAAAGAAGACCAACATAGTCTTTTTTCAAAAGACTCATGTTATAGCCTCAGATGCAGAGAAACTGAAAAGACTAGATTATCAAAGGTGTTCTACCCACCAGTCCAACTGCGCATCCTTCACCTTCACATACTGGTTCAGGTACCTTCCTTCATACCTCTCCTCACTTCTCTTTCTCATCCCCTCTGCCTCCTACTCCCTTCACTTGGCACTAGGTCACAAGAGTGCTGACTACAATATCGCTGTCAATTATAGTGCAGTAAGAACAGTGCCCTCAATAACAGCTCCAAGTATGAATGCCGCAGGAAACAGTAGCTCCAATGGTAGTAGTCCAAAACACGTGGAAGACCACTACCATGGTGAAAAAGCAAAGCAGCAACTTGTGTTTTTTGGAGGGGCTCTGCCCCCGCATCCCCGAACTTGGAGAGCTCTGCCCCCCCCCGCATGCCCCCTGGACTTTAGATAACCAACTCGGGGCGGGGGCCCACAGATCTAGGGGTAAAGGAGAAGGTTGGGGTCCACAGAATTCCAGTGTTCAGTTATTTCAAAAAAAAAAACAGCACACCTTCAGTGAAATGTGAAGCTGTTGAGTGTTGAGTCAGGAGGCCAGAAACAGAATGCTGGTTTCCTACTGTGTGCTGGCCAAGCTGCTGCTGTCCTAACCCTCTCTGCCATGGAAACAGCTTGTCCAACTTCTGGAGTTTTATCTTTCTTATTTTCCTTCAGAACAGTGTCTGGATAGTGACAGGGGTAGCAGTTTTCACACATACTATTCTACCCCTGTCGTTAGACTGACACATGGTTCCTGCAGCACAGTTTAGATGGCGCTGTCCTGGAAGTGCTATTGTAACTGGGTAGGCATTCATTCCAGGGACTCTTGCACCTTCTCCCTTCCATACCTGCATTCCTCTGCTGGGCAGTCTGCTTTTTCCTATTTCCTTCCCTCCTCTGAACTTGCCACCTACATTCTCTGTCTTTCCCCCTTCTTCTTTAGACACTGTACCAGCTAACACTTCTCCATGCCCCATCCTGCTTACTCCCATCCCCAGCTTGACACTCAACTGCAAAGCCACACCATTTCTGTGTCTTGCACTCACCTGGGTACTGCCACTGCCTGAACTAGTCTCTTGCTAACAGTTGTTGCAATGATACTTTACTAACTGCATCGTTCACTTTATTGTATGTGCATGCTGCTCTGTACTCCATGTTATGGTTCTTCCAGTGTCATTTACTATTATCCTGCTAAATGTGTGCTGTTATGTACTTTACTTTGTACCTGTCATTGAAGCTGTATTTGTTGCAATACTGTACTCCCCTTCATCTTCTCTCCAGTCACACCTAGAAATGAGCTTTGGCTCTGTGTTCCTTTCATGTGTACCAATTTTCAAATAAATAAGTAAAAATGTGGAATACAAAAATGAATAAATGACCTGGCACCAATGGTTTCAGTTAGATCTCTACAAACATTTTTGGTACCGTCTGGTCCCTGTGTTAACCAGTGTTTAATGGCATCTTGAGGGTGCCCTCTGCCTCAGTTCTGGCAATTTACCTTCATTTCAGTGCTTCTGAAGGAGGGGTATGACCCAACACAGTGTAGTTCTTACTGCCTGATATCCATGGATTGTTTATAACAATTTATGCTTTTGGATTATATAATCTTTACCCCAGACCCGTTACCTAGATCAAACTGTCTTTGTCCAAAGTATCAGACTCCAGACAATGTCAGACACACCATACATGTCATTGACTAGGTCTGTAAACACCATCTCCCAGTATTCCTGCAGAGTTTAAATGCAGAGAAAGAGTTTTATATGATGACAAACATTTCTGTACTAGGTAATAGCAAACATTTATTTTTCAGAAGACCATCATTACAAATGTATCAAAATGATATCAATCCCAAAAGCTTATATTAGAAATAATGGCGGTATAACCCCTTACTTACTTACTTACTGTATGGAGGCAGTATAGTGTAGTGTAGTGGGTAAGGGCACTGAGCTATAAACCTGGAGACCTGGGTTTGAATCCCATCAGCCCCCACTTGCATACTGTGTAATCCTGAGTAAGTCATTTAACTTCCTTATGTTCCAAGATCACACCTCAAAACAAGCTCCAGCTTAGTGTGCCTTATCTGGTTAAACAATTTCCCCTTTCTCTTACTTTATATTGCACAGGGATATGAGGCAGGTATGTCCCATTCCCCACCTCCTCATCATCCTTTACATTTAGCCATTAGCTCAATGGATACAGCAAATTCATCAGGTGGAGGTAATTCCAAAGGAATGGGTGAGCAAAAAATAATACTCTATACCATTAATGTGTTAGCATAAATTGTTATAAGCTACCCAGGAAAGCTTTCTAGTACAATTAGTCAAGGAACCAACTAGGGAAAGAAACACCCTTGAATCCATACTGATGAATGGGGAGTGGGTGAGGAATGTGAGGGTGGAGGAACCCCTGGTGGGGAGTGACCACTGGACAGTATGGTTCCAGTTACAGAAGACTAAAGAGAGTGGAGCATCTTGCACAAGGGTGCTGGATTTAAGGAATGCCAACTTTAGGATGATGAGGGAAGTGGTACAGGGGTTCAAGTGCAAAATTCAATCTGGTACGGACACACAACAAAGGTGGGAAGTAATAAGAGAGGGGATAGTGGAGGCAACAGAAACTTGCTATAGGGCCCAGAGTAAGAAGGCTAGGGGGAAGACACCCAGCTGAATAAGTAAAGGGGTGCTAGACAGGGTGAGGAAGAAAAGGGCAGCTTACAGGAGATATAGAAAATCAGGGAAGGAGGAGGATAGGGAGGAATATCTGAAAGAAGAAAAGGAAGTGACCAGGGGGTAAGGGCAGCCAAGGCAGCAGGGGAACTCAGGCTGGTGCAGGGCATAAGAAAAGGGGAGAAAGACTTCTTTAGGTACATCAGTGGGAAAAGAAACTGTAAGGGCCAAATTTTAAGAATTAAGAAGGAGGGGTAATGAGTGGAAGAGGGGGGTGAAAAGGTAGAAGTGCTCAATGACTACTTCTGTTCAATCTTTATGAAAGAAATGGAGGGGGCACTACCCATAGTAGGAGGGAGGTTAGAAACAGAAGAGTGAGAGGTGATGGATAGAGAAATCACAGTGGGGATGGGTGCTGGAGGTGTTAAGAGCATTAAGGGTAGGCAAGGCACCGGCACTGGATACATCTGAGAGTGATGAAGGAGCTGGCAGAGGTCCTGGCAGGACCCTTGGAAGACTTATTTAATTAATCTTCGGACACAGAATGCATACCACAGGACTGGAGAGTGGCTCAGGTGGTTCCCCTCCACAAGAGTGGCCCCAAAGATGAACCGGGGAACTATAGGCCAGTAAGTCTAATGTCCATAGTGGGGAAGCTAATGGAGACTATCCTAAAGGAGAGGCTAGTGGTACTACTGGAGGTGAAGGGGGTGCAGGACTGGAGGCAGCATGGCTTCAAGGGCAGGTCATGCCAGACCAACCTGGTGGAATACTATGACTGGGTGACTAGACAAATTGATGGGGGGCCATGCGGAGGATATCCTGTACCTAGACTTCAGTTAGGCTTTTGATTCAGTACCACATTGGAGACTTGGAAGCATGCTACAGGGTACAGGGGCAGGAGCAAAGCTGGTGGGGTGGGTGGAGAACTGGCTAAAAGATAGGCAGCAGAGGGTGGCGGTAGGTGGGGAATACTTAGCCCCTAAGCTTGTGACAAGTGGTGTTCCACAGGGGTCAGTGCTGAGCCCAGTGCCGTTTAGCATATTTATTGCAGATATCTCAGATGGCATCAGCAGCAAAATTAGCCTATTTGCAGATGACTTTAAGATGGGAGCAGTGGTGGATGACCGGGGGGGATGGTGGGAGCTGCAGGATGATCTGGCAAGGCTGGAGGCATGGTCTAACAGATGGCAGCTGGGGTTCAATGCAAAAAAATGCAAGGTGCTGCACTTCAGAACAAAAATCAGAGGAGAAGCTACCATTGGTGGGGGGAGGTGCAGCTGGAAGTAACAGAAGAGGAGGAGAAGGATCTGGGGGTGCTCATCACGGGAGCAATGAACAATTCCACACAATGCAGAAAGGCAACAGCAATGGCTAACAAAATGCTGAGGTGCATTGCAAGGGGCATTACCTCAAGAAGAAGGGAGGTTATTCTACCGTTATACAGATTGTTGGTTAGACCCCACCTAGAATACTGTGTGCAGTACTGGTGCCCATACCTACAAAAGGACATTAGGCTGCTGGAGGGGGTGCAGTGTAGGGCAACGAAGATGATTTAGGGCCTGGGGGAATTGCCATATGAGGTCAGATTAAGAGAATTAAACATGTGCACACTGGAGGAGAGGAGGGATGGGGGGGGGACATGATTGAGGCCTTCAAATACATGAAAGGTATAATCAAAACAGGCACAAAGGGTCTATTCAGGAGGAGGGTGGGGAGAGACACTAGGGACCATGAAATGAGATTGGAGGGGGATAGATTCAGGAAGGAGGTGAGGAGGCATTTCTTTATGGAGATGGTGGTGGCAAAGTGGAACACGCTTCCAGCTGAGGTGGTGGCATGTAACTCAGTGGAGAGCTTCAAGAAGGGGTGGGACAGGGCAAAGGGGAGGGTAAAGGGAGGCAAGGGGGAGGCAGCTGCTGAATAGGGAGCTAGCTGCAATCTCAAGCAGCCTAGATAGACCATTAAGGCCTTTTGCTGCTGGCAATTTT
Source organism: Neoceratodus forsteri (assembly GCA_016271365.2). Classification (NCBI taxonomy): domain Eukaryota; kingdom Metazoa; phylum Chordata; order Ceratodontiformes; family Ceratodontidae; genus Neoceratodus; species Neoceratodus forsteri. Next base: position 601,555,824 of record CM057459.1, read on the forward strand.
TGTACAGTATGTTTGTATGTTACTGTAACTCTGTAATCCTATAAGGTCCCTTAGAAAGGTATGGAAGGGTCTTGAACTCCTCAAGAAACATGTATGTTATGCACCAAGTGACCAATAATGCACAACAGAGTAGTCATTTCTAGAGAATGAATGGACACCCCGGCTGAACACATCCTGGAAATGCATTAATTCTCAAGAAATCTACAGTATGCCCAGTAGTGAGCTATTTTGCATATAAATTGGAAAAAACATTTAATGCTAGACAAAGGCATGGCGTGCTATGCAGAGGCATTGCAGAGACAACTGACAGAGTGTGTGAAACATCTTATTATGGTCTAAACTCTATTATTATCTCTAGCCCTAAAACAAATTCTGGTCTGAGCCAATACGGCTGCAAAATGATGGTATTGATGCAGTCATAAAAACTGCTGCTCCAGACCCGAGGGAAGATGATCTCATCGATGAGTGAAGAGGTGCAGACATGTAGGACCTTGTGGGTTGTGCTTGGCACAGCATTCAGTTTGATGCAGGGTTTGTCACAAGCCTGCATCAACCTTTGAGAATCAAGCCTGTAGCATTTACAGTATATTACCAGAAATGTCATTTTGCACCACAACTGCAAAAAGGCGTTTCATCCAAGATTTAAAAAATAACTCCTGTCATGTTTATGAGGTGGTGTGGCAAAATGGGTATATTGAAATTCTGGGGTCAAAATGTTCAAAATTAGCAAACTTATAAGTGAACACTGAAATACTTCAATGTTCAGTCATAACCTGGACATTTTAGCGTATTTATACACCAAATTTTCAGCATAGCCTTTTTATTAGAAGAAGAAGAAGAATCAGCATTTATATAGTGCTTTTCATACACAGTATCCCAAAGCATTTTACAAGCAATGCTAGACTGGTAGTCAAGGCCCCTGGAATTCTGCAGTTCTGCAGTTATGGAATTTGCCACAGAATTTGCATCATGCCGCAGAATATATATAGTGCCGCAGAATTAATAAGTTTTGGTGAATTTTCATATAAATATACTGTTTTTCCAAAGTGTCAAGCTTTTTTTTCCCACCTCGTTTATCCTGAAGCCCCTCCTCTATGCTCAGCATATGATGCCATCAATGACATCACATCATATTTAGCCAATGATATGACTGCTTTCTGCCAGAGAAATGAATAAATAATGCCGCAGAAATCAGAAAATGCTGCCGCAGAAGTCAAGGAGCCCTGCCGCAGAAATCAGAAAATTCTGCCACAGAACACCAGGGGCCCTGCTGGTAGTGAAGTGACTGAATGTGTGGTGGAACCATATCGCACATCATCACCCACGCAAAGTCTGGATAATTGCATGAACCAGTTTATGCAAAGGGGAATGTTTGCTAGGACACCAGGAATGTTTAAATCCTACCCAAAAGGTGATTTTGAAAAGTGTCCGCAAAATCATCCTTCAGGCTCCTTTTGCATAATTCTACTACCATTGAGTCCCAAAAAGGCTATGTTGAAAATCTGGGGGGAAAATATACAAAAATGACAAAGTTATCCCTCAAAGCTGAAAACCACATTGACATATATTGAACCGCATTTACCTTGGTTTCTCATGTTGCAGTCAATGGTTCCAGCAGCAAGAAGTGTCTATGATTAGAGAGTGAATCTTCACCATGGAATATGTTCAGGTGAGTGAGAGTGTGTGGGGATGAGCGGAGCCATTTTTGTTTTTACAAGTTTAAAGAGAAAAAAAACATTGAGGGGTGGTTTTCTTTATTACACCTCCCATTTAAGAAATTAATATGGGGCCAGCGATTGGAGGTCAGGGGATGCCACTAGACAACAGGAAAACATTCAATAAATGAAGTGCTGGCAATTAGAGGGCAGGGTTTTTTCACTAGACAGCAGGGAAACATTCCAGAAATACAGGGCCAGCAATCAGGTGGAGGGGAGTGCCAATAGACACCAGGGAAACATTCCATAAATATGGGGCCAGTGACTGGAGGGCAGGGGGTGCCACTAGACGCCAAGGAAACATATCAAATTAATATTGGGCTGGTGATTGGAGGGAGAGGGTGCCACTAGACACCAAGGAAACATTAAATACATTTTTTCCCTTTTTAAAGGAGGTGACCACTGGCAACTTCTGCCTACCTACCTTAGCTGAACTCCAGGAGCATATAGTGCTATCTCAACTCTCCCCTTCTTTGATTCCTCCTCTTTTTTTGGCCCCTTTCAATCTGGCATCCACAAACACCAGTCCACCACCTCCTCCCTCCACTGACATACTAACTCCATACTTACAGACATGGACCGAGGCATCCTCACCTCCACCATCTTCATCAGTCTGGCCAAAACCTGGCCAAAGCATTCAAGACTGTTTCCTTTCCTCTCCTCCTTGAGAAGCTCAAGTCAGTCAGTCTCTCAGACTCCTCAGAAAACTGGTTTTGCTCCTACCCAATGGGTAGATCTCAATCACTTAGAATTGGTCAGTCATTATTCCCCCCCCCTTCCTATTAGCACCGGTGTCCCCCAGGGTTCCTTCCTCGGCCCACTACTTTTCTTGATTTTCTATAATGACCTTCCCTCTGCCTGCTCATCTGCATCCATTCATATGTACACAAACAACACAGTCCTATTTGCCTCTGGTTCCTCTGCTTCTGTGCCAATGGCCAGGCTTCAACATGATTTCAATGACATTCATCACTGGTTCTGGCCAAATCAGCTATCCTTAAATGCCAAAAACAAGTCTCCATGACCTTTGGGACTAAGTAGAGGCTCTCCAGGCTCCTCTCCTGCCCCTCTTTTCACACCCTAGATAGGGTCACAATTGATGACGTGTCCTCATTTAAGTAAGCTGGAGTCTGGCTACACTGGCACATCGACTTTTTGTGGCATTTAGATGCCATTCATAAAAAATGCCACCCCAAGCTTGGCACACTATATAGGAACAAAAGCTGTATTCTCTTCCTGCTCACTGAGATATAATCACAAAAATGATTCTCCCTATTTTCAATTATGGAGACATTGTCTACAGTGCTGCATCAAAGTCCACCCTCGCCAGACTGGACCCCTTCTTTCACTCCTTTTGTTGCTTTGCCTTGGACAGTCTGCCTCCCATTCACCACTGTTCTTTATACTCCTCACTCTCCCCTCCCCTCCCTGGAAGCTTGTCACCTAACCCACTTTGCCTCCTTTATCTCTAAATTCTGGCTGGCCTCCCTACCCTCTTCCTTTATATCTCTCTCCTTCCCCCCATCCACCCCCCGCTACCTTTCTCTTATACCCTTGTAACCTTCATAACTCTGGCTATTATTCCTTCATGCTTCCCTCTTGGAAATCTCTTGCTGGTCAGGCTGCCTTCTTCTACAGCTTTCCTAAACTTTGTCATTCTCCCTAACCATTCACTCCTTCTCTTCCGAAACCTCTCTCCTCTTTTCTCCATGTCCTCATTGCTCCCTCTTGCACTTGCCCTTAAGACATAGCCCAGCCCCACTCCTCAGTTACCCTATTCCCTGCTTTTTTCTCTCCTTCCCTATCCCTCCCTTCAATTATGCTTCTCCCTCTCTTCCTCGTCTTTCTGCCCATTCTGCACTTTCTCCTTTCTTCCCCCATCTGAACTTGTTTTCCCCTCTCCTTTGTTTCCTTCTTCCAACAGCACCCTACCCACTTGTGCCTCACCTTGAATTATATTATCAACCACTCAAGGGGCAGATCACCCCACCGTGTTCTTGTATAATTTTGCCTGTTGATGAAGCTCATTATTTGTACTGAATAATCTATAGCTTTGTTTGATGATTTATTGTTTGTTATTGTTCTTTTTTGTTATTGCACTCCACTTCCCTCTTCCCTAGGACACATTTGGAAAAGAGCTATTATCAGCTTGGTATGTCTTTCCTGGTGAAACATTTTGAAATAGAGCAAAATAAATAATATGGGGCTGGCAATCAAAGGGTGGCAGCTGCCACTAAACTCCAAGGAAACATATTAAATTAATATGGGGCCAGCGATAGGAGGGTCAGATGCCACTAGACAACAGGGAAACATTATATTAATATAGAGCCAGCAATCAGAGGGTGGCAGCTGCCACTAAACACCAGGGAAACATATTAAATTAATATGGGGCAGGTGATGGGAGGGTGGGTGGTGCCATTAGACACCAAAAACATTTATATAAATAACAGGCCAGCAATCAGAGGGCAGGGGGTGTCACTGGACACCAAGGAAACAAATTAATAGGGGAACAGTGACTGGAGGGTGGGGGTGCCACCAGACACTAGGGAAACATATTAAATGAATAGCGGGATATGACTGGAGAGGATGGGTGCCACAAGACACCAGGGAAACATATAAATAGGGGGACAGCAGGCAGGTTTTCACCTGCTCAAAACAAGTGCTAGCTCTGAATCTGAAAGTGAATGCACAGCAGGCAACTAGTACAGAGGGGAGAAACAGCACTGTGGTCAAGGTGAGCACTGCAAGTGCTTCAGCTCCACTGCAGAAGGATACATCTAGGTATCCAGTCATGTGCTTCCAGAGCCCCTTTTCTCTCTGTAATAGCAAGATGTCAGCATAGCTGTTCTACGCAGCCATAAAAATACAACCAACTAAGAAAAAAAGATGCTTCTCATTTAATTCCCTACCTATCTCTAGCTATTGCTAGGCAGCAGCAAGGCAGAGTGGGGGCTGTACTCCTGTCAGTGGACAGAATGAACTACAACAAAGGAGCCCCAGTAAAGTGCTAGTTGTTTTAAGGTGTAGTATTTTTAAAATACTCAGCTACTGTAGGAGTACAGTCTTTTTCCTTATAGGAGTAAAATAATTTTATTCATACATATTAAGTTTGGGGCTGGTGACTACACTATGGTGGGGCACTTCCCAGGTAGCCGCCCATAAAAGCAGAGACCTAGCAGATGGAGGCATGCTATGTAGAAGCACAGCAGAAGCCATTGAAATAGTGTATGAAGCATCTTATTCCTTCATATCTCTATTGTTAGGCAGCAGCAAGGCAGTGTGGGGGCTGTGGTTCTGTCAGGGGACAAAAGAGACTACAAAAAAGTGGAACCCTAGTAAAGTACTAGTTGTTTTAAGGTGCAAGGTTTTTTATAGCACTCAGCTACTGTAAGGGTTCAGTCTCACTCATTTTAGGAGTAAAATTATTTTATTGATGCATTTTAAGTTTGGGACTGGTGACCACGCTATGGTGGGGCACTCCCAGAGTATCTGTCCATAAAAGTAGAGTCCTAGTTTGTGGAGACATGCTAGGCAGAAGACATTGAAACAGTGTGTGAAACATTTTATTGTGATCTAAACGCTAGCATTATATCTATCCCCATGAAAATATAAAAAAAGAGAAAAAGTATTCTTCTCTTCTAATTCTCTACCTATCTGTATCTATTTCTACAAAGCAAGGCAGTGTGGGGGCTGTAGTTTTGTCAGGAGTCAGAAAGGACTATAAAAAAATGGAGCCCAAGTAAAGTGCTAGTTGTTTTAAGGTGCAAGATTTTTTTAAAGCACTCAGCTACTGTAAGAGTACAGTCTCGTTCATTTTAGGAGTAAAATTATTTTATTGATGCATTTTAAGTTTGGGACTGGTGACCACGTTATGGTGGGGCACTCCTAGGGTATCTGCCCATAAAAGCAGAGCCCTAATGAGTGGAGGCATGCTAGGCAGAGGCATGGCATAGTCCAATGAAACAGTGTGAGGAACATCTTATTGTGATCTAAACTCTTTCACTATATCTATCCCCAATAAAATACAAAAAAAAGAGGAAAAGTGTACTTCTCTTCTAATTCCCTACCTATCTGTATCTATTGCTACAAAGCAAGGGAGTGTGGAGGCTATAGTTCTGTCAGGGGTCAGAAGGGACTATATAAAATTAAGCCCTAGTAACATGCTAGTTGTTTTAAAGTGCAGGACTTTTAAAGCACTCAGTTGCTGTAAGAGTAAAATCTTGCTTCTTATAGGAGTATATTATTTTTATTTAATTATTTATACATTTTAAGTTTTGGGCTGGTGACCACACTACAGTGGGGCACTTCCAAGGTAGATTCCCATAAAAGTAGAGCCCTAGTAAGTGGAGATGAGCTCAGCATAAGAGACACTGGCAGAGACAACAGTGTCTACCAGTGCCCAACAGAGGTAGCCAGGTGACAGGAAATTATTCTCAAGTGAAAGTAGGTACAATTAAAATTGTTACAAAAAATGATAGGTCATAATAAGTTAGCTAGTGGGAAAATTGGGACCATGTGTATAGCATAAACAAGTTATAGAAACATAGATTTTGACGGCAGATAAGGACCGCTTGGCCCACCCAGTCTGCCCATTTCCCTACCTAATGGATAAGCTGCAGATCCTAGTTAACCAGCAGCCTACTTCTTCCTACTTCCACCCCCTAGAATTGCCTTATGACTGTCCTATGCATGCTTGAATTCCACCACTGTTTTTGACTCCACAACCTCCCTCTGGAAGGCTGTTCCATGCATCCACAATCCCCTCTGTGAAAAAAATTCTTCCTTAAATTACCTCTGAGCCGCCCCCCTTCTATCTTCAAATTGTGCCCCCTTGTTCTTGCACACCTCTTTTTTTGAAAGATGCTACTCTCTTGGACTTTGTTGATTCCCTTGAGGTACTTGAAAGTTTCTATCATGTCACCCCTCTCCCTCCTTTCCTCGAAGCTATACATATTCAGCTCCTTAAGTCTCTCTCATATGTCTTCCGTGCAGACCCTGCACCATTTAGTTGCCTCCTCTGGACAGCCTCCATCCTGTCTATGTCTTTGCAGAGATTGGGTCTCAGAACTGCATGCAGTACTCAGATGGGGTCTCACCAACTGTCTGTACAGAGGGATAATAACTTCCTGTTTTCTACTGGTGATGCCTCTCCCTATGCATCCCAGTATCCCCCAGCCCTTGCTGCCCTCTCACATTGCTTGCCCACCTTTAGGTCATCTGATATGACTACCCCAGGTCCCTTTCCATTTTATTGTTGTTAGTATCTCACCCCCATTGTGTACTCTTCCCCTGGGTTTTGTTTCCCAAATTGCATTACCTTGCACTTCTTAGCAGTGAATCTAAGCTGCCATATATTTGACCATTCCTCTAACCTTGCCAAGTCCTCTCATCCTTTCCACCCCACCTTGTGCATCAACTCTGTTGCAGATCTTTGTGTCATCTGCAAACAGACATACTTTTCCTTCCAGTCCCTCTGCAATGTCTCTTAAAGACATTGAAGAGGACCAGTCTAATACTGAACCCTGTGGTCCCACTAGTAACCCACCCCCTTTCTTCAAGTGGACTCCATTTACTATTACTCTCTGTGTCCCATTCTCCAGCCAATTCTTTACCCAGGCTGTCATCTTGGGACCCACTCCCAGGCTGGCTAACTTGTATATTAATCTTTTGTGTGGGACTGTGTCAAATGCCTTGCTAAAGTCTAGGTAGGCCATGTCCACAGCCCCTCCCTGATCTACTACTTTGGTCACCCAGTCAAAGAAATCTATCAGATTTGTCTGGCATGCCCTTCCCACTGTGAATCCATGCTGCCTTGGGTCCTGAGCCCCTCTGGCCTCTAGATACTCAACAATTCTTTCCTTCAGAGTGTTTCCATCATTTTCCTACACACTGAGGTTAAACTAACAGGTCCAGGATTCCTTCTTCTGCCTTGCTCCCACTTTTGTGAAGGGAATCACATCTGCCCTTCTCAGTCCTCAGGTACCACCCCATCCTCCCATGATTTGTTAAAGAGGGTAGTCAGTGGTGTCACTAGTTCTACCCTTAGTTCTTTAGAGTTCTGGGATGAATCCCATCAGGCCCCATTGCTTTGTCCACCTTCAGTTTTAGAGTTTCTCAGAACCCTTTCTTCTGTAAATGGGCTGGTATCAACTTCTGTATCCAGAGTGTTTCTACTGTTTATTTTAGATACCTCCCCCACTTCCTTTGTAAATACTGAGCAAAAATATTTGTTTAGTATCTCTGCCTTTTCACAGTCACCCTCTGCCCACCCTCCCTCCTCTTTATTAAGCCTCACTAACCCTCCCTTGGTCTTCCTTCGCTCCCTGATGTACCTATAAAAGGTTTTATCCCCCTTCTTAACTGAGTTGGCTATCTTTTCCTCGGTTAGGGCCTTTGCTGTTCTGACTGCCTTCCCAGCTTCCTTTTGCTTTAACTGATACTGTTCTCTGTCCTGCTCCTTCTGTGATTCCTTGTACTTCCTGAATGCTTTCTTTTTCTCTTGAACCTTCACTGCCACTTCCTTTGAAAACCATAGTGGTTTCTACATCGTTTCATTTTGTTTATTTGCTTCACACAAAGGCTTGTTACCTCTGTGATGGCAGTTTTATTATTCTCATTGTTCTTCCACCCTCCTTCCTGCCCATTTGCTAGTGCATTCCTTAGGCACTAATCATTTTGACAAAGTCAGCCCTCCTAAAGTCCAGTACTTTGCCTTTGTATGGCTTGACTCTATTGCTGTGTTTATTGTGAACCATACTGTTCGATGGTCGTTAGTTCCCAGATGGCTACCCACTTACATCTGTGATTCTTCTTCATCTCCATTTGAGAGAACCAGGTCTAAGATTGCTCCCTCTCAGTGGGCTCCAATACTAGTTGTTCAAGGCATGCCCCCTGTAGGGCATCTAGAATAACCCCACTCTTTGAAGTAGCTGCTGCAACTGCACTCCAGTTAACATCTGGCATATTCAGATCACCCATCAGCAATATCTCTCCTTTGTCTGCCATTCTAAGTATTCTTTCTATCATTTCCTTGTCCATTTCCTCCCCCTGAGAAGGGGGTCTGTATACAACCCCTGTGCAGATTGTGGTGCCATTGCCAGTCTCCAAATTTACCCACAGTGCTTCTTCTCCTCCCTGTTTTCCCTTTTGTTCTGTTGCTTTGATTCCTTCCCTTATGTAAAGAATTTAGTCTAAATCAAATACTGAGTTTATTGTCTTTACATGTGACTAATGTATGGAAATGAAATCTTTGCAATTAAAAACATTAAATATCAAAATGGAAGTTAGCACTCTGAGGAGCAGCAAATGCTATATCACCAGGGGTTATACCATCAGTATATATCTTTTTTTTTTGCAAACTTTTTTTATTCAATAGTTTAATGTGACAAAGGAACTATTATCTATGCTGTTAGCTAGATGAAGAGAAGAGCTGTAAGTTAGGGTGTGTGGCTTAGGCAACAGAAAGCAAGGAGTCTGCATTTAAAACTTCCCTTGTTAGCTTTTGGCAGAGAGCAGCAAGAGGAAGGAGGTACTGTAGCTGCTAGAACTCTTCTACTGGGACCATATAGCCCTCCCTCCCTCCCTCCACCCCCACCCTTAGCCAGTTATACTTTTATAGGCACTGGATTTGTCTGACAACAGGAACTTCCTCTTTGGGAAAAAGAATGGAGTGATCACAGAGGCATAAAAGACTCATCATTCTAGAAGTAAAGGAATAGCTTTTCCTCACCTCCTAGCTGCTGGAGGTCTATCTCTGAGCAAGTAAGAAGGAGACTACTGAGGAATACAGGAATTTACTTTCCCAGAACAGGAATGACAAGAGCTATAAAGGCACAGAGGCACTAGGAAAGTAGGAGAAAAACAAAAAAAAAACAGAAAAAAAGAAGTAAACAGAGAGAGGAAAGAGTAAGCATACAAAACAACAGTCAAGGGGCCACACATAAGACATGATGGGAGTGGTGCAGTGCAGTGGCTGTGGTGCTGCAGTCTTCCGGGAGACATTCTGGATGATGCAGTGTTGTCCCATCTATAGGCAGAACTCTGGGCTGAGGGAAGTGGCTACTCATCTCCAGACTGAGTTGCCCAGGATTTGGGAGACCTTCTTTCCCACCCAGGAACCACCAGGGCTGATGCCACTGCCTCAGAGGTTGTCAAGAAAGAAGAGTGGTTGGGCCACAGTGGGCTCAGAGAGGGTGAGGGTGGAGGAACAGAGGCACATCCCTCCAGTTGTATGTCTCCACAATTTGCATGCCATTCTGGAAGAGCATGGTTCCTCTATTGATGCACCTGCAGGGGAGACCAAGGAGGATGCTGGGAACCTGCACAAAGGAGACCCATAGGAGGGTGGTATGGGACCCCAGATGGGAATAAAACAACTCCTGGTGGAGGACTCAATTATTAGGGGGATAAAAGTGGGGGAGGGAGGGGATAGGGAGGTAAGGTGCCTGCCCAGCACCATGGCTTAGAGGGACTGGGAGTGAATCCTCAGGATCATGGGAGCAGTTGCACAGGGGAGGGAGCTGGACATCATTGTCCACCTAGGGACAAATGACCTGGCTGGAATGGGATCAAAGCAGTGCAGAGGGAGTTTGTGGAGTTGGGGAGGGGCCTTAGACAAGTAGCACACATGGTAACCTTTTCTGAGGTGCTGGCTGTCTATGGCATTGGTGAGGCTAGGGTGTTCTGCACCTTGGTATTCAACCAATGGTTGAAAAACTGGTGCAGAGCTAAGGATTTTGGCTTCATTGGGGATTGGGGGTACACCTGGAGGCATACAGGCCTTTACTGGCACAATGGTCTTCATCTGTCCAGGAGGGGAACCAGGATCCAAGGTGATAGGTTTAAATGCTTCATTGGCAAGCATTTAAACTAGGCAAGGAGGGAGGCTATGAAAAGGAGCATGGAAATCCCAGTCCCCCCATAAAACAGGGTAGTTAGTGAGGTAAACACCAACATAGAGAAGTCAATAGGGAGAAGAGCAGGGGCAAATGGAGAAATAGACAAAGGCAGTAAGGACAGGAATGGGGCTAAAAGGGGTAAGGCCACTAAAAACTGGAGGGCAATGAGTACCAATGCCCATAGTCTGGGTAACAAGCTCTCTGGACTAGCGACCTTGATAGAAGAGGGACACCTGGATATCGTGGCAGTCACAGAAACATGGTACTCAGAGAACCATGACTGGGATGTCAATACACCAGGTTACACAGTCTACAGGAGGGACAGGGAGGGTAGAAGAGGAGGAGAAGTAGCTTCCTACATAAGGGAAGGCATCAAAGCAATGGAACTAAAAGGTAAACAAGAAGGAGAGGGGGCACTGTGGGTCACCCTGGAGACAGGAAATGGCACAACAATCTGCACGGGTGTTGTATACAGACCCCCATCTCAGGGGGAGCAAAAGGACAAGGAAATGATAGGAGGCATCCTTAGGATGGCAGAAATAGGGGAGACATTGTTGATGGGGGACCTGATTATGTCAGATGTTACTGTAACTGGAGCACCTTCCTGCAGCCACATCTAAGAGCAAGGTCATTCTCAATGCTCTACAGGGGGCATGCCTCAGACAGCTAGTGTTGGAACACATTCAGGAGGGAACAATATTAGACCTGGTACTCATAAATGGGGTAGGAACAAGTGACCAAGAAACAGTGTGGCTCATGATAAACACAGTTGTTGAGTCAAGCCATGCAAAAGTGACTGTACTGGACTTCAGGAGGACTGATTTTGTCAAAATGGGAGAGTTGTCTCAGAAAAGCACTAGCAAATGGGCAAGAAGGAGGAGTGGAAGAACAATGGGGGAAACATCAAAACTTCCATCACAGAGGAAACAAGCCTTTGTGTGAAACAGATAAATCAAAATGAAGAAAAAACACTATGGTTCTCAAAAGAGGTGGCGGGGAAGGTTAGGGAGAAAAAGATAGCATTCAGGAAATATAAGGAAACAGAAGGAGCAGGACAGAGAACAGTACCAGTTAAAGCAGAGCGGGGAAGGCAGTCAGAATAGCAAAGTCCCAAACTGAGGAAAAGATAGCTAACTAGGTTAAGAAGGGGGGAAAAACTTTTATAGGTAAATTAAGGAGCAAAGAAAAACCAAGGGAGGGATAGTGAGGTTTAATAGCAGGGAGGGTCGATGGGCAAAGGGTGACAGTGAAAAAGTGGGGATACTGAACAAATAAGTCTGCTCAGTATTCACAAAAGAAGAGGAAGGGGGGGGGTACCTAATCCTATCAATAGAAACACTCTGAATAGGAGGGTTGATACCAGTCCATTCACAGAAGAAAGGGTTCTGAAAAAACTCCTAAAACTGAAGTTGGACAAAGCAATGGGACCTGATAAGATTCACCACAGAATTCTAGAAGAATGAAGGAGACAACTAGTGACACCACTGACTACCCTTTTTAACAAATCATGGGAGGATGGTGTGGTACCTGAGGACTGGAGGGCAGATGTGATTCCTCTTCAAAAAAGTGGAAGCAAAGCAGAGGCAGGAAACTACAGACCTGTTAGTTTGACTACAGTGGTAGGGAAAATGTTGAAATCACTTCTGAAAGAAAGAATTGTTCAGTACCTAGAGGCCAGCAGGGCACAGGACACAAGGCAGCATGTATTCACAGCAGAAAAGTCATGTCAGTTGAATCTAATAGATTTCTTTGGCTGGGTGACCAAAGTAGTAGACCAAGAAGGGGCTGTAGTCATGACCTACCTGGACTTTAGCAAGGCATTTGACACAGTTCTACACAAACGATTAATAAACAAATTAGCCAGCTTGGGAGTGGGTCCCAAGGTTGTAGCCTGGGTAAAAAAATTGGCTGGACAACAGGACAGAGAAGGTAATAGTAAACAGAGTCCACTCAGAAGAAAGGGGGACGTTACTAGTGGGGTACCGCAGGGTTCAGTACTGGGTCTGGTCCTTTTTAATGTCATTATAGGTGACATTGTAGAGGGACTAGAAGGAAAAGTATGCCTCTTTGCAGATAACACAAAGATTTGCAACATGGTTGATACACATGGGGGGTGGAAAGGATGAGAAGGAACTAGGTAATGTTGGACGAATGGTCAAAATTATGGTAACTTAGATTCAATGCAAAGAAGTGCAAAGTAATACACCTGGGAAACAAAAACCCAGAGAAAGCACAAAATTGGGGGAGTACTAACAACAACAAACATGGAAAGGTACTTGGAGGTAGTCATATCAGATGACCTAAAGGTAAGAAAGCAATGTGAGAAGGCAGTAAGGAAGGCTGGGGGGATACTGGGATGTATAGGAAGAGGGATCACCAGTAGAAAACAGGAAGTTGTTATCCCTCTGTACAGACAGTTGGTGAGACCCCATCTGGAGTACTGAGTGCAGTTCTGGAGACACCATCTCCACAAGGAGGTAGACAGGATGGAGGCAGTCCAGAGGAGGGCAACTAAAATGGTGCAAGGTCTGCACTAGAAGCCATATGAAGGGAGACTAAAGGAGTGTAATATGTATACCCTCAAGGAAAGGAGGGAAATATGGGGCATGATAGAAACTTTAAAGTACCTCAAGGGAATCAACAAAGTCCAGGAGTGTAGCATCTTTCAGAAAAAGAGATGTGCAAGAACATGGGGGCACAATTTGAAGATAGAGGGGGGATGGCTCATGGGCAACACGAAGAAGTAATTATTTCATGGAGAGAGGGTGGTGGATGCGTGGAATGGCCTTCCTGAGGAGTCTGTGGGGTCAAAAACAGAGGGGGAATTCAACAATGCATGAGACAGACATAAAGCAATTCTGCTGTGTGGTAGGAAGAAGTATGCTGTTGGTTAACTAGGATCTGCAGCTTATCCAATAGGTAGGGAAATGAGCAGACTGGGTAGGTCAAGCAGTCCTTATCTGCCATCAAAGTCTATATTTCAATGTTTTCTATGTTTCTATGACAATATCAGACTTTACATCATTCACATTTCTTCACTTTACATATTGAAAACATTTGCCCTCCCCCACACCCAACCCCACACTCCTAAAATAATATTTAAAAATTACAGTCATTTTCTGGTTATCTTCTAAAACATCTCTGAATTGTTCTCTGCTACAGGGATAACTTGCATTTACCATATTGTTGTGTATTATAGTTGTAATAATGGGGGAGGCATATTAACAAGCATTTGTCAATGCTGAATGTTTGCTTGCTTGTATTGGCATTGATACTGCAAGAGTTAGAGAGATGCATAATAGGAATGGCAGTGAAGTATTGAACTAGTGCCAATCCCCACACCCATCCTGCAGAGACTGACAGGCATTAGGGTGTGTCTTTAGGGCATCAGCCATAACACTCACACCATTCTACCTCACCCCACCCTACAGACACTGACAGGTGTCACAGTGTGCCTTGGGATCTTTGGCCCTTACACTCACCCCATTCCATAAGGAAATAAGCCGAGATGTGGTGCAGTATAGAGAATGGGTAAACATTAGCCGAACAAACCAAGGCACACCTCGATGCCTGTCAGTGGCTGCTGGGTTGGGGTGGAATGGTGTGAGTATTACGATCGATGACCCTAAGCCACACCCCTGATGCCTGTCAGTCTGTACAGGGTGGTGCATTATGGTTGGAAACCCTAATGTCCCAGGCATTCATTGGTATTTTCACTCCAAATTTTCAGCATGGGCTTTTTGGGACCCCACCTCATGAACAGTGGCACTATCATTTTGTTACTCAATTCTAAAAGGTGATTTCGCACAGCAAATGCACCATTCAGTGCAACAGTGCAAAAATACGTTTTGGGCAGTATGTGAAAAATGACATGTGCTGTTCATGAGGAGGTGTGAAAACATGGCAACGTTGATAATCTGGAGAGAAAATATGAAAAAGTGGCAAAGTTATGAGCATGCATAGAAAGTGCATACTGCACTCTCGTAACGCAGTCATTTTTTGGAATTTGTTCACCAAATTTTCAACATGGCCTTTTAGGACTTCCTCTCATAAACATTAGCATTGTGATTTCTTTAATCTGCCCCAAAAGTTGATTTTGCACAGTGACTGTGCCATTCTGCGCCACCGGTGTGAAAACACGTTTTGGGCAGAATGCAAAAAATGACAGTTGTACTGTTCAGAAGGAAGTGTTAAAAATGGCAATGTTGGAAATTTGGAGTGAAAATATTAAAAATTGGCAAAGTTACAAGCATGCGTACAAACTATGCACTGCACGTTCTTAACACAGTCATTGTTTGAAGATTGTTTACCAAACCTGCAACATGGGCTTTTTTGGGACCCCACATCACAAACAGTGGCACTGTCATTTTGCCAATCAGTCCTGAAAGGTGAGTCCACACAATGGCCTTGAAATCATATTTTTGGACTGAGAAACTAAATGACAGTGCCAGTGCTCACAAGGTTGTGTCCTAAGAACCCCATGTTGAACACTTAGGACCAAAACTCCAACAATTATCTGAGCTATCAACCTAAATTGAAAACTGTTCATGCTTAGATTCTTATTAAAAAGTTCATAAATATGTAGACCTGGACACCCCATATACCCCCGTACATTCTACAACATCCATTACTGCAACATAAGGTACGTCTGTGTTTACTCACACTCATTATTATGTGCTTAGGACCCATTATCCAGCATGATTATTTGGTAGTGCTTGTGCACCACCTACAGTTTTTTGTCCTATTGCAACAGTCAGCACCTCTTATGAATCGCTGTATTGTTACCCAAGGTTAGCCTTGGTCAGCTTTCCTCTTATCAGTGTGTATGTGCAGAACAAGTAGTGATCTAACTCTCTGAGGTGCTAACTGCCCACAATGCCCATCAATTGAATTGCTGTATTGTGCTCCTCTGCCTTTTTGGTAGAGTTTGTTACCTAGTAATGCACTTTCTTACCTATAGTATATGAATGTCTGTAAGACAATAGACTTTCACTGAGTTTGCATGTTGACACCATGGTGTTCAGAGGTTTCTGAACTCCCAGCACATATGCTGTTTTTCTGCATGTTTTGGAATAAACTATTGTATTTTCCCTGCAATATCTGGGTTTCTGTACCATGTTTTGCCAACAGGTCTAGAAACCTGCCAGCTAACAGAATGATGCAATAATGCACATATTGTTTTTTTTTTTTTTTAAGTTTTGCTTATATTATTGTTTTGACATTTAAGTAGCTTGAATTTATTTTTATAGTTAGTCTCAGTCTGATATATTTATTAAAGATAGTTTTTATCATTAGGTATTTTATCCTGCAGTTTTTTTTTTAGGTGGTGCTGTGTACATCTAGTCTAAAAACCTTTCCATGTGATTTCTCTGTCGTTTTCCATAAATGAAATCTCTCCAATTACCTATATTCAATAACTTAAGATCTTTGGCCAATGGGACCTGTCCACCACTTATTTATATTTTAGGTTTCCACATTATACATGTTAAAGTTATGCCGTTATTTTGTAGGAAAATCTTTTATTGATTTATAAGCTGATTTTATATAAATGACTTGATTATTGGATTTCTCACATTCTGAAAACATTTCCAGGTGTGCCAACAGGTTTTGCATTTTTAATTTGGAGGTTTCTATGTTTAGAATTTGTTGGATCTGTGATGTGTATATGCCTCATGTATCAATTTGTATGTCTAGAGGGTTGGACCAATAAACTGTTTGTTTAAATTTGGTTGCCCAATAATAATGTACTGAGTTGGGACATCCCATTCCCCCCTCTTTACATATTGCAATCAGTCTTTCCAACACTATTCTTGGAACTCCACCTCTCCACAGAAACGTTTTGAAGGTTTTCCTCATTTGTGTGAGCCATGATATTGAAATTTCTCCTTGTATATCTTGAAATAACTACATCAGATGTGGCATTATCATCATCTTTATGGCTTCTATCCATCCCCACAAAGATAGTGATTTGTTTTGTCAAGAGTCTAATAGAATGTTAATTCTTTCAGCAAACATGGATTAATTCACATCCACTGTTTTCTGTACATATTTGCTGATTAATATTTCTAAATACTTAATAGCTTGTTCTAATTTCATTTATTTTAATAACTATCTGATTTCTGGTTGTATTTGATTTATGGGTAACATAACAGATTTAGACTTATTCAGTTGGTATCCAGCTATTTCTGAATATGTTTTTAATTCTGACATAAGAATAGAGTAAGTAATTTGGGGATTAGTCAGAAAAAATAAAATGTCATCTGAGTTACAGTTTAGTTTTATTTAAGTTGTGGATTTTGTTATGCCAGTTATTGCATTATTAGTTTGAATATGGTTTAATAAAGGTTCTAAGCTTAGAATAAACAATATTGTGGACAAAGGACATCCCTGTTGTACATGATTTTTCATGTATATTGGTTCAGATTGGAATCGATTCATTTTAAAGGAGGCCTCTGGATTTTTATAAAGTGGTTTGATTGGTGTTAATATGTAATCTGGGAATTTGTATGTTTGTAATATTTTGAATATAAAATTTCAATTGAAAAGATCAAATGCCATGGTGACATCTAGGGCAATTGTTATTGTCTCTGAATCTGATTCTTGTACTAATGAAATGGCAGCCTGAACATCCCCCAGTCCGCTAAATATATTTCTATTTTTGATAAAACCTTTTAGGTCATCATGTATTATTTCAGAAATCTGGTGATGAATTTTCATCACTATTACTGAGGCAAAAATGTTATAATCAGACTTGAGCAGTGCAATAGGTTGGTAATTTTTGGAATATGTTGTGTCTTTATTTTTTTTTTTTCAAATCAAAATAATATTAGCCTGTGAGAAAGAGCTGGGTAGATCGAGACTGGCTGCCATCTCATCAGCCATTCCATGAATCCAAGGACAAAGCTCTTCCAGAAAAGCCTTGTAAAATTCTGATGTGTAACTGCCTGGTACAGGTGAAGAACTGTTTTTCATGGAGGATATACTTCTGTTATACCTAATCGGGTGAATTTGTCAGCTACAATTTTTACAGTATCAAAATGTACTTCATTTAAATATTGTCAGGTAAAGATATTGTTTATTATACTTTTTTATAGTATGATACAAAGATGTTGGAAATGTCCTCATCCCTGGTGATTCTTATATTTGTTACATCTCTAATGTTTATTATGGTATTTTGTTCCTTCTGTTTTTTTAACGTGTAGGTGAGTAATTTGCCTGATTTATCTGCACATTAGTATAAATTATTTTTAAGTCTTAGAATATTTCCTTCTACTTCCTGCATTAACTTAAGTTTTTTCTATATTTTTTTTTGGTCTAAGAGATCCAGAATTGTTATATCTCCCTTATTCAGTTTATCTTGTAGATTTTGTATTTCTTGTTCTAATTTTCTTTATTTTTTGCAATTAATTTTTCCCTATTTTATATGATATATTTCCCCAATGGTTTCTTTAAATGCATCCATATTTTGATTATTTTATTTCTTTACTGTAGTTGAATTGCCAGAATTATTTTATATATACTGTCATCAATTCTACAAATTATTTCTCCTC
The DNA here is from genome assembly GCA_016271365.2 of Neoceratodus forsteri. Classification (NCBI taxonomy): domain Eukaryota; kingdom Metazoa; phylum Chordata; order Ceratodontiformes; family Ceratodontidae; genus Neoceratodus; species Neoceratodus forsteri. The sequence continues at coordinate 601,573,986 of CM057459.1, forward strand.
TAGCAGTGAGTTATCCAGTTTCAACTGCAGTAACCTTTTTCTATCTCTAGTGGGTATATACATAATTGTAACCATAGCATGGTCGGATATTGAGATTTCTTTGACTTCCATTTCCATTACATTACTCACTAGTTATTTATTTATTAATATGTAGTCTAGCTGAGTATGAACATTAATATGCTGGGCTCTATAATTGTATTGTATCTTATATTGATATTTATTTCTCCATGAATCACATAAATTGTGTTGATTTAGGAAGTCTTTGATAATCTTAGCTAATCTTATGTCTTGTGACAGTGGTTTTGTTGATTTATCCTTATTAGGGTTCATTAAAAGGTTTAGGTCACCTCCAAGTATAATATTTGGAACATACAGTTTGGTTAAGGCCTTAGTTATGGTATTTAAAAATTATTTGTATGTAATGGAAGGGCCATATATTGATCCAATTATGACTCCCATCCCATAAAAAAAGCCTTTTATAAGAATCACTCACCCTTCATTGTCCTTTCATTGTTAAATGAGTTTAAAATCAATATTTTTTCAGTAAGTATGGTTACTCCCCTACCATTAAAACATAGAAACATAGAAACATAGAATTTGACGGCAGATAAGGACTGCTTGGCTGACCTGGTCTGCCCATTTTCCTACCTAACAGATAAACTGCAGATCCTAATTAACCAACAGCTTATTTCTTCCTACCCCCCACTAGGACTGCCTTATGTCTGTCCTATGCATTCTTGAATTCCCCCACTGTTCTTGACTCCACGACCACCTCAGGGAGGCTGTTCCATGCATCCACAACCCGCTCTGTGAAAAAATACTTCCTCACATTACCTCTGAGCCGTCCCCCCCTCTATCTTCAAATTGTGCCCCCTTGTTCTTGCATATCTCTTTTTCTGAAAGATGCCACCCTCCTGGACTTTGTTGATTCTCTTGAGGTACTTGAAAGTTTCTATCATGTCCCCTCTCTACCTCCATTCCTCAAGGGTATATATATTAAGCTCCTTTAGTCTTTCTTCATATGTCTTCTGGTGCAGACCCTGCACCATTTTGATTGCCCTCCTCTGGACAGCATCCACTCTGTCTATGTCTTTGTGGAGATGGGGTCTCCAGAACTGAACACAGTACTCCAGATGGGGTCTCACGAACTGTCTGTACAGAGGGATAACAACTTCCTGTTTTCTACTATTGATGTCTCTCCCTATGCATCCCAGTATCCCCCAGCCTTTCTTACTGCCTTCTCACATTGCTTGCCCACCTTTAGGTCATCTGATATAATTACCCCCAGGTCCCTTTCCATTTTTACTGTTGTTAGTATCTCACCCCCCATTGTGTACTCTTCCCCTGAGTTTTTGTTTCCCAGGTGCATTACCTTGCACTTCTTTGCATTGAATCTGAGCTGCCATACAGTTGACCATTCCTCCAACCTTGCCAAGTCCCTTCTCATCCTTTCCACTCCATCTGGTGTATCAACCCTGTTGCAGATCTTTGTGTCATCTGCAAAGAGACATACTTTTCCTTCCAGTTCCTCTGCAATGTCACTTATAAAGACATTACAAAGGACCGATCCCAATACTAAACCCTCGCGGTACCCGCTCGCAACCCTCCTTTCTTCACTGTGGACTCCATTGACTACTACCCTTTGCGTCCTGTTGTCTAGCCAATTTTTTATCCAGGCTACCACCTTAGGACCCACTCCAAGGCTGACTAACTTGTGTATTAATCTTTTGTGTGGGACTGTATCAAATGCCTTGCTAAAATCTAGGTAAGCCATGTCCACAGCCCCCTCCCTGGTCTACTACTTTGGTCACCCAGTCAAAGAAATCTATTAGATTCGTCTGACATGACCTTCCCATTAGAGGTGCCATTCAAAAAATACACCTGATTGACCCATCCTTTTTTCAGCCTAAGATTTTCTTTAGTTGCTAAATGTGATTCTTCAATAGCCAGAATCTGTACATTATTTTGTTTGGCATATAGTAGGATTGCTTCTCATTTTTTATAATCATTTAACCCATTCACATATATGGAAGAAAATACAATTATGAGGGAGTCTACATTAATAGACTGAGACATTTAAGATAATTTTTCCAGTTCCTCCATCTTTCACATTTCTTTTTCTTATTGTAAATATTCTTTTTATGAGTTAATGATATTTTACACAATTTATGATTTCATTTTTTTCACATTTCTTTATCACTGTTAAGTTTAACCTTTATAACCCTGAAAGTAGTAGAAATTATTTTCCCATATAACTGTATATCCTTTTTGTCCTTACCCCTAGGTGTCTGTGCTAGGTTGTCTTTATTCAGACATTCACTCTAAGTCAAAAAATCCCACTCCTCATTGTGGAGGAATGTATAGAAAAAGAAAAACAAAAGAAGGGTGGGGGGAAGAGAAAGAAGAGGGGAAAAAAAGTCTAACTCCTCTCCTGTCCCCCAGCCCAAAATGTTGAACATCATTCCTTCATAATGCTAAACCCACCCCACCCCTCTCATTTTTAACAGTGTTATATCTCATTTTCACTTATTTCAGGTACACGTGAACATTTCAGGTACATTTTCTTTTAAGTCCCTCTCAGCTTCTTCTACTGTGTTGCAAGTCCATTATTTTCCATTTATAATGACTTTCAGTTTGTGTGGTGGCAGGAACAGAGATTTGTATCTGTTTTTCCATATAATAGTTCTTAGATGTGCATATTTTTTCCTTTCAGAGATGCCTTCATTCAGCAAATCTTGAAATATCAACATTGTTGCTCCATATATCTGAAATCTTTTCTTTTAGAAAGCATTCATCATCACTTTGTTTCGATCATCTGTTTTTTACTGTATTTGTTCTAGGTGGATTATCATCTTCAGGTCTTTGAGAACTCTATATATTCAGTCATACTCCATTTTAATTGACTCTTTAGGCATGTTCAAAAGGTTAGCCACAATTTCGTCCATTGTTTGTCTTAAATAAACTTGTTGGTCCCAAATCTCTGGTATGCTTAAAACACGTACATTTTTCATACTTGCTCAAGTTTCTGTGTTTATTAATTTGTCTTGAAGTTATTTTATAAGAGACTCTTGTGAAATTTGTATTTTAACTGTAATACATCATCTTCTATTATGCTGATCTGATTTTCCATTTAAGTCTATCCATTAGTTTTTTAACTGTAACTCCCATATTGTTAATAGATATTTTTATATTTTCCATTTCAGTGACCAATTTATCTATGGAATCCATTTTCTCTTTCACAGCATGCAATTCCAGTAAAATTGTTTTGGCCCAGGTAGGAAGTTCTGTTTCTTGTTTAGATGATTCCCAATGTGACCCTTTTCTTTTCTGATTGGATTTCTGATTTTCCTTTTCAGTTGAAGATGTATCTATACTCTGTGGGGGGGGGTCACCTCTTCCATGAGCTGGCTTTCATAATGCTTGTCCTGTTTGGTTCCATCTACTCCAGTTGTTCATGTCTTCCTTCCATTTATTTTTGTTCTGTTACTTTCTGGTGATTTGGTTTGGATTTTTTAGTAAAGACTTGATTGGAAGTTAGTTTTATTAATGTTATTTTTTTTGTTGTTGTTCAGTTAATGAAGGGTCTGTGTCAGATGTGAATTCCTTTTGCAGTTGTGAAGAATTTAAACTTGTATCCTTCTAATAAGGGGTAATAATAGGGGATATGGGATTTATGAAAGTTAAGGGCGAAGGGGGGGGGGACAGTATTTTTGATTTGCCCTTTGTAGCCATTTGTGATCCAGGAACTTTTTCCTCTTCCTTAGATTTTCCCTTCCTCTTTTAAGGATTTAGTTAAGTTTCTTCTTTGTTTCAGCCTGGAATGCACTCTGTCAGGCCTTGAATCTGTGCCTTTATCAGTGCGAGTATGTTTATTTTTAATTCTATACATCAGTGGTAATTCTCCTCGCATTATAAAATGCTTTCTTTAGCCCATGTAGATCGTGGTTAATGTTTAATAATTTCAATTATAGACTTTAGTGACGGTCAGTTAACTGTCTCTAAAGCAACTTACAGGTTGCTGGCATTTCATGGATATCAAGTAACAGTCAATCAAGTGATGGTCAACTGCTGTGGTACTGATAAAGAGGAATAATTCCTTTCAGTGGTTTAATTAATAACCAATAATCTGTTTCTGTTCCTTTCAGAACTGAAATAGCCTGTCAGTTAGAAAACACTTTCATTCTTTTCATTTCTTAAATTAGATAATGATGGTAAACTGCTGAGTCAAATCAATTAATGATCTATACCTTTATTTTAAATGTAGTGTTCCGCACATCTCTTTTCGCAAACTGTTGGCATTTCCCCTTTTGTTGAGTTTGGTGTTCAGAAGAAATTCAGGTACTTTACTGTCTACTTTCATTACAATTATTGCTTAATGCTCACTTTTAAGTTCCCATTCCTCCTCAATGAAATGGTTTAACACTCTGTGCTGTTCATGGCAGTGATCTATACATTCTTTGGTATGGTAGTCTGGGGAACCCCGCTGCAACTCCTCTAGTCCACACAATTTTACAAAATCATTTTCAATGTTCAGTTTACAGATTTTTACCAATTTCATCTTTTCCTTCTGGGAGCCACGTTCACTTTTCAATGAATCCACTCTTGTGCGTCAATTGTTCAGTAGTGATTCCTTCAGGGTGCTGAGGACTATGACAGCCATTCAACTGTGGTACATAACCCCTGACTAGCCACATGAATGTTTGCCAACAGTAACCTAGTCAACGGTCAATAGAGCAAGGACATGCTGGTGAAAGTTACTTCTTGTACCTTGTACTTTTTCCACTTTTCCTCCTTATTTTGGCACTTGGGGAGAGCAAATTACATTGATGTCCTCCTCCCAGTCAAGTGACTGAGATCTGATGGAGCACTCGTCACTCCTCCTTCTTACCCAGGATCCCCTCTCTGCTTTGATAGCATAAATAAACATGGACACTGCCACAGTAGCACCAGATAAGCCATAACTTATGGCCCATAAGCTCCTCCAGCACAGGGGGAGGAATCAGATGAAGCTCTTGTTGAAACTGTCCACAGAATGGAAGCCAAAGGGGAACTGCTACTAATGGGTGACTTCAACCTGCCTGAGGTAGATTGGAGCACTCAGACTGGGAGTACAACAAGGGACAGGGACTTCATGACTGCCAAGACTGAGGCAAACTTAAGACAGCTTGTAGCAGAACCAACTTGCAAGAAGGCTATGCTGGATTTGGTCCTGGCCAACAGGGACAGGATCACAGATGTGGAGGTGGGCAGTCCCCTTGGTACCAGTGACCACAGGACTGTATGGTTTAAGGCAACCACAGTGGAGGAGGCAAACTATAAAAGGATAAAGGTCCTAGATTTCAGGAAGGTTAACTTTAAGGAGACTGTTAGAAATCTCAAAAGAGCCCTAGCAGTGGAAGGTACAGAGGGAGATGAGTAAAAACAGTGGTCTAGACTCAAGAGAGTCATAACAGAAGTAACAGGTCACTATGTCAAAATGCATAGTGAGAGTTCTAAAGAAAGAAAAGGCCATTATGGTTCTCAAAGGCAGTGGCTGAGAAAGCAAGGGAACAAAAAAGAGCCTTCAGAAGATACAAGATAACACAACAGGATGAGGACAGAGAACAATATCTGGAGAAGCAGAGGGAATCTGGAAAAATAATTAGAAGAGCTAAAGCACAGACAGTGGAAGGTATAGCCCAGGCTAATTAAGAAAGGTGACAAGACCTTCTTCAGAAACATTAGTAAGAGGAAAAAGACCAGAAATAGGATCATTAGGCTAAAGAAGGAAGGAGGAGAAAGGGTGGAGGATGACCTAGAAAAGGCTGAGATACTGAACAAGTACTTTTGCTCAGTATTCACCAGGAAAGGGGAGGTTGAGGGACTGAGACACATTAAGGGGTATTCAGGGGAGGGAGGTAGACACCAGCCCATTCACAGTGGAAAGAGTCCTAGATGAGTTCAGGAAAATAAAAGCAGATAAGACAATGGGGCCAGATAGGATTCACCCCAGAGTACTAAAGGAACTCAGGGAAGTGCTGGCGGAACCACTGGCTGCCCCTTTCAGTGCATCACTAGAGATGGGGGAGGTACCTGAGGACTGGAGGAGGGCAGATGTTGTCCCTCTCCACAAGAGTGGATGCAGCGAGGAGGCAGGCAATTACAGGCCTGTAAGCCTGACCTCAGCAGTGGGGAAACTAATGGAGTCCTTACTTAAGAAGAGGATTGTGAAGTTTCTGGAGGATAGCAGGGCACAGAATCCAAGGCAGCATGGATTTTCAGTGGGAAGGTACTGTTAGATGAATCTTATAAGTTGTTTAACTGGGTAACCAAGGTGGTAGATCAGGGAGGGACAGTGGATGTGGCCTATCTGGCTTCAGCAAGGCCTCCAACACCGTCCCACACAGGAGATTCATAAATTAACTGGGGAGCCTGAGAGTGGCTCATATGGTGATAAAGTTGGTTAGGAACTGGCTAAGGGACAGGCACGTGGTCATAATGTTGCAAGACATTATGCCGTATGCATATATTGCATTGCCAAAACAGCGCGATATATGCCATGCAGCATAATTTTTTTGCGGAGGGCACCACCCCCCCACACACACCATTATCAGTGGCTGCACCCCCAAATCCCCCCCACCTAATATAGCTAACTGAGGGGGGGTTAACACAAATATCGCACAAAGTATGAAAAAAAGAAAATTTCCATGTGTCTGGGACTGAGAATCAAACCTGGTCCCAAACGCATTGCTTCATTTCTTTGCTGCCAGTGGCTCACTGTATCAAGCCACTGTAGCTGCTCAGAGGAACCCCATCCCAGCAGAGGTCTTATCCTCTGCCTGGGACAGTGAGAGGATACAGTACCATGCACAGACCCATTTGTGGTATTACACCCTCTTGCTCAGTTGTACTGCACTGTTGTAGTTACTGGGTTTTGTCATATGCTATTAAGAGTATAACATATTGACCCTGTAGGTAAGGGGCAGGACTCAGAAGGTGGTGGTAAAAAGGCATGAAATATGAGAAGAGGTAGGTGACCATCATGATGCCACAAGGGTTGGTGCTAGGGCCAGTGCTATTCAATGTCTTGCCGTCTTTCAGATGAGATGTTAAACCAAGGTCCCATATGCCTGTTCTGGTGGTAGTTCAGGTGGATGTTAAAGATCCCATGGCACTTCTCGAAAAGAGTGGGGGTAATTCTTTATTACAATAAGGCATGTTACAAATTACGCAGGAAAGGAAGGGCAAAAACAGATACAACTAATAATGCACAGAAGACAAAAAAGAAACATCCAAAGAAAAACAATCAACCAAGACACGAAATCTAAATACAAAGATAGAAAAAATTGTCTACATGAATAAAAATCTATTCCTCTTTAAACTTAATGATATGCGAAAACCCTTTCCACCATTTCTTAACCTTCGCAGTGTTATACAATTGCATATCTTTAAAATAAACCTTTTGCAATTCATTAACGATGTACTGACAGAACCCTTCCTCAGTGGATTTCTTTTGGTACAATACCCATTGGCAACGGACTTGCTACAAACAATACCTTAGACAAGCAATAAACGCCCATAAAGTTCCTTTCTCATAGATGTGTAACTTTAAAGGAAAAATCCCAATAACCAATAAATCATAAACTGGTTTTGTCGACCAATCCATTGACCATTTCTTTGCTAAATATTGCCATAATTTTGTGGAAGATGAACAATACAGAAAGAAATGTTCCATAGTCTGCTCCTGATTTACACATTCCAGATATGGACAATTTCTCTCTTCTTTTGCCTTATATTTTGCTGTTCCTCTAATATTTAGATGGCCATACATAATAAGCCACTGCACCTCCCACATGTGGGGGGGTTAGCGAGGGTTGTTCAACTGATCTAATATATTATGATTCAAAACTGAAGGACAATTTTTGAAACCAGGAATCAAAGGATATACCAGAGCCATGACCACTTTGTACAGTTTTTGGGAGGAATTGTCACGGATTTGAGATTTAGTCAGCTGCCATTTATAAAGCTTTTGAGCTGCTGGCCTAAAAAATATGGGAAGTGAAAATTTATAATGTAATTTTGGAGCACAATGCAGCCATGCCACAAAATAGCATCCCAAAATTTCCTGCAACCACGAATCTTCATACTTGATAGGAACTTTAAAACAATTTTGTAAAGAATGGGAAAAAACAAAGTGTGGCAATAAATAACCGGATCAACCATATCCGTTCCACCCTTGTTTTTATATAAATAAGTGTAACATCTTTTGACCGGGTTAAGTCTATTACCCCAAAATAGCTGGAAGCTAAGGCTATATAGCCTTGTCTCCAACTGAGAAGGCAATGGGTAAAGTACCGCAATGTACTGCAAACAGGGTAAGATAAATTGCTTCAATATCTGCACCCTCTTCAATTTTGTAAACCGAAACTATTTCCATCTCACTACTTTTCGTTCCACTGAATCCAATACCTTTATCCAGTTGTCATCCGGAAGATTTTGTGTGCCATAAACAACCCCCAAAACAGTAATGGGTTTTGTTGACAGCTGAATAGTCTTATATACAACAGGTGTTTGATGAGAACATTCCATCAATAATCCCAGTGATTTGGAAAAATTAATTTTAGCATTGGAGAGAACAGCATAGTTCTGAAACTCCTGAAAAAAGCTTCCTAAATTATCAATATGTTTAAAAAAAAGGCATTCATTGTCTGCATATGCTTGAATTGTCAAAAAAGAGTTTGAGCCGGGCATCTGAAAAGCTTCCCACTTAGGTATGATACTGATAACTCTAACAAGGGGTTCCAAGGAACAAACATACAATAATGAACTTAAGGGGCAGCCTTGCCGAACCCCAGATTCTATGACCCACCCTTTCTCGATTCTTCCTTTAATAATGGGATGTATCTTAGCAGCTGCATACAACTTTTTTATTAATGAAAGTAAGACAATAGGAATCCCTAGAAATTCCAATGTGGCAAACAAAAAAGGGTGACTAACCCAATCAAAAGCTTTTCCTAGGTCAAGGGAAAGTAAAATTCCAGAACGACCTGTCATAGTCAGATATTCAATCAAGTCCCTTATCAAAAAGAGAACGGACTGTATTTTCCTGTTGGGTAAACTACAATGCTGTACAGGGGAAATGACAACATTTGCCCACATCTTAAGTCTATTTGTTATTAACGTGGAGAAAATTTTATAGTCCGAATTTAACAGAGTGATAGGTCTCCAATTACTTATATCGCCTTTATTTCCAGATTTATAAATATAAATCTGTAAACCCACTGAAAAACAATTTGGAATTGGGTCTCCTGCCAGAAATTTGTCAAAAACTAAAGTTAAACAAGTAACCAGTTCAGTGCGAAAGGTTTTATAAAACAAATTGGATAGACCGTCCAAACCCTGGGAAATATCATTCTTTAGGTTAGAAATAATAGCCTCAATTTCTTGTGTTGAAAATGGTTTTGTCATATTCCCTACCATAGTGTGATCTACACTAGGACTGTGAAAAGGCCTTAAGTAATCCAGTATTTGAATAAGAGAAGGAAAAGATTTAGGCCAGAGCTCCTGAAAATACTGTGCGATACAAGTGCTCATTGTACTGATATCTTCTATTTTGCCTATGTTGGAATCTAAATATTCCAAATTAGAGGAATCCTTAATTGATTTATGTAGAATATATGGGTCTCCTATTCCGGATTTTGTCATATGATTATTGATTAATGCTTGCAAAGTTCTAGCCCGGTCATATTGAAACTGCCTCATTTGTAACTTGAGTGTCTCAATTTGTAAGGAATAATCCTGCCTTGAGGTATTGGCTACCGATAGTAGATATTGTAAGTGAGCTTGCAGTTTCAAATAGGATAAAAAGTTTGAATTCTTTTGATGGGTTCCATAATTTTTAAACCAGTTGATACTATCCGGCTTTGTTTCTTCCCACCATACTCCTAGGTCAGAATATAAGAAACCTACTGACAGTCTAGCTTGCAAAATGAGTCTAATGGAGTTTTTTTACAAATTGGTCCTGCAAAATGGAAGTATTCAGCTTCCATCTACGTCCCCTGTAATATTGTTAAGAATTAACTTCTACCATCACTTGAAGCAACATGCTGAGAACTCCATTGGTGTCCTTCTGAAATCAGTAACCAAAAGGTTTTTGGAGGTAAGCAAATAGTCAATACAAGACCCCTTAATACCTTTGAAAAAGGTGTATCCAAGGTTTTTTGACTCCAAGAGATCACAGGTCGTAAGATCTGCTAACTTAATAATTGATTTTAAACAGTTTGAATCACAATAAACTTTTTTAGAAGTGGTCATTGAAAACATAATACTACAGTTGAAATCACCACCCCATAGTATAGGTAAAGTAGTGACCAAAAAGGGTTGAATCTCTTTCATACAGGAGATCCTGGATGCTTTCGTCTGGGGATTATTGATGTTAATTAACCGGAAAGATTTAGAATCCCACCGACCATCAATGATCAAAACCCTTCCGGGAACCAAATCCATAAGCTTATGTAAAACAAACCGATAAGAATTAAACAAAATCCCAACACCGTCTGCCTTCTCCTTCCCAAAGGACCAATAAGAAGGTCCCCACGGCCAATCATACTTAAAAGAGTGAATCTGATCCTTAGTGAACATCCAGGTCTCCTGCAGGAAACAAATAGCAATATTCTCCTCATGTATCAAATGAAAAATGGCCTTTCGTTTGATACTATTTAAAATACTATGTGTACTCAATGAGGCCCAGAGAAAGCCCATAATAATGACTAAATTGGAAAAACTACACCTCATTTTTTCCTCCTTTTTTCTTCTTTTCTTTATAATCTTCCCGTGGGACCCCTAAAGCATCTTGCACTGATTTTTGGGAATCAGAGTCCCCCATATCCATTTCCGAGTCACCCCATGGTGTAGAAAGGGCAGTATAGGGGTTCTGAGATTCAAATGGCTCAGCCACTGGGATTGGAACCACTTTCAAGTTCCTATTGGACCTCTTCAGAGGTAATGGTGACTGGTGAGCTGAAGGAACCAATGGTTTATCCACTGTATCCGTATAGCAAACAGGTTTTAATAGGGCAGTGTCCTGAACGATATTCTCTACTTTAAGTGGTTTAACTAGTACCTCGGGGGGGGGGGGAGGACAAAAGAAGATTCACTTCTGCCACCGGGGGTGATTTTACCGTTCTGGAGGGTAATGTGGGGGGCCCATATTAGCAATTTCACCTAACTTGCCATCCAAAGCCTCTTGTGCTTGTTGAATAATCAGATCAGTGCTCCCACAAGAGGCCTTGTTCTTCACAGCCCAAGGGCATTCTTTAAAAGAATGCTCAAATCCTTCACAAAGATCACATCTAGTGTGATTATTACACTGTATAGTAACATGACCCACCTCCCCACAATTATCACATCGTGGACAGTCACAAACACTAAAAAGATGAGTTTTGGAGCCACATTTGTAACAGGCTCTGGGTTGGCCACTATAAAAACGTACTCCCCTATCTCTACCTAACAAAAAGGAATTTGGGATATGTTCAACTCCCCTCTCTGACTGTCATAATTTTACTTTATATTTCCATCCCCCAGTCCAAAATCGCTCTGAATCCAAGATAGGCTCTGGATCACCCTGAATGTCACATTTCTGGGATAACCAGTAGGTAATGTCCTCAACATGGACCCCTTCGTTCCTAAACATAACTGTAACATATTTAATGGAAGGTTGTGAAAGAGGAACAACTAAAAAAGGAGTCCATGTTGGGGAAAACTTTACTTGGCTATACCTTTCCCAAAACAAATCCAATAAATTAGCTGAGCGGAAACTGATGTCATAGTTATCTTCCCCCGAGATGTTGATGAAAGCAAATACATCTCTGGGAGAAAACTGTAAAGATTCTTTAATTAAGGTTTTCCCCACAAAATATCGGTCTGGCCTCTCAGCCATACCCCCTTTGTATCGTATGCGAACAGCATTATGCCTCGGTGCTGCCTCCCTCCTAGCCCAAGTAAACAATTCAGACAATAGGGGTTTTTGAGCAGGCAGAGCCTTACTGGTGTCAAGTGACTTAACAACAGTAGTGTTGGCAACACAATCCTCCTGAGAATCAAGTGTCTTATGAATATTATTGTGAAGAGAACTGACATCCACTGCCCCGGCTATCAAAGTCTCCTTATATGGTCCACTCGGTTTCCACTCAGGAGAGTGACCACTTAAATCAAATGAAGAGTCCCATGCCAAATCAGGAGTCCAAACACCGTTTGCCTGCCTTTCCCAACCAGCTGCTAGCAGTGCACCCTGTGGAGACCACGTTTGATCATGAAGTTTTGAGTCAACTGCAGCAGACAAACGAGCAACAGGCTCAGCTGAACAAAGTTCTTTGTCTACTGACTGTAAAGCAGGAAATCCTAAGTGTTTCACTGTATCCAAAGTAAGAGAAGCTTTTTTACCAAAGTTAAACTCCATTGCCTCGTCCTGATTATTTTTTTTTGTTTGGTAAATTATAGCAGAATTAAAGTGTAAAGGCAAGTCCCCAACTGCAGCAGGGTGAAAAACAAATCCTATTTCTTTGTCCAAGTTCCCTTTCATAGTCACCGAATGAACTTGCAGTGTACTCACTGGTAACCGCATTGATGAAATGGGGGAATCAGGTGTCGTATCCTGTAACTGAAGATCAAACTGTGGTTCTGTAAAAGGGTTAAAAGCCAGCCGTCCTCCCGACTGAATATCTCCAGGCAAAGAACTAGGTTTCTGGTTAACGTCGTTTACCAAAGCAGACTGCAATGCACACTGAGGTTGCATCAAAGCAGAGTCGTTCACTTCCGCATACGTAGAATCAGACCTGACCACTCGAGAGGCAGAAAAAGCCATCGCAGACAAGTTTACTGCACTAGCAGGCAGATTTAAACACACAGGATCCTCCGCTACACTAGCCATTAAGGAACTCCCATTTTCAGTATTTCCTTCGGAATTACCCAATGATAATGGAAAATCAGCACTCGTTGATATAGCTTCATGAAAAATCTTGTCACCATCAGCCTCCAAAGAAGAAAAATCATGTACAGCAGACTGAGTATGCTGCTCAGCCATCTCTCTCCGAGCTTCCACCTCCATCTGCTCCAAACACTCGCCAGAAGTGGCCATTCTGCATACAGAGTCCAGCACCCCTACTGGCCACTGAGTGCCAGCAGAGTAGGGGACTTTCCCCGGTGCCCTGGCCAAATTTCCCCCATTCATTAAAATACCACCAACAGCTTAATCTGGTTCAAAGTCAGTTGGCATTCATCTGTATCCCCTTCCCCCGAGTCATGCCTGAAAATAGGCAGAATTTGTCTAGTGCACTTACCCACTCAAAAAAAAATAACTAATCTAACTAAACTAAATGTTTTTATTAGCGACTTTGCAGACCGTCTGGTGGGAAAGGTGTGCCTCCTCACAGATGACACCAATATCTGCAACAGAATGGACACACTGGACGGGTGGAAAAAATGAGAAAGGACCTAAGCCTATTTAGAGGAGTAGTCGAGTGTCTGGCAGTTGAGTTTCAATGCTAAAAAGTGCAAGATCATGCACCTGGGTCACAGGAATCCGGCGGAGGAGCACAGGATGAATGAGGAAATTCTGGCCACCACAAGTCAGGAGAGAGAGACCTGGGGGTTATCATATTTGATGACTTGAAGGTGACCAAACAGTGTGAAAAGGAGGTAGGGAGAGCAAACAGAATGTTGGGGTGCATAGGGAAGGATATAACAAGCAGGAGGAAAGAGATGGTAATGCCACTGTACAGCTCACTGGTTAAGCCTCAGCTGGAGTACTGTGTCAAGTTCTGGAGTCCACCTGTCCAGAAGGACATTGATAAAATACAGGCAGTCCAGAGAAGGGCAACACAGATGGTACATGGACTGCACCAGAAGCCCTATGAGAGGAAAACTGAAGGACCTTAATATCTATTCAGTGAAGGGGAGAAGGGAGATGTGATAGAGACTTTCAGGTACCTTAGGGGAATAAACAGGGTACAGGTGGAAAGCATATTTCACTGAAAACTCTGCACAAGAACAAGGGGGCATGATATGAGGCTGAATGGTAATGTAATGAAGTATGTTTTCACTGAAAGAGTGGTGGAGCTGTGGAACAGCCTTCCAGTAGAAGTGGTGGGGGCAAAAAACAAAAGAGGGGTTCAAGAGTGCATGAGATAGACATAAGGGTGCCCTGGAGATGTGCAGAGCAGGAGATCTGCAGATCAAATATGATCTGGGGCTGCAGCAGTGAGTTGGGCTGTATGGTCCTTATCTGCTCACAGATTCTATGTTTCTATGAAAAGGAGGGTCACTTGACAGACAAAAACAATTAAAAAAAGGTCATGGGAACAAGACCTAGGAAGTGATGATTAATGAATATTTTTTTTTTACTCTTTTTATCCTCCTACTCACTATTACCTAGACTCTCTCTGGTGTGGTTGCCCAATGCTGCTTTCTCCTGCATGCCTGAAGTCCTCCATTGCCATTCTGGTGTGCCCGTTTCCACCTTCACCCGGACCGCCCAACCCCCCCAGCTCAGAGTCCCCTGGGATGGGACCACTGATTCCTACTGGTGCTCTATCTATAATCTGATAGAGCAGCCAGGCTTAGCAGAGCACCAGAGACAGGCACGGAGGACCCAGCAATGAACATGGGTGCAGCACCCCTGAACCCACCTTTGCCTACCTTGGATAGGGTCATTTTCCTTCGTGTTCTTCCCCCTGGTGCAGATGTGCAATGGCATCAGTGTGTGGATGGGATGCTCCCACCCCCTCCTGCAGATGTCCACCAACTCCAGACCCCCATTGGCTGTCCCCACATATGATGTTGCATCTCCTGGCTGCCACCAGGAGCCATCACCAGGTGGGGAATCCCCAGACAAGCAGAAAGGCAGCTCTAGTACTGCTGTGCATTGCCAAAAAATGTTAATAGGTAGAGAAATGAGGCAGCACCAGCAAACCACAGTCAATAAAGTTTTTATTCTGAGCAGTTAGTTCATACAGCACCTCCTGGTCTCACAGTGCAAGAGCAGCATGCACCCTCCTCAACAGCCCTGACCAGTTTCGAACATGTGCTCTTCCTCAGGGAGGCTGGTCCCTAGTGATCACAATTCATATATACAGTGCTACATATGTGTTTTCCATTAATCAATTAGTGACTCAAAAAGAACTCATGCAGAAAAAGGCATATGTAAAAAAGTACAATCAGTCTTACTTTAAACATTCAAGACAACCTAAAGACCTGACAATGGGATAATTAATGTCATACATTTTCTTAAATCAATTATGTAACACAATCCATATTGTCACCATCATTTATGAGACTTGTCTACTAATGCTATGGAAGGTCAAAGGTCAATAATTCAAAAAAAATTTTCTTATTTTTCTTATGTATTCATGATAGTACCACCAACTGTTAACTGATAGACCCTCATATACAATCATTTTTATACTTAAATTTCTATCCACTTCATATTCCTAGTCATGTATCGGTGGTCAAAATGTCAAAAAGTAAAAAAATTTCTTTATGGAAAATAAATTGATGCTATTTATATTTACCCTTAAACTTCATTTAAATGATATATTATCTCTGCAGACTGGTATTCTAACAGATTATAAAAGTGCCATATCTGAGATGTATTCTCTGTCATTACAATTTCTCTCCTGTCCATCCATTACTATAAGTATTTACAGACAGCTGAAAATATAACCATCTCAATATGCGCACAATTGTAACTGCTTTTAACCATTATATTAGGCCAGAAAATCTCAGAAGATGAAATAATGCTCATTCATAAAGTCCATTTTAAAGTTCCTTGTTAATTCATTTGAATTGTTACCTCTAACAGTGGGAGGTTACTGAGACTGAAATGATAAATTGCTCATGCATATTCCTCATTTGAAGTACAACAGACTTCCTAGAAGATCTGTTTTTAAGGTCTTAACCTGCAGGATAAGAAGAAGAAAAAAGTGGGTATAAATAACAGAAAAACAGAAGGATACAACTGGTAGTGTTAACACTTATTCATGTAGGTTCATATATGCAATCTTCAGTGACTCAAATGTGTAAGACAAGGCAACCACTGCAGCATTATTCCTTATTGTTGCTTATTCTAATTCATATATAGCAACTAATTCTTTTTCTGTTTCGGAAAAGGCACTATGCTAATTCCATCATTCAAACCTGGTTTATTTAGGCCATTTAATTGAAAATTCCAAAATGCATCTCTCTCTCTCTCTCTCTCTCTCTTGAAGCTTGTTGTCTGGGTCTTCTCCCCTTTCACCCAGTTGCACTTTTTCTATGCCACAAAAGTGAAATTCATGTTCCACGGGTTTCTGAGTTTGACTGATATGTTTAGCTAAGGTATTTTTCAGATCCCCATTCCTGGTCGATGACCTATGTTCCCCTATCCTAATTTTTAGTGCCCTGCCAGTTTTGCCTATATAAAATGGAGCACATTTACAAGTGGCTAGATACGCTACTGAAGTAGATGAACAGTTAAGGAACTGCCCAATCTGGTATGTGGTTGGACAATTTGGTGATGTAAATGTGCTGGTTTTCTGTGTTTTGTCACAATGTATGCAGTGACCACACCTGAAGCAGCCTTTCAGAGCTTATGGTAACCACATTTCTGTTCTAGGTGTTGGTTGTAGGCTGTGAACCAACTTGTTGTTAAGATTAGGACCACATCAATACACCATTCTTGTAGGATTCTGTACTACTTTTTCTAAAAGAGGTTCTGTTCATAAAATCCCCCAGTGTTTCATTATGATGACCCTAACCATGTGTGTTTTTTAGTGTGGGTTGAGATGAAATTCATTTGTGTAAGTTTCTGTTCAGGGTTTTCTCTGTTTGTCTGTGTTAACAGGCTCTCTTGGTCTCTAAGAGATGCCATCTCCCTACCTTTTTGTATAGAAGTTGTCCTGTATCCCCTGTCACTAAACCTCTGTTCCAACTCGTCTGCTCGTTGTGTAAATGATTCCTCGGTGGAGCAATTCCTCCTGATTCTTAAAAACTGTGCTCCTGGTATATTGTCTATCATGTGCCTGGGGTGGTGACTGGAAGGGAGAAGGATAGTATTTCTGTCAGTATTTTTCCTGAACAGATCTGTTTCAAGTTTACTATTTTCTGTTCTAGTAATCTGTAATCCAAGAAACTGACAGTATTTCGGTTTGCCTTCACTTTGA
This sequence comes from Neoceratodus forsteri, assembly GCA_016271365.2. NCBI lineage: Eukaryota > Metazoa > Chordata > Ceratodontiformes > Ceratodontidae > Neoceratodus > Neoceratodus forsteri. The sequence continues at coordinate 601,591,160 of CM057459.1, forward strand.
ACCTTAAGTTCCTGTTTGAAAATTCCAAAAAGGCTACAAATTCCCTCAATTGTGTTTTATCCCCCTTCCACATAAGGGGGATGTCATCAATAAAACATCTCCAACAAATAAATCCCAAGAACCCACCCCAGGAGAGGAGAGGAGAGGAGAGCAGTCCGGAGGAAGAGCAATCCTCTCCTCCCCCACTGACCACCAACGGCTTGAGCTTGATCCCAAACCTGAGTCACCAGCACGGCGTAAGGTGTGGCATCCAGCGCCTCAACCCTCAGCCCCACCGGGCCGACTTAATGAATATTCGTTACTGACGAAAGAAGAAGCAAACAAGGGAGGAGGGATAAGTCCTTCACAATAGAATAAGCAAATAGATTCTCTCCACTTGACATGTCAGATGCATCACCTGATCAAAACACAAATGGGACTACAGAAGAAGAGGGGGACGGCAGTAGTCCAAACCATGAAACTCATATAGATGCACATAACAATACCGAGTCCACCAAACACCCCAAACACCCCGAACAAGTGGTTGTACTAGGGGATTCAATACTAAAATATTTGGATTAATATATACAGTATGTGCCCCTGATAAACTAAATAGAGCAAATAGTAGTTTCTCAGGAGAAAGATCAGAGACATAAAATCCATGGTAGATAACATTATAAATGAAGCAGGTGCAAACCCCTTAGTCATGGTACATGCTAGGACCAACAATGCCAGGAGGCAGAGCAATGAGACAGTTAACAAGGAATGTATTGACTTAAGAAATAAATTAATCTGAAGGAGTAGTAGTGTAATCTGTTCTGAAATCCTCCCCGTTCCTAAAGCAAATCATTACAGAGCAAGTAAAATTAAAGAAATTAATGAATGGCTAAAGAAATGGACACTATCAAACAATTTACAATGTATAAGAACTTGGGAGATGTTTGAAGGACACTATAATTATTTCAGTTGGAATGGACCTGATGTCCAGGGATGTTCCTGATATTGCCTCACAGTGTTCTGCTGTCTCTCATCAAAGCGGTGGATAGAACAGTGGGGATGGCAGGCACAAGTTAACACAGACAGGACAGTGACAGAGATGTACATCCTCAGTAAATGCAGTGTAGCATACATCCCTGTAGGTCATTAGCAGTCTGAGAGAATAGTAGCAATATTGCTGATGTGTCACCTGCCATAGGGTATTAGTTCCTGATAGTTGGAAGCATTGTCCATGATTCATGTGGCAAGGGGATGAGAGGTATGCCTGGTAGTCTAGTACTCCCCCAACCCCGATCCACCATCCCCCACACATTGATAAATAGAATGTTCCACATTTCCCTATTGTCCTTGGTAGTCTAGACCCCCCCACATCTGTGAGCTCCATAATATAAACTGTAATCATCCCCAGTGTTCCCCTGGACTGCTGCATCCCTAATCAGCACAATGCAATATAGACTCATCCCCGGTTTTTCCCCTGGAGTGCCACATCGCCACTCACAAGTATGAAATTAATAAGTATCCCTAGTGTCACAATGGAATGCCACACTCCTGATCTCTTGAATGCAATAAGTAATTCTTCCCAGTGTCCCCCTGAAGCGCCACATCCCCTTCCTCCATTCATAGATATGGCAATAACCCCAGTGGTCCTGTGGACCACACCAGCCTCAATCCCCCATAATTGGCACCTCCAAACCTGGTGGTCTTGTGGATCCCCCAATCCCTACCTCACAGTGCCAACGCCTGCCCCTCTTCCTGGATCTGAGCTGGCAACTGGCTCAGCCCATCACTCATCTCTGTGGCCAACCACTGACTGAGTTCTGAATGAGCACATACTGAATATGCACACATTCAGAGCTTAGTTGGTGGTTGGCCGCAGAGGTGAATGGTGGGCTGAGCCAGTCGCTGACTCAAATCCAGGATGGGGGTGGTGGTGGTCAGCACTGTGGGATAGGGGTTGTTGGGTCCACTATTTGGTCATTTGAATATTGCAGCTGGGCGCAAATGCGGCACAAACACGGTGCAAAGGGTTAATTTAGTATCTAAATATTTTATTGAAGTAGTTTGTTTGCATGGACAATTTTCAGGAATTTGGAGTGAGTATGTTAGGCCTAAAGTCAAGTTAAATTGAGTTTGCTCCGAGGAAGGGAGGGTAACATGTGTGGTACTTCAGGGATTGTTGCTGGGACCAGTCCTCTTCAATGTCTTTATAAGTGACATAGCAGAGGAACTGGAAGGAAAGATTTGCCTCTTTGTGGATGACACCAATATCTGCAACAGAGTGGACACTCGGGGGGGGTGAAAAGGATGGGTAGGGTTCTGAAACGACTAGAGGAGATGACAAATGTATGGCAGCTGGGTTTTAATGCAAACAAGTGCAAAGTAATGCACTTGGGTCATAGAAACCTGGAGACAGAGTACAAAATTGATGGCGTGATATTGACAATAACCTTGGCATAATCATATTGGATGACCTAAAGGTGGCCAGGCAGTGTAATGAGTCAGAAAGGCTAGTGCAATGCAAGAGTGCATAAAAAGGAGTATCGCCAGCAAGAAAAGGGAGGTGGTGCTGCTCCTATATAGATCAGTGGTAAGACCTCACCTTGAGTACTGTGTCCAGTTCTTAAGACAACATCTCAGGAAGGGCATAGACAGAGTGGAGATGATCCAGAGGATGGCTACCAAAATGGTTTAGGGTCTGCATCCAAATCCCTATGAGGAGAGGCTTAAGGAGCTAAATATGTGCACCCTGGAGGAGAGAAGGAAGGGGGAATATGATAAAGACCTTTAAATCCCTCACAGAGGTTAATAAGATACAAGAAGGGGTTATTTTTCAGAGAACAATATGCTCTAAAACAAGGGGGCATGCTATGAAGCTGGAGGGGGTAAATTTAGGAGGGATGTGAGGAAGTACTTCTTCACAGAAAGAGTGGTGGATGCTTGGAACAGCCTTCCAGCAAAGGTAGTGGGGAACAAAAACAGTGGTGTGGTTCATAAATGCCAGGGACAGGCACAGGGGAATCATAGGGGAAAGGATGGGAGGAGAAGAGACTGTGCCATAGACCAGTAGCAGATCTGCAGCAAAAAATAAAGGCTTTAAAAAATAAGATAAGAACCCTTCTTATTCTGGTGACATTTGACCTTGAACAGCTCCTCAACTCAAAACAAACTGGTGAAATCTGGTTCCACTTATTTAAACTGCAGTTATGGTTTAAATGAATACTTTAAACCAATGAGAATTCTTTCTTGTCTTTTATGTATGATCTGGGTGTTAATAGTATGTCAGGGTTTTATTTAACTCTAAAAATTGATTAGCGTTTTGATCAGAAAAGTTCTAAAACATTGTGAAAATGCATAGCACTTGCCTCACTGTGTTTAACAAACATAACACTTCCAGAAAACCTATAGAAATGCTTTCTGTACAGTTAGTATTGTCCCAAGAAAAAAAGTGCTAATCAATTATTTAAAACCCTGGTATGTGATTTTCTAAATAACTGTCATAAGCTTCTGAGGAAGGACTTGGTTGATCCGAAAGCTTAGACACTTTATTCTCATTGTAACATCTATGTTGGTTCAATAAAAGGTATCAAGCCATTTGCTTCTGGATCTGTTCTTACAAGGACCAATACAGCAACTTAACTAAACCTTTTTGTGTGAGATGAATAGTAAATGTTTTTTTAAAAGCACAAGTTCTAGGTTTACACTTAGCACTTATATGTTACATGTTTGGTATTAATTGAAATCATTAGTCCATCATTAACTTTAGTACTTTAAATAATTAGAATAATTTTAAAAATCATGTGACACTGTGGGATGCTATATAACGATCTCACCCAGAGGGGGCAGTATCTTTAACAAAGCCTTGGTGAAGGTGAAACATTAGACCATTTGTGTCTTTTTCCCTGATCCAGGAGGGTCAGTTTTGCCTGTTTGTGAGGCTCAGTAAATGAAAAACTAAGTTGAAGAAACCGAAGTGAGACTTCATTTTTTCATGTGCTAAGGGTAAGTGCCATGATTGGCGACTCGTAATTGTACTCTTCTTGTCACTGAGCACTCTGACTCACCTTGGTGCAGCTCTGTATGCTCTAATAACTTTTTATGAACTACAGTACTTGTAGAATTACTCCTTTAAATGATTAAGGAATTACTGTACATGCTTCATAGGTTTCTACAGAGCAAGAAGATGGAAGTCCATTATACTCACACTTAAGTCAACAGAAAGAGCCAGTTATGTTAATACTACTGAAGTAGCAGTCCAGTTTGTCTTGAAATTATTTAAATCCTTACTACCCACTATGTCTAGTGGTAGTGAATTCCATAAGGCCCTTTGGTTATACCAAGATGCCTGCTTTTTTGAGTGACAAAGGTCTCCTTTGAGTTGCAGAACATGAGATCTCATGTTGTGGGGCCGGTCTTTAAAACTAAATCCTAAGCAATCCCAGAGATCATGACTGGTCAAGGAGCCAAAGGCTAGACACATCCTCCCGTCTTCTTTGGTATTACAATGTAAATAGTCCCAGTTCTTGTAACCTAGTATCATAACTGAGCCCTCTTGGATGCCTAATTGCCCTAGCTGCTTTCCATTGTATTCCTTCCAGTGCTTTTATTTCAGTTGTAGTCCCTGCTGCCCAGAATTGGACACAGTACTTGAGATTCAACTTAACCATGGACAAAAATATGGGGACTATCACCCCTCTGTCTCTGCTTGTAATGTGCCTAAGAATGCTATTACGAACACCATTAGCTTTTTGTTTAATGTTGTGACAGTGCTTCATGAAACATAAGTCACTGGATATTATTACACCCAAGTCTCTTCCTTGTGTCATGTCTTTCAACATGTTGCCACCCAGAAAGTAGTTTACCCTTATATTATTCCTTCCAAGATGCATTAACTGAGCATTTATTGATGTTAAAATCTAACCCATGCGATTTGGCCCATTGTTGTAGTTCTGCCAGTCCTCTGTATAAATTTAATATTTCCTTTTTAGTATTTACCTTCATGCTAATGCTGGTATCATCTGCAAACTTTGTGACCCAAATATCTCCATTGCACCTCATAGATGACATGCATGGGTTAAACAGGCACAAGCCAAGCACCGAGCCCTGGGGGACCCCACTGGTCACACTTGCCCATCCTGAGGTACTACCCCTAAGAGTCACCTGCTGCCTCCTATCCATCATAGAAACATAAAAACACAGAAACATAGAAGTTGATGGCAGATAAGGACCACAAGGCCCATCCAGTCTGCCCATTTTTTTTTCTACCTGATGAATGTGCCTTAGGCCTTTACTCTGTCAATGGCCTTTGTATTCATACTCATCTGTATTGCCCCCTTATGTCTATCCCATGCCTGTTTGAAACCCTGCATTGTATTCATATCCACCACTTCCTGAGGTAGGCTGTTATATCCATCCACCACGCTCTGTGTGAAAAAGAACTTCCTCACATTACCCCTTAATCGGCCTCCCTCTAATCTCATTCTGTGTCCTCTTGTCCTGCTATTTTTCTTATATTAGAACATGTTAGACTCGTTCACCTTGTTAATGCCCTTAAGATGTTTGAATGTTTCGATCATATCACCTCTCTCCCTCCTTTGCTCTACAGCATACATATTGAGCTCTGTTAATCTGTCCTCATGTTTTCTGATGCAGTCCCTGCACCATTTTGGTTGCCCCGTTTCTGGACTGCATCCATTTTGTTAATGTCCTTGTGATGGTGCAGCCTCCAGTACTGCAAGCAGTATTCCAGATGGAGCCTAACCAGTGTCTTGTAAAGAGGGATCATTATCCCCCTCTTATGACTTGTGATACCCCTACTAAAACACCCCAACATTCCCCTAGCCTTACCTACTTCTTTAGTGGTCTGCTTGGATGATTTAAGGTCATCTGTGATGATGATGCCCAAGTCTCTTTCTTCCCTTGTGATTGCCAGCAACTCCCTCCCCAACATACAGATGGCTTCAGGGTTTCTCTTTCCTATGTGCATGGTCTTGCACTTCTTTGTGTTAAATCCCCAGCTGCCATTCTTCTGACCATTTTGCCAGTTTATCCAGATCTCTTCTCAATTAGGCTATAGTAACAAAATAGTAGTCATGTTAGTACAAAGGTACTTACCTAAACTGAAATGTGACACACACCATGATAAAAAAAAATGGGGCTCTAAGCTCTGTGGTGGGTGTCGAACCTGCAAGATTGTTACCAATGAAAAATAATTCCTGAAAAGAAAATCTGGGGATATGGAAATGATTATTGGACAGATAGAGTACAATACAGAGGCAGTTATCTATCTTTTGGAATGCAGCTGTGGTAAGTTCTACATTGGTAGAATGAAAAGGAAATTAAAATTACAAATGTTAAAATTTGGAATGCTAGAAATATGACTTGTTTTGTAAATAGCCACATGTTTTAAGAATGGATACCAGCTAATTAAAATAGTAGTCATGTGATAACAACAAATGATAGTAGCTGTTTAATCTGACTTTGTGAATGAAGAACTCTTAGGCTATCGTAACAAAACAGTAGTCACGTAATAACAAATGATAGTAGCTAATTGTTTGATCTGATTTTATGAATGAAGAACAATTAGGCTATAGTAACATGTGTTTTGAATTAAACTTGATTCTTTAATTTTATTGGTCAAGCTATTAAGTGAATGTGTATAAAATGATAACCTTGTATGTGAAATGTAATCTCTGTTGAAGCACCATAGGGTGCAAAATGTAAGAACTTTTCCTGGAGGCAGCATCTGGTTTGAGGCTGGCGCTGCAAAATGCTAAATAAAATTTAAGCAGCAGCAAGCAAGCAGTCTGTTGAGTGATTTAAGAAAGGGTGTGTGCACTTTTATGTTTCATGTGTACAAGGATTTTCAGCTGCACCACCAACCTTGTGCCGGTCTCCATTTTATAAGTCCCTCCTTAGTCAGTTGCAGTCCATCAAATTTAAAGAACGTTCACTCCCCAAACTGTTGCCAGTTATCTACAAATTTGTGTCCTTTTTCCTTGCACCAGCCCTTCAGCCACATGTTTAGCTCCCCTATTTCCCCATCTCTGACCTTCCATCCATCTGCCCCCCTCTCCCAGACTGGCAGGGTCTCAAAGAAGGAGATGCCGGATGAAATGGATGACAGTTTGTCTCCCAGCCTGGTCAGGTGTTCCTTGGTCTCCACAACTGACTGGCTGGAGAGATCATTAGTACCTTTGGGTACCAGGACATCAATGTTTTCTCCTGCTTCCTGCATGATTTTAGCAATGCAGTAAGTGTCTCTCCATGCTGATGTACCTGGGAGACATCTGACAATTACCCCTGGCTGGAGGTAGGTATCAACTCCCCGAATCATGGAGTCTTCTATGATCAGATATGTTTTGGATTTCCTTTTTTTTTTGTTTTGGTCCCTGTTTTGGGTGAGTTTTGTTGTGCTAGCTCCTCTGCTGCAGTGTCCTGCTCTGCAGTGCCCTCTGCCCCTTTGATTTTGGAGATGGAGGCAGATACCTGTTTGTAGTTTTTATATGGTTTGTGGAGGTGATATGTTGGAGAGCATTGAGTGATGGGGCACCCAATTTGCCCCTCCTAATCACCTGCCAACCTCCTGAACCAACTACTCTCTGTGGTCGAAGTGCTTCTCATTGGATGCTGGGGAAATGGCAGGCAGTTCTTATAATATATTTCCTTCTGAATATGTGATTTGAGGTGTGCAATTTCTGCTCATGCTGCCTGGAGCTGAGCCCTTAGCTCTCCAGTGGTCCAGCATGGAGGACTGCATCCTAAATCTTGTATAACTGCCCTTTTGAAAAGTGTCCCATAGTGCCTGCAGTTAATAATATCCATTCCACTCGAGTTGCTGAGTTTATAACCTGGTCTGAATAATTAGAGGGAGGAAAATGAAAGCAAAAGTTTGATTTTTTTTTTATAACTTGTTATAATAAGTTAAATTACTTGTGCCCCTGTAAGTGAGGTCACTGTGTGGATACCCTCTAGTCCTCCCCTTCCTGCTTTGCTACAGGAAAGGTCATGACTGTGCTACTCTATAAAAGGAGTGTAGCATAGGGTGGTAAGGGATGGTAGTGCGTGGTGGGCCCTTCCCCTGCCGAAAAAGAAGAACCACTGAAAAAAATACAAGGAGACAAGAGTAGAACCAATCAACCAACAACAAATGCAGTAGCCCTGAAAGCTTAGCCTAATGATAGATGAAACTGTAAACCTTGTAAGCCCCACCTGTAACAATTTTACATAAGATATACCCTGCAAAAAACACTTTGTTACAGAGAAAAATAAACAGTAACAGAATATATACCTTGCAGAAAAACAGTTTGAATCAGAGAAGATCACAGCAGTAATCTGTAAGCACAAAACAGTAACAAACCTGTAGGCACACCCTGTAATAATGCAGCAGCAGAAGGTATATCGTGCAGCATCAACCATGACCCAATCCAGTTAATAATGTTGCTATCCAACCCCAAATTAGTTAACGTGATAACTAATTCTCCATAAGGAACTGTATCAAATGCTTTTGTGAAGTCTAAGAACATCATGTCCAAGGGGGATTCGCATTCCAGTGCATAGCTAACCTTACTATAAAATTGTATCAGATTTGTTTGACGTGAGTGGCCTTTTGTAAAGTCATGCTGTGACTCAGCCACTAAGTTATGTTCTATAACAAATTTGTCTATGTATTCTTTTATTATTGCTTCAAGTACCTTACCCAAAATGAATTTTAGGCTCACTGGCCTATAGTTTCCACATACCATTCTACTCCCCTTTTTATAGATGGGAACCACATTTGTCCACCTCCAGCATTCCACCACCTTGCCCTGATCTAAAGATTCCTGATACAGGTATGCCAGTGGTCTCACTAATTAATTGGCCAATTCCATGATCACTCTTGGGTGCACTCCAGCCTGTGCTGAGGCTTTTTTGGGATTGATTTTTAGTAATCTGTTCCGCATGTTACCTCTCTCCACTGTCAATTTGCTGTATACTCTGTCTGTAGGTCAATGTAAGTTATAGTACACCTTATCTTTAAACACTGAGCTAAAATAGTGATATGTTAAAAGAGTTAAACATTTTGTCAGTATTAGAACCAGTTCTTGATTAAAGGTTTTATAAACCTCTATTGCGAATCTGTCTGGGCCTGGAGCTTTAGCTTGAGGGAGACTGTTAATTGCATTCAATATTTCCTGTTCTGAAAACAATCTGTCTAATTTTACAGTGTTTCTTCTAGAATATTGGGGAATATTATATCCTATAAAAAGTCATTAACGTCCATGAGAAAATGTCAGTGCTGCAACTCATATAGTGTTTGATAATACCTTTTGAACTGACTAATAATCTCAGTGGGTCTATATATTGTAATGCCATAATCATCTTTTAGGCTTATTATAGATTTATATTCCTGATCTTTTTTTAAGTTGCCATGCAAGTAGCTTTTGTGGTTTATTTGCCAGATAGTAATAACTTAAACAGCTATGTAGCAGTTTTTCTGCTTTTGTTGTTATATGTGTATTATATGTCTCCTTTTTTTGTACTAACACATTATGTATTTTATTCTAAAAGGCTGACATATGTATTTTCTCCAAATGTTATATCTTTATTTCTAGCCATGATAAGAGCTGAGTGAGCAATTTTTTATTATGTGAAGAAGTGGACTGAAAGATACCTCTGGCCCAAGCCTTGAATGTGTCTGATACTATAAAAAGGGATATTGTTTCTTCTGAATTATCTATAAAAAAAAGTTTGTGAACTGTTGCTTAAATTGTATTATAAATAATTGATCCCTGAGAATAGTTTGATCTATGCACTATATTTGATTTTGCCTAGAGCTGTCATCTATTATTAGTTGAATGATGCATAGTGAGTGGTCAGAATTTATAGCACCAGGAATAGTGCAGTTCACCACCTGATGAGTAACTGATTCAGATTTAAGAACATAATCTCTTCTGTGGTATGACTGATAAACTGCTGAGAAATATGAGTTATTCTGTCATCTGGATTTAACTTGTGCCAAGGGTCAGTCAATCTCAAATCATATTTAAAATTAGCCAATATAGCATTTGAAGATCGGTGTGGATTTCTAGAATTTGTTGTTCTGTCTTTATTTGTTTGTGATGTATTTAAGTCTCCTCCTATTAAGTATGGAGAGTTATAAGTAGATATTTGTAAAACAACATATACAAAAATCCTGAATTACTTTCATTTGGCCTGTATACATTTGAAAGGGTAATGCATTGCCCTAGGAATTGACACTCTGCTATAATGTATCTTCCTTGATTATCTGTTTTACTTTTCATTATAGTTGGAGTCAGTTTACCTTTCTTAGAGAATATTGCTACTCCTCCTGAACTGGCTGAAAAGGATTAATGTATTCCTTTTCACCCTCTGTTTAGAAGCCAATTAAAATCCTGCTGAGTAAAATGTGTTTCTTATAACATTATACATTTTTATTTCTAGCTAGCCATTGTAGAATCATATTAATTTTTACTCTGTTTCCCAGCCCATTAACATTCTATGTTGCTATTTTTAATTCATCTGTCATACTCCTTTCTGTGTAAATAGGTTGTACGTTCCTTCCAGTCTTTCTTTTTATTGGCTTATTAATCTGTTTTCCATTATGCTCTCTTTTTTGCCTATTTATCCTTCTACCTAATCAGTTCCTCTATATATTTGTTGATGGAATTTGAAGAACAATGTGATATTCCCAACCTTATCCCTAACTAACACCATGTTAGAAGCAAAGACCCTCTATGGCATCTTCTCACCCCTCACAACCAGCAAAGATGGCCACATTGTCACACATTGACCTACTGCTAGTAGTCTGATTCCATGGAATGCCATTTTACACTTGTCAGTTGTGTGTTTGTGTCTCCCACTCTTTACCAATAAGACTAAAATATGCTACTTTCTATCAGCGTGATCTCACCCAGTGAAGAAAAGTGTTTTTATTCAGGACAGAAGCTTCAGTGTATATCAAGACTATGTTGCAATGTCCTTCATCTAAGCATTAACTATACCTAAAAATTGAAATCAGAAAACATCAAGACATATCTTCACATAATTAACCACCTTATATTATACAGTCTAATACGATACGATAAAGAGACATAAGAGGAGAAAAAGGAAAAAGAGAAAGAGAGGAAAAATTGAAGAATAGGGGTAAGTCAGGGAAAGGGAGATCATGGAAACAGAAAATGTACAATAGGTATAAAATAGAACTGTTGTTTATTTGGAGACCATAAATAATTCCTTTGATACTGATTTTTTTTGTTTAATTTATTTATTTAGTTATTTTTATTTATTGAAATGTTTCACCAGGGAGGCGCACTGAGAAACAGGTTGCTTGTCTCCTGGTATGACCTGGGGGGGAAGGGTATAATAGGAATGAGACATTTTACTTTCAAGTTAAAAAGATCAACATAGCATACAATTAATTAAGGCAGTTGTTACAAACAGTGTTGCATACATATGCAATTTGTGAGAACAATTAATAAGTGCAATGGTAATAAATGAACAAGTGCTATTGTGACATAAGAGGTGAAGGAGAGAGAGGAAAAGATAATAGACAGTGCAGAGTCATGTTCCAGAGAGACTCCTTCAGGATGCAGGGAACCCCACATGGGCACAGGGAACTGGAGTAGGGATTAGATAAGGAGAGAGAGAGGGAGTAAATGTGATTAACACCTAGGAGGTGAAATAATGCCTGACCCAAAAAGAGAACCCTTCAGGATGTGATTAACCCTGCAAGGGGGCAGGGAATTTCAAGTGATTGTAAACCCTCCTGTGGTTAGGCATTGCAATTATAGAGGGATAGTGAGAGGGAGGGAATGAGAAATAACACCTGGGAGGGGATGAGGGCTGATCCAAGGAACCCTCTACGATGATGGGGGAAGAAAATGTGGCAAGCCTAGGCACTATAGGACCCCTTCAGGATAACGAGAACCCAGCAAGGGGAGTGTGAAGGCTAGGATAAAAGGGGGAGAGAGTATGGTAAGGGGAAAGGTATGAGAACTAGCAACTAGGAGGAGCTAAGGTCAGTAGAGTCAGTAGAGTCAATAGAGGCATTGGGTAAATTCTGAAAGGGGACAAACTGTAAGGAACAGAATGAAGGAAAATTACGGTGGGTCATAACAGGAACAGTTAGCTGCAAAATAGTTGGAGAGGGAAGTGTTGATGGAATAGAGGGAGGAGGGGTGTTGGATTTGGAGAGAAAGATAGTTCCATATTTTAGGGAAACTATGAGAGTACCCAGACTGGCTGGTGAGGGTGGAGCAGCTGGGGACAGTTAGTGTGTGAGTGTTGGTAGATCTAAGGGAGTGGGAAGGAGGAGGAGGTGTTATAAATAAGGAGGTGAAGTAGGAAGGGAGCTTTAATACAGGGTTATAGTGATGTCACTCCTCTCAGTCAATTAGAATCCTCTCTATCTCCCAGAGGAGGTACAGTCTGTCTTATTGATTCAAAACCGTAATACTAATTAATTAGGAGGCAATATAGTACTGTGGTTTAGGGCTCAGAGCTGCAATCCTGTAGACCTAGGTTTGAATCCCACAGGCCCCACTTGCATACTGTGTGACCCTGAGTAAGTCACTTAACCTCCTTGTGCTCCCAGGTCATGCCTGGAAACAAGCTTCAGCTTAGTATGCCTTTTCCTGGTTAAACAATTTCCTCTTTCCATTTACTTGTCAATGCACCACATTCATTCTGTGTTTTGTGTAGTTGTTCAGTATACAACTTTTACTTAGACCAATTCATTGTCATTACCTCAGGTACACCAATCAACAAATAAATAGAGAGTGAGAGAGAAAGGGAAAATAAAACTTTTTTATAATTTTAGTACTGAGTAAATAAAAAAGGATTAGAGAGAGTAGTCTCGCCTCCTTCCTTACAGTTTATGTTGTTGAAAGTCTGTGAGTTTAGACTTTCTTCTTTTTATGTTATAAGTCCTTAAGCTGTTGTGTGATCTGTTTTCTTCATCTGGCAGATTATACATCTTGTTTTGTGTTGGTTCTTCTTGAGTCACTGGTTCTGGATAATTTGAGGCTATTGATGCTGTTGAGGTGTTGATTTTGGTTCTTGATGAATTGTTTTTTGCATGTAGGGCTATCAAATTCATGGAGATCTTTTGAGAATGAGTATGAAATGGATGTCTTTTTATCGTATGGTTGGCCTTGTGTTAGCTGTCCTGTTTATTGGCTTTATAATTAGTATGTCCATAGCAGTCTTCAAAAGCTTATAGTGCTTCTTCTGGGTCATCAAATGTTTGTAGTCTGCTATTTACCACAAATCTGATCTTAACTGGTAGAATAATTTAAAATCTGATGCCATGTTCATAGAACTTGCATTCCACATGGTTGAAGAGTTTTTGCTTTGCTGTAGTTTCTGCAGATGAGTCTGGATATGCATTGAATTGGTGATTTTCATATTTTAAACCTTTTTCAACTCTTGACTTTCCCAGTATTGCTTCTTGCTCTTGATATCTATAGGATCTTAGCTACACTGTGAGTGGTTATAGGGTATTACATACAGTATCATTGTTCTCAGACCCCCTCTGTGAGCTCTAACATTATTTTTTTCTTTAGGAAACATGTGTACTATTGCAGCTGTAATTATTTTTTAGAAAATGCCAGGGGTTCTCCTGGCCTTTCCAACCCCTCAAGAACATTCCCTAAATGCAAGTGTCCCCTTCTTGAGCAGTCTTTCTGTTCTGTTCTTCTTTTTTTTGTTTGTTTGTTTGTTTGTTTTAACCAATATTTCCAGTTGCTTGGTAACATTTACCTGTGTTTTCATGACTGGTGTAATTGCATCTTCCAGTGATGAGACTCTAGTTTCCAATTCACCAGTGCTTTAAGTTAATGACTCTGTTTTATCATTGATTCAGGCTACAGAGGTATTAAGTGCTTTTATTGCTGTTTAAATTTCAACCAATGCCTCAAGCATGTCTTTCCTAAATGGAAACATGGCTTGTAATAAATTCTTTTTAGTGGGGGGAATAGATGAATCTGCTGATGTTGATACTGATGACTATTCTTTAGTAAAATCTGTAGTAGTCAATAAAGCCCCCTAAGAGGAGTTCTGAGTTGTATTGTTTGTAGTGTTGTTAATGGTGCCACTTCTCATTGTGTTTGCTGATGTATTATCTGATATAGGCTTACAAAGTTCCTTCTCCCCTTGTGCAGTGGATGTTTTAGTATTTTCAGAAGCAGTAACATTATCAGGTTCAGCTGCTCCTGTGTCCTGATTAACCTTTTTTGTTTGTAGTCTGTAGCTGTTGTTCAGATGTTTTAGCTACTGATTGGGAAATATGACAGCTATTTCAGTAGTTTGAATAATAGTGTTAAAATTCACATTAGAGGAGGTGGCTTGAGAAGTGTCCCACCCCTTCCCCACATTGAAATGTCTAAACGCATTTCAGTAATTTTTTTCAGGACATCATTTTTCAATGTTAGCACCAATTGTAGCAGATGCAGCAGTTGTTTTTCCATATCCAACCTTTCAGTTGAAGAGACTTTACTATAGTGTGGTAGGTTCTTATGAATAACAAACTTACCCTATGTCAGAGAAGCTGGAAGTGGCAATAATGACATTCCAACACTCACAATAACACTTTTAACTGTCTCACATTCTGTCTTGTGTGATGTTTTGGAAATAGCATTTTCTTATTTTGACACTTTGTCTGACCAATTTAGACATTTATCAGCACTATATTGAATAACTAAAGTTTGTTCCAGCAGCAGACCTGAATGCTCATTTATATGGGTAAACAAGAATAGGAGCAGCAATCTGTAGCAGCAGCTGTGTCTCTCCTTCACATCTTCATTGTCCATTGTCCCAATTCACCATACTTATTCCACATAAAAGAGAAAAAGAAGTAGCTATTCAGTGAGTTATTTAGCTAAATATCTTTCACTGTGTTTTAATCCATTCTCAGGAATGAGAACACCGTCTCCAAATCTGTTTCAATGCTCCATGAGACTCATCATTCCAATGCAGCAGTCTAGCTAGCTAGCCATCTTGGATCTCCAACCACCTTCTCTGAATACTAGAAACAAGGAGCTAAAACTATTGATGGCTAATGCTAGAAATTTAAAGTATATCAAAAAAGCAGTGAACTTTAAGTAATTATGAGAGAAGAGGATGTTCAAGTGGTAACAGTCATGGGAGCATGGTGGGACACTACACTTGAATGGAGCAGGGATATACGGTTACACATTATATAATAAGGACAGGATAGAAAAAAGCTGGAGATGTTTGTCTTTACATAAAATAAAGTTTGGAAAACCATGAATTATGTAATATCAAGGACACAAATATAGTGACTGAATCATCATGGGTTACAATAAAACCTTACAAAGGGAAAGTTTCACATTGAGAGTTCAAAGTTCAAAATGTATTGATCGGCACGATGCCATTACAATATAGGATAAAAACATGTACAAAGATGCAGTTGAAATAACACTTATAAAATATAAATATGACATATATGTAAATAATACAATATTATAAATAATACAACACTTACATAGTTTCCCATCTTTCATAAGTGGGTTGCTTGTAACTAGGATTCAACTTTTTCCAGAATATAGACATTATTTGTGTTCAGTAAATATGTTAACATAATATCTGGAGGGAGGTTGAAACCAGCCATGATGTCACCCAGCCATTTTTCACGTTGATATCCATAAAGTAGGTAGATCAATATTATATGTTTGATATCATCTTCCAATGATCTGCCACATTTACAAAGTGGCGAGTCAACATTTTGTCTCTTCTGTCTATAGTGGACATAGTTTGCTTTACAAAATGGTTATATTAAATGCATGCTAAAAATAGAAAATAGAGTTAAAAATTTATGTTTCGACCTTAGGTCTTCTTCAGGAAATATCTAAAAGAGGAAAAAACAAAGTTAGTATAGAGGGGGAGGTAAAATGAGGGCTATATATATATATATATATATATATGGGGAAAGAAAAAAGGGGAGACTCAGTGAGAAGACGTGATAAATGGCAAGATTAAGAGAGAATCTGTGAAACAAGAAGGTGATGGGAAAGATAAAGCATAATAGGAGTGAAAGAGCTAGAGAAGTCCCCAGGTGGGGACTAATTACAGGGCCTAGTAAGAAGGCTGAAAGGTGACAAATGTGTGGGAAGGAGACAGAAATGGAGACTTATGGTGAAAATGAAAAATAAATTAAATGTGTACTGATACAAACAGACTTTAGGGAAAATAAGGGGTGGCTGAAAGATGTTAGTGGAAAATAAGTCTATCATTTAAACCAGAGGGCTGATGGGAGTCAAGGCGGATGACCAGCTTAGTTTCCATGGTTTTTCTATGGTCAGAATCCCAGAAGCCCTGCTGAAGGACAAACAGAAAGGTCATTGGCACTGTGTTCCCTGGAGATAAAGTGGGATATAGTGGGTTTAGCAGTATCACCATTCCTGACTGCTCTGTAATGCTCCCTGAAATGGTCAGCAAGGTGCCTACCAGTCTCTCCGATGTAAATAGCTATACACTTCCTGAAAAGAACACAATATACCACATTAGTGGAGGTGTAGTTTGCTTTATATATTTCTAATCTAAATTTGGTTAATACCCTCCTTTTCCTGGGATCTGAGAGTTTTAGTAAATAGGATTCCAATCCATGTGCTGGTTTGATTTGTTTGTACCATCTGAATAATTTGAAGTTTTTAAGTTTCTCAATCATGTTTGACTTGTCTATATCCTGGAGTCTATTTTTAACCAAAGATGCAATTTCCTCCCAGGGATGCCAGAAGATATCCAACAGAATATGTCCTAAGCCATAAGGAAAAAAAAGTTTTAATTATTTTAATTGTTGATGATTCAAAGCCCAATGAAGAATATTTAATTTCTTCCTCCAGGCATTGTCTAGGTAACCTCATCTCATTTAAGAAAAATAGTTTTAAGACTGTGAGTATTTGTCTCTCAACAATTAATGTAGACAGTGAATATTGTCCCATTTCTAAATTTAAAAAAGCTGCAAGAACTGACCGTGGGACCATGAGAATGTATCTGTTTGTTTTATTGAATATTATTTCCAATTTATTTAGATCTGAAAGACCCCATATTTGTGCTGTGTATAGTGAGCTTGATTTAATTTTGTCCTCTAATACCTGTAAGATGTCTTTCACAGAAGTTCATCCCATTTTTGTATTAAATATTCTAAATGCATTGAAGGACATCTTTGTTTTATTGCATATGAGATTTGTATGGTTTCTCCAACTGAGATTTTCTGAAAACCTGACCACTAAATAATCATAATATGTAACCTGTTCCACCCTCCCTTTGTTAATCAATAGGGGGCAACCCTTTTTTCCTACGGTTTCCAAAAATCAATATCTTAGTTTTAGACATTTTCATTTTTGATTTGTGTTCTGTACATAGTCTAAAAAGATGTTCAAGCTTTCTCTGGAGTCCCAAAGCAGAAGTGGAAGTCAATACCAGGTCATCTGCATACGCCAGGCAGTCTACCCTGGTGTTCCATATTTTGGAAGCATGAAAGTTCAGATTGTGAAGATTTATGAGAATCTCATTGATATAGGTATTAAAAAGAGTTGGTGCCAAAAGACAACCTTGATGAACCCGTAAATTAGTATGAAATATTGAGGTTGTATGTCCATATTGATCGTACTGTACCTGAGAGTTTGACATAGACCACCAGCTAGCAGCATGGATTATACCAAAGAATTATTGGTTGAAATTATTAAAGCAGTACAGTTAGGTGACCTTGTACTGTAGTAATGGGTAACCTGAATTTTTCCAGGGATATAGTGGTACAATATGGATGGGAAAGGCATTGTTGAACAGGGTTTTATAGAAATATTTGTTAGTAATGGATTGGTACAATTAGTACTGTAGGGGAACCAACAAGAGGCATGAATAAATATGATTAAGAAATTACAAACACACAAATGGATTTATATGGGGTAAAAGCCAGGGAGTGTCTGGGTACAAGTGACCACAACATGGTAGAAAGGGATATAGGTGAGACAATAAAAAAAGTTATAATAAGGCTGACTTTTATACTATTGAACAAAAGTTTGCAGAGTGGGATTGAAAAAAGGAATGTATGTGGTTATCAGTTGAGTCCTTTTGGTTGACATTTAAATATAAATTATTGGACATAGAAATTAATCTAGTTCCAGGTAAAAAGTGACATAATAAAAAAGGGTGAATTGTCATTATGGTTAACAGGCAATGTGTACAAACAAATTAAGAGAAAAGGACAGCATACTGGAAAGCCAAAAAAAAGTTATATAAATATCCAGACTTTTAACCTACAACAAAGGAAAGCAAAAAAATTATTAAAAGGAAGAGAAACAGAACTGAATTCAAAATAGCCCACACAAAAGACAATCATAAAGCATTCTTTGCTTATGTAAATAATAACAGAACAAGTCATACAGTAGGGCCAATAATAAAAGAGGGGATTAATATATCAGATAATAAAAGAGGGGATTCATATATCAGACTTGAGCTACTGTAGATTGAAAATATCATTAATGGGAACCTTTGTAGCATATTTAACAATTTGGCAGAGGGTATCACAAAGGTCCAGAATGAGAATGACTCCCACTGTCACCCTTTTCTAAAAATGACATTACTCATGAATTAAAAAAAGTCAGTCCTAATAAAGTCACAGGCCCTGATTATTTACATAAAATGTTCATATAAATAAGGGATATGCAGCGGTTCAGTGTGTGATAATGCATTTATCTTGTACAGTTTCCAGTGGCCTCAAGTAACCTCACAAGTGCCGAAGGCACGAGTGAGAATTACGAAGGTCACTAAACAAAGATAATGCATTATCACACACTGAACCACTGCATATTCCATTTATGCAACAGGTTTAGATGTTGTGTGAACATTTTGATTTTGGTAGGTGTAAATAATTTGTCAAAAAAGGGAAAAGAAAATAGAATTTTATGCTGTTTTTTGCTAATTATAAAAAAACAAAATGGTATCTATATATGAAACACCACTCATTTTGTAGATATTTTTGAGCTGAACATTTTTCGTGCTCACAGTACCATGCTATCATTTTTTGTTTTAAAGTTATTTATATTTGTTTGTCAAAAAAGTGAACAAAAAATTACATTTTCTTCTGTTTTCTTGCTAACCATATACAATATACAGGGTTTATATAAATGAAACATTATTCATTTTGTAGATAATTTTGTGCTGAACAATTTTCGTGCTCACAGTACCATATTATTTTTTCGTTTTAAGTTATTGACATTTAAATATGGTTAGTACTGGTTCTGAGGCCGAACATTCTAAATGAATTCTGGAGAGAACTGTGTAGATAAATGAGCTAGTGATGTAGTTACTGTGTGGATAAATGGGTGATGATGTAGTTACTATGTGGATAAATAAATTTATTACCATAGTAGTGAAGATAAATGGTTTTATTCTACAGTATTTATCCTGACCCCTGTTGCATAAATGATTTTTATAGGGATCCAAGGTAATGGTTGCTTGCTTGGAATTTAGGTCCAACTTCACTGAGGCATCCCACGAGTATGTATAAAATGTTCAAGGTTGTGGGAAATAAATGGAATCGTCACACAATATTTATAAAAAATGAATTTATTAATCCACAAAGTATCATTTGAATGTTGCCTTGATGTTTACACCTTTCAGCAGTGCTTTTTCAAAGGGTCTTTTATACATTCTGCTATTTAGAAACCCCAAAAAATTAATTTATCATTTAAAATTTATATTGGTTTATATAACGTATATTCTCTCTTAAATAAAGCTATTGATTCATTACCAATGTGCTCTGTGAATTATTTATAGTTTTCCTTGTTATTTTCTATCAGTGTAATATGCCTTTAAATTTGTAAAAACATATTTTGACATATTATTTGAATCCTGCTGTCTCATATGTTTAAAATTTCAAATACATTCTAACATTATTAAGTGAGTACCATATGGTAAGCTAATGTCAATATCACACAGTTTCATATCTTTTTAACAGCATTTTTTGTCTTTTCTATTCTGCAACAAAATCATATAAACATTGTATTTTCATGAACAACTTCTTATGCTTGTACATGAACTTCTATATAGCATTGCTGCTCCTTGTAAATTTTTTGTTAACAAGACAAATTTTAAAAACAAGTAAATATCTAGACAAAAAAGAAGAAAAATCCACTTCATTTCAACACCTGCTTATTAGCCTGACTGACCCTGTTACTGAGCGTCTGCATGGAACATCAGCAGTTAGTGTGTAGTACTTATTCTGTTGCCTGTAAAACATTGAATACATCCCTGATAACTTTGCTGTGCTCTTTTGAAGCATTTATACTACTTTAAAAAATCTTTTTAAATCTTGTTTCTGTAAGAGTTTACAACTTACTTTCTGTTGTGTGTACTGTGCTTCTCAATGGCCGCTCCATTTGTTTGAAACTGCTTGTGTTCAAAATGGGGCTCTGTGTCATCTTGAGCCTGCTCATCCACATGAAGGAGAGCTTCCAGTCACTCCAGCATGCTCATCGTGCATTAACAGTTGCTTAGCAACTGTTACGTGGCAGCAAGTTGTTCAGTTCTGCCGCTGGGATGGGTGGGCTCTTATTAAGTGGAATTTCTAGTCTTTTTTTAATTTTTTGATGATTAGTAACTCATTCAATTGCCCTGTAATTCTTTTTTTTTAATTTTTTGTGATATTTTACCAGCATGTGTGTATTCCTTGTGCAAACAACTATTCATGTACCTAGTGGGTACTGTGTGGGTGCCCTAGCAAGTTATATGCATTAGCATCAATGTATCTGTCCAAAAACTTTCGTATCTTTTTCAGTTACAGGTCTCATCAATCCAAACTTAAAGAGTTTATTTTATGAAGGAATGGAGGTCTTTTTTATTATTAGTTAGAGAGAGCAGGAAAGGGGAAAAAATGGGGAGAGGGGCTTTAACTATTCTTTATGGTTTCTTTTAAATTTATTTTTCTTTATTTATACTTTTTGTGCCACACCTCTCTCCGCTGGGCCATCCGCCCAGTCACGGACCCCTCAGCTGCGGCATCCCCACATTAGCTGTGCTCCAGGGACCTGCTGGATTACCCCCCAGGGTGGAGATGTGGCACCCTCCCCTTAAGGTGCCACGAACAACAGAGTAGGGTGGGAACCAGCCTGGGGAGCTGATCACAGCCGAGAGGAGGGCATCATAGAGGCGGAGAGAGGCAGGTTAGGTTTTTCCTTTCTGGAGGGTGGGAGCGTTAATGGCGCCTCGTCCGTCCTGCCCTTTGTGATCTTGCTGGCGCCATATGCATGAGGCTGTCCTGGCTCCACCAGGTGTTCCCTGCACCGGGTGACATCACACCTCCCCGGAGAAGGAGCAGTGCAGTCGGATGCTTGATTCCTCTCCTCCTGGCCGGCCCTCTGACGACCTGAGTTCATTCCCGAACCTGGTCGCTGATGTCACAAGCGGAAAAAACTACCACTGTGCCGGCAGGCCAGCTTAAATCTTTCTTTACTTTTTGCTATATAATTGCCCTTATAATTAAGACCAAGCTTTTTTGTTTTCTTGATTAGTTTTGTTTATTTGGTTGTACATTTGTTAGGTATTGTTAGTGCCCCATTCCAGTATTGCTATCAACTACTCTTCCCAGCATGCTTGCTAGTTTACATCCATGTTCATACCAGTGTCTTGTTCTAAGCATTTTAACATATAAATCCACTTCATTTCTTGTCTATCTAATTTGTTTTGATAGTCCTCTCCTCTTACAGGGGGTGTCACTGCTTCCAGTCCCCAAAATCTTAACAATGTACCGGTGTGGCAAGCTTCCTTAAAATACATTGCCCCACTGGCCCGGTGATGCTGAGGGTTGAGACTCTGGACACCACACCTCATGCCATGCTGGTGTCCTGAGTTCAGGAGCAAGCTCGGGTGCCAGGGGTCGGCAGGGGAGGGACTGGATCGAATGCCTAAGGGCTGCTCTCTGATTCCAAGGGGAGGGCATTGGGGTGCCAGTGCTCTGGCAGCCCCTGGTGAAGATCAGGGGTGTCACAGTAGCAGGGCAGCATGTAACAGCATGCCCGATGCTGGCAGGGTTGCTTTGCACCAAGTGTCAGGGGTGTGTACATGCAGGGGGGGTGAGGTTGGGAGAACAAGGGAAAAACCTGGCTCAAGGGATAGGCGACGGCACATATCCTCCATGCCCAATGCCAAGTTTGTCTCAGCCGGCCCCAGCGATCCTCCACCCAGGCCCCACCTGCATGCCAGAGTCTGCTTCATAAGGAGCCCAAGGTAAGGAGTCAGGCTATCCTCCCCAGGCGGGTTAAAGTGGGGGTGCTGGCTGCAGGGGGGGGAGAGAGGGGGCTTAGGCCACAGTGATCCTCAGGCAGGGCAGTACGGGGATAGGCTGACTGAGAGAGTTCCCCCAAGTTGTGAAGGAGTGAAAGAGAGTTGAAAAAAAAATACATTGCCACTTGTGAGGTTTCATTGTGTCTCCTAATATCACTCTTATGTTCTTGTATGCATGTCTTAAGGTGTCTGGTTGTCTGTCCCACATAAAGTTTATCGCAGGGGCACTGCAACACATATATAACCCACTGTGTCTGTCAGTTTATTGGTTCCTTGATATTAAATACTTCATTTGTGTGGGAGTGTTTAAATTTGTTTTTTTTGGATGTATGTCCACACACTAAACATTTACCACAGGGTGTCATTCCTGCCTGTAGTGGTCCTAGAAGCAATTGTTCTCCCTGTTTTGGAGGTATTGAAAATTGTGATTTTATGAGTTTATCTTTGATTTTGTTTACTTTTTTGGCTGCCACAATTGGGTTTCTTACCAATACTGGTACACTTTGGTTGTCTGTACTTACCAGTGCCAATGTTTGTGTAATATGTTTTTAATTTCTGGTAACTTGTGATTAAATTTGGTGGCAAATACTATGTTTTTGTCTCTAGCTGTGGCCTCTCTGGCCATCAGTAGGGCCTCTCTTCTCTTGTTCAGTATTTTGTTGTCCACTTTTTTAAGTATTTGCTGTCCATATCTTCTTGAATTTGAATTTTTGCAACATTTCTTGTTTATTTTTTTCATATTCTAGATCTGAAGAACAATTTCGTCTGACTCTTATTAGTTGAGAGTATGGTATACTCTACTTTAGTTTAAAGTCATGAAAATCCTTACCATGCAGTAAGGTATTTCTGTCTGTTTTTTTTTTCCTAAACAGCGTTGTCTTTAATTTTCCTTCCAATCTGAATATCAATAAGTTCAGATATGAAATTTGTTTGTCATGATATTCCACAGTGCATTTTATACTGTTGTCATTTTGGTCCAGTTCTTCATGAAACTGTTTAAGTTCTGTATCAGTAACTGTCCATGTCGGGAGAACATTGTCTATATAACATTGCCAAGTCCTGATTTTGACAAAAATATTATAATTTCTATCTAGAACATATTTCTTTCAAAATCAGACATGTATGCATTGGCATACACAGGGGCCATCGTACACCCCATTGCTGTTCCTCGTGCTTGTGAATAAAAATCATTATCAAATTCAAAATAGTTTTTCTGTAATACAGGCTCTGCCATTTCTTGTAGAACTCTGGTTTTTGGTTTATGTGGTTCCTCTCTTTTGTCCAATATTTTACCCATTGCTTCAAATCCCTCTTGATGTGGGATTGAGGTGTATAAGTCAGCCACATCCATTGTGGCTAACAAACATGCCTCCAAAAAACCTTCCCTCGAAATCTGTTGCAAAATATTAACCATGTGTCCTGGATCTTGAACATAAGTCTCAGTGTGTTCTATTAAAGGTTGAAGGTGCATGTTAATGTACTGTGAGAGAGGTTCTAATAATGAGCCTGTGGCTGAGACTATGAGCCTGCCAGGTGGATTTTGGCTGTTCTTATGTACCTGGGGAATGGCACAGAATGTGGGAACTCTGGGGTATTTATTCATCAATAAATCCCCTTCCCAGTCTTCTATCCAGCCCATCACTGTCAGTTCTTCTATTGTGTCCATTACGTTCTTTTGAACTCATTAGTTGGATCATTTCTTAGTCGTTTGTAATTAATTTCATTTTCTAATAATTTGTCACGCATTCTTTTGTACTGTTGTCTTTCCATTATCACAATTCCTCCACCATTGTCTGCCTGTTCTATGATTAAGGACTTGTCATTTTCTAACTTATTTAAGGCTTGCCTCTGTCATGTAATTACATTATCATATTTTGGGTGTCTATATTGCTGCTGCTTAAATAACTGGTTAATGTCTTTCTGTACCTGTGTACAATATATTTCAATCCTATGGTTCCTGCTTATAGGCAAACTGTATTTGGATTTGGCCTGTAAAGTTTTTTTTACTTCTTGCTCATATTCTTTGCTTTTGTCCATGATATTTGTTGATGCTGCAAACATATTTTTCAGCCTTAGGTTTCTAAAAAAACTTTTGGAGGTTCACTTGTAATCCAAAAAGGTCCACTGGACTAGTCGGGGCAAATGACAAGCCTAAAGATAGAACCTGTATTTCTTCTGAGTTTAAACTTTTATTACTTAAAGTAAAAATGGAAATTATCTTGAAAGAGTCTGGTAGTTGCCTCTGCCTCCTTGTTTTCTGTTTGTTTTTCCATTTTGTCCTCCTCCCCTTGTTCCCCTTCCATGTAACCCCCATGGCTCCCTGCCTCCCTGGTGTTGCTGTTAAACAGTTTGGTCTCTTAAGAGGTAACAAGCTTCTTGTTCTGTCTGATTGGAAGTATTTGGTGTTTCTTGTCCCTTGTCTAAAAAAGGACCTTCCCTTTGTTCTGTATGTAAGTTGTTCCTCGTGTAACTATTTTCATCATCAAAACTAAGGTCTGAATGTTATTGTTTATTTTGGTTAGTTTTATTTTTGAGCACAAATTTTTTATAAGTGTAGACTCTATTGTCTCTATAGTCATTCGTGTCTCTTTGAAGCTTCCTTATTTTTTGTTGTTTTAAGCACTTTTCATATTCTTGTAGTTTTTGTTTCATTGATTCTAGGTTTACTTTAAACTGGTCATCTTCTTCTGTTTTGAGTTTTAAGGCTTCCTCTACCACAGTCATTTCCTTATTTAAGGTTTCTCATTCCTCAATTATCACTTCTATTAATGAGTACAAGAAATCTGTAGAGGCCCAGTTTCTTATCCTGTCCCAATTATGATTGCGTTTTGCTGAGTTAATACCTTTATTAGGTTCTACTGCTATTCTGAGGCCTCTTGGAATTCTGTTATAGTCAATGTATTTTGTAAGAGTGAGGCCATGCCACTCTACTCTGCAATTCTTAAACTTCAGGTTCCTATTTTTTGTGTTAAGTGCTTTGTGTTATCCCATATTTGTTCTGATAGGTCCCTGTCCCCTCTCATAGTCATGAATAGTTTTTTCCTTTCTTCCTCAGAAAAACTAACAAAATGAATGTTTTGTTGAACACTTGCAACCGTATCATTGAAGGCCTCCATTCCTGTGGCCTGCAAGTTTCTTATAGCAAGATAAATTTTAAAGGAATATACAGAAAAATAAAGGAAAACACTTCTTTAGTAACTAACTATACAGTAGCCTTTGGTGATACAAATATAGCCTATATTTATGTGGAAAAAACAATAAACAATACCAACTGGTTTTAAACTCATGTTGTTCTTATCAACTTGTAATGCCTTTTTGAAGGCTTCAACCAATGTCTTGGATGTTCAACTGATCCTCTAGGTGGATTTTTAGCAATGCTTCATAAAATGTTCTTATAAGTGGTTTTTATAGGCATCCAAGGTAATGGTTGTTTGCTAGGAATTTAAGTCCAACTTCCCTGAGGTGTTGCACAAGTATGTATAAAATGTTTGAGATTGTGGGAAGTAAATGGAATCTTCACACGATATCCATAAAAAAATGAATTTATTAATCCACAAAGTATCATTTGAATGCTGCCCTGATGTTTCACACGTTTCAGCAGTGCTTTTTCAAAGGACCTCTTATACAATCTGCAACTTAGAAATATTTTTTTTTTATTTATCATTTTAAATTTATATTTGTATTGGTTTATATAACTTATATTCTACCTTAAATAAAGCTATTGATTTATTACCAATGTGCTTTGTGAATTCTTTCTAGTTTTTCTTGTTATTTTCTATTGACATAATATGCCTTTAAATCTGTAAAAACATATTTTGACATATTATTTGAATCCTGC
Source organism: Neoceratodus forsteri (assembly GCA_016271365.2). Classification (NCBI taxonomy): domain Eukaryota; kingdom Metazoa; phylum Chordata; order Ceratodontiformes; family Ceratodontidae; genus Neoceratodus; species Neoceratodus forsteri. The sequence continues at coordinate 601,617,276 of CM057459.1, forward strand.
TGTCTTATATGTTTAAAGTTTCAAATAAATTTTAACATTAAGTGAATACCTTATGATAAGCTAATGCCAAATATCACACAGTTTCATATCTTTTAACAGCATTTTTTGCCTTTTCCATTCTGCAACAAAATCATATAAACATTGTATTTTCTTAAACAATTTCTTATGCTCGTAAATTAACTTCTATATAGCACTGCTGCTCCTTCTCAAGTTTTTGTTCGCTAGGTAAACTTTAAAAACAAGTAAATATCTAGACAAAAAAGAAGAAAAATCTACTTCATTTCAACACCTGCTTATTAGCCTGACTGACCCTGTTACTGAGCGTCTCCATGGAACATCAGTAGTTTGTATGTAGTACTTCATATTCTGTTGCCTGTAAAATGCTAACTACATCCCTGCTAATTGTGCTGTGCTCTTTTGAAGCTTTTATACTACTTTCAAAAATCCTTTGAAATTGTGTTTCTGTAAGAGTTTACAACTTACTTTCTGTTGTGTGTACTGTACTTCTCAATGGCTACTCTGTTTGCTTGAGACTGCGTGTGTTCCTGCTCCCTCTAACAAATAATAAAAAAGACCTCCAGTCCTTCATAAAATAAACTCTTAGTTTGTATTGATGTCACCTGTAACTGAAAAAGATACAAAAGACTTTGTACAGATACATTTATGCTAACGCATATCATTTGATAGGGCACCCACACCGTACCGACTAGGTACTGTACATGAACAGTTGATTGCATAAGAATCACACACATGCTCATATCACAAAAAAATAAAATAAGAATTACAGGGCAATTAAATAAGTTACTAATCTTCCAAGAAATAAAAAATAGAAATTCCACTTAATAAGAGCCAGCTCGTCCCAGCAGCAGATCTGAACAACTTGCTGCCACATAACAGTTGCTAAAAACTGTTAATGCACGATGAGGGCATGAAAGCAAGAGGAAGCTCTCACTCACGTGGATAAGTGGGCTCAAGAGGACACAGAGCCCTGTTTTGAACATACGCAGTTTCAAACAGAGAGGCCATTGAGAAGCACAATGCACACAACAAAAAGTAAGTTGTAAACTCTTACAGAAAGGAGATTTAACAGAATTTTTGAAAGTAGTATAAATGCTTCAAAAGAGCACAGCAAAGTTAGCAGGGATGTATTTAATGTTTTACAGGCAACAGAATATGAAGTATTACATACAAACTGCTGATGTTCCATGGAGACGCTCAATAACAGGGTAATAAGCAGGTGTTATAATGAAGTGGATGTTTCTTCTTTTTTGTCTAGATATTTACTTGTTTTTAAAGTGTGTCTTGTTAACAAAAAATTGAGAAGGAGCAGCAACGTATATAGATGTTCATTTACAAGCATAAGAAGTTGTTTATGAAAATACGATGTTTATATGATTTTGTTGCAGAACAGAAAAGACAAAAAATGCTGTTAAAAAGATGAAACTGCATGACACTGGCATTAGCTTATCATAAGGTATTCACTTAATAATGTTAAAATTTATTGTTAACTTTAAACATATGAGACAACAGGAATGGATATCATACCCTATGACCACTGTGGAGCACTCTTTTACAAGGCCTGGGTCTAGGACATAGGATATTGCCAAACATGCTGGTCCATAAACAACCTACAAGCCCAACTCCAGGAGGCATGGGCAACAATATCCCACCTAAACCAGGAACTATGCCAGATCACAAGGACTTTGAAACAGCCCCGGCACCACCAGTACCCTAGCACTAACCCTCTACCACAGAGGACAGGTCATCCAGAGGGGTTGGCAAGTAGTGCAAAGGGGCAAAGCTTACCACCGCAAGGCTCAACAAGTAGGCAGCTCTCAAGAGGCAGTTATGCAGCTGCATAATAGGTTTGCCCCGCTGGCAAGGATGCACAACCAACCAGGTGACTGCTGAAGTCAGAGAACTAGGGCTCAGCATCACCAACCTGGCATCCCTCTAAAAACAATAGGGAATCATGAAGAAGGTACCCACATGTTATTGAGCCAGAGAAGGATGAGCCCTCTTACTTGGGCCAGGGGGAAGGAGTGCAGTGGCACCAAACACTTTGTCAGGACATAACTAGTAGGGCAAACCCTCCCACCAAAGGAAAGAAGAAACTGATTATTGTGGGGGACTCTATGATATGTGGGATCAAATCACAGTTAAATGAGACCAACCAAATGGAGACAGTGGTAAGATGTCTCCCTGTGACCACAGCAAAAAGGGATGCAGGGTGCATAGAAAGCTGCATCAGAAAGGAGTGGGATATCAAGGCCATCATCGTTCACACAGAAACTAACGATATTGTGAACCATTCCATCGAACAGGCTAAGGTGCATATCTCAAATCTAGGGGATAGACTCATCTCTTTTTCATCCACCTTGGCCTTCTCTGAGGTACTCCCAGTATGGGAGAAGGTAAAAGGCCAAGGAAAGGTTAGGGAAGTCAAAATAACAGAACTGAACTCTCGGTTCCACACTTGGTGCTCAGAAAAGGGCCACACCTTCATTGGCAACTGGAAACATTTCTGGGAAAGGACATACTTTAAATTTGATGCCCTTCACCACAACAGGGAGGGGGTAAGGGCATTAGGGCAAACATTTGACATATTCATGGTGACTTTAAACTAGAGGATGGGGTGGTGGTGACCAGATGGGAGCAGGAATATAGAACCCTAGTCACCACCACCCCCAGAGTCTTGTAACAGTGCCTATCATCAATCACATAGACATAAACAACAGGAAACAAAGGATCAAGGATGCCGGAATCTAGAAGGCAATGATGACCAATGCCCGGAGTCTGGCTAGCAAAATCCCAGAACTCTCAGCCACAATAGCAGATGCAGTAATGGACTGGGTCATAGTCACAGAAACATGGCTAAATGAGAGCCATGAATGGGATGTTGCAATCCCAGGTTACAAAATATTCAGGAAAGACAGAAAAGGACATAGGGTGGGGGGGTGCATTATATATAAGGTAGGACATAAAAGCTATGGAGGTCAAAAGGCCCAAGATGAACCTGAGGTACTCTGGGTCACTCTTGAACTGGGCTCATGCTCGGCCCTCAAACTAGGAGTGATATACAGGCCTCCCTCACAAGGTGCAGAAGAAGACAAAACAATGCTTGAAAACATACTAAAGATGGATGAAAAAGGAGATGTCATGCTGATGGGGGACTTCAACCTCCCAGATATGGACCGGAAACTCCTGCACAGCATCCACAACTAGAAGCACAAATTTCCTAAACACCTTGGGAGGGGCTGGACTTAATCAGCTTGTCACAGCCCCCACTAGAGAAAACACAGTCCTGGACCTGGTGCTCACAAACAGTGTTAAGGTCCAGGTGGTGGAGGCAGAGGTGGGGTGCCATCTGGGGTCAAGTGACCACAAATCTGTCTGGGTCACGGTCAAAAAGGCCAAGGAAACAAACCATACTAAGACACAGGTCATAGACTTCAGAAGAACAGACTTCAATCAGATAAGAACATGCTTTAGGGATATCCTCAAGAAGAAGGCATAAAGAGGGGTAGAGGAATGTTGGATAAACATAAGAGAAGCACTAGCAGAGGTTGCTGCAAAATACTCCAGGCTACTCAGTAAGATGAAGAAAAAAAGAAATCCACTATGGTTCACAAAAGAGGTGGCAGCTGCAATGAAGGAAAAGAGACTAGCATTCCAAAGATACAAGGGCTCAAACAGTGAAATAGATAGGGAGGCATACAAGTGCAGCTTGAAGGAAGCAGGGAGGGTGATCAGAAAAGAAATGGCACAGACTGAGGAAGACATAGCACAGGGGGTTAAAGGAGGCAACAAGATCTTCTTTAGGTACATAAGCAACAAAAGGAAAAACAAAGGAGGCATTGTCAGGTTCATAAGCAGGGATGGGAAGAGGGTAGAAGAAGACAGTGAAAAGGCAGAAGTTTTAAATGAGTACTTCTGCTCAGTCTTTACTAAGGAGGCACCTGGTAATGGAACCACCCCAAAGGGGGACAGAAATCACCTAGGGAGAATGGACACAAGCCCATTCACAATAGAGAGGGTAAGGACAGAATTAAAAAAAATAAAGGTAGATAAAGCCATGGGGCCAGTTGGAGTCCACCTACACATAGTGAGGGAACTTAGTGATGAATTGGCAGCACCACTAGCGGATCTTTTTAGCAGATCCTTGAGAGAAGGGACAGTTCCCCAGGACTGGAAAAGAGCAATAATGGCCCCATACACAAGAGTGGTAGAAGCAAGGAGACAGGAAACTACAGCCCCGTCAGCCTCATCTCAGTGGTGGGTAAGATGATGGAGTCACTGCTCAAAGAAAGGATACTAGCATCCTGGAGTAATCTGGACAACTGGATGCCAAGCAGCATGGCTTCACAATGGGAAGGTCCTGCCAGACTAACTTGATTGAATTATTTGACTCAGTTACTAGGACAGTACCGGGGGGAGCTGTTGATGTTATCTACCTTGACTTTAGAAAGGCCTTTGACTCTGTACCACACAGAAGGCTGCTAAACAAACTTGACCATACAGGAGTGGGGCAGGAAGCAGTAGCATGAGTGAGTAGCTGGCTTGAACACAGAACTCAATCCGTGACAGTAAATGGGGCAGCATCAGGGGATAGGGAAGTGACAAGCAGGGTGCCACAGGGGTCCGTCCTTAGACCATTACTCTTTAATATCTTCATCAGAGATATCACAGAGGAGTTGAGCTGGAAGGTGTGCCTCTTTATAGATGACACACAGCTCTGCAACAGGGTGGACACAGCAGATTGGGTAGAGCAAATGAAACGTGACTTACTCAGGTTGGAACATTGGTCCAACTTGTTGCAGTTAAAATTCAACGTGAAAAAGTGCAAAGTTATGCATCTGGGCTGAAGCAACCCAGAGACAGACTACTACTTGGGAGGGGGGAAGCTAGCAACCACCTATCAGGAGATGGATCTAGGGGTTATCATATCAGACAATTTGAAGTGAAGCAGACAATGCAAAAAGGCAGAAAAGAAGGTCAGCAGGATGCTGGGATGCATAGGAAGGAGCATCACAAGTAGAAAAAAGGAGGTGATCCTGCCACTGTACAGGTCCCTGGTGAGACCCCACCTTGAGTACTGCATCCAGTTCTGGAGATTCTATCTCAGGAAAGACATAGATAGATTGCAGACAGTACAGAGGAGGGCAAAAAAAAAAAAATAATACACAGTCCTCATAGGTTGCCATATGAAAGCAGGTTACAGGAACTCAGCTTGTACTCCTTGGAATAACACAGGGATAGAGGGGACATGATTGAGACATTCAAGTTTCTGAAGGGTATAAACAGTCTCCACTGAGGAGCTCTTTATGGTCAATAGCACCAGTAGGACAAGAGGACATGAGATGAAATTGAGGGGAGGAAGATGATTCAGGGGCAACATGAGAAGGTTTTTCTTCACAGAAAGAGTGGCTGACCCATGGAATGGTCTGCTGGCTGGAGCCATTGACTCCAAAAGAGTAGGGGAATTCAAAGCAGCTTGGAACAGACACAAGGGGATTGTCTCGCAGAAATCCTAAAGAGGGGGTAGGGCTCAGGGCAGACTAGATGAATCTTTGGTCCCCTTCTGCCATCAGTTTCTATACTTCTAAATAATATGTCAAAATATGTTTTTACAGATGTAAAGGCATATTACGCTGATAGAAAATAACTAGGAAACTAGAAAGAATTCACAGAGCACATTGATAATAAATCAATAGCTTTATTTAAAGGAGAATATAAGTTATATAAATCAATACAAATATAAATTTAAAATGATAAATTAAAAAAATGTGTTTCTAAATTGCAGAATGTATAAGAGGCCCTTTAAAAAAAGCACTGCTGAAAGGTGCAAAATGTCAGGGCAACATTCAAATGATACTTTGTGGATTAATAAATTCATTTTTTATGGATATCATGTAAAGATTCCATTTGCTTCCCACAACCTGATTATTTACACCTCAGAATGCTAAAAGAAATGGTAGCTGCCATAGCTGAATATATTACTGTTCTTTGTAAAAGGCCACTTGAGAAGAGGGTGGAGCCAGATGACTGGAGATCAGCAATACTAGTCCCGATCCATAAGACGAGAAATAGGTGAACAGTAGAAAATTATAGACTGGTAAATTGGGTAATAATATTGCATAAGGTTATGGAATCACTAATCGAATAAAGATGTAATGATGAAATAAACAAGAAAGAACTAGTAAACAGCAAACAACATGGATCCAAGGGAGGTACTGTAACATAGAAACATAGAATCTGTTGGCACATAAGGACCATACAGCCCACCTAGTCTGCCCATTTCCCTACTTCATTTGGCAATCCCTACTCTTATCTGGACTGCCTGTACCCTGCTCTGCTGTACAGCAGGGTGTCTTTATGCTTATCCCATGCACTTTTGAATCCCTGTACTGTTTTCACTTCCACCACCTCTGCTGGTAGGCTGTTCCATGGATCCATTTACCCTCTCTGTGAAAAAAATACTTCCTAGCATTCCCCCTAAACCTCTGTCCCTCCAGCCTCATGTTATGTCCCCTTGTCCTTGTGCACTTTCTTCTCTGAAACATGCTCCCCTCTTGTACCCTGTTTATTCCTCTAAGACATTTGCAAGTCTATCATATCCCCCCTCTCCTCCTTCTCTCTTCCAGTGAATAGATGTTTAGTTCCTTGAGCATTTCCTCATAAGGCTTGTGGTGCAGTCCATGTATCATTTTCAAGTCCACTGTTTTTTGGGTTTTGCCAGAAAACCCGGTAAAATTCCAGAATTTGGACTGCCTGACCACCGGCAAAAACAAAGATTTCATGGAATCTGGCATTTTTTACCAGATTAGTAAATCTACAAAAATAGTTTTTTCATATAATTGCTTCCTGTACCATTTTCAGTTTGCTGTATTTATTTGCTCTGTATACTAAGCCTTCTTTTATTCCGGTTATTTATACATATGCAGAAAGAATGATAGTAGAATCCTGCTAAAATCCAAAAATTGGAGTAACAATCACCAGTGCAATTCCGGAATCTCAAGTCTTGAAAATGGAATTTCATTGTTTTAATCACTGTAAATCGGTGGCCTTGATCATTTTTGTTGCTCTTCTCTGGACTGCTTCCATTCTGTCTATGTCCTGCGGTCTCCAGAATTGGACACAGTATTCCAGATGAGGCCTCACCAGTGATCTATACAGTTGCATCACCACTTCACTCCTCCTACTAATTATGCCCCTTCCTAGATAGATAGATAGATAGATAGATAGATAGATAGATAGATAGATAGATAGATAGACAGACAGACAGACAGACAGACAGACAGACAGATAAATAACATTTTTTATTTTTTATCAGGAGATGGCTTTTAGGACTGTAAACCCTATTTTACAAAGTTGTCCTGAGTAGAAGCATATGGTTACATAGAGTACAAACTTTGGTTACAACAAACTCATAACACACCTTTGAGTGAAAACTAGACAAAACAATTGTGCAAATAGGAGCACAGAATACACAAATACACATAATATTTTATCACCCCCCCCCCAACAAATCACATTTCCCTTAACCATGACACACATTTAGGAAAAGGAAAACAAAACAATTGTACAATTGAAATGTAAGATTCACATATTGCTTTTTGTCCGCCCTTCCCCATCCATCTTTAGACACTGTGTTGTTTTAAATCTAACATTTCATATAAGCAGTATATACCTAAATATGATCATTGACAGATCCCACCCACCTCCCAACCCACCCACCATTATAACTTAATTATTTATAGGCAGTGTTTACCAAGGGACGTAACCTTACAAAAGGGGCCAATACAGGATCATATTAGAACTATGTACCTGTATCAGAACAGAACATTCATCCTTCAAAATGGTCTCTAAACTTCATTTAAAATAGCCTACATTTTTTGCAGTTCAAGTCTCTGGTGCTCTCATTTCAAATCTTTGATAAGTAAAATCTTTTTTGCATCCTACTATATATATATATATATATATATATATATATATATTCTCAAAAGGAATATCAAGACATCTATGTCTTAAGTCTCTTAAATTATATTTTTTGAGAGTTTGTTTTTTATAGGTTTTTTCTAAGTTAGGGTCTCCAAATTCTACATATGCCCTTAATCCTATAGACTTTTTTCTTTGAATATCTAGGGAATCCCAATTTAGTTGTTGCAGAAGACTATAGTGATGGATGGGTAGTGTAATGACATTTTAGGACAAACCAAGCCATTTTATAAGTTTTGTCCAATTTACTTAATACAGTCTTATTGGCATATTGGTAAACAACACTACCATATTCTAATACAGGTAATAACAGCTGTTGTACTGCCCTTTTCCTCATTTCTTTGGGCAGTATTGATATTTTTCTTCTGAGTACACCTAGTCTGACATTTACTTTTCCTATGGCACTGGTCACATGCTCTTTAAACATTAATTTATTATCTATTAGCATCCCGAGGTACTTATAAGATGTTACCTCTTCTAATTTTTGTTTGTCCAAGGTGCAGATGGCTAGATTTGTATTTTTTACATTAATTTTACCTCTGAAATCAAAAATCATTACCTGAGTTTTTTTCTTACTTAGTACCATTTTAGAATGTAGGAGCCAGTGCTGCCAGATATCAAAGTCAGACTGGAGGACACTCTGCAAACTATTATTATCTTTTGCTCTTCCTATTATGGTCATATCATTGGCATAAAGGTAAATCTTACTACTTCTAATTAGTTGTGGAAGTGGATTTATGTATATGAGAAACAAAAGGGGGCCCAGGATTGAACCCTGGGGCACCCCCCTATTTATCGACTCTCAATCCAATAAAATTCCATCAACACATAACCTGCAGTGTACATCCTGTTAAATATCACAACACCCATGTCTGCATCAGTTCAGACATGCCAACCAGTGCCAGCTGTTGTGCCAAGATGTTATAGTTAACCAAATCAAAGGCCTTTGAGAGGTTGATGAACACTGCGCTGACCGACTCCCCTGCCTCCAGCCCATTTGCCACTGTGTCAACTAAATCTACAAGGGCGATGTCCATCGACCTCCCCATCATTAAGCCCACTTGGCTTTCAGTTAGCTATTTATACTTTCCAAAATATTCATATATTTGGGTACAAACTAATCCTTCAAAGATATTCAAGATGGTAGACAATAATGCTACTGGGCGATAAGTTGTTAGATTTTCTCCCCCCACTTTAAAAATTAGAATAACCTTTGCACTTTTTCAGAATTCAGGAAAGATGTTTTGTTGTAAACTTGCATTGAATAAGCTGGTTAAAATTGGGGTTATTTGTTCTATTGAGTATTTTAAGAATTTTATTTCAACTGAATCGGGCCCTGTTGCCTTTTGTGAGTTTAATTTATTGATATGACATTGCACCTCCTTCAATTTGATAGTTCGAAAATATAATTTAGGCAGTTTGTTATCAAAATTTGGTTCCTTGTTAATATTTTGTTGAATGGTAGTAACATCATTTACTGATCTATCTATTTTTATATCTGGGAGATGACAAAAATAATAATTTAAACTATTTACTACTTGATGGGTTGACTGTTCCATTCCCCTTTCATCTTTTAAGGAGATATTTAATTCTTTTTTGGTATTTCCTTCTAGTTGCTTTATAAGCTTCCAATAATGGACAGAATTTTGTGTCTGATTTATTTTGTTCTGATAATACTTTTTTCTGCCCTTTTGTATTATGCTGTTACACTTATTTCTTATTTTCTCAAATAAGTCCCAATCTTCTATTTTTAGAGTTCAATTTGCCTTTTTCCAGATCATGTCCTTCCATCTTATTTGCATTTTAATTTTCTCATCAACCCATGGGTGATGTTGACCTCGCTCTTTCAATTGTTTAAAAGGGGCATTTCTATCACAAAACTTTATAAAAGTCTTAGTAAACTCTCTTATAGCCAAATCAACATCTGTTATTAGATTTGTACATGCCCAATTTACTTGCCCTAGTTGTTGCTGAAAAGAGTTTTGTTGAAATTTTTAAAATCCCTTATAAGTTTATGTTTTGGTGGGTTTACAATTTCACTTTTATATTCTAATTTGCATTCTACTGTAAGTAATAGTGATCCCCCAAATTTGGTGACCCTACTTTATGATCCAGTAATTTAATTCCTCCAGATTTAAAGATCAGGTCCAGGATGTTTCCATGACTTGAATATGAGCTTTTATGTGTTGGGGTATTTACTATTTGTGTAAGTCCTAATGGTTGGAATTTGGTTTGTAATTTTAAACTTCCTATGCACCCCAGCATTCTGTTTGCCTTTCCCACTGCTTTTTTGCATTGTTTGGCTGACTTCGGGTCATCAGATATGATAGCCCCCAGGTCTCTCTCTCCGGATATGTGGTGGTTAGAACCTGCCCCCCCATCCTGTATTCCTCTCTTGGGTTTCTGTATCCCAGGTACATTATCTTGCACTTCTTAGAGCTGAAACACAACTGTCAAACCCTGACCATTCCTCAAGCAGTCTTAGGTCATTACTCATTTTATATAGCCCCTCCTGTGTGTCAACTCTGTTACAGATCTTGGTGTCATCTGCAAACAGGCATACTTTCCCCTTCAGTCCACCTGCAATGTCGCTTCTGAAGACATTGAATAGAACTGGACCCAGAACTGATCCCTGTGGGACCCCGCTGGTCACTTCCCCTTCTGATTTTATGCCATTTACTACCAACATCTGGGTCCTGCCATTTAGCCTCTTTCCAACCCATTTTACCACTTTACAGCCCACACCAAGATTCCCCAATTTGTTAAGCAACCTTCTATGAGGAACAGTGTTGAAGGCCTTACTCAAATCCAGGTAGGCGACATCCACTGCCCCTTCCTGATCCATCACCCTGGTTACCCAGTCAAATAAATTAATAAGATTAGTCTGACAGGACCTACTCTCAGTGAATCCATGCTGCCTTGGGTCTTTTGCACCACTTGACTCCAGGAACTTCACTATCCTCTCCATAAGCAGGGAATCCATCAGCTTCTCCACCACTGAGGTAAGGTTTACAGGTCAATAATTGCCTGCCTTCTCCCTACTTCCAGTATTGTACAGGGGGACCACTTCAGCTCTCCTACAGTCCCCAGGTACCTCCCCAATTTCTAGTGATTGGTTGAAGAGGGTTGTCAGCGGACGTGCTAGGATTTCCCTGAGTTCCTTCTACACGCTAGGGTGAATCCCATAAGGCCCCATTGCCTTGTCTGTCTTTACTTTTCCTAGTTCCTCCAAGACTCTATCCACCATAAATGGGCTGGTATACACCTCTCCCCCCTGTACATCTTTCCTCGTGAGTCTTGGCCCCTCCCCTGCTTCTTCCTTGGCAAATACTGAGCAAAAATATTTGTTCAGTATCTCAGCTTTTTCAAGGTCATCCTCCATCCACCCACCCTCTCCCTTCATTAGCCTAACAATACAATTTCTGGTCTTCCTCCTCTCGCTAATATAATAGAAGAAGGTCTTGTCCTCCTTCTTAATAGCCTTTTCTCTTCCTTCTCCTGTTCTTGCCTTAACCCCTCTGACAGCTTTCCCAGCTTCTCTCTGCTTCTCAAGATATTTCAGCCTGTCTTCTTCTTTCTGTGTCTCTTTGTATTTCCTGACTGCCTTACTTTTTTCTTACATTTTCTCAGTTACAAGTTAGAGAACCACAGTGGCCACTTCTTTCTTTTGCTTTTGCTAAGCAATCTGACACATTGACTTGTCACTCCTGCTATGGATCTCTTGAGCCTAAGCCACTGTTCTTCTACCTCTCCCCTCATATCTTCTACTGCCAGGGCAATTTTGAGCTGTTCCCCCACCTCCATGAAGTTGGCCATCCAGAAATCTAGGATCTTAATCTTCGAATGGCTTTCTTCTGCCAACATGTTGACTCTAAATCACACAGTTCTGTTGTCTCTGCTACCAAGGGGACTGCCCACCTCAACATCCATGATTCTGTCCCTGTTTGTCAGCACTAAGTCTAGTACAGCCTGCTCCCTGGTGGGCTCAACCACCAGCTGTCTTAGGTTTGCCCCATACATGGTAGACATGAGGTCCCTGCTCCTTGATGTACTTGCACTCTGAGTATTCCAATCTGCATCCAGCATGTTTAAGTCACCCATTAGTAGTACTTCCCCTTTGGCTTCTGTATTATGGATGGCATCCACTAAAACTGGATCTATATCCTCCCCCTGTGCGGGAGGCCTGTAAACTACTCCAGCATGGATGGTTATTTTGTTCCCCAACTCCAGAGTGACCCACAATGCCTCTGCTTCTTCCCTGGATCCATGAGCCTCTGCAGTTTTAATCCCTTCATTTACATACATACCAACCCCTCCTTCCCTCTTCCCCTCCCTATCCTTTCAAAAAAGTGTATACCCTGGTATGGGTGTATCCCCAGTCATGGTTCCCTGCAAACCATGTCTCCATAATAGCCACACTGTCCTGGTTTGTCTGCCATCAGTGCCATTAGGTCTGGGATTTTGTTTCCCAGATTGTGGGTATTTGTGCACATGACCTTCTACTCTGTGTACTCCCTTAATGTTTCTTGTGTATTGGTCTTTGCCCTGCACCACATTAGTGATGTACTGAACCTTCTGTTCTCTTCCCCATTGTAACCATGGTAGTTTTATGGTTAGATATTCTACTAGTTATTGGGTCCTCACTGCTTTCAGTTATGTCCTGTAAGGGGGGGCTATGCTAATCCCCTTGACTGTCTATGCCTTCCCCCTTGACAAGTTTAAATGATCACTAAGGATGCACTTAAACTTCTCAGAGAGGCTACTTTTGCCTCCCCTGGATAGATGCAGGCCATCTGGAGAATATAGTCCTTCATCCCTCCAGGTGAGGTTCCAGTCCCCAATGAAGCCATACCCCACCTCTCCACACCAATGCTTAAGTCATTTGTTGAATTCAATGATGCAGATGTCCCTCACTTCCCCATTGCCATGGACAGGTAACACCTCCAAGAAGGTGACAGAGTGTGCTGCTTGCCCAAGACTCCTCCCCAGCTCCCTGAACTCTTCCTACATCTACCCCCCTCTCTCTAACCAGGTCATTAGTCCACAAGTGAATAATGATGTCCAGCTTCCCCCTCCTTGCTACTGCACCTGCAATCCTAAGGATTCACTTCTGAACTGTGCCTCCAGGTAGGTACATTGCCTCCCTCTCACAATTGCTACCTGATCCCAGCTCAATCCCCCAGACAATGGAGTCCCCAATCAGGATTTGCTTCCTCCTCCTGTGTGTTCTCCTTGTATCTGCCCTTGGGGTTCCATCCTGGATGACCCCCTCAACCCCCATGGTGTTCACTTCTGGAGATGTTGCACAATCTCCATGCTGTGCCATGATGGCATACAAGTTGTGAAGTGCCACCAGCTGAGGGATATGCCTTTGGCTGCCTCCCTCACCCTCCCTGAGTCCACTGAGGTCCATCCTTCCTTCCTTCTTGACAACCTCTGAGGAAGTGGTGGTGGACATGGTGGTTGGTCTTTGTATGGGGGAAGGTCACCTGTATCCCCACCCACACTGCTCAGAGTTTAGCTACCTCCTCCCTCAACACAGAGAGGTGCCTGTAGATAGGACAGCACCACAGTGTCCAGAAGGACTTTCTGAACACTGCTGCCTGACATCTGCTGCAAAGCACCACACCCATCATCTTCCTTCTACTATCCTTGCCCTAACTGTCCCTTATAGCACTGTACCCTCTGCTGCTCTTTTCTTGTATACCATGTCCAGTGCTCAGCTATGTATATTTGTACTGTCAATAATCTTTAGTGGTATAATGTATCAAGGAATGTAGATTTATGTCAGGGTTTGGTGTGTGTCTATGTTGTGTACTGAAATAAGATGGCTAACAGTGTGTTTATGCAGTAAGCTGGTACCATATGATGTCACAGGTTAACGGTATAAAGGAAGTGATGTGCTAGGGGTTGGTGGGATGTAGGGTTGGGTAGATCTTGTATAGCCAGCCTCTTAGCATTCTATAATAGGGTCAGTGCTAGTTTAGATAGGAATACACCAGTTAACATTATATACTTGGACTTCCAGAAGGCCTTTGATAAGGTCTCCCAAAAAGTCCTTATAAATAAAATGAAAATATAGAAACATAGACTTTGATGGCAGATGAGGACCACTTGGCCCACCTAGTGTGCCCATTTCCCTACTTACAGGATAAGCTGCAGATCCTAGTTAACCAACATACTATTTCTTCCTACCCCCCACAAGAACTGTCTTATGTCTGTCCCATGCATTCTTGAATTCTCCCACAGTTTTAGACCCTACAACCTCCTTAGAAAGGCTGTTCCATGTGTCCACCACCCTCTCTGTGAAAAAAATACTTCCTCACATTGCCCCTGAGCAATTTAATATCAAGGATTATTGTCAAACTAATTAGCTGTCTTGAAGCATGTTTATTTGGTAAAAACAATTATGTAAGGATGAACAGAGTTACGTCAAAAAAAGGGCAGGGTGACAAGTGAAATTCCACAGGAGTCAGTTATGTGACAATGGTTATTTTAATTTTTCATTAATAATATGCCCATTGATATGCTCAGTTGTACAATAAAATTTACAGACAACATCAAAAGCAGATGTGAGGTGGATATAATAGAGAAACAAAATACAATGGCCCATGATCTGCACAGTATTGATAAATGGGCAAGAAATAATAAAATGGTATTCAACAAAGAGAAGCACATGGCATTACACATAGGAAAGGATAACCCATTAATGTAATACGCATTGGGAGGGACAATCCTAAAAAAGGTCAGTACAGAAAGATATCTGGGGGTGATCATAAATAAAAACTTACCTCATGAGAATTATTATAATACAATTGCTCTAAAGGCAAATTGGCTAATAGGATGCTCAAGATCTTTTATAAATTGAGGGGAAAATGTCACCATGCCACTGCACAGGACATACATATGACCATACTTGGACAACAGCAGCCCCTTTCTCAGTACTCATTTATAGAAGGATTTCAGAATCTTGGAATGAGTTCAGCATAGAGTGACTAAGATGATTCCTGGATTGCTGGATTTAACATTCAATGAGAGGATTAAAAACTGTGGATTGTTCACCTTGAAGGAAAGAAGAAAAAGAGGTAATTCACACCCATTATACAAACTAATAAAGCATGGTGATGTGATGGAGGAGTTAGGACTTAGACTAAGTACTAGAGAAATTTCACTAGAATCTCTTAATAAGCAGATCAAGTTGCAGAAGATCTATGAAAATGACAGGCACCATGTTTTCACCTAGCACACTGTAAGGTGTTGGAATGTACTACCAATGTAGGTGGTAGACTCTGAAACATTTAATGCTTTTAAAAACAGTGTGGATAGGTTTATTTGGATGTAGGGTTGGAACAGTAGGTTTCACATGGAGTGGGGATACTGACAGATTGGGAGAACTTGCCTTTTCTGTCTAGAGAAAATTATAGAAGTATGCAAAAATATGTTATTTTCCTTTAATTATGTTGTTGGTAGGTAGAATATGTGAGTTTGTTTACAAAGGCCAAGTGCCTTTGAGGGAACCTAGGAAAAGCATCATTGTGAAGAAATATATGCCTTGTTGTGGGTTTGTGTTTAAAAGTTGGAACTTTTTTATTGTAATGGGAAAAGGCTTGCTTTTCATTTAATTGGGCTGTTACTACTGTAGGTAGATAACAACAGATTAGTTTCAATCTGTGATATACCAGAGATTAATGAATGGCCAGGTAACATGTTTAGACTGAAGAATTTGCTTGTGTTCAGAAGGATTCTGAAGCCAATTTTATAAATTTTAATAAGACTTGAGGTACTTCTATTTCACCATAAAGTATCTCAGAGGATAAAAGACTGTTTATCTCTCTAATGTGAGGTGAAACAGTTTACTTATCTTGGGGTGCAGATAATGAAAGAGAATTGCAAACTCTTTTATGCTAATTTTAGACCACTTAGCAAACAGATCAAAGAGGATATCAATACTTACAGCTAGTAATTTTTGTTTCTGAAGTTTGAGTGGTTGACAGTTGCTGACAGAGATTCCATTAATCTCAGATTAATATGTACATATATAGCCTATTTACATGCAACAGAATCCCTTACAACAACTCTGTCATGGAATGCTCAGCTCATCATGAAAGAGCATCCCATGCCAGCTTTTAATGTCTACCATTACTCAGCCGGCTTAACAAGATTGGTAGTCAAAGGAACCAATCTCATTGTTTTGAGCCACACTA
The DNA here is from genome assembly GCA_016271365.2 of Neoceratodus forsteri. Lineage (NCBI taxonomy): Eukaryota > Metazoa > Chordata > Ceratodontiformes > Ceratodontidae > Neoceratodus > Neoceratodus forsteri. Next base: position 601,633,478 of record CM057459.1, read on the forward strand.
ACAGTAAATTTAAGTTGAAATAAAAAGAAAATATCAGTAACCACTTTCAAAAATGTCTTTTTTTAATTTTGTTTGCTCAACCACAGTAGACTTATTCTACACAGTCCTGTAAAATCCATAGCAACCTCTTGCATTAACTATGATTGTCATTTCCCCTATACTGCAGTATTGTCATTGCAAAATGGCATTTTTCTTAGTACACCCAGTCACTGTCATGACAACTGTTACCTGACCACCACAGAAAGTGCACAAGTCCTATATTGCTGTGGTCTGGAAGTGCTCAGGCTGCCTTGGCAACAACAGAACTACTGTTCTTTTGACCATCCCAGAAGAACCCTCACAAAAAAGGGGCATAGGACAGCAGTCAAAATTAAAACCATATTAAATGCTGCTTATGATGATCAAAGGTTTGTGCTATAATGAACATACATAGCTTTTGTATTGCAATCATGCTGTCTGCCACACAAAATGCAATCTTTGAATCTAAAAGAAGCTACTAGGACTGTGCCATAGAATTCAACTCATTACATGGAATCAGAACATCAGCCATTGTTCCAACATGCAAACAGCAGATGGAATATTTTACAGCAGCTATGCATGTATCATTTTATGACTATTCAATGGCTATTTGATTATTAGGTTTTATTGTTATTTTATTTTAGTTGTTTTTGTTAGGGTTGATTATGTTGACTGGCTGATTTTATTAGCTTTTCAGGTTATGAATGTGTAGTGATTTCTGTTGCTCTCTTTGTACATTGTACAGCACTCAGAGCCCATCTGAAAATGAGCACTCTATACTGTAAATAAAACTTTGCTTGGTTGCTTTCAAAAAACAAGGTAATAATGTAATATAAAAAGTCAACCTTTTTGTTTTTGGGGGTGGGGGGTATTGCTATAAAGTGATAAGGTACTCCCAGGTGTTACATTAACCATACGTTAATCACCCCCTAGGGTAATGTGGCACTTGGCTTCACCTTGTGCCACACAATTAACATATAGTTACTGTAATCCCTGGTTGTACCATATTGCTTAAGTGGTCTTTAATGCATTTACAGTATCACTGTGTGCATGAATAGAAATGGTTACTTTAAACATTCTCCCTAATGTTTTATATATATTTCAGAGTATGCCGGTGCCCATTTCCTGGACACAGTCTACTAAATGGCATAGAATGTTGACTTACTTTGTATGGTCAGGGGGGGGAAATGAGTAAAACTCAACTTACTACAGACATAGATACTGAAAGGGATAGGGTGTCTCCTAATCTGGAGTTATATTATTTGGCAGCACATTTGAGGCTTATACTGCTATGGTCTGTCCCTTCCTACCATGCCAAATGGAAGGAGATAGAGAATATAGAAGAAGCTTAACCTCCTTTAGGAACATGTATCTTTGACTCCTGGAATAATCAACCCTACTTTAACTTCACCACCAGAATAATCAACCCTATTCAAACTCATAATTACTAACAATGGATGCTGCATGAAAAATGGGTCATAGGGTGGTAAATATGTTTAAATTGGCTTGTACTTGCGTGTCCTTTGGTAGGTGAAGTGAGATCAGGATTTCACCACTGCCATGGTAGATAAACATTTTTTTTTACAGTTAGAAGGGACAGGACTTTGTTGACCCATTAATGGATTTCTCAGGGAAAGGTTTATCTTTTTGATCAGCAACAATAATTTTGATAGAAAACCAGAATACTTTTTTACATTCCACGTAGTCAACTGAACTGGGGTGTGATGGTTTTCACAGAATATTGGAGGAAATGAGGCAAAGAAAGATCCCAACACTATCATGTATTCTGGTCTTGCCCTAAACTTGGCCAATCTTGGACAGAGATGTAATGACTGTTGAAAGATCTGTTCACTGTACGTACTTCACCTACACTATCGTTCAATTTGCAAATGTTGGGTAATCCAGGAGGGTATAAAGGGGAAAGGCACAATTTGTCTTAGGAAAATCTTTATACCTACAGCTAATAAGGCCAAAACCAGGATGTGGCTCCAGCAGGAACCTCTACTGGTAGAAAATTGGGAGGAAGTGACTGGTGAAATTTATAAAATGGAGCCAATAAGGCTTTGCTTCCAACCCAAAATTCAAGGGATCCTTCACAGTGGGGAGAGATAGATCCCATTATGTCCATTAGCAAAAGCATGATAGTTTTCAATTGTGTCTTGTGTCCTGGACATTGGGGATTTTGAGACTAAATGGGGCCTGATGATCCCTAGCACACTTTATTTAGGTGAGAGATCAAGAGCACAGGACATTATTATACCTGTCCTCCAGTATCATAGATTTTTCTTTAACAGTCAGATAATTGGTTCCAGTTTTGGCCTTCTTTAGTCCAATTGCATTTCATCCCATTTGTTCTGTACATACCTACCCATTTATGTTAGTGCTTGTGTTACCTGCATAATTTCATGATAAATTAAAAAGAGTATTTAATCTGCATGTTACACAGTACTTTAAACAATTGAAATTAGATCTGAGGTGCATGTATTACTCAATATTCTTTATTTAAAATAATAATGTTTATATGTACCACTAAATTGTGTTGTTTGCCTCAAAGATCACAGAGTCACAACATCCCAAGGGAAACAGCATGATACCATTTTAATCTCAGTTCAATTAGCCGGCCCATCGGCGCAGTGGTTGGCTTTCTGTTTGCGATGCCGGTGACCCAGGTTTGGGAATGGACCTGGGTCATCAGAGGGCTGGCTGGGGAGAGAAGTATTGAGCATCCCTAGGACTGCTCTCCTTCTCTGGGAGGGAGGGGGGTTGAGTGCTCAGCGCACAAGTGGCACCCAGTGGAGGCTGGGTTCACCGCAATGCACCAACACCAGCAAAACTTCAGGGCAGGGTGGACGCCGGCCATTATTGCACATCCCCACCCTGCTTACAGGGGGAAAAATGCTGCTGGCTCATCTCCATGGCGCCCTTCCCTCTGGGCCCCAATTAGCCTCTGGTACCAGCTCTCCTGACCAGATACTTGTAGCACAGAGCTGGTAGCAGAACAGCTCCATGACCCCACCCTCTGGGGGCAAGCCAGTGGTGACTGTGGAGAGCTAGGTTATTGCCAGAGGTGGAGGTACAGAGGGGCCATGACCAAGGGCTAAGTTACCGACGACTCAGCAGGAAAAAAGCATAGTAAATAAAAAAAATCTTAGTTCAGTTTTCTTCCTGCTAAAAACAGGGTTTACCTATACCGAATCAACAACACTGTTGTCGAGGTTTAGCATAGTGAGATCGCCAATGTCAAAAGGTGAAATTTCGCCTGTCTGACATTGGTGTGTTTCTCTGCGTCCCACAACCCCCACGTCTCCATTTCTATAGATTACCAACTCTGAGTAGGAGTTGATTTGAAGGGGGAAGAAACATGGTGAAAGGGCAGAATTTCACCCTCTGATCCCTCACAGCAAAAATCTCGAAACCTGTCAAGATTGTCGCTGTGAGGAATTTCACCATAAAGGTTTCGCTGTTCAGTCAGCACACCTAAAAACAGATAGACTGAAAGGCTTGGTGCCTAAAAATGAATCTTGTTGCTACCAATTTATAGCTTACTTATTCTAAGAAAAAAGTTTCTTAAAAGACTGGGGTAGAAATAGGAACTAAGGGAATACACTAGACCTTTATTAATGTCTAAATCCATTTGTAAACACAAATTGTAGATGCGTGTCTCACTCCTAGAATTTTGCGCATAAAAAACATGAGACTGCACAATTCCCATATTCTTTTTCACTTTACAGTATGGTCAGTTTCTTAAAACATATAATACCTGTCTGTTTCTTTAATAAAAATACATTTTATTTCCATATTCAGATATAACCATATACCCACACCATTGCACTGTTCATATTTTTAAGGTTCATAGGTAGTTTTTATTAGTCCATCCAAAATGTATGTCATTCAAGCACTGCTTAGCAACATCATTCTTCAAAATGTGATACAATACTGCAGTAAGCAGAAAGCTAGATGTTCAGCAAGTTGTTTCTGACAGAAAGTAGTGTGTCATTTAAACAGAGCAAGTAAGTGTGGTTACAAATAAAGTGCTAAGTGCAAACAGTGTTAATATTAGAAAAAACTCCATCTGGGATAGTGTATATGGAACTTATTAAAAGGTAAAAAAAATCCATGGAGGACAAGTCAAAATGTAATTTTCCAAGAGAAACATAGTATAGCACACTGATGCGGAAGGAGAAACATTACTCCTTTTAAAGGTTGAAACACAATTCAATTCAAGCAGTGATACTCTGGACTAAAAGTCTCCATTCATTTAAAAAAAATATTTTTATACAGTATATAAAAGCACATGGCTCAGGAATCACCATCTCCATTCAAAATATTAACGGTGGGAAAAGCCTACTTCCAGATTCCCTGCCAGGACTGCTTTCAGCAATCAAATTTTTTTTTTCTTTTTTAAAATAATTGTATTTTGAAGTGTCATCCAATCTTCTTCTATTATTGTGCTTATTATAATGTTTACTTTGTTTCTCCAACCATTGTTTATTGTCTCAGTCTAATCAATGTAACTCTGTATCTTTAACTGTCAACTCACTGTGCATACAAACAAAGGTTCATCCCAGGCTAGTATAATAATTTGTTTTAATAGAGGTAGCTAGTCCAAAAACACCTTTTAAATGTAATTCTCCTATGCAATTCTTTAGAGACCAAAAATGTCAGTGAATAAGGTTTAAGCAATTAGATTTTGTTGCTACATTTTCTAACGGACAAGCGAGAGCTGGGGCTCATCACATAGCTGGTGTCTAAAGAGTTTGCAAGTAAGTTAATTCAAACAGAATAATGTATGCACTTATCTGAAGATTGAAGATGTGTCCACAGAGAGCAAAAACACCAGATGAATATCAAAGTTAATGTTTGTAAACAAGATGAATAGCCACGGCGGTGTTCAGCTCAAGCAGCAGCAGCTGTGCACACAAAGTGCATAATGGGCATCATGTTGATGTTTCGGGTAGACCCCTTCATTGGATCAATAGGTAGTCTGCATTTGCCCCATTTAAATTTAAAAAGTGTGACATGCGCAGAGAAAAAAGAAAGGGTGTTAGTGCCTTAGATGACCCACTTAAATATGCATGCATTCCAGTGGAAATGAACATAAAAAGCTATTCATACAGACTTAATTAACCAAACCCATGATCATTCGGGTGGAACACTTATCCCAATTCTTTTAACAGACTCAAAGATTCAAAATATAAAAATTACATGTCTCTCTAAAAGAGGTGGAAGACCTACTGCTGCAACTGGACACCAGAAAGGGAGCAGGCTTCGACTTCATAGAGCCATACTATCTGAAATGTGCCTACCATGTGCTTGCAGTGCCAATCACTCACCTATTCAACATGTCACTCTCCCAGGGTTGCCTCCCCCAATGGAAAATAGCCCATGTCATCCCTCTATTAAAAGCAGGTGACCCCTGTGATTTAAATAATTACAGACCGATCTCCCTCCTCCCCATCCTGTCTAAATTACTGGAAAAATTAATGTGTGGCCAGCTAGGGGTATACTTAGAATCCAGAAGCCTATTAAACCCAGTTCAGTCTGGATTCCGAGCAAAGCACAGCACCATAACAGCCCTAGCTAAGGTGACCAATGATCGGCTCCCAGATCTTGACAACAAGAAGCATGTCTGTACCATTTTCTTGGATCTTAGTAAGGCATTTGACACAGTCAATCACAGCCTGTTTCTTTTCTCCCTAAGCACCTTAGGCCTGGACCATAAATCTATGTGCTGGTTTGCAGACTACCTCGGAGAATGGAAACAGCAGGTTAAAGCTGAAGGTGATCTTTCTCAATTAAAACCTATGCTGAGAGGCGTGCCCCAGGGCTCTATCCTTGGTCCCCTCCTCTTTGCAGTCTAGATTAACAACATCAATGACCCCATCAAAAAGCCAACATCCACTTATTCGTGGATGACACTATATACTATACTTAGATACGTCACGCGAGAAGCAGCCATTAAAGACTTAAGCTGAATTTAACCTTCTACAATACCAGCTCATAAAAGCTTTTGCTCAATGTGAAAAAGGCAAAGCCATGCTCTTCTCCCCCTCCTTGCATGTGGCAATTCCTGCTGGATGGGGGGCTACCCCATAAATTACCAGTGTTCTTGGAGAAACACAAGAGTATGTAGCTAAAATTCAAATATCTAGGAGTTTGGCTCAATCATAAACTTTCCTTCGCCAACCATCTTAAAGAACTACAGAAGAAACTAAGCCAAAGATTATAATTATTCTATAGAATTAACCACCTGCTCATAAAGGAGGCCAAGATTCAACTGGTTCAAGCTACCTTCCTATCTTTAATAGATTATGCAGACCTGCTCTACAGCCACTGCATTGCCTCTGCACTGCCTAAGTTGGACACCCTCTACCACAGAGCTATCAGGTTCATTACTGGCCTTCCACTTTCCACACACCTCTGCTCCCTGTACTCATCATTAGGCTGGACTTCCCTTCACTATAGGAGGAATAGAATCACTACCCTATGGGCCTTCAGAGCAGTTACCAACAAGCTCCCCTCATATGTCTCAGATTGTATTCCCCGGAGTGTGTTAGGCACCTACACTCTAAGGAACTATTCCCTAATTGCCCTCCGAGTTCAAGGGTCAACACTCATTTCTGCAAAGCTGCTCTTAGAGTCTCTTTACCCACATTGTGGAATGGTTTACAAAGGAACTTGAAGCTGAGATGCCCTGTTAGCATGAATATCTTCAAGACGCTCTACGATCGCTACATGAAAGCACCTTGCAAATGTTTTCCTCACCGCTAGCCCACTAATTCCGCAACTCCCCCTTTCCATCCTGACGCTCACCATGTTTCTACTCCTGGCTCTCACTCTTTCCCTATTAACTCTTCCTGCTGCACCCACCCTTCTCTGTCCTCTCCAGCCTAGCTAAAGTCCCACCCCATCCATAGTAGTGTCCCAATTATCTACCCCTCCTCCGTCATTATCATAATAAACAAGTACATGACAGCCATCGTCACTTTCTGTGGTTTTAGCCCAATTTTTCCCCCAGTCTTCAGTAATATATCCCTCCTCTTCTTTACCTCTCTAACCTGCCACCCCATACACAGCCTCTTTCCCCTATATGTGTAGTTGCCGGCTGCCTCACTCAAAAGATCTCTGCTTATAAGCCCTGTATGACTATGGTTGATTGTCTGCTGACTTCTTCAATTGTTTTTTTAATTTATTTCAGCCTTGTAATGTACTGTATACACTGTATATACTTTTTCTTCCTTGTATATTATTGCTTTTTGTATACCTGCTTCTGTACTGTACTTTGATGTATTCATGAACAGGTTCTCCTTGCAAATGAGCCTTGCTCAATGGTGCCCGCCTGGATAAATAAAGATTTTGATTGATTGATTGATTGACATATAGAATACATATATTGACCAATGAAAACAAAATATTACACTATGCTGAGGGGGGAAGGGAGGAGACTACAAACATAAGAGAGGATAGCAACTCAGTAACCAATTTCTGATATTAAAAAGCATTGAAAAGAATATATACTGGGGGTCCATGGCCAATCAGCAACCAAGATGGTTACTTAGATTAACAGCTCTCTGAGTCCAGAGCTTAGAACCCGACATTTACCTGCAAAAAGGCAACCTCAAGGAGAAAACTCTACACTAACGACAATCGGAAGTGATTTCCTACCTCCAACTTGGAAAATAAGAGTGTACGATGCAAGACCACTGAGATATTGTTTCCTACAGTCAGAAGAGCCACACCTTCCAGACCGCATGGCACACTCCGCTAAAGAAAATGAAGAACCTTCTATCACGGAAATGTTTGCATCAATCTTACACAGTATAGATGCTCTCACCTTAGCCTTCAATACATCTGCAAACTCTATCCAACAACTGGATGCTAGAATCGACAGGGCAGAACAAAAAGCAAAAGTTCAGGAAGATGTGCTTCAAGGTCATTGTGTGACAGTGAGGGAGCAGGCTGCACACATGCGCCAGCTGCATGATAAGTTGGACGACTTAGAAAATAGGAGCCTTCGCAACAACTTGTGGATCCTAGGGTTCCCAGAGGGTGTGAAGGGGGAAAAACTTTAATTTTCCTACAACAAGCACTTCCAGAAATATTAAAGCTCCCCTCTTCAACTAAAATTATGATCGAGTGGGTGCACAGCTCCCTACAGTCGAAACCTATCCAGGGTGATCTACCTAGACCAATAATCACCCGAATCCTAAATTTTGCAGAGAAGGAAGCTATCCAGGCCAGGCCTAGAGAATTGGGTACACTTCTTTGGCATGATCATAAAATTATGATCTTCCAGGACTACTTCAGCGACTTAGCGGCTAAGTGAAAGGCCTTCTCGAAGGTGCGCTGAAGATGATAAGCCCTGAAGATTCCCTTTCTTCTGTGCTACCTGGCCACATTAAAGCTCACAGTTAATGGCATCATACACCAATTTGCCAGTCCAGAGCCAGCCATGGCTTTTATTTCTACAACCTGGCCAACTGACACTGACCACATACAGCCAACGGCCTTTGGAAATGAACCTGATCAACGCCCTCAGCCATGGGGAGATGCCCTAAGAGCTTTACCGGAGACATCGCCCAAGATGCCTAGCAAACCACTGGAGGCACGTGGATCAAAGGTGAGCAACAGGCCACCAAAATCTCATCATTCTAAGTGAGAGCACCCCTAGGATCAGAGAAGCTCTCCTAGCAAAGATGTTCAGAACACCATTGACACTGAAGGAGAGGAAACATTGTATGTTAGCCCCTATTATTCAAAAAATTATTTCTCTCTCCTGGGGGACCAACTGGATGGAACTAGTCAGGAGGACATGGACACTCACCCGGTAACCTCTGAAGATGGAGATCCTGAAAACATATTTGACTCCTGGGCCTCGACTATGGACGTCGCTCAACTGGTATCGGTTCCAGACTTCCACACTGCAGCTCCCTCTTCTCCAATGGGCCGTGAGCCAGCACTCAGCACACCTGTAACACAGCCATCCATCAAAATAGAACACCCAGGTTGACCGAATTGCTGATTTAGATCAGTATCGAAGATTTTGTGTCTCAGGGAATACACGAAGGGAGGAGGGAGGACGAAAGGGGGAATAGTCAAATGGGGTAAGGGACACAGAACCCATACCTAACAAGGTGGAGCTTCTGACCAGGCTATCTCCTTTCATGCTTAGACATAAGATGGGCTGGGCCTTAGATGCCCCCAGGAGACACCTTACCTTGGAGAAATGTTTACTGTTTGTGATGTTGTGCACATTGTTAACTCATTAATGTTAAAAATTGCTTAAATGTTGCCATAAATCGGCCTGTTTATGCTCTCTAATCTGCGATGGCGACTACCATTTAGTTTCATTCTTCCTTATTAGACCTCCCAGTCCCCCCCCCGATAATGAAAGAATGGAGCTAAAATTACTGATCTGCTACTCCCACATAACCTGCTCCCTCCTCTCTCCTCCTTAATATCTCATACAAACTCCCTCCTTCCTCTGGCTAGTAGTTTAATACTTCCTACGGGCCCCACTATCCCTGGGTTTGGAGGTCTACTAGACACCCTCTTTCTCATGGACTCTGGACAGTGGCAGAGCAGCAAATTCTCAAGTTATTCTTGTGTGTTCTTATACTGTCCATCAAGAGTGTTGGAACATGGGGGAGTTTTCCTCTTGTAGCCGATACTCTTCTCCCACGCCTCGCAGATGCACCAGGATGTACCATTGGCTGGGGGCCCAGCTGGTTAAGTCCTTGTGCATTCTTTATTACTGTTTGGCTTGAAACAATATTGTATCTTTTTTTTTCTCTTTTTCTTCATAATTTATTTTATGACAACAGTTTTAACATACACGTGGAGTTAAGGTTCTCTTCTTTTGTAAGATTGCCGGAAGTATTTTGGAATAACCAGTGGCTATACTACTGGTCAGCTCTCTTTAACAATAACTCAGAGTCAGCATTCTCTTTTACCCCTTCTGGGAGGGACAGCTCTATAGGGGGTAAGTGAACCCCTCAGATACTTCACTTAGACCTCTCCATATAGAATTTCAGGGCCCCTTTCCTGCCCTTGCAGGAGCTCAAAACATCTCCTGTCCTTACATCTGTATATCAGGGCAACATGTCCGACATTGCATTCCATACTTGGAATGTTAGAGGGCTAAACTCCCCAATGAAGCGCAAAAAGATCCTGACCCACCTGAAATGGTTACACTTGAAAGTAACATTTCTTCAGGAAACTAAACTGTCAGGGGAGGATCATCAGTACATGTCCAAGGACTGGTTGGGCCAGCAAGTGCACTCGAATGCTACATCCAGGAAACATGGGGTTCTTATTCTCCTGCATAAATCTCTACCTTGGTCTCTTACCCAAACTCTCTCCAGCTCTGACGGTAGATGGGTAATGGCAACATCTGACACCCCTTCAGAGCTGATTACCCTCTGTAATCTCTATGCCCTCAATGAGGATTGCCTCCAGTTTTTCCATAATATTGCTGAGGTGTTAATGGAGTTTACCCCCCCAGACTGCCCCCTCCTTATAGGAGAAGACTTTAACTTAACGTTAATTCCATCTCTAGATAGAAATGATAAGGGCATGGAGTCTCACTTGAGGAGGGGGAAAGCAGTACATCAATTAATTACAGATCAAGGTCTGACAGACATCTGGAGAATCTTTCCTCCTAGGGCAAGGGATTATACTTTCCACTCAGAACTGTATGCCTCACATAGTAGATTAGATTTTTGGCTCGGTTCACCCACCATAATGACAAAAGTCCTGGATGTAAACATCCTCCCAAGGGTCATCTCAGATCATGCCCCAGTTCTACTCCTTATCCAGTAGGACCCTGTAACCCCCCAACCCCATCAATGGAGACTGGACCCCCTCCTAATGAGAGACCCAGACTTCATCCCCTGGGCCTGCAATGAAGCATCCCTCTTTTTGCAGAAAATCCCATCTCAGACACAATCACGAATAACACCTGGGAGGTATTTAAGGTCACAATGTGAGGTAGTATTATGGGCTTTGCTGCAGCTAAACATAGAGAAACAGAACAACATCTGGCTACACTTGAACAAAAACTGATAGCAGCTGAAGCTGCCTTCAAGGATATGCCATCCCCTTCCCCTAAATCTGCCACAGGTCAAACGATTCTGGGCTAAGGTTCAAAATCAACCAGCTCCTCAAAAGGAAAGCAGAAGTAGCAATTCTGTGCCTTAGGCATACATTTTGGGAGGGTGGTGGTAAGGGGGGGCAAGGTACTAGTGTACTAATTACGGAAACAGCAAACCAGTAGAAACAGCTCTGGCCTGAAAGATAAGCGACGGGTGCTGGCCACTACCCCGGAGAAGATTAGTGATGTCATGACCTCCTTCTATAGATCCCTTTACACCTCCACACATCAGGAGTCAATTAGAGGAACTCAGACATTTCTGGAGGTACTCTCTTTACCCAAACTGAACCCACAACAGGCCTTAGCACTGGATCTCCCTATTTCTAGTGAAGAGGTGAGTTCAGCTATTCGAGGTCTGAAGCTGGGGAAATCACCTATTAATGACGGCTACACAGCTGATTTTTACCAGGCTTTAGCCCCAGTGATTACACCAATACTCACTGAAGTTTTTCAAGAGATAGAGCTAAATGGCACCCTCGCTCCCTCCATGAGGAAAACTACCATTGTAGTTATCCCCAAAAAGAGAAAGGACTCTACAAACCTGTAGAATTATTGCCCAATATCTCTCGTCAACCTGGACAGCAGATTGTATGCCAAATTTTTGCATCCAGGTTGAGTCCCTTACTTCCAGATCTCATACACCCATCACAAGTGGACCTTATCCCTGACCATCACAGTTCAGACTACCTGAGAACTCTTATGAATCTCATACACCTTTCTAGAACCCTTCCCACACCAGCTGCGGCCATTGCAGTGGACTTCAAGAAGGCATTTGACTCTATCGAATGGACCTGTCTGTGCCAAGTCCTTACTCACTTGGGAATGGGTAACAATTTCCTTTCTCAGATACAAGCCATTTACACCTTCCCCTCACTAGAGTCAACACAAACTCTATCCTTTCTTCCCCATTCCTGTTGGAACGTGGGACAAGACAAGGATGCCCCCTTTCCCATCTTCTGTTTGTCCTGGCTGTTGAGCCATTGGCCAATGCTGTAAGAAGACACTCAGATATTATGGGAGTAACAGTGTGGGCTTCCACATACACCACTCTTATGTACACTGGTGACCTCCTCCTCCCTTTGGCAAATGCCCAGTGCTCCATACCCCCCTTGATTCACCTACTAAGCACCTTCTCTACATACTCTGGCCTTAAACTGAATCAAAGTAAGACAGAAATACTTGCCTGAACAGCCACTGTGATCAGCAGCTGGCAGAAGCATCAAATCTCCTCTGGGCCCCTTCAAGGAATCAACTTTTTAGGTATTCTCCTTACTCCAACACTCGACAATCTCTGACAGGCAAACATACAACCCCTTCTCTCCACTATCAAGACAGAATTTGACAGATGGAAACTTCTCAAGCTTACTCTGGCAGGGAAATTGCTGCCATAAAAATGGTTTCAGCCCCCAAGCTCTTCTATCTACTAATGCATACTCCCATTCCCCTACCTAAGCAGTGGTGTAAGCCCATAGACAAGCTTTTTGGAGACTTCCTCTGGGAGGGCACCAAGCCCAGATTCAGTCGCTCCAAGCTCAGGGCCCACTGGAAACAGGGGGGTTGGAATCTCCCCTGGATTGAAGGTTACTGACGAGCCTTTCTCCTGGCCCAAATTATTAAATGGATGTCTTCTCCCTTGCCTCTCACCCCACAGTGGATTGAAATCAAACTTGATATCACGGGGACTGTGCACCCATCCTCACTCCTTTACTCCAGTAAATACCCTAAGACAGCTCACCTTCACAAGATTCACCATGGGCCCACCTCACCGACGATAGAGGTGTCCAAGACTAACTGGTTTGCCACACATGCAAGGATGAAAATGGACTCTCTTCCATCTGCTCTCATCCCTCTCTTGCAAAATCCCTCGATCACTATAGGGGGCCGATGGGTTTGCTGGAGAAAGTGGGCAGCTTTGCACATTCACACACTTGGAGACATCACAGACCAGAACTCTATGACCCTTCACATGTTTCAGTCCCTCCAGCAGCTATGAGATATTCCACAGTCAGAGTTCTGGAGATACCTCCAACTCAGGGATGCACCCTGCCTACACCTGAATCCCCCCCCCCCAATACAAGGTAAACCATCAGCCATACAAACTTGGTTACAACACCCAAAGGGCCTTGCAGGGCACGTTTATGCCATACTAAGATATACGCTCCCCTCCCAATCTGAAGAAGCAAAGTATAAATGGGAAAAAATTATACACCACCCGATCCCATCTATGGCCTGGGAGCAAGCATGGAGAGATACACACATCTGGTTGAGAGATGCCAGGTCTAGAGTAATCCAAAGTAAGATCACTCATTCTTGGTACAACAGTCCAGTGGTTCTAGCCAAAGCTAAACTGCTGGAATCAGATAAATGTTGGAGGTGCCAAGGAGCAGGAGGTGATTTACTACACATTATGTGGTCATGTCCACAGATTAAGAAATTCTGGACTGAAATACAGGCTCTAGCATCCAAGGTTCTACACCAGCAGATACCCCTTAGTCCCCTTTTTTATCTCCTTGGAATTCGAGGGGACCTCCCAAAGTTAACCTTTCTTGAACTCAGATGGCTCACCCTATTGACCCGCCAAACAAAGAGAGCTCTGCTTTGTAAATGGAGATCCTCCATAGTCCCCACACTGACAGAAATCCTGGCCTCTCTTTCAGCTCTTGCCAAGTTAGACAGGCTTTCTCGCCTGCAAAACTACTAACTCTCCAAATTCAGACTCTGTCGGGCCACTTATCTGAGCTATGTTAACCCCCAGGAAAGCATAGGTTGAGTACTCCTTGCTGGCCTGCTATACACAGTGGGTATATACTCTTTCAATCGGAGTGCCGACAATAGCCCTTGCAAGGTAATTACACACATGTAACACTGCCAGGATAGGAATGATTTCCTAAGAATCCCATAATGCCTTCTCTGTCCAGGGTTCCAGTCACATTATCTAGGTATAATATAGTGCATAAGACCCCCATCAGATACATACAATAACTGTGGTTCTCTGTATAACCTGTATATATTTTTAAATGTATTTTTGCATGATATATGTTACTCCAGCTATCCAATAGATTCTATGGGAATATCTGCTTTTGTTCCAGACATACAGTACCTAAGACCTTGGTGAACATATACAAGCACAGAACTCTGCCCTTTCCCCGAAGTCTTGACGAGGGATTGGTCTGAATTAATATAGGATCCACTCGGTGTGCTTATGTACCGCAATGACTAATGGAGAAAGCTCCCTCCTGGTGAGTACATCTATAAGATAATGGTCTCTTTGAGACACTGAATAATAACAGTATAGCTCTTGTACCCTGTTTCTATCACTGTTGAAATAGAATATATGTATATGTATACTACCTCTTAGGTTACTTCTGTATAATGCTAGTTTGTTTGAAGTGGATCTATGTACCTGTATCTGACATGCTTATCTGAAAACCTAGGCCACAAGCTGTATATTTAGACATTTTTTCTGAAAATAATAAAATATTACAACAAAAACGTTATATACTTTACCTATAAACTAAACACAATGAGCCCTATGCATCCATGGGGCAGAGTGGTTATGCGCATATATCTGGGATTATAGCCACTCTGCACCCATTGTACCTTCTTGGGATGCTACAAAGGGGGACGTGCAGACTGGAGTGCCCAATCCCCAGGTCCGCAGTCCACACTGCATGGTGGCATGGCAACACTACGTGCCATGCACAAAGGCATGTAGTGCTGGCCATGGGGTGCAGGATATTCAAGGGAGAACCCTGCCATAAACCTCCTACATGCCCTACACACACCACTGTACACACACGCAGAACAGGGCGCGAACAGCCCACCAACCCTCTGGTGCCAAAGGATACAACTGCCCGGTGCCACCCACCCACCCCACCCCAGCACACAGTGGTGTGTCGGCCACCCTCCCTACCTAAACCTCTCACAGGGGCACCAGCACCTGGATGCTGCCCCACCAATAGCACCACCACATGTCCACCCCCCTGCTACCAGCGGTACTGTTCCACCACCTGACCTACCCCTTGTCTCTCTGCACAACTTTTGTGCCTTCAGAGGGCCAGCGGCATTGCCCTCCTCCCACCCACCACAGCCGCTGGTCCTCAGACATCTGTGAGGTGCACTGCTAAAGCACGCTGTGCTGTGTAAGGGATCCACAACTGGGCCCACGCCGGGCATCTGATTGGATGCTCAGCTGGGTCCCTGACTCTGCCCATGCCCACCCTGCATGGACCTGCATGCTGGGGGGGCAGGGCTGCAGACAGGTGGCCGGCGGTCATGAATGCTGCCTGTACACACCTCTCCACAGGTGCGGAGCTCTGTGGGTGGGTAACACACCTCTGATGCATATTACCCACCCATTGGTGCATGGGGGCCATTATTTTTATCTCAATCCAAAGGTGGAAGGGTTAGAAACACTTTTCTCAAAGATGCGCTATTATTGGCTTGATAATGAAACTGAACAAAACTATATTATGGTAGAGTAGCACTTTGAAGGTTAAAGGGTGAAATTTTGCACCTTAATAACTTTGCCACCATTCAACAGATTTGTCTGAAATTTGGGAGACATAGGGAAGCACTATAGACCTTATGATCTTCCAACTTTTGTACCAGTCAGATATACAGTTGCGGAGTTATTAAGCGACATCCGTGTGCACAATTACACTTTTTTGTTAATTTGTTGCTCGAGCCTACAGGTCGCATGGTTTGCACGACCGCTCTGAAAACTTCAGGGAACATGCGGCCAGGGTCTCCGATGTGCTTTTTGAAGATTTCATGACAAAATATTGAACGGTTCAAAAGTTATTCAAAAAACAAGTTCCCATTACAAGTCAATGGGAAAAGTTAACAAAAAGTTCAACACTTTTGCAAATGCACTTTTTAGTGTAGCAAATTACCCTAGTAGTGTCACAAATCTGCCATTTTTTTTCAGTTAGTGATCAGAAAAATGCATGGCATTTAAAATTGGGACCCACTAGGAACACAATTATTTTTGTGTTCACCTAGTCGGACCCTCAGGATGCTAGCCATGTCTTTATTTTGGGGTTAAATACACCAGAAATATGTTTATTTATTTTTTATTTTTTTATTTATTTGTTCTAGGATTACAAATACCTTTGAGCCAAGGCTCTTTTACAAAGGTTCCACGTCATTGGTACAATTGAGACAATCATAAGCAAAGATAACAGTTTATAAAATTAAAAAAAAGAACAACACATAGTCTTGTAGATGAAAAAAGAACAATAAGGTGAAACTTTGGGAAAGGGAAAGGGAAAGGAGGAGGGTGAAATCAGGAAACTAAGTGGATGGGAGAGAAGGGAGGTAGGTTGGGGACAGAGAGAGAGGAGAGGTGGAAGGGATAAGAATAGAGGAAGTGCAGCCGGGTAGCATTTGTCATGGGCCAGCAAGGAGGTAAAGATAGGAAGGGGGTGCTGGCAAAGTGCAGGAGTAGATGTGGGTCCAAAAGGGCATCTTCAGCTATGGAACCAAAAGATATGCTTAGCCACAACAGTCACAGAGGTTGGAGGCAGTCAGTGTTAGGCTGAGACGAGTCGTAAAAGTGTTGAGTGATAGAGGAGATGAGATGTCGCTGGGAAGACTGTTGTACCAACTAGTGGCCCAGTTAGCAAAGGATTTTGGCCCTGTGTTGTGCGGCAATGCGGGACTTGCAGAAGCTGAGGTTTCAATCCCCTGGTATGTCGGGTGTGGATTCTTGGTTGTATGAGGGCACAGACTCCAGGGGGGGCAAGGCCCAGCAAGATTTTCTTAGTAGTAATACAAGTTTGGTGTTTTATTCGATTGGCAAGATTCAACCATCCAGTTTGAGAATAGAGGTCACAGGTGTGAGTTAGGCGTTGGGAGCCAGTGACAAGTTGACAGGCCTTGTTGAGGATGGTGGATACACGTTTGAGTGCAGTGGTTGTAGCAGAGCCGTAAATGATAATGCCATAATCAATGATGGATATGATGGAGCTCCAGACAGCGACAGTGAGGGCTTCAGGTGTCAGGTGTTTCCTATGATGGAATAGCAGCCCTAGCCGGGAGTTAGCGGCTTTGGCGACATGGTCGATGTGGGCAGTGTAGGAGAGGTGAGGGTCAAGGGTGATCCCGAGGTATTTAAAGTTTTTGACCTGTTCCAGTGCGGCACCTTGTCTGGTGATAACGGAGAGTTGGAAGTGCTTATGTTTATTATGGGAGCTGCTGAAGATCATGGCTTTTTTTTTTTTTGATTAAGGATCAGTTTGTGCTTTGTGAGCCAATTCTCACCGAGGAGAAGCCGAGTTGGAGATTTTCTTGCAATTTCTTTGGGTCCTGGTGTGTGGCAAGAATTACTGCATCATCGGCATACAGGGTGATATGTTCAGTGCAGGAGTCCGGTAGGGTGTTAAGGAACAGGCTGAAGAGTAGGGGGCCCAGTATTGAACCCTGGGGGACTCCAGAGAGGACAGGTCTTGAATCAGAGTGCACATCTCCAATTTTTACACGCTGGGTGCGGTTTTCAAGATAGCTTTTGAACCAAGAGATTGAATCATTGGAGAGACCAGCATTTTTTAGTTGGCTCAGCAGGAGGGAGTGGTGGACAGTATCGAAGGCTTTGGTCAGGTCGATGAAAATAGCACCAGTTAGTTGTCCATTGTCAAGGGAGCTGTGAATGGAGCTGGTGAATTCGAGTAAGGCAGAGGATGTACTATAACCTTTTCTAAAGCCATGTTGCTGTTTACAGAGAATATTATAATTGTCCAGATGCTCGGTAAGTTGGTCCGCTACTATATGTTCCAGTGCCTTCGATAGGGGAGACAGAATGGAGATAGGGCGGAAGTTCGCATGGTCAGCCTTATCACCACTTTTGTGAATTGGGGTAACAGTGGCCATTTTCCATTTGTCTGGGAATTGGCTAGAGGAAAGAGAGAGATTAAAGATTTTGGTGAGGGGCCCAAGTACCTCGTCAAGCGTTAGGGCCAGTAGCTTGAGGTCAAGTGTGTCATTGCTTGTTCTAGATTTGCTGATGGCTTTGGCAATGTAGTTTCGGACTTGTTGTTTCTTTAGTGCTTTAAAATAGAAAGGTGGGTGACAGGCGTGGGTGGAGGAGTTGGGGGGGATGGGAGTTGACACATCTTGGAAGAAGTTGGAGGGGAGAACACTGCTAAGGTCAGTGAAAGTGATGTTAAAAGTGTTCGCAATAGTTTTAGAGTCGAGTGTAGTGTGCCCATTTATGTTGAGAATGTTCAGCGAGGATTTTGACTGCTTCCCAGTGACCTCTTTAATGTTTTTCCAGAAATCCCTCCCATTTCCCCAGGAGTTAGTGAGGGCATTTTTATAGTAGTCAGATTTCTGTTGCCGAATGGATTTGGTGCAGTCGTTCCGTGCCCATTTATAATTCTGGATGTCGAGTTGCTTACCAGAGTTTCTGGCCAGTTCCCAGAGGCGGTCCCTGGATTTAAGTTTTTTTAGGAGGTCTCCTGACAGCCAAGGGTTACTGAGAAATTTAACTTTACGCTTTTTGAGAGGGGCAAACTTATTACAGGCTTAATTGAAAATGTGAATAAATTGCTCCAGTGCAGTATTAGTATCTGTTGCCTTGAAGATGGGGGACCAGTCCTGCAGACTGAGGTGTGATTTGAGGTGGGGTAGCTGACCACGAGGTAGGACTCTGCTGGTGATGATTTTTGGAGGGGGCTTATAGAATTTGTTTGACCAGGTACAGCTGATGGAAGGGTGGTCACTGAGTGAGTCAGGGAGGACTGAGGTTTTCGTGATCCGGGAGGGGTGGTTAGTTAGGATCCAGTCGAGTAGGGTGCAGGTCCCAGTTCTGTAGTTCTTTCTGGTTGCATAGTCAACCATTTGAGTCAGGTTAGCTGATATAATGGAGTCCTTAAATGACCCACATTCAGCTGAGAGCCAATTAATGTTAAAGTCACCAAGAAGGATGATTTCGGAGTCCGATGGGTGGGATTTGACAAAGTCAAGGACAGTGGTTAGACCAGGTCCCTGTTCTTTAGGAGGTATGTAAACAGTGACAACTGTGAGGGCCTTATTGTGGGCACCTAATAGAAGTCTGATGGGAAGAATCTGAGCAGGTATTCCTGGAAGATTGGAATCAATGGGGTGTCCTCGGAAAGTGTCTTTCATGTATAAGGCACACCCTCCACCTCTTTTGGACTTACGATCAACCCAGAAGACATTGTAGCCAGGAAGGGTGATTGCCTGGTCAGGAATCTTTGGGGTGAGCCAAGTTTCAACTACTGACAGAATATCCGGGTTGTGTTGAGTGGTAAAGGTTTGCAGTGCATCAAGCTTCGGAAGTAAACTGCAGATGTTCAGGCACATGATTGAGAGAGTGCCTGCTGGTTTATTTTGGTTGGAGGTGCTTGGTCCGGGGTTAGGGTGAACAGTCCCTGATAGCAGCAGGAGGAGGAGCACAAGTTTCATGGTGCATAGGCAGAGTTCAGTCAGAGAGAGGTTGTGTTTCTTTTTTGAATAGTAGTATGCCAGGTGGTAATGTCGAAAATGCAACATTGAAATAGTTGTATACAACTTGGCTAGATGTGCCCAAGGCTCACACATGAGCAGGGACAGATCAGTTTCGGTGGTGTGCCTCCAGAGGTAGGATTTGCCCATTGCCAAATAATGTAAAATAATCAAATCCACAGGAAAATGACCAGTAAACTGTTTGATCTATGGTAACAAGACAAAGGATGTGTTAAATTCCTGGAACACTGGCCTGGGGCATATGCAGGAAGTTAAAACCATTTGTCAGTGTCTTCCCTTTGTTTAAATAGTTGTGAATGGTTTCTCAAAGACATGCAGTTCCCTTTAGCAACAAGGTAGACGAAATGTTGATTCAGTTTGCACTCCCAGGTCAGAACTTGTAGAATTTCTTAGCTGTACTTACTTTGATTTTGATGGCTTCCAAAAAAGTTGATTTATCATAAGAATCCCAATATCTGCTGGTGATGTTTT
This sequence comes from Neoceratodus forsteri, assembly GCA_016271365.2. NCBI lineage: Eukaryota > Metazoa > Chordata > Ceratodontiformes > Ceratodontidae > Neoceratodus > Neoceratodus forsteri. Next base: position 601,653,606 of record CM057459.1, read on the forward strand.
CCAGTTTCTTAGTCCAGGAAACTTTCATAGAGCACATATCCAAGAATGGTCTAGTTCCTCCAAGCCAAAACACAGGAAAATCCACAAAACTAAACTATTGACAGAGACAACACAAACACCCAGCCACACAGCCCAAGTAGGCGGGGAGTAGGCGATATGTTTTCCAGATTTTTGGGAAAAGTAGTGTCGCAAAGTAATGTTGCAGCTGTGATACTTTCGCAAATTTTTGCGAAAGCTTTCGTAAATTGCGACACTACTTTTCCAGACTATGGCAAAAATAACAGCAGTTCTTTGCCACCCTGCTGCAAAAGAATGGTTTGGTCTTTTGGGCTCAAATTTGGAGGGAAGGCAGCCAACATCTCACAGATGTGCCATTTGGTGGTTTGTTAACAAAATATTGCACGGATGCCAAGTTACGGTACTCTGAAGTTGCCATTTTTCCCATAGACTAACATGGTGGCGTATGTCGCGCCTTTCGGGGCTCGTATCTCAAAAACGGTGTGAGATATGGAATTTTTATCACAACAATGTATAGCCCTATGGGCTTCAACAAAAATCTAGCCCAGAAACTCATGAATCATGTGAAATTAAAATTTTATTCTACATCATACGGTTCCTGAGATATAAGCAATTTAGTATTCCAACTGCTTGTTTTCTGCTCCCAGGTCCATTATTATGCATACATTCTTTGTACACACTGTGTTTCTCTATGCAGCTGTTGGACAAAAACAGGGTGTGTACTTCCGTTACTGTAACAGTTAGCATTTCCACTTGCATTTCCATACCCGTTTGCGTTACTGTTCCTGTGTACGGCTCCATGTGCGTTACCCTTTGCGTTCTCTCTTGCGGTTGCATTACTGTTACCATTTGCGTTTCCACTACTGTTTCTGTTTGTGTTTTTGGCACCCCTTTCTTTTGCATTTGAGTTTCTCTTTCAGTTTGCGTCTTCATTGCTGTTACTTACCATTTTGCGTTTCCATTTGCGTTACTGTGCCTGTGAGCATTACGGTTTGTGTTTCCATACGCACTTGCATTTGGTTTCGCATTTCTGTTTCCTTTGGCATTATTGTTGCTGTTACCATTACCATTTGTGTTTACAACTGCGGTACCGTGACCATGCGCATTATGATTTGTGTTTCCATGTTTGCTTGCCTTCGTGTTTTAGTTTCTGTTTCCTTTGGCGTTATTTATGCTGTTAACATTTCCATTTGCATTTCCAATTGACATACCGTGTGCATCACGGTTTATGTTTCCTTACATGGTTGCATCTCCTTTTGTGTCACTGTTCACTTTGGCATCACTTTGCACTTGCATTTCTATTAATGTTTGCTTTACCATTTACGTTTCTGTCACCATGTGCACAACCGTTAGCAGTTGCATTTCCCTTGCACTTACTGTTACTATGGCACAAAACATCACATGGTGGTTTGGGCCCCACGATCCCACCACCACATTCCATTCACTATTTCTACTGCATATTCTCAAAACGAAGGGAAATTAGAGGCAAAAAACTCCATGTAATGCATCAGTTAGGGTTGTTCCACAGTGACAAAAGTGAGGAAATGCAATGTTAGGGTTGAAACTCCCCTTGCACCCACCCCCACCCTGCCCCCCAGCCAGCATTGGGGCGTGTGTTGGGGTCATTGGTCCTAACTCTTACCCCATTCTCCTATAGTTCACCACCTCAGCTTCTTTACACATGTGATGAGGAGAGAGGGCCAACAACCCCCAACACACACCTCGATTGCTGTCCAGAAGGGCATGAACATGGGGTAGGCAAGGATTCAATCCCTAACATCAAATTCCTCACTTTTGTCGTTGTGTAAAACCCTAACTGATGCATTAAATGGAGTTTTTTGCCTCTAATTTTATATATATAGATAAAGATATAGATATAAATTGCAAAAAACTTCATTAATGCATCAGTTAGGGTTGATAGTACACTGACAAAAGTTTGGAAATTTGGTGTTAAGGTTTCCAACCCCTGCCACCCCATCCCCACCCCTCACCCTCCTACACTAAAAGGTGTCGGGGTGTGAGTTGGGATCGTCAACCTAATTTTCACTCCATTCCATGTGTAAACAAGCTGAGGTGGTGTGGTATAGGAGAATGGGGTGAGAGTTAGGCCCGATGACTCCAACACACACCCAGACACCTGTAGGTGTGAGGAGGGTGGGGATGGGGTGGTAGAGGTTGGTAACCCTAACACCAAATTTTCAAACTTTTGTTGGTGTACTATCAACCCTAACTGATGAATTAACAAATTTTTTTGCATTGAATTTCCCTTCTTTTTGAGAAAGTGTAATGTAAATGATATGCAGTTGTGGAAGCATGGGCACTCTGGGCCCTGCATTCCCCTCACATTGCACATTTTTGCATACTGATATCCATAATTTGCATATGTGGGAGCATGGGCCCTCTGGGCCCTGTGCTACCACTTACACATAAGTATGGGGATATACCACACCCCTATAGTCATGAAAAGGAACCCTTGCAACATTAATTTGACAATATCTCAGTAACTGTACGAACCAAAGAAAAAATCCCACTGCAGTTGTAATCATGACTTCAAAACCTTCACAGGGGCTTAGTCCACTTAAAGGTGTACTAAGGTCACCGCAGTGAAAAATCTGTATTTTGAACCATTTTTGAGATACGGGTGCCAAAAGGTGCAGTGGGTGCAACAGTGTTATCCTATGGAAAATTTGGCAACTTCAGAGCACTGCAATTATTGAACCTTCATCAGTTTTGTGACCAAACCTCCAAAAGGCAGATCTGTGTGCCCAGGGCTTGCTACACTGCAAATTTCAGTCAAAAAATCCCTAACCATTTTTTTGCTATGAAATGGCAAAGACACTGGCACATTTGGGGCTTTAATTCTGCAAAATTCCACAACTTTCACAAAACTTCCATAGGTCAACATAGGGTACTTTCATGAAACTAAAAAGTAGTGTCGCAACACTACCGGTACTTTCACAAAACTAAAGGTAGCGTTGCAACACTACTGGTACTTTTGTGAAAGTAAAGGTAGTGTCACAACACTACTGGTACTTTCACAAAACTAAAGGTAGTGTGCAACACCACTGGTACTTTTGTGAAATTAAAAATAGTGTTGCAACACTACTGGTACTTTTGCAAAACTAAAGGTAGTGTCACAACACTACTGGTACTTTTCTGAAACTAAAGGTAGTGTCGCAACACTACTGTTACAGGTACTTTCGCAAAACTAAAGTTAGTGTTGTAACACTACTTGTACTTTCGCAAAACTAAAGGTAGTGTTGCAACACTACTGGTGCTTTCCTCACCCACTTTTGAGGCACTCCGCACCAGTTCCATTGTAAATCTAGTGTAATGTAACTGGTACGTGGTTGTGGAAGAACGGGCCCTCCCAGGCCCTGCACTCCCCTAACATTGAAACTTTTTGTGTAATGGTATGGAAATATGAGAGTGTAGGCCCTCTGAGCCCTCCACTCCCACCTGAACATAAGTACAGGGACATAATGCAGCCCTACAGACATGAAAATGAAGCCTTGTAACACTCATTTGCCAATATCTTAGTAACCGTTGCAGCTATGAAAAAAATTCCACTTCATTGGTTTTCATGACTTTGAAACCTCCACCCAAGCTTAGTCCACTTAAAGGTGGACTAAGTTGTGAGTTGCGAAAAATCCATATATCAAACTGTTTTCTAGATATGGGCATCGAAAGGCGCCATGGGCATCACAATGTTATACTATGATGAGTTTCGCAAGAAAATTATGCAACTGACGCTCATAACACAGTGAATTTTTTTGAATTTTTGAACCAAATTTTCAACATGTGCTTTTTGGGACCTCCCCTCATGAACACTGGCACTGTGATTTCATTAATCCTTCCTGAAAGTTGATATCACACAGTAACCGTGACATTCTGCGGCACAGGTACAAAAGCAACTTTTGGGATGGTTTAACAAAATCACAGTGCCACTGTTTATGAGGGGAGGTTTCAAAATGCCCATGTTGAAAATCTGTAGTGAAAATATTAAAAATTTGCAGATACGAGCATGCTTAGGAACAGCGCAACGCACGCTTGTAAAACGGTCATTTTGGGGAAATTTGTTATCAAATTTTCAACATGGGCATTTTGAAACCTCCTCTCATGAACAGTGGCACTGTGATTTTGTTAATCTGTCCCAAAAGTTGCTTTTGCACAGCGACTGCGCCGTTATGGGCCACAGGTGTGAAAACATATTTCGGGCAGGATGTGAAAAATGACAACTGCACTGTTCATAAAGACATATGAAAAAATGGCAATGCTGAAAATCTGGAGAAAAATATTACAAATTGGTGAAGTAACGAGCGTGCCTACAAACTACGCAATGCATGCTGATAACGCAGTCATTTTAGGGATTTTATTGCACCAAATTTGTAACATGGGCTTTTTGGGACCCCACCTCATGAACACAGGCACTGTCATTTTGTTAATCAGTCTGAAAAGGTGATTCTGTATACTGACCATGAAATCACCTTTCGGAACCAAGTAATCAAATGACAGTGGCTGTGTTCATGAGGTGGGGTCCCAAGAACCCTGTGCTGAAAATGTGGCGCCAAAATTCCTAAAATTGGCCAAGATACCAACATAAGTTGAACCCCCCTAATAGACTCCCATTATATGCTTACCTTGATTCCTCAGATCGCAGATCAGCTTTGAAGAGTGCAGATGTGTTCCCGGTCCAGAGAAGATCACTGATCCTGACCTCGGAGGTAAGTATGGGTGAGGGGTGCGGGGAGGTGGGTGCAGCAGAGAGATGGTGGGGATGGGGCCGGGGGACTGGGGAAATGACAAGGGACCGTTTTCTTGTTTGTAGGGTTTAAAAAAAGACATTGTGGGATGGTTTTCTTTATTTACAGCTGAAGTTTATTAAAAAAAAAAATTGCCACACTGGGGTGGGCTCCCAGTGTGCCACACTAGTGGGGGGTTGGGAACACTACCCAACTCAAGGATTGGGCACCCCGATGTTGGGATAAAAAGAAACTGGCTTGGGGGAGGGCATTATACACCGGGAGAGGGGCATCCTGGTGTTGGAAACATATAATATTAATAAACTGGCACACTGGGGTGGGCTCCCAGTGTGCCACATAAGTATTCTGGGGGGGATGCATGCTGCCGACAGGGGGATTTTGCACCCCCATCAGCAAAGAAAGTTGGCTGGGGGGAACATGTTAAACTGGGAGTGGGCATCCCTGTGTCAGAAAAAAAAAGTAAAAACAACAATATGGGCACAGTGAGGTGGGCTCCCAGTGTGCCGCATAAGTGTTTGGAGGGTGGGGGAGGTATACCAACACAGGATTGGGCACCCTGTTGCCAGTGACTGCTTGCACAAGTTCAATGCAAGATTCTGCATCGTAAATCTCGATGCAGTATTCTGCATTGAAGCTAAAAGACATCACGGGACAGTTTTCTTTATTTATTGCCCCTAAGTAAACACTGTCAGTTGTGTTTACCTATTCAGGGGCTCAGGAACACACTGGGGGCATCAGATTATCAATCAGACCCCAGAAATACCATTTTCACAATCTTAATGTCGAAACTTGCAGAAGAAGAGGGTGCCATGCTTTTGCGAAGCTGTCACACTTTCACAAACATGCCGAATCAGTTTCTTCCACAATTTCCAACATTATGGGGTTCCAATCATGAAATAGCATTTCTGGGGGTCAGATTGAAAATCTGATGCCCCCAGTGTGTTCCTCAGGCCCGGATTAGGTAAATACAAATTATAGTGTTTACCTAAGGGCAGTAATTAATGAATTTCAGCTGTTTTTGTCTGCCACTAACTGAAAACAAGATGGTGGCAGCTTGCAAACAAATTGGCATAGCAAAAATTGTTTTTGTGAAAGCTTTTAAAAGCTTTCAAGCTGCACATATATTTTTCCCAAATGCTATAATAGGACACTTTGAACTTTCATAACTTTTGAGCAGATTAATATTTTTTCACTAAATCTTCAAAAGGCAATTCCTTGACCCAGTCCCCATATACCCTGAAAATTTCAGACCAGTCGGACTAACCATTCGGGCTGTAGAGATGAGCAAATAATTCAAAACAGTTGAGGATTTTTCACACTTTTCAACACTCTGCAGCTCCACAACTGAAAATCTGACCAAAACAAGCAGTGGCACTGCACCAGCACAAGTGGCAAGAAAGGAGCAGGGGGATGCACCAGTGCAAGTGCGGTTGCGAAAAGTGCAGGAACCATGATATTCAGCAGTGAATATGCAAATGGAGCCATAATGCATGCAAGGCCCAACTGGGGCCATTAGCATGTCATTATGTCTCCATTACATCACAAAATCTTGCTCAATCGACTTGACATGCCTGGTGCCCTGCCAGGCTGCAGGCTGTTGAGGACCAATGCCCCTGCACATCACGGCACAGTGTCCCAATGCCCAATCGCAGGCATATGTACAACAATACACATGTCCAATATCCCTGGTGGTCCAGTGGATCGTTTACAGCCCGATCGCGGGCATATGTATAAAAGAAAACACGTCCAATATCCCTGGTGGTCCAGTGGACCACTTCCAGACTGATTGCGGGCATAAGTATAATAAACAACATCTTAAATATCCCTGGTGGTCAGTGGTACCCCCTCCCCACCCACCCACTGAGCCCCACCACCTCACTCTCCCCCAGTCAGTGCAGGTGGAAGCTCCCCACCCGAAGCCATCAGCCACCCGCTGACTGACACGCATCAGTACAGCTGTACGCCCATTGGTCCACATCAGGCCAATAGGCTGCAAACCGCACAGACTACACAGTCCTGATATGGATCCGGCTTGTGGTGGGAGCTGCCACCTGCCGCTGACTTGGGGAGCGGGTGGTGGGGCTCCAGTGAGAAGGTGGGGAGGGGTTATCACTGGACCACCAAGAAATTTAAAATGTTGTTTATTATACTCATGCCCATCGACTCTGGAAGCGGTCCACTGGACCACCAGGATATTGGACGGAGACATTTACACTTATGCCCACGATCGGGCATGGGGGGAGGGTCACGACACCGACAGACCCTGGCTCCGGAGCTCAGGTGGCCACCCACAGCTGGCAGCTGCAGTGTTACGCCCTGCAATATGGCAACTCACCTGTGGGTGGCCAGCCCTTGCTCCTATTTCTTTTAGGCTCAACTTTGAGCACCAGTGTGTGGCACAAATAGGGGTTGCACCAGCATATGCGCCGCACATCCCAGGCTGAATATCAGGATGTGCAGAATATGCATGGGCACGCCCCCCGCACTTGCGCCGCATACATTACTGGTGCGCCCCGGTGCATTGGGATTTGCATGAAGCATATTCCCCTTTTGAATATCACGCTGGGGAGCATCAGTGGGTTGTACATGGTACAACACTGTTGAGCCATGAGCAACCCCTTTGAATATCCCACCCCATGTATGCAAAATTTCAAGTAGATCAGATAAATGGTTACAAAGTTATTAAAGTGCAAAATTTGGGGTTTAACATAAAAGTGGCTACTCAACCCTAACTATACCTGCCCTACTGGGCAGGTATAAATATATATATATATATATATATATATATTTTTTTTCTTTGCAAAAACTTTGTTAATGCATCAGTTAGGGTTGTTACACAGTGTCTAAAGAGAGGAAATTCGATGTTAGGGTTACCACCCCTAGTACCCCACCCCCACCCCACCAACACCAACAGGCATCTGAGTGTGCGTTGGGGTCACCACACCTAACTCTCACCCCATTCAATGTGTGAAGAAGCTAAGGTGATGCAGTATAGGAGAATGGGGTGAAAGCTAGGCACAGTGACCCCAATGCACACCCGATGCCTGTTGGTGGAGGTGGGGGGTGTAGGGTGCTAGATGTGGTAATGCTAACATCGAATTTCCTCTCTTTTGTCACTGTGAAACAACCCTAACTGATGCATTAATGAAGATTTTGCAAAGAATTTCCTTTCTTTTTTTAAAAGTGTAATGTAAGTAGTAATAGAAATGGGTGGCTTGGTGGGGGCCCTGGGCTCCCACCAAGCCACGCAAGTGTGGCAAATAGTATGTGTGTTTGTGGGAGCATGGGCCCTCCAGACCCTGTGCTCCCCACTTACAGTTAAGTATGGTTCCATATAGCAGTTGTATAAAGCAAGGAGGCATAGTTACAGTAATTTGCTTATATCTCATGAAGTGCATGTGCCACAAAGTGAAGTTAAGTGTAATTGTAATCATGAAAGTCAGTAGTTGTCACCAACACAGTGACAAAACACATGTCACTCATCATTTTCCTATTACGGGCACTGAAAAGTAGTGGGAGTGTCAACTGTGAAGGCATAGCACACGAAAATTTACATGTGGGATAGTAATTTGCAAATATCTCAGGAACCATACGCACTAGAAAAAAAAATCAAATTTCAGGGGTTTCTTGGTTTTCTAACCTAGTTCTGTAGTGGGTGGGCTAAGAATTTTTGCAACGAAAAGTCCATATCTCGAACCGTTTTTGAGATACGGGCCCCGAAAGGTGTCATGGGCACCACAATGTTATCCTATGGGAACATTTCTGAACTTTGGAATGCTGTAACTATGGCCCTGTTGAATGTTTTCATACTAAACCACCAAAGGCACACCTGTGGGTGTAGGCCTTTCCACCGTGAAACATTCAGGGAAATAGCGCAATCCACGTTGCCACAACGAGGGGATGAAGAAAAACTTGCACCACAATGTTATCCTATGGGGAAATTTCCAAACTTCACAATGCTGTAACTATGGCCATCTTCAATGGTTCCATACCAAACCAGCAAAAGGCACACCTGTAGGGGTAGGGCTTTGCACCATAAAAGTTTCAGGTCAATACCACAACGCACGTAGCCACATAAAGTGACAAAGAAAATGACTCCCACAATGTTATCCTGTGGGAAAATTCTTGGAATGCTATAACTAGGGAAGTGGTGAATGTTTTTGAAGCAAACCACTGAAAGGCACATCTGTGGCACTAGAGCTTGCCTTCCTGAGCGTTTTAGGCCAATATCACAGTCCAGCTTGCCACAATCAAGTGACAAAGAAAACAGCATTTCAGAAAATGCAGTTGTGCAGTGTTACCACAGTCATTTAAAATATGATCGTGACACTCCTATCTTTATAATGGGAATACAACTGTGAACATAAAAAAATAGTGTCGCTGTTGTATTTTTTATGGTCGTGCATATTTCCATGGCAATTTGTTATAGTGTTACGGTCAAAAAACAGCAAAATGGTGGAAAAAATCTGAAAACCACATTTCCAGACCAGCTGGTGAAAAACTAATGCCAGATTCCTGTTCCTCAAGCCCCGAATTGGTAAACCCAATGGTTGATGTGTAGAGAAGTGCAGTATTTTTTGATTTACATTGTTTTGTCTCTCTCGCTAACTGAAAACAAGATGGTGGCAGAACGACATTATTTTTGCCAAGCTCGACACTAAAAAATACGATCGTGACAATTTTCGAGCTGCACATATAAATTTTCCCATAGGATATAATGGGACACTAAAAATGCTATAACCTCTGAACGGAACAAGATTTTTACACAAAATCTTCAAAGGGCACATCTGCGACCCAGGACCCATGTAGCCCACCCAATTTGAACCCACTCACATACATTCTTCAGTCCAAAGTACACGTCTAAAGAAAACAGAATGTTGGGAATTTTTCACTTTTTGAGCAGACTACAATTCTGCAACTGTACATCTGATTGACAGATCCAGAGATGTACCAACAGTTTTCCTCCATTCAAAATTTCAGGCAAATCGGACAAATGGTTGCAAAGTTATTAAAATGCAAACTTTGAGGTTTATCATAGAAATGGCTACACAACCCTAACTATAGTGGCACTACTGTGCCACTACGATATATATATATATATATATATATATATATATATATATGTATTTGATTAAACTCCATTAATGAATCAGTTAGGGACAAAGCGACAAAGTAGGAAATGTGGCATTAGGGTTTCACTGCCCTCATTCTGTAGGGCAGCAAACCAGGTATGGGGTGTGCCTTGGGGTTCTCCAGTCTAACGCTCACTATGTTCCATCAGCAAAGAAGCTGAGATGTGTACAGTGTCTGACAATCAGGTGAACACTAAGCTGGAGAACCCTAACACGCCATATCTGGTTTGTTGCCTGCAGGGTGGGGTGGGGTGTTAGGTTGGAAACCCTAACACCACATTTCACTACTTTTGTTGACTTAACCCTAACTGATGCATTAATGGATTTTTTTACAAAGAATTTCATTACTTTTTGGGATAGTATAATCATATCCTCATTTGCCTGTGTGCCCTGTGCTCCCATGCCTCCATAGATGCGTACATGTATGTTGCCATGGAATCATTTTAGACAAAATAGCAACCAGACTGTTAGTATAGCCTGGTTATTACCCCACCTCATGAATGCTGCGCTGAGAACGTTCAGCTTCTCATCGAATACTGAGCCATCTAAATGTCATTCTGTGCCACAGGTGAGAAAACATTTCTTATTGAGGATTTGAGAAATAACAGCTGTCACTTTCATGAAGCGATGTAAAAAAATTGCTATGTTGAAAATCTGGTGTGAAACTATTTAAAATTACCAAAGTTACATGTGAGGGTACTTAAATTTAAATGCATGAGCATAACTGTGCCATATTTACATATTTTCACACCTAATTTGGAACATAGCCTTATGACCCCCCCAGAACAAAGGCAGTAAAATGTATCAAATCACTCCCTAAAGGTGATTTTGCAAAGCAACTGTAAAATTGCCTTTCAGGCTGGACTTGTGAAACTCCACTGGCATTGCTCATGAGATGGGGTCCCCAAAAGGCCGTGCTTAAAATTTGGTGTCAAAATATACAAAAATGGACAAGTTATGGACCAGAGTTGAAATCCCCATTGAAATACATTGAACTGTATTTACCTTAGTTTCTCACTTTCTCACAACTTTGATAAGCACTGGGGTTCACAAGCTTAAAGGATTGAAAATAGCTTACATGAATATCTGCAGCCTAACTGCAAAATTCAAGCAACTCCACATATGGATGGCCCACCATGCCCCTGATGTTATATGCCTGACAGAGATCTGGCTGTCCAGCAGGATTAAAGAAAATGAAGTAGCTCTAGATGAATACCAAGCCCTCATGACTGACAGGATAGGCAAGAGAGGTGGAGGTTGCCTCATCTACGCCAAGGATTCTCTATAGTGCTCCATCCTCCCCATCATTAGAGTGAAAGAGGATTAGGAGACACTAGTGGGGACAGTGCAGGTTGGTCAGCATGGCAAGGCTCTAATCCTCATCACAGTCTATCTATCTCCCCAAAAAAGCCAAAGAAGGCCTCCCTAAAATCTTGGATGAAATTGCCACCATCCCCAAGAAGGTAGAACTCATCATCACTGGAGACTGTAACATTTATTGAGTTGGCAAGGACATGGTAGTCACCTCCTCCCTAACACAACTTGTCCCCTACCCCACCAGGCAGAACTACAAGACAGGAAATGACACCCTCCTCAGCTGGGTACTATCAAGCTCACCATCCTGGATCTCTGAGCTCAAAGTTTTACCAGCTACACTAAGTGACCATTCCCCAGTCACATACCTGTGGTCAAACAAATGTAATAAATGCCCACCCATTCTAATTGATAGCAGGGTCCTGAGGAAAGGCAAACTTTGTTCCCTCACCTCAGGCCTCGCCCTTCATGACTGGTCCCCTATTGACCTAGCACCCATCCTCAACCAGGCCCTCAGCTACTTTATTGATGGTTTCAACAGCATCTGTGACATCTTTGCACCACTCACGAAAAGGAAATTTCGGGGACATGTCAATGGTTGGATTACTGGGGACCTCCTCTCCCAAATGAAAGAAAGCGATAGCCTATGGGAGAAAACTAGGTCCACATGTAGTATGCATGACTACCAGTGCTACCAAGCGGCTAGGACTGCTGCACTAAACTCATCTGGCTTGCTAAAGCCAACCACCACAAGGCTCAGCTTGGCAATTCCTGGGGTGATGGAAGAGCATTAGAAACATCCTTGGGAAGGTCGAAAAGAAGCATCGTCAGCTGCTCAATTGCAACAATTCCCCTTCCACTGACCCACTACTTATAGCAGAAGCCTTCAACACAGCCTTCACTGACCTGACCTCAGTGCTACCACTGGACCATCTGCTCCCTGATGCTACACATCCCACTAGCAAGCCATTCAAAAACACACAACCGGTCTTCCACTTTAAGATCGTCATGGTAAAGGAGACCGTGATGATGGTGAAAAACATAATAGGCAAAACCAGAATGGGCAGTGATGGGATAGATATGAAACTCCTATCCCTCCCACTAGATGTTCTCATTCTGCCCATAACAAAGTTATTCAACAAGTCTCTGGCCCTGGACCAATTCCCTGAGGTCTGGAAACAGGCCCTTGTCACACATGTGCACAAAAACGGAGACAGGAAACTGACAACAAACTACAGACCAATCTCCATCCTCTCCCCCTATCCAAGGCACTGGAAAAAATAGTGGCAGGACAACTCACCGACTAGCTCAACAAGTACCATCTGTTATGCTCTAACCAGCATGCTTCAGACAGAACCACAGTACCACCACTGCCCTGCTGGAATACACAGATTATGCACACAAATCTTTGGATGAAAGCAAACTGAGGTTCATATTCATTGACCACACCAAAGTCTTCAACACTGTGAACCACTCTCTTCTACTAACACAACTGCAAAACCTGGGTGTGGCGGCCAATGCCTTATGTTGGTTCCAGGATTACCTGACACATAGAAGCCAATGTGTCAAAACTGGACAGTCTCCAGCTCCAGAGAAGTATCCATAGGGGTCCCCCAGGGGTTGATATTGGGACCCCTACTCTTCAGCCTCTTCTTAAATGATCTCCCAATAGCATGTGACACCAAAATCATCCTATACTCAGACAATGCCGTTCTCCTTAACAGTAACACAAACTTTGGTGCCCTCCAGTCTGAGCTACAATGTTCCTTCAACAAACTTGAGGACTGGTTCAGCAAGTATAAACCACTGCTAAACTATAATAAGCATTTGTCAATGCCAAATGTTTGTTTGTGGGCATTGGCATTGGTAGTGTAGGAGTTAAAGAGATGCATAATAGGAATGGCAGTGATGTATTGAACTGAAGCCAACCCCAACACCACCCTGCAGAGACTGACAGGCATTGGGGTGTGCCTTTGGGCCATCAGGCATAATGGCCATGCTATTTCACCACACCCTACCCTGCAGACACTGACAAGTGTCATGGTGTGCCTTGGGATCTTTGGGCCTTATGCTCACCCCATTCCATAAGGAAATATGGTGAGATGGGTGCAGTATAGGAGAATAGGGTGAACTTTGGGGCCGAAGAGTCCAAGGCACACCTCGATGCCTGTCACTGGCTGCAGGGTGTGGGTGGGGGAAGAATGGTATGAGCATTACAGGCGACAATCCCAAGTCACACCCCTGATGCCTGTCAGTCTCTACAGGGTGGGGCGTTATGGCCGGAAACCCTAACACCCCAGGCGTTCATTTGTATTTTCACTCCAATTTTTTTTTTCCCAATTCAAATTTTATTGAATTTATACATACATAGCAAAACACTGCACCCTGGAGAAAGAAAAACTAATAAAGCATAACAAACAGCAAGGTGCAACCTCTCCCACCCCTTCCCCCAAAATCACCCCGAATCGGCATGGACAAAACAAACTTATAATTCTAGAATTACAAATCAGGCATACTCTATTAGACTAATTATAGGGAATAGAGAGTTTGCAGAGGACTCCATATTCTATTGAATTTAAGTATAGTATTCCGGAGACTGGCTATAGATCTCTCTGTTCTAAGGTTAGCTAGCAATTCTCTCAACCATTCGGTATAAGAAATATTTCCACTATCCTTCCAGTGCTTTAGTACTAGTTTTTTAACTGACATGGATATTAAAGCCATGTGAAACTTTCAAGCAAGGACTGGGATCCCAGAAAAATCACCCAGGAGACAAATCCTTGGAGAAAATAATTCGCTGAGCCCTAAAAGGGGGTCAGCTCTCTGTTTGATAAGCGCCCATAGGGGTGATATTTTGGGACAAGACCGGAAAAATATTAAATAAATTACCTTCGTCCTGTGCACGCTTGGTACAAGTGGAGGAACACTCCAATTTTTCAGCATGGTTTTTTTTGTGACCCCCACCTCATGAACAGTGGCATTATCAGTTCGTTAGCAGAAAGCTGATTTTGCACAGCGACTATGCCATTTGGCACCACAGGTGCGAAAACACATTTTGAACAGGATGTGAAAAATGACAGCTGTACTGTTCATGAGGAGCTGTAAAAATGGCAATGTTGAAAATCTGGATTGAAAATATTAAAAAACTGGTGAAGTCATGAGCGTGCATAGAAACTGCGCAACACACACCCATAATGTAATTAGTCCGGGGATTGTTTACAGCAGATTGTCAACACAGGCATTTTGGGACCTCCACTCATGAACAGTGTCACTGTGATTTTTGTAATCTGTTCCAAACACTGATTTCCCACAGTAACCAGACATTTCTGGGCCGGAAGTGCGAAAACACATTTTGGGCAGGGTGTGAAAAATGACAGCTGTACTGTTCATAAGGAGGTATGTAAAAATGCCACTGTAGAAAATTTGGACTGAAAATATTACAAATTTATGAACGTACGAGGGTGCGTGGAAACTGCGCAATGCACGGTTGTAACACAGTCATTTTATGGACTTTTGTCACCAAATTTTCAGCATAGCCATTTTAAGACCTCTGCTCATGAACAGTGTCACTGTGATTTTCTTAATCTGTCCCAAACATTGATTTCACACACCGAGTACGGCATTGTGCGCTACATATGCGAAAACACATTTTGGGCAAGATGTGAAAAATGACAGCTATACTGTTCTTAAGGAGGTATGGTAAAATGGCAATGTTGAAAATCTGGAGTGAAAATATTAAAAATTTGGGAAGTTACGAGCGTGGGTAGGAACTGCTCAACGGATGCTCATAAACCAGTCATTTCTGAATTTTTTCACCAAATTTTCAACATATGGTTTTGGGGGGCCTACCTAATGAACTGTAACACTGTCATTTCATTACTCAGTCCTGAAAGGTGGTTCCATGCAGTGACCACAAAATCACCTTTTGGGACCGAATAACAAAATGACAGTGACTGAGTTCATGAGGTGGGGCCCCAATAACCCCATGTTGAAAATTAGGTGAACAAATTCCCCAGAATGGCCGAGATATGCACCAAAGTTGAAAAAATTTATGCCATTATACAGCTTACCTGCATTTCTTCAGTTCACGGTTGGCTTTGAAGAGTGCAGACATGTTCCCAGTCCACTGAAGATCGCTGTGTTGGGCTCCGGAGGTAAGCATGGGTGGGGGGTGTGGGAGGGGGTGTGAGAGGGGCATGGTTTGGGGAGGGGGCAAGACAGTCAACAAGGGACCGTTTTTTTTTACAGGTGTCTTTTTTTTTTTATTTTAGAAGATGACGAGGGACTTTTGCCACACTGGGATGGGGCTCCCTGTGTGGCAGCTGGAAGTTGTTTTTTTGGGGGGGTAGTGGAGTCGATGGGGGATTGGACAACCACGTCAGCCATACGGACGTTTGTCATGCTGGAGTGGGCTCCCACCAGGGCAACTGGAAGTTGTTTTTTTTTTTTTGTGGGGGTTCAGGCAACAGGGGATTGGGCACCCCACGCCATACAGTGTGCGGGTGGGAGGCATGAGCACACTGGGGTGGGCCCCAGCATGCTGCATTGGTGTTCAGGGCAGGGGAGAAGAACTGTCTATGACAGCTCAGATGCAGTGTGACATGTAGGCAATTTGCCTACTGCCTATGGCAGTAGGCAAATTGCCTACACCTTATCACAGCTGATTGCAGCAATTTTTCACTTTCAACTGTGTGCCACTGCATCTGAACTGCTGTCATAGATAGCTCCGACATTTATTGGTGCGGTGAGACAGCGCCTGCAAAAGGGAGCAGAGCATTGGAAGCCGAGTGGCACACCTATGAAAATTCATATGGTGGCACTATGTTTCTTGCTCATGCCTGCAAGCAAACCTAAAAAGATAAGGTCATGCTTATATCCAGCCCCAGCACAAAAAAAGGCTCTCCCCCTCATCATCTCCAACAAAGTCTGTGAACTGCTGGAACAGGTGTACATTTTTAAGTACCTGGGGATCATGCTAGATGACAGCGTCACTTTCACGCAACATATTGACTCTGTGAAAAGTGTGGTAAACACCAAACTGGGTATCCTATATAGACACAGAAAATATCTCACACCAGAGGCCATCTGCCTCCCAGTCTTCAGCTCCATCCTATCAACAATCAACTATGGACTTGTGGTTTACAGGGAAAAAAAAACAACAGCACTCAAGAGGGTCCAGACCATGCTCAATAAAGCATGTAGGCTCACCCTGGCTGTGGATCGCCTCATGCATACCTGCTCACTGTACAAACATACTAATTGGCTGCTGCTAAGGAACAGGATCAAGTACCAAACCTGCCTTCTGGGTAAGAAGACCCTACTGGGCAAAACCCCACCCTGTGTAGCTATCAGCTTCAAGCCAACCTCCACCCTGCATATCACCAGAGGTAGAATGAGAGGGGCCTTGTCTACACCCTTCTGACGTACCTCGCTTGGGCAACGTGCCTTCACCTGCTAGACCCCCCAATAGCTCAATTAAATTTCTGCACCCACTATGGTCTCCAAAAGCCTGGCTCAGTACAAATGTGGCCTAAAACAGCACCTTAAATCAATCACAAAGTGTGACTGCCTCTGAAGGCTAGCCCCTTAACTCCACAGTTCATCCTGGTCTGTAATAAGGCACCTCTGCAGCAACTCACCACACCACACCACACCATCCTGCTAGTGTTTACTCACCGTAGCAGAAACCACTATTCCTCTAGCAAGGGCTCATCCACTTTTACATGCCTTGTCTTGTGAGTCCTTCCCAGCTCAAGCACGGTACCATGCCATGCCCCAAATTTACCCCTTAGTCAAGCACTTCCACGCTCCTGGTACCCATCCCCTCTCTCACCCTCCTGCACCAATCCATCCACATCTTAAACCGTATACCTCAACAAGGCCCCCCTTTGAGGCTGCTCTCCCATCCCTGTCTCTCCCACCACCCTCTCTGTCTCACCCACTGTAACTGAACCATCCTCACAAATACCTGTGATCATCGCTATAGATTTGTAAATATATGAAATCTACTCTGTGTCTTGTACCTTACTTCATCTAGAGAATTTCCAGTGTAGTACTGTAACCTTTTTGTATAGTCATTGAATTATGTACTGTAAACTGTCTACTATTATTTTCTATTTGACGTGGAACCTTTGTAAAAGAGCTTGTGCTCAAAGATAATTTCCGAAAACCAAATAAACAAACCCAGTCACGTTGCAGTCACTGATTCCAGCAGCAAGATATATCTTCAATTGGAGAGTGGATCTCGGCTCTGGGACCTGTTCAGCTGAGTGATGGTGTGTGTGGGTGTACTTAGGGGTGTGGAGTGGTGGGTGCTGAGTGGGATGTGGGGGGGGAGGGTCAGATTGGTTGGGGACCCTTTTATGTAATGTATGAAAAAAGATCATCAAGGACAGTTTTCTTTATTTCAGGTACAGGAACAGGTACAGTGACTGGCAGGTGGGGGATGCCACTAGACACCAGGGAAATAAAATTCAAAAAGGAGGACAGGGATCGGCAGGTGAGAGGTGCTACTAGACACCGGGGCAATAAAATTCAGAAAGTAACTTTAGACACTGCATTGCAAAATGAAACATCCCGCACTTTTCTGTCAGCATTGCCTTTAAGTGACATGAATTCAGGTGACTCCTATAAAATCTACAAGGTCTCTCAATGATTATGCCTCTTCCCCTTCACGAAAAATGATCTCTTTTCATTGCTCATGATATCTAAAAAGAAACATAGAAACATAGAAACATAGACTTTGATGGCAGATAAGGACCGCTAGGCCCATCTAGTCTGCCCATTTCCCCTACCTACAGGATAGGCCGCAGATCCTAGTTAACCAACAGCCTATATCTTCCTGCCCCCCACAAGAATTGCCTTATGTCTGTCCCATGCATTCTTGAATTCTCCCACAGTTTTAGACCCCACAACTTCCTCAGGAAGGCTGTTCCAGGCATCCACTACCCTCTCTGTGAAATAATACTTCCTCACATTGCCCCTGAACCGCCCTCCTTCTATCTTTAAATTGTGTCCCCTTGTTCTTGCAAGTCTCTTTTTCTGAAAGATGCTACCCTCTTGGACTTTGTTGATTCCCTTGAGGTACTTGAAAGTTTCTATCATGTCCCCCCCTCTCCCTTCTTTCCTCAAGGGTATACATATTAAGCTCCTTTAGTCTCTCCTCATACGGCTTCTCTTGCAGACCCTGCACCATTTTAGTTGCCCTCCTCTGGACTGCCTCTATCCTGTCTATGTCCTTGCGGAGATGGGGTCTCCAGAACTGGACACAGTATTCCAGATGGGGTCTCACCAACTGTCTGTACAGAGGGATAACAACTTCCTGTTTTCTGCTGCTGATGCCTCTCCCTATACATCCCAGTATACCCCCGGCCCTCCCTACTGCCTTCTCACATTGCTTGCTAACCTTAAGGTCATCTGATATGATTACCCCAGGTCCCTTTCCTGTTTTGTTGCTGTTACTACCTCCCCACCCATTGTGTATTCTTCCCCTGGGTTCTTGTTTCCCAGATGCATTATTTTGCACTTTTTTGCATTGAATCCTAGCTGTCATACGTCTGACCATTCCTCCAACCTTGCCAAGTCCCTTTTCATCCTTTCCACGCCTCCTTGTGTATCAACCCTGTTGCAGATCTTTGTGTCATCTGCAAAAAGGTATACTTTTCCTTCCAGTCCTTCTTTTCCAGAAAAGATTCATTTTCATATGAAGTGGTTACAAAAAAATATTTTTAATATTAAAAAAATATATATTTCAAGGGCATTTCTACAACAGTGAAGTGCAGATTACACCTAGAGGGATCCCGGTGAGCCACATAGATGTGTTGGGCTCGCTCCAGCTTTTCATTTTTGTGGGTTTGGGAAATTTCTTTTAAATAAAATGAAAACAAGATGGCGGCAAACAAAAAAAGAATATTACAATGTGAAACAGGATTCCTTTTTTGTTTCATACAACTGTCTGAAGTGCTTACTGAGCATGCCCAGAAACTTTTTTTTTTCAAAATTTAAAACTTAAATAACTTTGAAACAGATATTATTTTTTTCAGCAGACTACCAAAGGTCACATCTGTGGGCTAGTCCCTTCCTGCCCTGGAAATTTCAGACCAGGATTCCAAAATGCCTAGGCTGTAGGCAAGTTCTAAGAAAAACCCAGCAAAGATAATGAATGAAAAGTCATTTTTTCATCTCTCTGGAACTCAGAAACTGCACATCTGACTGGAAAGTAACTCAGCACATCCAACGACCTACCCTAGGTGACAGTGCATGCAAAGTTTCATGCAAATCCATTGAACTGTTGATAATTTATTAAATTGCAAAATTTGGGATTGAACATTGAAGTGCCTACTCAACCGTAACTATAGGGGCATGACCACATCCCTATATCAAAGCCTAGCTTTGAAACACATATGGTTCCATGAAAAAATTCAACACAAAGTAGTGCAAACTAATGCATTTGGGGCACTGAAATCCAATGGAGGAGTACAAGATGGGGGAGAGATACTGACAGCCACCAATCAATAATAATAATACTAATTGCTTCATTTTTAAGGCGACCTAAGTAAGGGACCTGGGGGTAATCACATCTGATGACCTAAAGGTAGCCAAACAATGTGAGAAGGCTGTGGGGAGAGTCAGTAGGATGTTGGGGTGCAAAGGGAGAGATATCACCAGTAGAAAAAGGGAGATGGTTATGCCACTGTACAGATCACTAGTGAGACCTCATCTGGAGTAATGTGTCCAGTTCTTGAGGCCGAATCTGTGGAAGGACATAGACAAAATAGAGACAGCCCAGAGAAGGGAAACAAAAATGGTGCAAGGACTGCACCAAAAGTCATATGAGGAAAGACTAGAGGATCTCAATATGTATTCCCTGGAGGAGAGGGGGGGATATGATAGAGACATTCAAGTACATCAGGGGTATAAACAATGTACAGGAGGGTAGAATCTTTCAGAAAAGAAGGTGTACAAGAACAAGGGGGCATGATAAGAAGCTAGAGAGGGGTAGGCTCAGGGTCAATGTGAGGAAGTACTTTTTTACAGAAAAGGTAGAAGATGCTTGGAACAGTCTCCCTGCAGAGGTGCTGGGGGCCAAAAATGGCAGGAGAATTCAAGAATGCATGGGATAGACATAAGAGTACTCTGTCAATGGGGAGGAGAGGGTAATCTGCTGATCAGCTAGGGTCTGTGGTAATGCATTAGGTAGGGAAAAGTGGCAGATTAGGTTGGGCACATGGTCCTTACCTGACATCACCTCCTATGTATCTATGTAAAAAAGGAAACATGAATACAGAATAGATCATACACATGACAGGGATAAAGAGATACATGTCAAGTAGCCAAATATGGACCCCAAGGCCAGTCTTTACTGTGTCCAACTGGGGAAAGAGTGTTCAGTGTGAATATATCCAAAAACTCTCCCTAAGTCTAAAGAGGAAGGAAACATACCCTCCTCCCTGTCCCACATCCACCTTCTCAATTCCAAACAACATCCTTGCCTACTCCATGTTTAGTTTCCTGTAGATGTTTGGCAATAGCATAATTTATATTCCATGTTCTTATCACAGTCAAATGTTTACAAGTCTTTAATTTTAACATCCTTTTTTGTCTGTCCAACATATGCTGCTCCACATGGGCATTTAAGTATGTACACTATGGCCACAGTTGAAGAATTAATAAAACTTTGGATTCCAAGTGCTTTATTCACAATACTTGGGTGAAAAAACTTGGGGCAGAATTCACAAAGCAGATGCACTGGGTGCAAATTAGATGCACTGACGCAACAGGGAAATGCACCATGTCACCATTCACAGAGAGCACAGATGCCCTTTCGCAACCAGGATGCACTGCGCCGAACAGGATGCGCCAGAAAGTGAAAATAATGATATGCGACACATTTAAAGGGGGCATGTAACTGCATATACAGAGCAGAGTCATTCACAGAGCAAAATGAGTGCACAAATATGGAGCATTCATAGTGCAAGTACCAAAGGTGCCTTTTGGAGATAAGTATAAAAGAAGTAGACATAAGTGCAAGCTCCCAGCAGGCTCACCACAGGATAGCAGCAGCAAGCAGTAGGAAAGCAGCAGCTGAACAGTACTATGGATGGAGCACCTTTCATGATGGTGGGAATGTTAATGGGGATGAGGAGATGGGTGAACCAGCAATGTGGTGGCGGAAGACACCATAGGCGGGCCAGCCCTGCAGTGGTATCGTTCCAGACCGATGTTTGAACAGCTGACAGACACCAAAACAGTCGGCTGATATTGCCTAAACAGGGCTACTCTGAGGTAGCTCTGTGAGCTGTGCCATGACAAAATGCAGGCACTCACTGGAAAAGGTCATGTCATATCAGTGGAGACCAAGGTGACAACACCAATGCACCTGCTCACCATGGGAACCTTCCAGAGGCCATCCAGAGACACCACTGGCATATCTCAGCTGTCCATGTCCTGTCTCCTCACACAATTCTTCACCACACTGCTCCCACATGCTTCAGAATTCATCCACTTTCCAAGCACACAGGCAGAGTGGACAGAAGCCATGCAGCAGTTCCACAGGGTGGCACGCATGGCAGGGGTCATAGGGGCCATTGACTGGACCCATGTGGCAATCCATTCACCGCCTGGTGATGATGACATGACATATGTCAATCACAAAGACTACCACTCTGTCAACTGCCAGGTGGTGTGCAGTGCCACTGGGCACATCAGCAATGTCTGCACCGCACATCCTGGGAGTACACACGATGCCTTCATATGGCACAAGTCCACCCTGTGCTGCCAGTTTGAGACTGGGAACATACCCAGTGGCCATCTATTAGGTGGGTGGAGCATGCAGAAATGCCCATGAATGGGGCACCGTGGTGCAACAAACAATGGGAGAGGGAGCAGGTGTGCAAGGGCCATGGCAGAGAATGTGCAAGAAGATATGCACAGGTGGGACAATGGAGGTGGGCACACTGATGGAACTGCACACACAAAGGAGACAGTGCAGCAGAACAGTGAAGCATGGGAAGTGGGTAGCAGCACAACAGGAGGCATGAGTGGCAGGGCAGAACACACCACACACAGCCATGCATGGGCGACCACTGGGCATTGATGTGCAGGCAATGGCGATGGGAACATGTGCGGACAGCCATGGCTGCATGCACGGGCAGGTACAGGAAGATGTGTGCAGGTAGGGCAGGCCATTGCAGGTGTGAGGGGGATGTAGCCGGCCAGGGAGGGTCACCACAGGGACCGGGATTGACAGTTGGCAAACACACCTCTGCACCATGGTGTGGGGGGATGGGAGGACACAATCCACAGGTCTGCAGTGGTGTAATAGACTGCTCTTGCCCCTCACAGGTGCTGTAGTGTACCCCTCTGACCCTGGCTACTCACACCCTTCTGCCAACCTGGCACAGAGGCAGAAGAGAGGCACAACGAAACACACATCGCTATGCACACCATCATCAAGCATGTCTTCAGCATGCTGAAGATGAGCTTTCAGTGCCTGGACAGGTCAGGTGGTGCCCTACAGTATAGTCCAGAGAAGGCCTGTGGCACATTCCTGGCCTGTTGTATGTTGCACAACTTGGCTATTGACCATGGAATAGCTGTCTAGGCTGAGGAGGGTGACAGTTCTGGGGAGGATGAGGAGGGGGATGAGGTTGCAGCAGGCCAGGGGCAGTATGATGGACCACCACTGGCATGCAGAGACCCAAGCCTGGTCACCAGGTCCCAGCGGCACAGGGACACCATCGTCGAAGAGCGCTTCAGGGTCCACAGGTGCGTAACACAGGTGGATAATCCACGACAGCTCCCCCCAACCCGCAAATACACACAGACATCCACAACAACACCACAGGGCAGTCGACTGCAACACTGCCGCTGTGTAGCACAAAGATGAGGGTCGACAATGCTGCACACACATTCACTCACACATGCATGCACAGCAGGACTCACATGTCCAGGGGGCACAGTGTATGTGCTGAGGATGTCATGATGATGATGATGATTAAAACTTTCTTTTTATACAGGTATATTTGATTAGTGCAACAAACACTGTTTACAATCAAGTCCTGTATAGATGATACATAAATAACATCAAAAATACTCAAAATACAAATACTTCACAAAATAATAACATATATAACATTATCCATAACATGCACACACACATCCCTTCTGCAAGTATTCAAATAATTTACTTTTAAAACTAGCAAAGCTAGCTATATTCTGCAAGTGCTTGGGTAAATTATTCCATGATAAAGCAAGCCTGTTTTGTAACTTCATTTCTCCTACATTACTACAATATTTGAGCAATGGTACCCTATTTTCAGAAGTTCTTGTACATAATTTATAGCTATCCAGGGTCTGCAACTTAATATACTTAAGTAGTGGATGATTGTTTTTGGCATATATTAATTTATGACAATTTAATAGCCAAGTACAATTCCTCTGTGCTTCAGGATGCAGCCAATGTAATCTTTCATATAATTTACAATGATGCATTTTATATTCTCCCTTAATAATAAATTTACCTAATCTATAAATTGTTTGATTAAATTTTTTTAACACTTTCTGTGAAGCATTCATATATATTGGCACTCCATAATCAAGTACCGGGATTAACATTTGCTTAACAAGTTTTTCCCTGGCTAATTCAGGCAATACATTTGTTAATCTTCTAAAAGCACCCAATCTTTGATTAACTTTTTATCTGCATATCAACATGACTTTCAAATGTCATACCAGAATCTATGTACATACCCAAATACCTATAACCTTTGACTTCCTCAATTTGAGTGCCATTTATCAAATGAATATTTAAATGAGTTTGTTTTTCAGCTTATGCCCCAAACTAAACATCATACACTGGGTTTTCTTTGCATTAATTAAAAGACCAGAATTGTCCATCCAATTTTCCAGTGAGGTTAAATCTCTCTGTAACTGTAATTCAACATTTCTCATATTATCTGCAGAAACCAACAGAACTGTATCATCCGCATATAATCTTACCTCCCCATATTTTATTGTGTGCACTAACTCATTCACATAGATATTAAACAACAAAGGGCCTAGTATCTATCCCTGGGGAACACCACGATTTAGTTCCCCAAGGCTCGATACAAAATCACCATTGATGACACACTGTTTACGATTTGCTAAATATGATGCTATCCATGTTAATGGTCCTTCCTCTAACCCCACAATCCAAAGTCTTTCTAACAGTTTTCTATGCTGTACCAAATCAAATGCTTTACTGAGGTCCACAAACACCGCCCCAGTGGCCTTTCCATCATCAAGTGATGTTACCACCAAGTTTTGGAAATCCAGTAGGGCGGTGCCTGTGGACCTCCCTACTCTAAACCCATGTTGTTTATCAGATAATATTTCATTCATTTCCATATAATGACTAAGTTGTGAATGAACACTACGTTCCAATATTTTAGATAATATTGGAAGAATCGTAATTGGTCTATAATTAGATGGCACAGTACTATCCCCACCCTTAAAAGTTGGAATTACCTTTCCCACTTTCTACATATCAGGGACAACTGAACTTGCCATGGATCAGTGTACTGCTGCTGGCACATGTGCACAGCAGACACAGGACCGCACTCATCACGCCCATGCCACACAGCACAACAATGGTGCATCCAGACACCCATCTAGCAATGCACAGGTGACCCACACAGGCAATGCACTGGGGCAGGCACATACCACCCACACCACCCCAGGCACAGGTAGCCAGGTGTATAGGCCACAAAGGTTGCAGGCAACAGGGGCCATATGAGCTGTCACCCAGGCATCTGTGGGAGGTACCACATCTGCCACACACATGTGGGCAGCCACATCCATGACTGGTGGTCACTGATGCAGCACCACTGGCCATGAGGGGGTAGTCAACACCCCTGAAGTGGTACTGCAGTGAGACCATGAACCGGTACTCACTGGCATGTTGGCCCCATGATCCATGTCAGATACGGGGTTGATGGGGATGGAGAGTTGTGGTGATGGTGTCAGCAGCAATGGGTCCACCTGACACCATTGCCTGAGCATGCATGAGGCACTCCTGGGGGTTCATCTAGAGGACCAGAGTCCACATGGTGCACTGTTTGCACATGCCACCTCGGCAGCATGCGCAATCTGCTCCAGAGTTGCGATCATGCCCACCCACAGTAAGTGAGCCTCTGCCATCATCTGGGCATGCCATGTGGCCGATGACTCATATTCAATGGCCAGCAGCATCTGAATGTCTCTGAGCTTTGCCCGTAGGGATGCCTGCCTCTCCATGGTGGCCCACGGGAAGCGTGCATAGCCCTCAACCTCGTTGGCAGGTGATGGCTCACGGGGACGGCGCCAACAGGCAGGTGGTGTGCCAGGCTGCTGCTGTGCATCCACAACAGGCCACAGAATGGGTGAGGATTGGCTTGGGCAACCACGGCACATTCAAGGATGGCTGCATCATGGGCCTCCACCACCTGTGGCAGCACAACAGCACCCTGCTGACCCATGCTGGTGGTACCTGGCACCACAGCAGCACCAGGCACAGAGCCCACAGCAACTTTCTCTGTGGGTGGCTGAGCAGACCCTGCAGGTATGCCAGGGGCCTCAGGCCTGCGAACACCTGCTTGTGCCACCTGTGCATGCACCTGTGTGTTATTCTCTCCACTGTTGGCCATGTCCAAAAGTTGAGTGGCATCTGGATCATCATCAACATCACTGTACACCCCCTGTGTACCAGATGCCAGGACCAGCAGGGTGTCTGCAATGTCCACTGTGTCCCCTGGGTCATCATCAGCCATACTCAGGAACCTTTCCAGCCATGTGCCATCCCACTCACCACCATGGCACCACTTGCCAAGGTGCTGGAAGACCCTGCTACCACTGGTGATGCATCTGGGGCAGCTGTGGCATTTGAAGGGCCCAGGACTGCATTGTCCACAGACCTGGCTGCTGCCCAGTGTGCTGCCCGGCAACATCCTCTGCATTACCATCCTGTGGTGCGCCAGCCATGGCAGCACCTGTGAGGTGTGATGAAGCTGTAACCGAAAGAAGGAAACATAGAAACATTGAATTTGGTGGCAGATAAGGACCACTTGTCCCATCTAGTCTGCCCATTTCCCTACCTAACGGATAAGCTTCAGATCCTAGTTAACCAACAGCCTACTTCCTCCTACCCTGCATTAGAATTGCCTTATGTCTGTCCCATACATTCTTGAATTCTCCCACTGTTTTTGACTCTACGGCCTCCTCAGGAAGGCTGTTCCATGTATCCACAACCCTCTCTGTGAAGAAATACTTCCTCACATTACCGCTGAGCCGTCCCCCCTCTATCTTCAAATTGTGCCCCCTAGTTTTTGCACATCTCTTTTTCTGAAAGATGCTACCCTCTTGGATTTTGTTGATTCCCTTGAGGTATTTGAAAGTTTCTATCATGTCCCCCCTCTCCCTCCTTTCCTCGAGGATATACATCTTTAACTCCTTTAGTCTTTCTTCATATGTCTTCTGATGCAGACCCTGCATCATTTTGGTTGCCCTCCTCTTGACAGCCTCTGCCCTGTCTATGTCTTTGCGGAGATGAGGTCTCCAGAACTGTACACAGTACTCCAGATGTGGTCTTACCAACTGTCTGTACAGCGGGCCAACAACTTCCTGTTTTCTACTGGTGATGCCTCTCCCTATTCATCCCAGGATCCCCCAGCCCTCTTTGCTGTCTTCTCAGGGGATACATGGTTACAAACTTGTGTGACAGTTGTGTTCAGACAGGCATGTACAAGTGGTCATACACGTGTGCTAGTGAAGTGCCTGACATGCCATGCAGCTGACAGTCGACAACGGTTCTGGTGATGCAGCCAGGCACTAGCTACAGCAGGACTGGCCCAGTGCCTGTACATGCCCTCTTGGACATGTGTGGGACTCGTACAACATCCTGGCCACTACCCACAGGGATGACAGCAATGGTGTGCAGCAGAACAACACACCACAGGTGCCCCCCCAGCACATGCCCAGCCTGTTATGCAACTGTGCAAGACAGTTCATAGATGGGCTGTACAGAACCATGGTTGGTGCACACAGGCACATGGTCAAATAGTCACACACATTGGGGCTGTCAGGGCACACATGGCACACACACAGGGACAGGCACATTTCCCAGGCAGGTATACTCATAGTGCTGAGATGGACTGCCGCCCATCTGGAAGCCCCCTCCAGGAACACCCTGCAAAGCCACCTGGTCCATGCTGGCCACCAGCAGCTCCTCTGTGGGTGTAGGGTGCCCACCTGTCTGCAGCCCACCCCCTGTCCCACTCAGGGAAGCCTCAATGTGTGCCACCTTCTCCTTGGCTCTCCTCTTCTCGTCATTCAGGTGCTTTCTGTACTCCTGGGTTGTCCTGTTGATCCTTCCAACGGCATTGACATGCCTTGACACAGCCTCCCAGCCTCATTGTACAGCTGACAGCTACCACCACTGCCAGCCAGGATGTCCTTGCACAGGAAGTATGCCTCGATTAGTGCCCTGTCCTCATCACTGGTAAAATTGGGACATCTGCATCCAGCAGCTGTATCCTTTCCAGACATATTGGTTTCTGTGGGTGAGATTACGCAGACATTAGCACACAACAGTCAGCTCTGTATGTGTGCAGGCATGTTGTCTGGCTGCTGCTGGGTCATAGCACCCTTTCTGCATACCTCTCACCCGCCTGCTGTGTGTATCTGGAATAGGTACTGGGACTGTCAGGGACAGCTGTGCAATGTCAGGATCAGTTCTGTAGCACTAGTACACATAGCTGACATGTCCTGCACATGTGACTGGCATTGCTTGCTATGTACCACCAGATGGTGGTACAGCTTGCAACACACATGTCTTCAGTCTGTGGTACCATGCTACTCCACACACCAGCAACAGCCTCCCCCCCCACATGCCAAACCTAGTTGGAATAGTTGGACAATCTGGGGCACTCTCCTGCATGTGCCTGTTGACCAGGAACAGGTGCGGATTATGGCTGTATGTCCTAATCCTCACACTGTCATTTTGTGCTGCCACACTGCCTTTGGAAGAATATAAACAGACTTACCTTCAAGAATGCAATTCCTGTTAGTCACCTGAGCTCTGTGGAGGTGCATTCAAGAGCATTTATGGCTCAGGGAATGCAAATGAAATTGGGAGCATCTGTAACAAGATGCTAATCAGGTGAGATGCCCCTGAATCTGGCAATGAGCTGATTTGGGAGCAGTGTCTGTGAATTGCATAATTGCCCCCTAGCTCATCCCAATAAGTGAAGCACAACTGCTGCACTGAGCGCATCCCCTTATGGTGCATTTCCTATGCATGCGCGTAGAACATTGAACATTTCCTGAATACTGAGCAACTGTCATAGCCCATTGCCACACGTGCACAATGGCAGGTTACTGGCATGACAGGCATAGCACAAATGGTCCGGTGTTACTGACCGCACGATCGCCTCCAGCTGCACATCCACGTCCACTTGTGCGCTGACTGCAGTGCCGCCTGTCAATTTGTGTGCATGTATTGTGCTGTGGATCGACATTACATCAATGCACACCTGAGGCTCACAGCACAACACCAGCAGTGTGCGCGGTGACACTGCACTGTGCGTGGCATTTGGTTGCCATTCACAATATGGTGGATCTGCACTGAGTGCGCATGCGTGATCTGGTTGTGACCCATGACCCTGTGTTCCCGACCATGCATGGTGCAGTGTGCATGTGCAGTGATGCTCTATTGGTGGAAACTGAACATTGACACACCGTGCTACTGTGTTGCACGGTGCGGCTCATGATGACCAGTTGTGCATGTCACGCGAATGTGCAATTGCACACCAGCAGCCTGATCTGTGCACAACTGACCTGCTGACACTGAGAGGGATCATGCGACATGCACAGAGAACAGGCCCAAGGGCCATGAACTGGGGGCAAGTGGCGCCCCTCAACCTTGTGGTACTGGTGCTGCAAGTTGAGGGACAGTGTTTTGGGTCTGATGACCTCAGTGAGCCCGCTCAGTGGTGTATGCCAGGACTGCTGTGCAGATGGTGCACAGGACAGGGGTTGCCCACACTGGCAAGCAATGCAGGCACTGTTACAGCAATCTGAACTTCAGGGACCCAGACAGGCTGAGAAGCCTACAGGACCATGCACACCGGGGTGCGGTACCATGCCTAGGTAAGTAACAGTACACTCCAAGTACAGAGGCAGCCTGGGATATGTGTCCATGGGGGGGCTGGCACACTGCACACCACCACACACACACTAACACCCACACACACACATACATGTGGCCCATGGGCCACACTTAGTGTGAGCTGTGCTAGCACGACCACAGGGAGTAGGGATGTGCAGCATGGTGCATGGGTGGGGGAGTGCAAGGCCACTGTGGCATGCACTGTGTGGAACAGCCATTGGCATGGCATACGTCCATCTGCACACATTGTGGGCATGGTCAGGAGTGCTGTGTGTGGATGCACGCAGCCAGGGGTGCCTTCACTGGGGCACTGTGGAGGTGTTGCCATCACTGCATGCTGGCACTGGTGTTGTTGCTTGGGGCAGGGGGGTGGGGGTTTGTCACACCTCCATTCTCCTTATGGTGCTCTCTGCTTTTGTTCCTCTTGCAGGGCCAGCAGGCAGGCAGAGGGCTGCAGCTGCAGTGGAGGCAAGACACAATAGGGCCATTGTCAGAGCCCATGGACAGGGATGTGCTGATGTAAGTCAGTGTCTGTCTTGTGCATCCTCTGTGTGTTCGTGGAGTGGTGCCCTCTGCAGGCCATTGCTAGTCCCTTGTGCATATCCATGTGCTGTTGGATGCGAACACACATGGGGTGTGGGCATGGAGGGATGTTCTTGGGCCACTGTGCACCTGGCACCTGTATGTACATCCACCGTGTGAACATATCATGCGCACCATGTGCACCCTGTGGTGCTCCAGTGATGTTTGGACATGGCTTGTACACCTGTGCTGCCTGCTGGCATGTGCACATGCTGTGTGGGGCAAGTCTGCATGCCCCTCTGCACAAACCTTTACATGCACATGTGGGCCATGTGCTTTCTGAGTACCATTGCATGGTCACAGTGCTGCACTGTGTGCCAGCCTGTTGCTGGTGTGCCATGTGCTCGGTGGGCTGTTGGCCACTGGCATGGTGGATGCCAACAGCACACTCACATGGTGGGTGGGGGGGGCAGTGTGGAACATGGCACTTAGTACCTGTTGTCTGTGTCCCCCACTGTAGGTCCAGGGCGTGTACAGCCATGTGTGTGCAATCAAATGCGGTGTCAGGGAGAACTGTAGCTAGCAGGGATCCAGCTCCAGAAGGCAATGCAGAGGACACAACAGTCACTCTACAAGCATTGAGGACAGCTCCTGCAGGCACTGACCATGCTGGTCTGAATGATTAGTGCCAGAGGTAGTAGGCATGGGCGCCGTGCTGTGGCACAAATCTGCACATTAGGAACGTTGACATTTCTATATAGCCCCTTGAAGTTATGCCTCACATTCCTTGCTCATCCACATTGCATGTTGCTGTACCCTGTTTCCCCCCACACACACACACACACCTTCAGCCTTCTGCTTACCATTGCTGTACCTGTATAGACCACCCACCATCACTTTCCCTGTTCCTTCAGCAAGTTGATATTATAAACAGTTTATTGTATTACACTGATGTTACTAAGCCATTTTTTATTGCAACCAGTGTCTGTGGTCATTCACTGTACATTGTGCATGTTGTCTGTTTTTGTCTGCTGCTGTCCCATTGTTTCCATCCACACATGTGCACCTGTGTTACTGTGCACACATGCATCCTGTGCCCCTGATGTGGCAGCCTGACTGTGTGCCCTCCTTATTGCATGTGGTGTTTGGGTGGGCATTATGACATGCTGACTTTCTCAGTGCCCCTGTGCTGTGTGTGGTGCATGTGGGCTGCATCTGTTGCGCTGGTGCCCTGTTGTTGTGGTGCAGCTCTGCTTGTGGTCCACATTGCTTGTGGGCTTGTCACACCTGTGCGGTGTGTGGCAGTTGGCCTGTCCCCCATTGTGCCTGTTCACCTATGTGCCCCTGTGTGGGATCTCCATTGTCCACACCACTGGGTTCCTGTGCAACAGACCATGTCCTGGTGACACTTCCATGCTGCACTGTGCCCCCCTGCAGCAGTGGCATACCTTGATAGGCACCTCTGGGCATGTCATCTGTGCCTGTTGGGCAACTGTGTGGGACGTGTCAGGTGACTCTGGGAGTTTCTCTGTGTGCTCTGTCTATTCACCTCTTCTGCTGTGGCTCTCTCAAGCCCTTTGGTACTCTGGTCACTCCCAACTGGTGTGTTCCCCTGCATCTGTTGTGCCACTGCAGTTTCCCCCTGTTGCTCCTTCATCCCTTGCTGACTTGCTTCATATTGACTGCTATGCTGCCCTGAGTGCTTTGGCACATACCTGTTGTACTGGGGAATCTCATGTTGCATCATGCCACATCTGTATGATTCACAATGAGGATGCACACAGTGCATCTTGTGGCGCATCCTTCTGTGAATTGCACTGTCTGGGGATATCGCACCCCAGTTGTGCCAGCGCATCTCATTTGCGCTCAGTGCATCTAATTTGTGAATCATGCCCTTCAAGTTTGCTGTCTGTTGGCAATGAACGCAATTGCCACATTAATAATTCCCATCTGGTAACCTTGAGAGTCAGTTCTTTTTGTTGTTGTCATTTTTCATAGTGGCATGTGCAAGTATGTCACTTAAGTTCCTTTCTCTTCTATATGTGATCCTGGGTTGAGCGTTAAAGTTCTGTCCCAAGTGACAGTCCAATTGTAAGATTTTCCAGTTTTGTTTTATCACATTGCCCCATTTTCTTGCCAGTGTGTTGTACTGTGTTGCAAATGTGTATACCATTGCCACAGCAATGGGAAAACAGTGACAGTCATCACAGCAACAGAATCGACTGTTCACTGTGATGGTCCACTGATTTCCCTATGCTGCTGTCTCTGGGAGTTTACCCCCTTCCCAAACCAACTCCAACTCAAAGTTGGTAATTTATAGTGCGAGGAGTATGGGGGAAAGAGGCCCCTCAGAAGGGGGGTGTGGGCAAGGCCCATCTGCAAAAAAAACTTTTATACAGTGATGGCACAATGCCAATTTTCAGCATTTCGTCATTGCCATAATG
This sequence comes from Neoceratodus forsteri, assembly GCA_016271365.2. Taxonomy (NCBI): domain Eukaryota; kingdom Metazoa; phylum Chordata; order Ceratodontiformes; family Ceratodontidae; genus Neoceratodus; species Neoceratodus forsteri. The sequence goes on from CM057459.1 coordinate 601,685,983, forward strand.
ATGGTCAGCAAATTTCCTGTCACTGTGGCAACATGGAACCTTGCAAATGTGTGTACCTTTACCTCATTAAAAGTTTACCTTTCTTTCTCTTTCAGTAGGCCTGCTCTATCCATTTGTTGCACTGTAGTACTATTGTATGTTATAAGCTTCTTGGAATATCCTCTTTGTCTGAAATGGGCTTCCAAGTCATCTGCATGTTGCAAAAATTCTGTTTCATCTGCACAATTTATTTTTGCTCTCATGAACCGACTTTTCAGTATGTTTTTGATCAAGAAAGGTGGATGGCAACTGGTCCCGTGCAGAATCATATTTCTGTCCGTGGGTTTTCTGAACAAAGCTGTTTTTAACATGTTTCCCCCCTTACATATTTTTAAAGCCAAAAAATTAACCACCTTCTGATCATATTCACAAACAAATCTCAAATTTGTGGTTGTGGATTTGATGTATTCCAAAAATTGCTTGAGTTGTTCCTCCATATTCATCCTGATGACTAGAATATTGTCTATAAAACATGTATTGAGTTTAATATTTTGTTTGAAAGAATTAGTCAAATATGAATCTTTGCTCCCACTATCCCATGTATACATTAGCAAGATTTGGGGCAAATATGGTCTCCATTGCCATCCTAATCATTTGAACGTTACAATAGTTTTGAAAATAGAAAGATTCAAGCACAAACTGCGCAAGCTCCACAATGAATTGACTGGGCTGTAAAATGTTCCTTCCTCTATATTTTTGTAATGCTCTTGAAATGCTGGATAGTCCTTCTACATGTGATATGTTTGTGTACAGACTTTCAATGTCTATTGTTATCAAAAGGTCTTGTTCTTCCAAGTTGATATTTTCTAGTTTTCTAATGATATCCCCCGTGTCTTTTAAGTAGGATAGTAATAAAGGTACCCATCTTTTGATGAATTCAACAACTAACGTTGATATCAGTTCTGATACAGAACCAATGCTGGATACAGTAGGTTGGCCCAGTGACATTTTTGCATTGTTGTGTTTTTCTAGTAAAAGGTATAATATTGGCTTCCTTGGATGTCCTACAGTCAAAAAAGCAAGGTCCTTTTCTATAATCCATCCTTCTCTATATGCCAGCTTAAGCAGATTGTCTACCTTTGCTCTGATCTCTGACGTTGGATCTTTGCTTAATTTACAATAATGATAAATGTTGTTCAGTTGGTTCATTGCCTCTTGTAAATAATAATTTTTATCCAAAATTACTATTGCTCCACCCTTATGGCCGGCTTTACCACAGCAGTGTCCATATTTGTAAACTCCTGTACGGCTTCTCCTTCCTTAATTGTAAGGTTGTTTTGAAAAAATCTTTGTTTTTTTCATTTCCTTTTGGACAGTTTTGACTGTCTCTACATCAACTACATTCATAAAGGTCTTCAAAGTATCACTCAGTGGCATGGGGGAATGAAGTTTGATTTATTTTTCAATGTTGTTTGTTCTCTATTCTTTTGTTCACTTTGCTCCCCTAGTCCCTTTTGTGTAGTTGGTCTCATAGTGCAACATTTTGTTAGTCTCAATTGCCTGTAGAATTTATAGTTGTCAGCTTCAAGGTTGAACACATTGACCTTGTTTCTTGGAAGGAAACTTAAACCTTTTGTCAGAACCAATAGACAGGATTGCAAGAGGGGTATGTTTGTGAGGTTGACAACTGCCAATTCTTGAGTCTGCTCGACTGTCTGAGTTCCTGTGGATGGTATTGGTTGTACTCCTGGTTCATGTTGTAACCACCTACATGTTAGTGCATGTACTACCTTCATAATAAAAAATAAATTGAAAAGGATATTTAATCTGAAGGTTGCATAGTACTTTAAACAATTGCAGTTGGTTCTGAGATGCATTTATTGCTCAATATTCTTTATTTAAAACAATAATCTTTATATGTACCACTAAATTGTGTTGTTTGTTACATAGATCTCAGAGTCACAGCATTCCAAAAGAAACGGCATGGTACCATTTTAATCTCAGTTCAGTTTTCTTCCTGCTAATAACAAATAGATTGAAAGGCTTAGTGCGAAAAAAAAATGGATCCTGTCATTATAAATGTATGTCTTACATCTTTTTTTTTAAGAAAAACTTTTCATAAAGGGCTGGGGTAGAAATAGACACTAAGGGACTCATATTCAAAGAAGATCCACTCACAGGCAAAAGTGGGCATCCTATTGAATTCCCAGTGTTTAGCCCTGCTCTACATGCACCATCCCCTATGTGCTCCATTGCACACACAGATCAGGGAGGTCTGGGGTTATGGATGCCAGCAAATGTGCTAGCATCCACGGTGTGTATTGGGGGAGGAGTATGGGCTTGGATAGGCAACATTGTCACATATTGGGCTGTCCTTATAGCTCCATCCCTATGGACAAATGACATCCTCAAGGTACTATGGTCCCAAGAGATGTGGACAGGAGGATTACTGCAAAAGCAAGTTGTCACAACTCCATGGGAAGTCTGAGGAGCACAGCAACAACTGTTTGTGCATGCTGGCAGTAAAATCAAAAATATCTCAATTTTAAATTTCCCGATTATCATTAATATTGGGATGTCCTTAATACTCCATGTCTTTAATAGTCAGGTTTCACATTGACTGAAATAGGGACTAGCCAGTCAAAAGAAAATAAATATAAACTACCAAGAAGCAAAGATAGTGCAAAAACAGAGTATCATCTGAGATAGGGGAATCAGGACAATATGGGTTGGGATAATGGTGGAGGCAGTACGGGAGGGGGCATTAGCATGAGAATTAATAAGTAGGATATGCAAAGAGAGGGAGGGCTAATGGCATGGAGAAGATAGTGGAAAAAGGACTAGTTGTATTAGGATAAAGGTGGTTAGAGTAGAACAAATAAAAATCATGCTGAACTTCTCCTTCCAATGCAGGGGCAGAGACTTTGTCGGGGAGAAGTACAGCCAGCCACTTAACATGTGATTGTACAAGGAGACACAGACTGATGGAAGGTCATTTAGGTAGATAGAAAACTGTATGTGGCCCTAGATAGAGCCCTTTGGAACACATGCATGAATGGGGGAGTAGTGAGTCACCTACTAGGACTGAATGTTGCCAACCAAACAGTTAAAGTAGAATAGAAACCATTTGAATGATTCTAAAGAGAATACAGAATGTTTACCAAGACAAGAACTGACTTATAAATTTGCTCTTTAAAGATTGTAAGCCAAACAAGCCCTCTACCAACTTTATAGACAGTATAATGATTAGAGAAAAGTGAAGGAAGAATTGAGGGCAGTACCACTTTTTTTTATCTCTTTTTATCCACCTTTCCCTACCCACCAGACCAACCTTTTCTCTCAGATCTCCAGGTCTAACACCTCAGGTGTAGAGGAGTCTGCCCCTAGAGTGTGCATCTGAGCTTCTAATTTCTCTTTCTTCCTGGATGACCCCCCCAGACGGGGCAAGGATGGCCCCGGCTTACCTTCCTCGAACCTCAGGGATGCACGTACACACAATGGAGTCTGCCCTTATGCTATGAAGTGTAGTGGGAGATCATCACCAGGACCATCTGGTGGGGTATTTTCACTGTCCCAACCCCTTGCTGTTGGCGTGCAATGAGCCAAACAAGCACTATACCAACTTTATAGACAGTAAAACAATTAGAGAAAAGTGAAGGAAAAATTGAGGGCAGCACCACTTTTTTTTTAAATATCTTTTTATCTGCCTATCACTACCCACCAGACCAACCTTTTCTCTTAGATTTCAAAGTCTAACACTGCAGGCATAGAGGAGATCATCGCCAGGACCGTCTGGTGGGGCATTTTCCCTGTTCCAGTCCCTTGCCATCGGTGTGCAATGAGGACCAATGAGCTGACGCATGCCGAGATGTGCATCCGCTCCTGTCCTCTGCCAGCGTCAGCCCTCTATGTTGTCCTGACGGTGCTGGCATCTCCGAGTTCCCCCAGAAGGTGGTGGTGAAGTGGCAAGACTAACTCCCCAGCCCTCTCCCCAGAGAAGGAGAGCAAGCCATTGGGTTCTCAATATCTGCCACCCCAGCCATCCCCCGATGGCCCGAGTCCACTCCCAAACCCGGGCTGCCGGCATGGAGTGAGGTCTGGCATCCAGCGCCTCAACCCTCAGTGCCACTGGGTCAATGAGGGAAGCACCACTTAGGCCATTTTTTGTTATGATTCACTCAGAATAACAAACTGAGAACACCAGTTTTTTTTTTTTTTGTAATCTTCTTATGTTCCCTGTCTCTCAATCAGCCATCGTCCCCCTCTCTGGTTACCTGCTGCACTCCAATCTCAACAACCACCTTTCATAAAGGACTTGCCTTACCCCTGTATCACCTGTGTGATTTGCCACATGTGATCGAGTTTAGGCAGAGTTAAGACCTTTGGGAAATCAATATGGTTGCCAGAGGAGAGCTTGGGTCAGTGGGTGTGGGGTCTGCAGGCATGGCAGGGCCATCATTCTGCATGGCTAAGGGGTTTTCCTCCAGTGTTATCCCTCCCCTAAGGATGTCTTGTGGTAGGGTTTAATGCCTTGAGTAGTTCAGGGGAACTCTAAAACATTTGGTAGTCTTTTGTGGTGTTTGGCTCCTGTTTTCTACAATAAAATGCTTTTTGAATCAGACGTGCAAGAGTCTAGGATGGTCACTTGCTCAAGCTGGTGGTAGCTTTGCTTTTTTTGTTTTAATTGTAATACCATGCACCCATACACACATGCCTGGTGTTGCCAGATACATCCTTCCTCCCTAGCAGTTCCCTTTGCAACTCCCCTGTGGTCAACCATGGGTGGTGTAGCAGCACAAATGTGACACTCACTTTCATGGAGGAAAGCAACATCCACTGGGACACTAGACTTTACTCCACCCTCCCGGTCCCCTGACAACCAAGGCTTACTCCCTAACCATGGTCACTAGTGCTGCAAGCAGTTAGGTTACAACTGCACTGACAGGCTAGCCAAGAACACAAGTTTAATGTTGTATCTATCTTGGAAAACATATGAGGAAAAAAGTATATTTAAGGCTGCCACTTGCATGAATATGGACTGCAAAACTTTCTCAAATCCAGACACATCTAACATGGGGCTGGGTAGAGTTTCAGAGATCTGGAAATGAATTCATGGAAAGACTCAAAGGTTATGACTTTCCAGTTGTACTGGAGTATTAGTTTGTGACGAGTTTTCCAAACCATATCCTGATTTTGTCTACATTTGGGCAAATGTCATGCCATGTTTGTTAGCCGGGGTTTTTTCATCTCTATTATTTCATGGTGCTGAAAAGCACCACAAAAGGATCATAAGTAAAGCATTATTGCATTTTCTGGTGGCTTGGACCTGCAAACACCATGAAAAATTGGATCCCTGGCCAGCCCACTGGCACAATGAAAGCACTACCACTTGTGGCATTGATGCCCCAGCTTCGGAGTGAACTCAAGATGTTGGAAGGTTGGCTGGGGGAGGAGAACTGAGTGTCCAGAGGATTGCTTTCCTCCTCCTGTGAGGGGGTGGTACAACAGCCAGTGCATGCTTGGCTGCTGGTAGCAGCAATATGTGAGAAAGGAGCAGCAGACGTGGGGCGCGTCACATGCAGAAGCACTCATGATGTCTCCCTAGATGCCATTCAGCATGCTTCTTAGGGGTGGGACAGAAATTGAAAATACCCCTGGCTGGCAGGATGAGTACCAACCCTCTCCAGGTTCTGTGCCAGTGACTTGGGCACCTCCCAAAGGTGGATGCCTGGCAAATGTGATGGAGAGAGGCGCCCTGCCACCCTGCAATGGGGGACAAGCCATTGGGGACTCTGGAAGGGTAAGTCAGGAGAAGATGATTGATGGGGCTGGTGGGGGAGTTGGTGTGTGATGGGGGGAGCCAAGGCAAAAGGGGAATAAACAAACTAAGAAAGAAAAAGGAAAGGAGAAAAATTTGACCCCTGAACCTTTGCAAGTTCAAGTCCGAATTTCTAATTCTTTACTATTTGCATCACGTTATCATGTAATGTTATTAATTACTAGTGCATCAAATATTGATTGGATTATGATGTAGCAATCCACTGGATTATGATGTAGCAATTTAAAAAGTAATTTATCACATTATCAGCCTGAGAACTCTAACTTTTGACTCCCTCAGTTTTTACACTTTGCTACTCTAGCATTATCTGAATGTAGCTTTGCAATGAATTTTCATAATCTTAAGCCCCCCCCCCAAATACTGATGTTGTAGAACCAGGCAAGATAAAAGGTAGAAACAGCAAGAGCAACATATTTTGATCACCTATTTAATGAGAGACCCCTGAGCTTAACACCATCGACTTGAAAATTTGAAGACTATCTCATGTTATTGAAATCTGTGAGTTCTTAATATCCATGTATATGAAACCCAGGGGGCCAGCCTCTTTGACCTTATGAAAGTAATAATGGTGGCACATTTGCGGTATGAGAAGGATAATAACCCACTTCATCAAAAAGGCTTACTGAATCCCCAGAAAATTGTCTATAATAATAAAACTGCCTAACACAGTTTTACAAGTTCAAAAACTTGCTATTCAGAAGATATACAGTAACAATTGAGTAAGTCATCACTAGCCCAGGCCTTGTAATGGGAATAGACTCAGCTTCAGAAATATACATACATACAGTACATACATACATACATAAATAAAACACAAAATTAGCCTGTGATCTTAACATTTAAAAGTGACAGAGATGCCATTTAAAAAATAGCAAGAGTCAAAGGAGGGGTTTAGTTCAGGAAGGAAGCATTTTTCAGAAAAAAAGATGCTCAAGAACAAGGGGACATGCTATGAAGCTGGAGGAGGGGACTTTAGGGGAGATGTGAGGAAGCACTCCTTCGCAGAAAGAGTGGTGGATGCCTGGAACAGCCTCCCAGCAGAGGTGATGGGGTAAAAATGGTAACGGGCTTCAAGAATGCATGGGACAGGCATAAGGGAACCTTAGAGGTTGAGAAGGGGGGGTAAAGCCGGAGATCAAATAGGGTCTGTGGTGTTACAGTAGTTTGGGAAAATGGGCAGACTAGATGGGCCAAGTGGTCTTTATCTGCTGTCAGTTTCTATGTTTCTATGTTTTTAATGACTTAGGTCTATATACTCTCATATCCACATTTACCCCAACTGTTGTCCTAGGCAACATTTCCTATCTAAAACCAGAGTTAACAGATACATAGAAACTGACAATATCAACAAGAAAAAGCCATTGGTTCATCTAGTCTGCCCTGTTTTACCCTATCCCACCCTAAGACCTGTTCCCTAAACAGGGTTTTTGCCCCCTTCTTTCCCATCGCTTCCTGCCTTGCCACTACCCCCCCCATAACTGTTACTCCTTTAACTTTGTCTCAGTCATGCTTAAAACTGTTAATGTTTTTTGAGTCCACCGCCTCTCCTGTCAGGCTGTTCCACATCTCACATACTCTCTCTATAAAACAAAATTATCTCACATCCCTCCTTAATCTCCAACTCCCCTCCCAAACCAACTTTGGTGTATGTACCTGTATTGGTTCTATGTGATAAAGGCAAGTCTGAAAGATTACCTATCACATAGAGTAAACAAACTTGACCCCATGGTCAAAAGAGTGATGGATATTGTGTGACGGATCGCAAATAGTGACCGTCATTTCTAATACTTAAAAATACAAAACTTTTTATGTGGGGGCTGTCTCTACACTCCTTGCAGGGGCAAGCCTCCACACCCCACAAAACTTAAATAATCAACTCCGAGGGGGGGGGTGCAGACCATGGGGCAAGTTATTGGATGCTGAACAAAAAAAAATTTATTCTGCCACTAGCCGGACCTGAACCCACTTGCATTGCAAGCGGTGCTGTACACCACTATGCTATGCAAGCAGCTTGGCAGAAATTGGCCTCAAAGGACACTATATCTTGCAATAGTGAGTACAGCTTCTTGCTGTACTCACTATACAGGATATAGCACTGTATTGCACCACCCGCTGTCTTGTAGAGCGCTATTATTGAATCGCTCAAAAGTGCAGCACTCAATAACCAGCGCTCTACATGGGTGCTACCACCTGTGTTTTTGATTCACTATTCTTACTGTAAACTTCCTCACAATTTACACAGTTCTTTCTTTTCAGGAACATGAAGGTTTCTGTCATATCGCCCATGAAGAACAGTCACAACAGAAAAATCAAAGCACCAGGGTTTCAATGCCACACTTTCTTTTGCACAATAAAAAGAGTTAATGTGTACCTCAGTTGACCTCAGTGTGTTTCTTTCTTACTGGAGTGGAGTCATTTGTGTTGATATCAGCTGCATTTTCTTGGATTGTACCCTCCTGTTCATTCCTTAGGCACTCCAGGCTTTGTGTTGTTGCCTCTAGCATCTTGCCCCTCTCCTGTTTGACCTCCAGTGAGCACATGTGCAGTGACCTAAGTCAATCTGCAACTACCTTCTGACTAAAAATATCAGATATGTTTTCTGTAACTTTGACCACCTGATAGGTACAAAAGAAAGTTAGATGTTTTGCATGACTCTGAAATTTTCATTCACAAAAGCTACTATGCTTCACATCCAATGGAGAAGCAGATCCTAGCTCTGGCCACTGAACTTCCTATTTGAACTCTTTTTTTTTTCCACATTGCTTTTTTCTCTCCCACTGGGAAAGGTAGGTGGCTATCAGCCATGTTCCCACAGCCCATGACTGAAGTCAGCCTCCATCGAGTGCATCAGGGCTAATTCCCCCACAGAAGTCCCCCTGTGATGGGACCGGGAGGGTTAGGAACATCCTCCCCCCAGTCAAGTGTCCAGATCTGCTCCTGGTGGTGCAGGATGTGAGAAGTGCACAAGGCTTCATGAATTCTCCCACCCCACTTTTCCTGGTTTTCAACCTTTCGACCCCTGCCATGTTGGTACATCAGTACATGTGCATGGAGGCATACACATCATGCAGCACCACTGCCCCACCCTTCAAGTTGCTTGCTAAACTGCACTATCAGTGGGCCTTCACCTGGTGGAAGTCAGAGGCCAAGATGGCTGCCCACCCCTTCCTGGGACACTCAATCCTCTCTAAACCTGCTGGCCCCTGGCAACCTATGCTCATTCTTAAATACAGGTCATGGGCATGGCAGGAGGTAAGGTGTTCAGTGCCACAGTCCTCCATGTCACTTGACTGGATCCTATTTAAACTCCTGCTTACTGTACTAAACCTAATGACCCAGGTTCAGCTGCAGCTCAACAGCTGCAATGGCTGCACTCTGCTCTTCTGCCATGGTTCAAGTTAATTTGTATTTTTGCTTGTTTTGTGAGGTGGGGGCTTGCACATTTAGTATGCACCTTCATAAAATTTTTATTTCTTTGTACTACTTCTCTCTGTTTGCTTATCGTGTAGCTCCACATTGGCAGTTTAGACCCAGCGTAAATGGTGCAGCACAGCATTCCCTTGCACCTTGTCTTTCAGATCTAATATACAGTATCTCTGTAATCTCTTAATCCATTCAGTCTTGTAAGTTACCACAGAGCTGTTTTTTTTGCATGGATATAACACTAAAGGAAAGGGGTAAGTCCTCATTCTCAAGCTCACATATTTCTTCTCATACAGCATGTTGCACAAAAGTTGTACTTACAGGCCTTGCTTTGTGCACTGTGAATTTCCCTCATTGCCTAATCTAGCATACCAGACCTGAGGGATTGATCAAAAATGATACACTCCAGCTGCTTTCAGGTGAACAATTGTCTTACAGGTCTAATGAAACATATAGATAGATAGATAGATAGATAGATAGATAGATAGATAGATAGATAGATAGATAGAGGATGGATAGATAGATAGATAGATAGATAGATAGATAGATAGATAGATGATAGACAGACAGACAGACATACAGACAAATATCAAAAAACTTCGTTGATGTATCAGTTAGGTTAAGTCTTGGGGTCATCAACCCTAACGTTCACCCCATTCCATTACAAAATAAAGTGGTATGGGTACAGCATAGGAGAATAGGGTGAAGGTTAGGATTGACAACAACAAGAAGACCACCCACCTGTTGGTCTATGCAGGGTGGGGGATGGGGGACGGAGTGATAGGTTTGGCAACCTTAATGCCACATTTCTGAACTTATGTCAGTTTAACCTAACTGATACATTAATGAATTGTTTTTGCATTTTTTTTTGTAATTTAAATGTTATTGAGTTTTTGAAACAACCAGAAAGAACAATCAGCAAAGAACAATGCAAAAGATATAATAAAAAGGAAACACACAAAGAACCCACCCTCAAACGAGCAACAAAAAAAAAAAACACAAACAACAAATGTACCACCACCCACCCATACACACCTCTACCCCAACCACCCCAGAGCAATTTATTTCCGTACTTTTTGAGACAGTATAATTGTATCCTTACTTGGAAGTCATGTTTACAGTAATGCTAATAAAATAACTTTACAAAAACTCAATAAAACTTATCACAGATTAGTTAGGTTTATCTTAAAATGCAGTTACATATTTACCACTGTCAATTATATTAACTACTTGGATGGAAACCACTAGAGACCAAAAGAAATAGACTATGGAAGGTTTTATTATACAACATTTTAAAAAACCGCTAAACCCTCAGGACTCATTAACAAACCTGTGCGACCTAATCACAATTTTCAGTTTAGGAACTAATCTAGAGAATTGGTGATACTGAAAATAAATGACAACTTTGAGAAAATGTTATTTAAGTACAGTATAAAGCAGCCAATACATGGAGTAGTTTGTCTTCAGAAATAAGAACCCTAGATATGTCTATAGATACGTTTAAATGTCATATCAACTCAGTCACACATCTGTACTTATAATGGATAAATCTTTTTGAATTCTCTTGCAAACCATGCATAAATAATTGAAATATTGGATTAAGTATGCACGTGTGCACTTGTACTAACAGTACTTGTACTGGAATGTATGGTTGTGTGTTCCTCTGCAAGCATGTATAGGGTGTAGATGTATGTGTGCATGGTATTTTTGCACAATGTCTCAGAGAACACATGAATGTTAGAGTGAGTTTAGAAGTGTATGTATGGTAGGTTGTTGGCTGGTTCTGAGTACCAACTCCTGGGACCTTGTGATGGCTCGAGGGAGCAGCCAGAGTCTTTGTGAGACAGGACCGTAATACTAAGCCTTCAGTGGTGTGGTGCCTCCACCTGGGGACTTGGGCAAAATAACCAGTGACCTTCCCCGTTTCCCCAAGAACAATATTTCCACCTCCCAAACTCTTCGAGATAATTCCCAACAATGTACAGTACCCAAAAAACAGTTGTAGTGGCTGCAATTACCATAAGCACAAGTATGTATTACTGGAAGGAGTAGGACTGTCAACTTTGGCTGCAAGAAAATAAAGTTAGGTTAAGCACCTATGCAACACTTTCCAACTCCTGAAATGATATCAGTAATAACATAAATATCACCAAATGTAACTTCTCCCAATGCTCCCAACCATCTGGTACCAGACTTGTCCCTATGTCTTTTGGGTACCCCACTATGGTGACAAGCAATGCAATGCCAAGGGTTTGTCCTTGTTGGGGCCCTGGGTGATGAAATAACACAAGGTAAAGCAACTTGGAATAATAATAACCATTTTTAATCCCCCCTGGTGACAAAATGGAACTTTGATGACACAGTGCAGGTGAAAACAATGTCCTTGGCTTCTGGTCACTCTGGTGTAACCCTCTGGAACCTTTGGTATGCAGCAGCTAAAGTAAGAGCTTCTCGGCTAAAGACAAACTGCAGCTTTATCGCTCTGGCAGGATCAGTTCAATGTAGACTGATCTCAGGTTAGGGTCTCAGGTAGGACACCATGGAGTGCAATTTTCTTGAACAGTAATTAGGCAAAAGTCTTTTGAAAATCCAAAAATGAGGTCCTCTGAGTTAAAGGTGAGCTCCAGACTCTCAAATGTATTATCCGGACTCTTCACCACCATCTGGTGGACTTAGGCAGATTTTGAAGCAAACAATTTGGAAAATACAGCCTGAATTAGCAGCAATACACTTGGGCTCTTTGCAGACAGTTCCCATTTCTCTTTTGATTCAGCAGTCCCAGCACTGTAGTTTATTGACAGCAGGAGTCTAGATCAGCCATCATTTGCTTGGGGCAACAGCCCTTATTGCAGTCTTCCCTGGTCTCTCTTCTCCTTGGGGACTGCATTTTTGGCAGGGTCTTGAGGCTATTTATAGCCTCCCCAGGCTCTTGATTGATTGGTTCAGCTGTTCCTGGGCAAAAACAGTCTTGCCTCTTTTTCTTTATTCTTCCTTCCTCCTGCAGCAGTGCTGTCGCCTTTGTTTATACTTCCCTGGATCGTGCCACCAGAATTAAAAGGGCCAGGGGAAAATTTTTTTTAGCAAGAGCAGTCTTCTTAAAACCACACAGAGTGTGGGGGCTTATATACTCCCCCTCTTTAGAACTTGACATCCTTGACAAGACACTTCCCACAGTTCATAAGTCCCAAAGTCTATTTTAGGGCCGTGTGCTGAGAATTGAAAAGGGTTAATGAACAAACAAGTTACATAACCTAGAAAGAAAGATGTTAACTAGTCATTAACAGGTAATGAGGAAAAATCAAAACAGCCATCACAGAGGCAACAAGCCTTTGTGTGAAGCAAATCAACAAAGCAAAACAAAGGAAAAAAACACTATGGTTCTCAAAGGAGGTGGCAGGGAAGGTTAAGGAGAAAAAGGTAGCATTCAGGAAGCATAAGGTGTCACTAACTCACTCAGTCGGTCAGCCCTCTACTCCCAAAGTGCCAACCTCTGAGGGTATGATTTGTGTACAGTGAACAGAACAAGGTAACCCTCTTGTCTGTTTTGAGGGTTCAAGTCACCTTGGTCTCGAGCTCTGGAGGGATTCAAACTGACAATCTCTTGTTAGCGTACCCAATTAGCAGGCTCAGATAGTTCTGTCTTTGGGGGGCCAGATATCTTTGCCTACAGGCACCCACCCAGGTCTTTCAAATGAACCCTTTGAACTCTATGCAAGACTTTAGAGAACTCTATCCACTTCCCAGTTGGTATACAATAAGCCTATACACAGTGTTACTGATAACCTTTAAAAGCTCCACTTAAAATAAAAAGAAATGTCAAGGCACTCCAGACAGTTTCCATTGTAAAAATATCTCTTTACTTTAAAATATCAAAACAGAACAATAAATACAGAACAAATATATATCCCAACACATACAGCCTTAAAACAAACAGGTGAAAGTTCAGTTCCTACAATTAATAACTTCAGACTAATCTTGTCTAAGGTCCTTACTTCAGTGCTTTGATGGTCTCTCTTCTCTCAGTCAGACATATTGTCTTGTATTTTTCTGTCCAGGTTCTCTCAGCAATTAAACACAGTTCTGAGCCGGCCATCTCATGAGGTCACTAACTCCACCTTGGTGTAACAACATCTATATTTTATCTCACAGGATGTCCAAATAAAATATTTAAAAAAACATAACAGGTGACCTCACTGCCTTTCCTCCCTCAGGTTAACCAGACCAAACAGGTTTGTGGTCTGCTACACATACATCTCAAAAGTTTCTTTGATCTAAGTCACTATATTAAGCAAAAGTGTATTTGCCTCTTTAATCCCATCTGGACCTTGGAATCTACCTCAAAGGTCTCTCTGATGTAATTCAAGAGTTCCCCGGGAAAGTATATTGGATCTTCCAAATTCATCTGGGTCCTCCCTGGCTCAGACATCAACCTCTCTTCAATGTCCATTCTGGCTTCTCTCTGATGCCCCTCCCTCTCAAGTTCTTCCTGACAACTATTGTAAGTCAAAGGATTTTCCCTGAGGGAATTATGAATGGCTAATCTTATTTCCTGGGATGAAAGCAAATTGATAAGGTAATTGCACCCCAGATATCTGCAGTTTAGCTATGTCCTATCCTTTGAACTTATCCCTGGAGGGTCTTGATGTGTCAGTTCCAGTAAGACAGTAGTTTCCTCAAACTGACGTTCCCATCACATATTTTATATGTAATACAAAAATTGATACAGCAATCAGAGCTGGCTGTCTACGTCACACTCCTCCCCAACTAGACTTAATTTGGGGGTTCTATCCCCCTACATGGGATGAGCTTCCCAAATCAGTTCACTCCTCATAGACCCTAGACAGTTCATCTGAGTTCTGATTCTGGGCTCTGACCCTATGTACGGTTTTCAAATCATACACCTGTAAAGCAAGACTCCATGTTAGCAGTCTGCCACTGTTTTTCCCCATCTGTGTCAACCAAACCAGGGGGTTGTGGTCAGTCTGCACCATAAAAGGCTGCCCATACAAGTATGGCACCAATTTCTGTAGGGCCCACACTAGGGCAAAACACTCCTTTTCCACCATGGAGCATGCTTGTTCTCTGGGGAGCAGTTTCAGCTCAGGTAGGCTATGGGGTGGTCCCTCCCTTTGCTGGATGTCTGGCATTGTACTGCCCCAATACCCACATCTGAGGCATCTGTCTGAACTATAAAAGTTTTGCTATAGTCCGGACTTGTCAAAACAGGAGCACTGCACAGTTCCTCCTTCAGTTTGGTAAAGGCTTCCTCACAGGCTGGGCTTCAGGTGATTTTCCTTGGCATTTTTTTCTTTGTCAGGTCAGATAGGAGAGCAGCCAAGGCACTGTAATTTTGTACAAATTTTTGATAGTACCCTGCTGTCCCAAGAAATCTCTTGACCTGCTTTTGAGTTTCTGGTCTGGGCCATGCCTGTATTTCCTCTATTTTTATCTGGTTAGGATGGAGCTGTCCCCGGTCTACCACATGCCTGAGGTGTGCCACTTCTCCCAGGGCCACCTGGCACTTCTCGGCTTTGACAGTGAGCCCAGACCTCTGTATTCTGCCCAGCACTTCCCTAAGGTGTGACAGGTGTTCCTCCCAGCTGGTACTGAAGATGGCAATGTCATCCAGATACATCACAGCATACTCCTCAGCACCATTTAACACCTGGTTCACCAACCTTTGGAAAGTGGCCAGGGCATTCTTCATTCTGAAAGGCATTACTTTTAACTCAAATAAGCCTATCAGAGTGATGAAGTCTGACCTCTCCCTAGCTCTGTCCATCAACTCCACCTGCCAATACCCCTTTGTCAGGTCAATGGTCATAAGGTAGTTCACCCCCCCAACTTGTCCAGGAGTTCGTCCATCCAAGGCATATGGTGGACGTCTGACTTCATGACTGCATTCAGTCCATGATAGTCTACACAGAAATGAGTTGAGCCATCTGGTTTGGGTACAAAGACAGACTACAGGTGAGGCCCAGGGAATGTGGGATCTCTGGATTACCCCTAAATCCAATATGTCCTCCACTTCCCTCCTAATGTCCTTTTGGACAGCCTCCGACACCCAATATGCTGTCCGACGTATGGGCGTCTGTGTCCTTGTCTCCACATCATATGTTGCTAAGCGGGTTAGTCCAGGCTTGGCACTAAACAAGGGGGCAAAGTCTGCTAAAACCTCCATCACTTTCTGGATCAGGCCTGGGATCAGCTGGGGAGACAATTTTACTGCCTCCACAGAGGACTCCCACTTACTCTCTTCCAGCAAGTCCAGAAGTGGGTCTCTTTCATCCGTCCCCTCCCCATGACTACACACTGCGAACATCATGTCAGCCTTATTTACATATGGCTTCATCATGTTGACATGGTACATCCTTTCTGTCTGTCTACGGTCAGGTAACTCCACAATGTAGTCCACATCATTTACCTTCCTAACCACTCTGTACGGTCCTGCCCACTCAGCTTGCAGCTTGTCTTTCTGGACTGGAATAAGGACCATGACTTCCTGACCCATCGTGTATGAGAGAGCTCTGGCTCTGCAGTCGTACCATACCTTTTGTTTCTGTTGGGCAGCTGCCAGGTTGCTCTGGGCTGTCCCCATAAGCTCCTTCAGCCTTTCCCTAATCCTTAGGACGTAATCCACAATGGGAGTTCCCTGGGTAGCATGCTTGCCTTCCCAGTCCTCCCAGATCAAGTCTAGGGGCCCACATACCCGGCGTCCATACTAGAGTTCGAAGGGGAAAAATCCGGTCGACTCTTGGGGTACCTCCCTGTATGCAAACAACAGGTGGGGAAGGTATTTCTCCCAGTCCCTCCCATGCTGTTCAACAAATGCCTGGATCATTGACTTCAGGGTACCATTGAAGCGTTCCACAAGCCCATTGGCTTGTGGTGATATGGTGACGTGCATCTCTGCACCACCCCACACTTCTTCCATAGACATTTCATTAGGTCTGACATGAAGGAACCCCCTCAACTGGTGAGTACCTCCTGCAGAAACCCAACATGGGAGAAAATCCCAAGTAAGGCATCTGCCACTTTGTCTGTCCTCAGAGAGGATAGGGTGACTGCCTCTGGGTACCAGGTGGCATAATCCACCATAGCCAGGATGAATCTCTTCCCTGAGGAGCTGGGGGTATTTAAAGGTCCCACAATATCCATCCCCACCCTCTGGAATGGCACCTCCACTATTGGCAATGGGATCAGGGTGGCTTGGGTTTTCTTGCCTGCCTTCCCTATTTCTTGGCACCGGTGACAAGACCTGCAAAACTCCTTCACCGTCTGGGTGAAGTTAGGCCAGTAGAAATTCTGGGCCAACCACTGCATTGTGCACATGATTCCCAGATGACCAGACAAGGGAATATCATGGGCAACCTTGAGCAACTGCTCACGATATCCCTGGGGAATGACAAGCTGCCAGCTTAGCATCCCTCCCTCGGTCTGTACTGCCTGGGTATACATAAGTCCATCTTCCCAACAAACCTTATGTCTGCCATCACCTCCCTGTGCACTGTCCGAATCTGCCCAAGCCCTCAGCTTCTCTAAACTAGGATCACTCCTCTGAGCAGCTGCGAACCCCTCACACCATCCCAAGGCATGGGACAGGTCCCCTTTAGTTGCTAAACTAGGGTCCCTAGTACAAGCATCAGGGCCCTCAGGATCACTGCCAATCCCAAACCTCTGACAAGGGGTCACTCCTCCCTCTTCGGAGTAACCCTCTGTAGCTGGGTGGTTACTTACTCCTGGGGAAATTTCTACCCCCTTTTTATCAGTCTCCCTCTCTGGAGACACAGGCTGGGGAACCAGCCTCTCAGTATCTTCCCAATGGCTTCTGGGGGCTCAGGGAACTACAATATTCCCTGTCCACATGACTACGGGTAACTGCACATACCACCCCCTGCTGGAGATTGTTACGCAGGATCACATCCACTACTATTGTGTTGGCTACAGCCACCTGTTGCATAGTTTGCCCTGTTTCACCCCAGTCCAGGAGAACACTGGCCAGTGGCAATGTTTTCTCTTCACCAGTAAACCCTTGTACAGTTATGTATTTGTTGGGTATAAGCTGACCAGGCTGTGCCAGATCCCCCTTTACCAATGTCAGGGATGCCCCTGTGTCCCTTAACCTCTGTGTCTGTACATCATTTACCATGACTGGGTGCACGTGTTCCCTCATGTTCACTGGCATGCTTCCAGGGACACACAAACAACCCACTTCCATTCTGGTACTACTTTAAGTATTATTGCTTGACCTTCTTGGACACTGTCTGGCAATGTGCCCAGTTTCTTTATATAACCAACAAAGATTTCTTACTTCAGAGAAATCTTTTCTTTGAAACCTGGGGCTAACTGGTTTTGATGGAGGCAGTGAGGATTTTAGCAGCCCTGAAGGCACGCTTTTCCCTTTCTGCACTGCCACACTCACCCCATTCACTCTTAGAGCAGGTCTGCTCTTGGCATAGCAGTCCAAGAGTTCAGCAGACTCTTGCACTGTTTTTGGATCTCAGTCCTCTAGCCAGGTTTTTAACTCTGCTGGGCATGCCCAACAGAACTGTTCTAATAAAATTACATTTTCAATTTTGTCAACAGTGTTTGCCTCAATTCCTTCCCACCAACGTTTTAAAAACTGACGTTGTTTCATGGCTAGCTCCTCGTAGCTCATATCAGGGCTTCTCCTGAGCTTACGGAATTTAGCTGTGTATGATTCAGCAATTAATTCAGAGTTTTTTAACAGTGCAGCTTTTAACTTGTTGTAATCATTGCTGTCTTCATTGTCCATTTGACCCAATGCATCCCGAGCTTTTCCGGTAAGTAGCGGGGATAGCTGGAAGCTCCAGGACTCTCTAGGAATTTTAGCCTGAATACAAACTTTTTCAAAAGAATTTAAAAAGGTGTCCATGTCCTCCCCATCCTTAAACTCAGCTATTAATTTGGAGTTCAATTTGTAACCCTGTCCTGCAGTCTCAGTTAAACCCAAGCCACTTACCTGCCCTTGTGCCACTGGTTGGAGTTGTAACTTCTCCAGTTCACATTGCCACTGGTGCTCCTCTCTCCTCTCCTCTGCCTCTCACTGGCACTCACATTCCTCATGGTCTGCCTCCCTCTGTTGTTGCTCTGCCTCCAGTTCCATCCTGTGCAACTCAATTTGCAGTTTGAGTACCTCTGGATTCAGGATACTGGTGACCATCCCCTGCTGCTGTGACCCTTCACTGTCCTCCTCATTGGCTTGGGACCCCTCACTGTCCGCTAGTTCTGCCACACTCAAGGTCTGATCCCTTTCAGTCATGGTCTGTGATTCCCTGCTCTGGGTATCTGCTACCGTCAGGGCCTCTAAGAGGTTCTGCTTACTGGCTTTCACCCCAAATGGGACTCCCCTGTCCCCGTACAACTGCTTTAAGAAATCTACAGTGTGCCTGCTGTAGTCGGAAGCCATTTTCTTCTTCCCTCACTACTAATACTATTCTGACTGGCACTTTAGAAAAAGAAATAAAATGGATGGGAACTTAACTGTAAGTCAAGGGACATAGTTCTGTTTCTTTTTCAAATAAAACACTGCCTTTCTTTTTTTCCAAGTGAGCTAAATGGTTTCAAGCTTACACACTGAACAATGAAGCTTATACCACCAAACTTTTTTATGCTACCACTGCCAATCAATCTGTCACTAACTCACTCAGCTGGTCAGCCCTCTACCTCCAAAGTGCAAACCTCTGAACGTATGATTTGCATACAGTGAACAGAACAAGGTAACCCTCTTGTCTGTTTTGTGGGTCAAATCACCTTAGTCTCAAGCTCTTGAGGGATTCAAACTGATAACCTCTTGTTAGCATACCCAATTATCAGGCTCAGATAATTCTGTCTTTGGGGGGCCAGATATCTTTGCCTATGGGCACCCAACCAGGTCTTTCAAATGAACCCTTAGAACTCAATGCAAGACTTTAGAGAACTCTATCCATTTCCCAGTTTGGTATACAATAAGCCCATACACAGTGTTACTAGTAACCTTTAAAATGCCACTTAAAATAAAAAAGAAAAGTCAAGGTACTACACATAGTTTCCATTGTAAAAATATCTCTTTACTCTAAAATATCAAAACAGAACAATAAATACAGAACAAATATATATCCCAACACAAACAGCCTTAAAACAAACAGGTGAAAGTTCAGTTCCAACAATTAATAACTTCAGACTAATCTTGTCTAATGTCCTTACTTCAGTGCTTTGATGGTCTCTCTTCTCTCAGTCAGACATATTGTCTTATGTTTTTCTGTCCAGGTTCTCTCAGTAATTAAATTCAGTTCTGAGCTGGCCTTCTCATGAGGTCACTAACTCCGCCTTGGTGTAACAGCATCTATATTTTATCTCACAGGATGAACAAATAAAATATTTAAAAAAACATAATAGGTGACCTCACTGCCTTTCCTCCCTCAGGTTAACCAGACCAAACCAGTTTGTGCTCTGCTTCACATACATCTCAAAAGCTTCTTTGATCTAAGTCACTATATTTAAGCAAAAGTATATTTGCCTCTTTAATCCCATCTGGACCTTGGAATCTACACCTCAGAGGTTTCTCTGATGTAATTCAAGGGTTCACTGGGAAAGTATATTGGACTTTCCAAATTTGTCCGGGTCCTCCCTGGCTCAGACATCAACCGCTCTTCAATGTCCATTCTGGCTTATCTCTGACACTCCTCCCTCTCAAGTTCTTCCTGACAACTATTGTAAATCAAAGGATTTTCCCTGAGGGAATTATGAATGGCTAATCTTATTTCCTGGGATGAAAGTAAATTGACAAGGTAATTGCACCCCAGATATCTGAAGTTTAGCTATGTCCTGTCTTTGAACTTATCCCTGGAGGGTCTTGATGTGTCAGTTCCCAGTAAGACAGTAGTTTCCTCAAACTGACCTTTCCATCACATATTTTATATGTAATAAAAAAATTGATATAGCAATCAGAGCTGGCTGTCTACGTCACATAAGGAAACAGAAAAAGCAGGATACAGAACTGTACCAGTTAAAGCAGAAGGAAGCAGGGAAAGCAGTCATAATAGCAAAAGGCCCAAACTGAGGAAAACTTTTATAGGTACATTAGGGAGTGAATAAATACCAAGGAAGGGATAGTGAGACTTAATAATGGGAAGGGAGGGTGGGCAGAGGGGGACAGTGAAGAATCAGGGATACTGAATGAATACTTCTGCTTAGCATTTACAAAAGAAGAGGAGGGGAGGTACCTAAATCAAAGAATAGAAGCACGCTGGAAAGGGAGGTTGATGCCAGTACATTCACAGAGAATGGGTTTTGAAAGAACTCTTAAAACTGAAGGTGGACAAAGCAATGGGGCCTGATGGGATTCACTCAAGAATTCTAAAAGAACTAGGGGTAGAACTAATGACACCACTGACTACCCTTTTTAACAAATCATGGGAGCATAGTGTGGTACCTGAGAACTGGGAGAGGGTGGATGTGATTTCCCTTCACAAAAGTGGGAGCAAGACAGAGGTAGAAAACTACAGACCTGTTCATTTGACCTCAGTGGTAGGGAAAATGATGGAGTCACTTCTGAAAGAAAGAATTGTTGAATTCCTAGAGGCCAGTGGGGCATAGGACCCAAGGCAGCATGGATTCACAGCAGAAAGTGGGTCAGACAAATATAATAAATTTATTTGACTGGGTGACCAAAGTAGTAGACATGGGAGGGGCTGTGGACATGGTCTTCCTAGACTTTAGCAAGGCATTTGACACAGTCCCACACAAAACTGTACTGTTGTACTCTTTCATATACTGTCTATTTGTCTGTATATAAATGGTAGAATACTTGGTTTGCTGGCCAATGCACCTAGCTTCGCCTGAGCTCTTTCCTTCTAAGACTGCTTGAAAGGCAGAGTAGAGAAACTTACCAGAGCAAGGGAAAAGGATTAAGACTTATTTTGGCTAAGCAGATTTACTGTGTGGTGTTGTTTTTATTTTTTACTCACAGGGATTGCTACTGTTTGTTGCTAACATTTCATTGTTTTATTTTTCTCTGTAGCAAAGTGTTTCTTACAGCATATATCTTCTCTGAAATTATTACAGGTAGTGCTTTACAGGTTTTACAGTTTTATCTAACATTAGGATAAGCTTTCAGGGTTACTGCATTTGTTGTTGACTGATTGTTTCTGCTCTTACCTCCTTGTTCTTTCATCCGTGGTTCTTCTTTTTTGGCAGAGGAGGGGCCCAGCCACCCCCCATCCCCAACCACCCCACATTACACTCCTTTTATAGGGTACCACAGTTGTGACATCTCCTGTGGCAGAGCAGGAAGGGGTGGATCAGTGGGGCCTCCACAAGGTGAGCTCATTTACAGGGGCACTAGTAATTTAACTTGTTATAACAAGTTAAATAAAACACAATCAAACCATTACTTGCATTTTTTTCTTTTTTTTCCCCTTTTTTTCCTTCTAATTACTCTGACTAGGTTATAAACCCAGCAACTTATCTGGAATGGATATCATTAACTGCAGGTACTGTGGAACAATTTTCAGAAGGACAGTCTTACAGGATTTAGGACACTGTCCTACATGCTGGGCCTTTGGAGATCTTAGGGCTCAGCTCCAGACAGCATGGGCAGAGATTGCACACCTCAAATTTTATATTCAAAAGGAAATACATTATAAGAACCACCCGCCATTTCCCCAGCATCCAACAGAAAAACCTCGACCGCAGAGGGTAGTTGGTCCAGGAGGTTGGCAAGTGGTTAGGAGGGGCAAATCAGGTGCCCCATCACTCTCTGCTTGCCAACATATTACCTCCAAAAACCATATAAACACTACAAACAGGTATCTGCCTCTATCTCTGAAATCAAACAAAGAGGCAGAAGACACTGCAGAGCAGAACACTGCAGCACAGGAGCTAGCACAGCAAATCTCACCCAAATCAGGAACCAAAACAAAAAAAGCAAAAAGAAAATCCAAAAAACTTCTGATCATAGGAGACTCCATGATTCGGGGAGTTGATACCCATCTCCAGCCAGGGGTAATGGTCAGATGTCTCCCAGATACATCAGCATGGAGAGACACTGACTGCATTGCTAAAATTGTTCACAAAGCAGGAAAAAACATTGATGTCCTAGTACACATAGGAACTAATGATCTCACCAGCCGGTCAGTTGTGGAGACCAAGGAACACCTGACCAGGCTGGGTGACAAACTATCATCTATTTCATCTGGCATCTCCTTCTCTGAGATCCTGCCAGTCTGGGAGAGGGGAGCAGATGGACAGAAGGTCAGAGAAGGGGAGATAGGGGAGCTAAACATGTGGCTCAAGGGCTTGTGCCAGGAAAAAGGACACAGATTTGTAGGGAACTGGCAACAGTTCTGGGAGCAAAAGTTCTTTAAATTTGATGGACTGCATCTGACTAAGGAGGGAACCAGTGCATTGGGGCAGAAGTTTGACGTCTTTGCAGAATATTTAAACTAGCAAATGGGGAGAGGGGTGCAGCACCCCATACGTCGAATGGGAAGAACACCCCTTCCCCCTCAGCTAGTGGTCAAACAGGGATTCAGCATGTTTGCAGTTCATTTGCATCACCAGGTAAGAAAAAAGGTTTGTCTCCTCATACGATGCACAGGGATAATGCCAAACCTCACCCAACAACCAACATACCAAAATCTGGCCAATGGAAAATCATGTACACAAATGCTCACAGCCTGGGAAATAAGATCCCAGACCTGCAGGCAATAATGTAAGAGGCTAAACTGGACATACTAGCAATTAGTGAGATGTGGTTTACCAGTAACCACACTTGGAAGACTTCAGTACCTGGCTATGCATTGTACAGAAGAGACCGAGGTGCAAAAAGGGGGGGAGGAGTGGCCCTGTATGTCAATGAAAATATCAACGCTACAGAAATTCAGAATACACATAAGGAGCCAGAAGAACTGTGGGTCACCCTGGAAACAGGAAATGGGACAGCCATAAGAACTAGGATTGTCTACAGGCCCCCAGACCAGGGAGAGGACATAGACACATTATTGTTAGAAGATATACAAAACATTACAGCTAAAGGGGAGGTTCTGATAATGGGAGACTTCAACATGCCAGATACAGATAGGTCAATACCAGCAGGAACATCTGCCAGAACTAGACACAAAGTGGATTCCCTGCAGGGGGAGGGCCTCAAACATCTGGTACAGCAACCCACAAGAGACAGGGCTATCCTAGATCTAGTACTGACTAACAAGGAAGGGATCACAGATCTCCAGGTAGAAGGTCACCTGGGGGCCAGTGACCATCACATGGTATGGTTCAATTTGACTACTACATCTAAATCATCCCATTCCAAGTCAAAAATATGGTACTTTAGAGGAGCTGACTTTGATAAGATGGCCAACAGAGTTAAGCAGCCCTGGAAAAAGAAACACAGGTGAGGGGTACAGGCAAAGTGGGCAAGCATTAAGGATGCAATACTTGAAGCAACATCCCATTGTGTTAGACAGAAAGGAAGTGCAAAGAAGAAGGAAACCACTTTGGTTCTCAAATACAGTAGCAGAAAGGTCAGAGCCAAAGGCTGGCCTTCAGGAAATATAAGGGAACACAGCGGGATGAAGATAGGGAGGCATACCAAACTGCCCTAAGGGAAGCAGGGAAGGCAGTAAGGCAGGCAAAGTCCCAAACTGAGGAAAAACTAGCACGAACAGTAAAAGAAGGTGACAAGACTTTCTATAGATACATTAGTGAAAGGAGAAAGTCCAGAGAGAGATGTGCTAAGCTTAGTGGAGAAAAGGAGCATGTGAGGAGGAGGACCCTGTAAAGGCATCTATCCTAAATAGATACTTTTGCTCAGTATTTACTGAAGAGAAGGTATGTGGGCCCACAGCTCAGCATCATGGACACAGGGGGGAGGGAGGTGAGCACTTCTCCCTTCACAAAAGAAAGGGTCCTACAAGAGCTTGTTAAGATCAGGGTGGATAAGGCAATGGGACCTGATGGCATACATCCCAGGGTACTTAAGGAGCTAAAGGTGGAACTAGCAGAGCCATTAGCAGAACTGTTTAGTGAGTCTCTGAGCACAGGAGAGGTCCCAGAAGTCTGGAGAAGGGCTCATGTGATCCCGCTCCACAAGACTGGTAGCAGGGAGGAGGCAGGGAACTACAGACCAGTCAGTCTTACCTCAGTAGTGGGCAAGATTATGGAGGCACTCCTTAAGGAAAGGATAGTGCAACACCTGGAATCCATAGGGGCACAGGACCCAAGACAGCATGGGTTTACAAAAGGAAGGTCCTGTCAAACTAATCTCATAGATTTCTTTGACTGGGTAACCAGAGTGGTGGACCAAGGGGGAGCAGTTGATGTTGCCTACCTTGACTTCAGCAAACTTTGACACTGTTCCACATAGAAGATTGATAAATAAGCTGGGTAGGCTTGGGGTGGGTCAGAAGTTGGTCAACTGGGTGGCAAACTGGTTGACAGGCAGAAAACAGAGAGTGGTGGTAAATGGTATACAGTCAGAAGAGATGCAAGTCACAAGTGGGGTACCTCAGGGATCAATTCTGGGGCCAGTCCTCTTCAACATCTTCATTAGTGACCCTGCAGATGGACTAGAGGGTAAGGCTTGTCTGTTTGCAGATGACACCAAGATCTGCAACAGAGTAGATGATCCAGATGGGGTGGGCAGAATGAGAAGAGATCTGGATAAACCAGCAAAATGGTCAGAAGAGTGGCAACTGGGATTTAATGCAAGAAAGTGCAAAATCATGCACATAGGGAAGAGAAACCTGAAGCCACCTATAGGCTGGGAGGGGAGTTGCTAGCAGTCACAAAGGAAGAAAGGGACTTGGGCATCATCATCACTGATGACTTGAAATCATCCAAGCAGACCTCTAAAGCAGTAGGTAAGGCTAGGGGGGTGTTAGGGCATATTAGTAGGGGTATCACAAGTCGTAAGAGGGAGGTAGTAATCCCTCTTTACAAGACACTTATTAGGCCCCATCTGGAGTACTGCATGCAGTATTGGAGGCCACACCTTCACAAGGACATTAACCAAATTGAGGCAGTCCAGAGAAGGGCAACCAAAATGGTGCAGGAACTGCATCAGAAGACACATGAGGACAGATTAACAGAGCTCAATATGTATACCCTTGAGCAAAGGAGGGAGAGAGGTGATATGATCGAGACATTCAAACACCTTAAGGGCATTAACAAGGTGAAAGAGTCTAACATGTTTAAATATAATAAAAATAGCAGGACAAGAGGACACAGCATGAGATTAGAGGGGGGCCGATTAAGGGGGAATGTGAGGAAATTCTTTTTCACAGAAAGGGTGGTGGATGCATGGAATGGCTTACCACAAGAAGTGGTGGCTATGAATACAGTGCAGGGCTTCAAATAGGCATGGGATAGGCGTAAGGGAGCAATACAAATGATTATGAATAGATAGGCCACTGACAGAGCAAAGGCCGATGGCACATTTATAAGGTAGAAAAAGAAATGGGCAGACTGGATGGGCCTTGCTGTCCTTATCTGCCATCAACTTCTATGTTTCTATGTTTCTATGTCATTGTTACTTGACTTATGTAATGCAGGTCCACCTTGTAAATGAGCTTGCTCAATGGTGTTCACCTGGATAAATAAAGAATTTGATTGAGTGATTGCTTGATTGATTGATTGATTGATTGAAAAGATTAATATACAAGTTAGCTAGCCTAGGAGTGGGTCCCAAAGTGGTAGCCTGGGCAAAATATTGGCTGGACAACAGGACACAGAGGGTAACAGTAAATGGAGTTCACTCTGAAGAAAGTGGGGGTTACTAGCGGGTTACTGCAGGGTTCAGTACTGGGACTGGTCCTCTTTAATGTCTTTATAAGTGACATTGCAGAGGTACTGGAAGGAAAAGTATGTATCTGCGGATGACACAAAGATCTGCAACAGAGTCAATACAGAAGGCAGGGTGGAATGGATGCAAAGGGGCTTGGCAAAGTTGGAGGAATGGTCAAATGTATGGCAGCTTAGATTCAATACAAAGAAGTGCAAAGTAATGCACCTGGGAAACAAAAACCCAGGGGAAGAGTACACAATGTGGGGTGAGATATTAACAACAACAAAAATGGAAAGGGACCTGGGGGTAGTCATATCAAATGACTTTAAGGTGGGCAAGCAATGTGAGAAGGCAGTAAAAAGGGCTGGGGGATACTGGAATGCATAGGGAGAAGCCTCACCAGTAGAAAACAGAAAGTTATTATCCCTCTGTACAGACAGTTGGTGAGACCCCATCTGGAGTACTGCATGCAGTTCTGGAGACTCAATCTCTGCAAAGACATAGATAGACTGGAGGCTGTCCAGAGGAGGGCAATTAAAATGGTGCAGGGTCTGCACCAAAAAACATACAAAGAGAGATTAAAGGAACTTAATATGTATACCCTCAAAGGGGGACATGATTGAAACTTTCAAGTACCTCAAGGGAATTAACAAAGTCCAAGAGGGTAGCATCTTTCAGAAAAGGAGATGTACAAGAACAAGAGGGCACAATTTGAAGATAGAGGGGGGATGGCTCAGAAGCAATGTGAAGAAGTATTTTTTTTCATGGAGAAGGTTGTGGATACATGGAACAGCCTTCCTGAGGATATAGTGGAGTCAGAAACAGTGGAGGAATTCAAGAATACATGGGACAGACATATGGCAATTCTAGTGGTGGGTAGGAGGAAGTAGGCTGTTGGTTAACTAGGATCTGCAGCTTATCCATTAGGTAGGGAAATGGGCAGACTAGGTGGGCCAAGCGGTCCTTATCTGCCATCAGATTTGATGTTTCTATGTAACACATTGAACACATTGAGTTACCCTTGTTTACTAACTTCTGCTTTCACCTCAGATTTAAACCTTTGAGGTACGGATACAGCCTGTACTATAGGCACAATTCTTTTGTGCTCCACATGGAGGGGCATATCAGATGACTCTCCAGGCTGATCATAAGTGAATGTTAGTGAAGGCTTGTGGAGTCTTTCTGATCTGCTAGGCACTTGTGAGATTACTGGGGGATTCATGGGGTTACTGTCCTGTTCAGTGCCCATTTTGGGGGTATCAGTGTCCACAGGACCTTCTTGCTGTACATCCTCAGGATTTGTAGAGTCCTCTAGCAAGTTGATAACATTCATATCCACAAAGGGGTTATCAGTAGTGGAGTTTAGGTCAATCTGTAGAACAAAATGTTCAGCATCAACATTCTATTCAAATGGTAGTGTCTGAGGTTGAGTCATCCCCAGCCAACTCTACATTCTGAGCAGCCAGGGCATTCCAACTGGTGGGGTTGATACTGCAATGCCTCAGGGTCTCCTTGACAGTCACAGTATTCATCCTCTGGTTCCATGGATGATTGTGCAGTTGGAGCCAAAGGGGCATGCACTTCAGCAGTTGGGATATTTCCAATTTTATTTCCCACTTGGGTGCTGCTCCTGGTTCTGAGGGCTCTTGGGGTAATGGGCTCATTTTCATTGAGGACTGGCTCTAGGTGTCCTATTCAATCAATCAGTCATCTTTATTTTACCAGATGAAACACCATTGAGTCAAGCTCATTTGCAAGGTGGACCTGGGTAGTACACCTATGCATAGTTATTCAAGAACATAAGACATCGAAAAATTTACGGAAAGTAAGCTATACAAGCAGCAATCAAAAAGAGCAACTAACATAGAACACTACTGACTCAAAACACATTGTGAAAAAATACATCATGTAAAAATAGGAAGACGTATATACAAGTATATACAACAATTACAGCACGATTTGTACCATGTACACAAAGCAATACAGTGTAATACAATGCAATACACTAATTGTTGTGGAGCAGTGTAGCAAGGGCATGGCTGGGCGGGAGAAGAATAGTTTAAGGAAGGAGTAGGGAGGGAAAAATGAGGGAGCCCAGGATGGGGATTAGGGAAGGTTGAGCAAACACTAGCACTAAAAGTGCCAACAACTGCTGGTTAAGGTAATTACCATACTATGGAAATGGTAACCTGCAAACCTGAAAAGACGGCTGCTAGGTAAAACAATTGCAGGAATCCCTGAAAGTGTGTGCAACCAGGGTCTTAAAGAAGGGGAATGTTACTGGTGTTACAAGCTTCAGAGTCTTTTGCATGGTGTTCCACAGTTCTGGGAGGGCATGACTTATGGCCACTGAACCGAACCACGATCTGAACTTGGGAATATCAAGAGAAATAGAAGAAAGACTTCTCAGCGAGTAACATCCTGCAGTAGTTACAGGCAAACAGTCAGTGATATATTGAGGAAGTTTGATAATAATTGCTCTACAAGTCCACAGCATAGCATTTCTATGGCATCTAAATTTGAGAGAGTACCCGCCAAGCATTGCATAAAGAGTGCAATGATGGCTAGAATACGATGCTCCAGTAATGAATCTAAACATGCGATGGTACAAGATGTCTAATTTAGACCTGACAGTGCTCAGGCCTGTCCATAAATGAAATAAGCATAGTCTAAAAGTGGCAAGAAGGTAGTTTGAACCAGCCTAGCCTTAACTTCCTGTAAGAGTAGGTGATTAATCCAGAAGAAAAGGCCAAGCCTCTATCTAAGTTTCTTTGAAAGTTCATCTATATGGTCCACAAAGGAAAGTTTGTTTTCAATCCACAGGCCTAAGTACTTGAATTTCTTCATGAATTCAATGGACTCACCCAGCAAGGTGATGACCTGAGGAGAGAAACCAGAGTTATGTGTTTTTGGGACATTGGCCAGTGGTGAAAATAACATTGCCTTTGTTTTTTGGGCATTAAGTAATAAGCTGAGGTGCAAAATGTTTTTTCTGTAGAGTGTTAAAATGATCTTGAAGATCCACACAGGATATCTCCAGGGGAAACCTTTCTAAGACCATGTCATCGGCAAACAGGTGTATCTTGGTGGATTTGATACCTGTGGTGATGCTGTTTATGTAATCTACAAATAACAGAGGGCCAAGAATGGACCCTTGTGGTACACCCCTCATCAGAGGCTTTTGAGGAGAGTTGTCCCCTTCTGCTTTGATACTTTGAAGCCAACCACTGAGATAGTTTGTAAACCATGTCAATGCCAAAAGATCCAGTCTCATGTTCCTGAAGACGGTGAGGAGAAAAGCATGGTCCACTGTATCAAAGGCTTTGATCAAGTATAAGAACAAAGTGCAGACATGATGTTTTGCATCCAAGGAGGTATGCCAGTCATTGGAGACTTTGGCAAGTGCAGATATGGTGCTATGACAAGGTCTAAACCTTGACTGCACTGGATTGAGGAGGTTAGTCTTCTTGAGATAGTGTCTAAGCTGGTGATTGACTATTTTTTCCAACATTTTGGACAAAACAGGGAGCAGGTATATAGGGCAATAATTGTTTAAGTCGCTGGAGTCACCGAACTTAAAAAGAGGTGTAACATTTGCCATCTTCCAGATTACAGGAAGGGTGCCCTGAGACAGAGACATATTGAACAGGTGCGTAATGGGAACAGAAAGAACGTAAAATCCCAGTTTTATAAAAAAGGCTCAATCTGGTTGGCACCTGTGCT
This sequence comes from Neoceratodus forsteri, assembly GCA_016271365.2. NCBI lineage: Eukaryota > Metazoa > Chordata > Ceratodontiformes > Ceratodontidae > Neoceratodus > Neoceratodus forsteri. The sequence continues at coordinate 601,715,733 of CM057459.1, forward strand.
CTTCCTGGTATCCAGATCCAATAATAAGTCTTCCACAGTCTTTATGGAGACCAGGTTAAATGAAAATATTGCACCGTGGGTGGATAGGGCCAAAGACAGGCATGCAGAATCTGGATTGCACAGCTGCACTCTAAGGGTGTTGTCTGAGGAGGTATCAAACTCCAACCCTGATATTGCAAAATGGTTATTAAGTAGATCAAGGATCTTAAGTTTGTCTGTGGTGGTGACCCCATCTGCAGAGATTTTGGTTGGTAGGAAACTCACTGGGCTGTGACCCTCTAGGTCCTTCATCATTCTCCAAATCTTAGAGGAGCTATTGGAGGAGGAGGAGAGTTCACTACCTTACTTTTTCTGCTCTAATTAGTTTTGTACCATGGTTTCTTGCAGCTCTAAATGCTACCCAATCAGCTGTGTGTTTTGTTTTTCTCACCTTTTTCCATAAGGCATCCCTTTTTTGTAGGGCTGCCTTTAGGTCAGGAGCAGGATTTTTTTTTCGTGCATGTTTTCATTAATGGGGCATGCCTATTAATGGTGTAAAGGAGAATGTTATGAAATATTTCATAAACCTCTTCCAAGGCATGGGCTAGGAAAAAGGTCTGCCATTTTGTGTATTGTAGATCATAAAGGAAAGCAACAGAGTCAAAATTCCTGTGACGTCTTTTGAAGACATATCTAGAGGTTGATATAGACTTTGGGGCAGATTTTACGAAAGCAGTGGTGCAGTGATCACTAAGATCATTACAGAAAACACCAGAGTGAGCGAACAGATGAAGTTTATTTACAGTGATTAGATCTAACAGGGTGCTACAGTCAGGATTCTTGAGATTAGGCTGGGTAAGCTCAGTGATGAGTTGAGTTTGCCCGAAAGAGTCGCAGAGGTCAATTATAGGTTTGGAGGATGAAGAGAGCTGTTCGAGATTGAAGTCACCCAAAATCACAACCTCTGAGTGTATTTGGTCTAGTATAGCATGCAAGTGGTTCATAACGTTAAGCCCCACTGAAGGAGGCATGTAGCAATCAATAATGGAGAGGTATGTCGATAGCAAAAGCTGGATATTTACAGTGGGTAACTCAAATTCTTTGGGCAGTGAGGTTGCATCTACTACAGAAACGGAAAAAGTATCGTAGATATAAATAGCTACTCTTCCCCCCTCTTGAATTTCTGTCAGCCCGGAAAATATTGTAATCAGGAATATTAACAGTCAGGTCTTGGGTAGAAGGTCTTAGCCAGGTTTTTGTCACCACCAAAATGTCTGCCTTAGTATGGCAGATCCACGCCTGTAGGGTATCAATTTCCTTAGGATGCTGCAAACATTTATATGCATGAAGTTCAACCTCTTTAACTGGTGAAGTTCTGAAGGCAAAGAGACTGAAAGAAGGGAACCAGGGTTAAGTTCAATATTACCAGCAAAAATAAGCAGTAGAAGGAGGATTTATTTACAGCATTCAGCAAAAGCCTAAGGAGGCATGCTTTACTCCTCTTAAACAGAGTGGGAAGTAGAGTAATGCGTCAAGTGAAACTGAATAGGACTCAGCACGGCATAAAAAAGAATCCTAGCCAAGAAGGTGCACATGATCACAAACGCACAAGCTGGTATAAGTGGATAGTGATGCCTCAAACTGGGGAAGGTGCATGTTGCACCAGGTGGCATGTGGGGGACTGCCAAGGTAAATACTTCCAAGGAAGTTGGGTCATGCTGGAAATATAAGGGCAAGGGGGTAGCATAATTAAGTAGTAGGGAGAGACCACAGGTAACAGTGTGGAATGAGGTGTGAGAGGGCAGAAGAACATACTTGACACACACCCTAGCAAAAAGAATAAGGGCTGCATTATAAAATGCTGGGGTAGGAAAAAAGCCCTCACGGTATAGAGTCCTGCAGGCAGACTAACAAGATGCTTTGTTCTGAAGGGGAAACAAAGGATAGAGTACTGTCCTTTAAAGTCTGACAACAGACGTGAAGCTAGGAAGGATGGGGTATGTTGAAAGCAAAGACAAAACTGAAGCTATGAGTGGAGCAGCTCAAAGCACAGTCCTGAATACTAGCAAGTCGGAGAAGTGAGATTCCTCTTAATGGGAGGGTGTGCAACATCTACAGCCAATGAGCAGTAAGCATCAGCAATGGGAGGAGAAGTGAGGCACATTTAAAAAGCGCCGTGGGTGGGTGGATGGGAGAATATTCTAACCAAAACCCTTCAGAGCAGGCAAGAGAAAGGCCCTGATATCCAATGCTGAGCAATGGAAAAAAAGCACTCCAATCAAAATCAGAGCCCTGGCCACAAAATCCAATCAAATTAGCAGCACTGGGGGAACTGACCAATTGGACCCCCAAGATGCAACCCCGGAGTCAGTCAGGATGCTCACCTTGGTATGAGTGTTGACAGCCAAGAACAGAAGTAGTAGAGCAGCCAGTCCCTGCTACAAGCAACTCTGGGGCAGTCAATCCAGCCAGTCAGAGGCTTCCTAGGTGAAAGAGAGAGGAAGGGTGGAAAATTAGGAATAAGTTGGTGGCAAGTGGAGGCTCAGTGCTTGATCAGTGGGCGGGGAAGAAAAAAAGACAAAAAAACAGTTTAGGCTAATGCTTGGGTGGGAGCAACAGCTAGCAGGTTAATTGATGGGAGTGTAGAGGTGAGAGACTGGCACCAAATGCCTGACTCACAATTCTACCATTAGATTTAGCTGTGGTGTAAGGGGAATTACAGCCACAAATAAAAGTTAGCCAGGGAGCAAGGAAAGTTACAAGGTGGGATGGGGATGAAACAATATACACATAACATAGTTTCAAAAAGCATACATTGCCCCACTCCCCAACAAGAAAAATGCAAGCTCAAATATTGTAATAGCAAAGTATTCAGCACACTAACACTATCCCTACAAAATTCAACCCAAAACCCTTCAGAGCGGGCAGAGCGGGCTGGGGACGGCCCTGGTATCCAATGCAGGCCAATGGAAAAAGGTGCTCCAGTCAAAATCGGAACCCTGGCCACAAAGTCCAATCAAATTAGCAGCACTGGGAGAGCCGACCAATTGGACCCCCCCAAGATGCGGCCCTGGAGTTGGTCAGAATGCTCACCTTGGTATGAGTGTTGGCAGCTGAGAACAGGAGTAGTGGCACAGCCACTCTCTACCGCAAGCTGCTGCAGGTTAACTTATCAGGCCAGTCAGGGGCTTCCTTGATATGAGTGTTGGCAGTGGGGAACAGGAGTAGCAGCACAGCCGGTAACTGCTGCAAGCCACTGTGGGCAGCCGATGAGACCAGTCAGAGGCAATCTTGGTATGAGTGTTGGTGGCCAGGAACAGGAGTGGTGGCATGGCCAGTCCCTGCCGCAAGCCACTGTGGGAAAGCCAATCAGGCCTGTCAGGGGCTTCCTTGGTATGAGTGTTGGTGGCTAGGGAACAGGAGTAGTGGCACAGCCAGTTCTTGCTGCAAGCATCTGTGAGGCAGCTGATCAGGCCAGTCAGGGGATCCTTGGTATGATATTGGCAATGGATGGTTTCGGTGAATGGTGTGAGGCCCCCTCCTTCTGATTTTAAAAACAGGCAAGTTATTCAATTTCTTCAGGATGACATAGGGCCCAGATGACCATCTTTTCACCAATTTGTGCTTTCCGATGTCTCCAAAGTTCCATAGTAGTACTCTACCTTCAGCAGTGAGCAGTTGATGTCTCAGTCTCTGGTCATACTGTATCTGACCTTGTTTCTTGCATTTGCCTTACCAGCACATTCTGCTGCTAGCCTGTATGTCTCCTGTAGTTGGCTCTTAAGGTGCTTGGTATACTGTAGATATGACTCCTTACTAGTTCTCTCAGGTTACAAACTAAAAGCAAGGTCAATAGGCAGCCGAGCCTCTCTTCTGAACATCAGTAGGTAAGGGGAGGTATCTGTAGCATTATTCTTGGTACAATTGTAAGCATGCACTAATTGTGGTACACGCCGGCTACAGGTCTTCTGCTTATGGTTTAGAGTGCCCAGCATGTCCATGAGTGTCCAATTAAATCTGTCAAGCTGCAGGTCCCCTTGGGGTGATAAGGGGTAGTTTTTGATTGTTGAATCCCATGTGTTGTTAGAAATTCCTTAACCAGTTTGCTCTAGAAGTCAGGACCTTGATTGGAATGAATGTGCTGTGGTATGCCGTAATAGGTGATAAATTCAGACAACTTTTTCACAACTGTACTGGCTTTCTGGTCCTTGGTGGGATAGGCCTGAGCATATGGGGTACAATGGTCGGTCATGACTAGTACACTGTTGAAACCTTTGCTATCAGGCTCCAAGGATAAAAAGTCCATGCAGACTAGCTCCGGGGGGTCAGTGTTTTTTTATGTTTACCAATGAAGTAATTTTTTTTGGAAGGGTCTTTCTTTGAACACATCTTGCTCATTTTTTTCAGTAGGCCTTGATATCTCTCACCATTCTGGGCCAGGAATATCTGTCTCTTACCAGGCTCAAAGTCTGCTCAAATCCTAAATGGCCCATGTCACCGTGTAATGACCTCATTGCCACCAGGCAATACTTCCATGGGAGCACAAATTGTCTGAATGCTTTTGGGGTATTTGGATCTCTGACAATAAGATATAACAAGCTACTCTTTCATTCCAGTTTTTCCAACTCTCATAGTAGGATAAACACATTGGGGTGGGTTTTTGACACTTATTCTGGGCTGTCCCCCTTCTCCAATGCAGCTCTTACCCCCTTAAGACTGTCATCCTGCCTCTGTAAATACTTTGGTTTTCTCTTATTTTTTTTTTATTTAGTTGTTTAACCAGGTATAGCACACTAAGCTGAAAGCTTTTTTACAGGAGCGACCTGGGAGCACAAGGAGGTTAAGTGACTTGCTCAGGGTCACACAGTATGCAAGTGGAAGCTGTGGGATTCAAACCCAGGTCTGGTCTGCTGGATGTCACCAGATTTGCAGCTCAGAGCCTTAGACCACTGCGCTATACTGCCTCTTATTTGACTTTGGTAAATGCTTAAAGGCAATGATGGTATGGTTGTAATAAGCATCTGGCATGGCATCTGGAGGGGCCCCCAAGGAATCAATGACTCTGCAGGGTAATGCAACTGTCTCTGGGTTCCCAAGCAAAAATGTACTGCACACTGCTTGCACCACCTCTGGTAGCAGTTCTTGGGTACTGATGGGGGTCTCCAGATGTGATCTGTGGGATAATGTATCAGCATCAATGTTGTTCAGTCCTTGCCTGTATTCCAGTTTATAGTCGTATGTAGAGAGGGTGAAGAGCCATCGATGTCCAGTTGCATCCAGCTTTGCTGTAGTGGTGATGTAAATAAGGGGGTTGTCATCTGTTCTTTTTTTTCCCATTAAATAAGCTTTATTAAATTTAAGGTAACATAAGAAAAACACAAGGCAGGATCAGATGATACACTGATCCATACAGGAACAAGGATGATAAAGAACACCCACACAATCAGTGCACAACTATTAAAACACAAGGAAGAACATTCACTTAAAAAAAATACAATAATGCCAAACAAACAAGAAAAAGGGCCACAATCCCCTCCCCCCGAGCTGTAATCCCCCTCTCTCCCCCTTTCTCCAGAGTGTTAACTGGCTTTGAATAGGACCTGGAAACTTAAGGGAACTATATTTCAATATAACAAACACAAGGGAAGTGGCGAACCCTCTAGAGGACAATACAGTTACTCAGGACATCACTTAACTATCCTACTGAAACTGACTTGGAGAAATGGGCCATGAGAAATTTGGGTATGTAGCCAGGTATATGACCATCCTAAGGCAATGAGCATGAGCAGGGTATAAAAAGGTTCCCAGATTTTTTGAAATTTTATTCTGGTGTTTGCCATATAGCTATAATACACTCAGCCTGCAGGGCAAAAAGTATTTCCTGATACCACTCTTGGTATGAAGGGATAAATTGGTCACACCAATGCCTGAGGATGATTTTCTTAGTACATGCCGCTACCAGTGCAATATGCCATATCTGGTTACTATTCAGGCCCCTACCATTCTCTCCCAGAATGCATATCTCTGGTGTAAATACTTATCTTACTCCAATAGGGGGTCTAAGCGTTGTCTTATGGTATCCCAGAAGGGCACAACCTTCTCACAGTACCAAAGGATATGTGATAGGGTGCCTGTGTCCTTCTGGCAGCGAATACATAAATTGGAGGCCAGCTTACCCATCCCATGTAACTTAGATGGTGTGTAATACATATTATGCAGGATTTGGAACTGCATAAATCTGTATCAGTCCCATTTAATATATTTATATACAGACTTCCAAATAGAGGACTAATCCTAGGGACCCTGTGGGGAGGAGAAGACCTGATCCTAGGAATAAAAAAACTCCAAGTCCCATTCCATGTGGGCTTCTTGTAATTTTGCATGATAGAAAGCTATGGTATGGGAAGGAGGAATCTCCAAGGCAAGACTGAGTAACTTGTCCCCATATGACCTGGACCACCTGCCAGTGCCAAAATAATGGCGTAACATGTGTCTTACTTGAAAAATTTAAAAAGATGTGGAGGAAGACCATGCAAATTTCAACTGAACTTCAGGGAAAGTAAGGATCTTGCCAGCCTGTACCAAATTTTCAACCATAAGGGTCTCCAAAAGGGCCATGTTTGCTGTGTAAGAATGTTTCCGGCAATTTTAAAATTAGGATTGCCTAGGATGGGTTGAGAAATATCACGACCGGGATCTAAGTTTAACATGAGGCAGAGTTGCTTATGGGCATGAAGAGAATTACCAATAGGAGTGACCTTGAACGTTATCTGTTCTTACAATGAATTTTGCCCCACATAGGTAGTCATGAAACTGGTCTACCACAGTCCACTCAAGGGCCAGAAACTCTAATTTGTGTATGAGATAGTTTCTTTCAGATGCAGTGAGACACTGAATGGTGAAGGCCATGGGGCACAGACCCCCCTAGGTGTTCTTGATACAGCACCTCCCCAATCCATCCATGCTGGCATCAGTGTGGAGAAAAGAGAGCTTGGTGGGATCTGCAAAAGCTTCAGTAAGGCAGCAGATGATCTCTCTGAAGGCCTCCTCGCACTCTGGTGACCACCTGGCTCCGAAGGGTTCATTCACTTTGTAGTAAAACTTGGGAGTTGTTTCTTGGTTCTTGCATTTCTGCTTGTATTCATGTGAGGGTAGCCCTGCAGCAGGTTAGTCGATGGATGACCTTAGAAAAATCTTGAATAAACCTCCAATGGTAACTGCACAACCCTAGAAAGGATTGAAGAGTCTTTAAGTTGTGTGGCCTCAACCAGGTTGTCAGGGCTTGCACTTTAGCAGAATCTGTGCTTACTCCCTCCACAGATATATGTCCCACGTATTTAATGGATGGTTGGCAGAACTGACATTTGTCCACTGACACTTTCAGCCCAGCTTCCTCCAGTTGGTCTAGAACATTCATAAGCCTCTCTTCATGCTCTTCAGCGGTGTGGCCAAACACTATGAGGTTGTCAAGGTTAACTAATACTTGCAGAAGGTTCATGTCTCCAACTACTCACTCCATTAAATGTTGAAAGGTGGCCAGTGCCCCTGTGACTCCCTTGGGCATTGTCTTGAATTGATAGAACCCCAGTGGGCAGGTGAAAGTGTTTTTTTCTTTGACTTTCTCCACCATCAGTATTTGATTATACCTACTTCTGAGATCCAGGACTAAAAAACATTTGCTCCCTGTTTGTCAAGCCAGGGTATCTTCTATGTGTGGCATGGTGTATTGATCTGTCAATGTTCTCTTATTGAGTGTCTGGTAGTCGACACACGGTCTCACCACCCCATTCTTATTCCATATCACCACAACGGGTGAGGTTTATGGAGTCCTGGACTTGGAGATAATGCCAGCAGCCAAGAGCTCTTGAAGGTGATTTCACACATCTTTTACATCAGTGGGTGCCAGGTATCTCAATATTTCTTGGATGGGCCTCTCATCCATCATCCTTATGTAATGCTCGGTCCCCTTCACACACCCATTGAGTTCGCTTAGGGAGAAAACATTTGTGCATTGCGCCAGCTTCTGATGTAGTTGTTGGTACTCTTCTAGCAGTGCTTCTGGAGGACAAGCTTTGGACTGTCTCTGTAGTGTACATGTGTGCCAGGGTTCTCCCTTTCCTGATCGCCAATCATTTGTTACTCTCATTCTTTACCAATACTGTAATCTTTCAGGCCTTCACTGAAGCGCTCTGGGTGGGGATCACCCCTGCCTGGATCAGTAAGAGGTCAGACAGTTCATTGGTCCAAGAACTATCAATCAGCAAGGGCTGGCTCTTGGGGTTCTGTGTAGCTCTAAGTGACCTCAGCACCCCAGGGCACTGTAAGAAGTTTCACCTTCACATGCTTAATAATGCCAACTGAGATTTCTTCCCCCCTCAAGGGCAGAATGGTCAGTTTCTTTAAATAGGCTATTCTAACCATGGGGTTCATTGAAATCTTGTCAGTGCATTGAGATCTCCCCAACTCTTGACATAATTCGGCTAATCTTTGAAACATGTAAGTATTCGTGCCCACCACCACCACCACCGGGTCTCCCCCTCCATTCCCGTATCTGGGCATACTAGAGCCAAGGTGTCCAGGGGGGCTTGAACTCCTGCTACCTTTTAGGGGAACTCAATAAGTACTACTACATACCCCAAATAAGGATATGGCTGATTACTCAGCCCCCCATACAGTCAGCCCTTCAAGTGGCTGCACAGGGAGATGCTTGATGTGTTGCCTGTACCAGGACTCAAATATCACAGTCACTTGGGAGCTGTTGTACAGCAACACCTCACAAGCTACCCCCTCAGCTTCAGCCCTGACTTCAGCTGAGGGGTCCTCCAGGCCTGGAGCAATCTCAGGGGACCCATGGGTAGATGTGTTGGTGGACTTTGTGGAGCATATTTGCTTCAGGGCCCCAGTTCACTTCTTCACTGGGTCCCGCTGTCATTTCCAGACACATTCTGTCTTTTCATAAGTTTCTGTACCACCAGGGATAGATTCTCAGGGGCTCTGCAGTATCTCTTCATGTGCCCTTACTCACCACAGTGGTGGCAAAAGACTTTAATTCTGGCCTAAGATTGAACAGGGGGACTATTCCTCTGCATGCGGGGGCCAGCCCAAGTTCAGGCCCACTAGCTCGAGAGGTTTGTAATTTAAACACCTGTTCATTCAACATCTGCATCTGCTAGTGCAAAAACTCAGCATCATTTGGTTCTTGGTACTGATGGGGGCAGTCTATGGCAGTCTTTATCATGTGAGCTGGGGCAATTATTTGAGTGAGTTTGGCAGCCTGGTCCTCCTTTTCCTGGAACTCCAACATCAGGTCCCCATAGGAGGGAGGAGTTTGGAGTCTCTCCTCTAATCTTAGCTTCAGCAGTAACATTTCAGACTGACCCTCCCCCTCCAGGATCTGCTCAGTTTGGACCCTATTCATGTTTTTGGCTAAAATAGCAACTTTTCTGCACACTTTTTGAATTAACTGCTCTACCCTCATTAAATACTCAGATTGTTTCTCTCCCTTATCCTGTACAGTGGTTTGTAATTTTTTGTAGCATCACATAAGAGCATGTATTATTGAGTGCATCAATATGTGACTCAACAATACTGCTCCCATGTAGAGCAAGTAGTGAAAAGGAGCTATTCATACTGAAAACAAGTGTAGCATTCAGGGATACACACTATACTCATGAGCAATGAGGATAAAAGGATTATTTGTCCAAAGCTTGCCAAGCTGGACCTGTGGTGTAGTGGTTGAGCCACTGTCCCTAGAGCCTAAGGTGCTGGGTACAGATCCTGGTGCAGATACTGTTTTTGCTTCCAAGGGGAGTTTCTATTAATTTCTAAGTCCACTCCCCCTGGAATTCAGAATCCTTATTTTGGGATGTGCAGGGGGCTTGCCCCCCACAAAGGGTAGTACTTTTAGAGGACCATCGCTGTTTGTGGTGGTTTCTCTAATGGGAAGTCACCCTTTTGTCACAGGTGATTCTTTCCTCACTCTAATGAGCAGCACGATGAAGAACTCGACCTTATTACATTAAATTGTAATTTTTTCATTACCATAATGCCACTATCAGTACTCCCAAATATCCCTTCCAAAGTGCTTAGGTACTTTCAGGCATCAGCCTCTGGGTGGGTGGCCTGCAAAGTGACAATGCCATTCATAGAGTGACCCCTCAGACTTTCCCATACCCTTCTCTACTTTCAGCCTCAGGGAAGTCGGGGTCCTGGACCATTGGGGTCACTTGATCCACCCACATATTAAACTCATCCTCCCCTGGAGGCATGGGTTTTTGGCCCCAAAATGGTTTCAGATGGGGATCAGATCCCTTCCCACAGCTGTAGGGCCATGTAGTGACCCAAGCAGGGGGCTTTTCATTTAACTCTACACTGTTAGCCTTATACATGTTTTTCAAGTCATTATACGTTTTACCTTCAGATTGTAACCATAAATCCAATTTGGTCCTAAGATCACTAGTGTCCACTCCCGGTCCCACAGGCTGTGGGGCACTCATGTGCGTGATCACTGTCCATGTGACCTGGGAAACCCTGGGGGTGAAGACTGGTGGCACCTTGGCAAAATCAATCGCAGACCCGCTCTTTACCAGGGCACTGAAACTATGACTAGAGAGGTCATACCTCCAACCTTGTATTTTTAAATTGTCACAGAGTTCCCATTCATATAATATATCAATTACACTTGCTCTGTCAACACTTTCTGGGACTCCTTTTAATAGAATCACTTTTTTCCAGTCTAGCCCTTCTGTCCAGCACCAATCTTTCAACTCTTGGAATGCAAAATAACCAGTGACCTTCCCCGGTTCCCTGGGAATAATATTTCCACCTCGGAAACCCCTCCAGATAAATCCCAACAATGTACAGTACCCAAAAACAGTTGTGGAGGCTGCAGTTACCATAAGCACAACAAGTATTTATTACTCGAAGGAGTAGGACTGGCAGCTGACACCCCTGATGAAGAGGGACTGTTCCCTGGAAGCATCAGGGAATGTTTGTTGTGACCTCACAATAAATCTTTGAACTCATTCGGTCTCCATGGTGAATCGCTGGTAATTTTGTGTTCCTCAGTTGTATTTGCCAGTTCAGTGGCTGATCCCAAGCGTGGCCTGTTAGCACCTTCTTTTGTGCTTTATCAGGTCTGGCAACCTTTGGCTGCAAGAAAATAAGGTTAGGTTAAGCACTTATACAACACTTTCTGACTCCTGAAATTATATCAGTAATACCATCAATAACACCAAATGTAACTTCTCCCAATGCTCCCACCCATCTTGTACCAGACCTGTCCCAATGTCTTTTGGGGTACCCCACTATGGTGGCAGGCCTGTGATACTGCAGGTTGATCCATGTTGGGGCCTTAGATGATGAAATAACCCAAAGCAAAGCAACTTGGAACAACAATAAACATTTGTAATCACCCTGGTGGCAAAGTGATACTTAGATGACACAGTGCAGGTGAAAAGGATGTACTTGGCTTCTAGTCACTCTGGTGGAACCCTCTGGAACTTTTGCTAGGCAGAAGCTAAGGTAAGAGCCTCTCAGCTAAAGACAAACTGCAGCTCTGTCACTCTGGCAGGATCAGTTCAATGTAGACCGCGATCCCAGGCTGGGGTCTCAGGCAGAACACCCTGGGGTGCAATTTCCTTGAACAGCAATTAGGCAAATGTCTTTTGTAAATCCAAAAGTGAGGTCCTCTGAGCTAAAGGTGAGCTCCAGACTCTCAAATGTATTACGCGGAATCTTCACCACCCTCCAGTGGCAGCTTTTGTAGCAAACAGTTTGGAAAACGCAGCCTGAATTAGCAGCAATCCACTTGGGCTCTTTGCAAACAGTTCCAGTTTAGTGACTGCAGGAGTCTAGATCAGCCATCACAGCTTGGAGCTACAGCCCTTAGTGCAGTCTCTCCTGGTCTCTCTCCTCCTTGGGGACTGAATTGTTGGTGGGCTCCTGGGGCTAATTATATCCTCCCTAGGCTCCCTGCTGATTGGTTCAGCTGTTCACAGGCAAACAACAGTCTTGCCTCTTTTTCTTTCTTCTTCCTTTCTCCTACAGCAGTGTTGTCTGACTTTGTTCATCCTTCCCCGCAGACCCGCCACCAAAATGAAAAGGGCTGGGGGAAATCTTTTTAGCCGGATCTGTCTTCTTAAATCCACACAGAGGTGTGGGGGCTTACATGTAGGTGTGAACATGTATGGTTAAAGGATATGAGGGATGGGTGGAGCTGGGTTATTTTAGGTATTAAATTTTTGTAACCTGATTAATTTAAATCTTGTAACTTGAACTCTGTAACTTGTATTTATCTCATGTAACAACCATAGAAGCACCTTGTAAACAGGGTTTATGCAGCCCTAATGATGTATTTGTACATACAAAAAAAACATTTTTACTACTACTTACTATTATTACTATTTGCCTGTGGGAGCGCAAGGCCCACTTGGTCCTGCACTCCCATCCCTACATAGATGTGTATATGTATGTATGTATGTAGCTGTGGAAGCACAGGGCTCTCTGGCCCCTGCGCTTCCATTTATAGGACAACAGTGACCAAACTGTCACCATAGTCATGTTATTACCCTACGTCATGTACTCGGTGCAGAACATTTTCCAATCCACACCAAAACATAACTCCACACAAATGCAACACCATTCTGCATCACAGGTGCAAAACACATTTGGGCCAGGATTTGGAAAATGGCAGCTGAGACATACATGAGGTAGTGTAATAAGAAAGCTATGTTGAATATTCAGGCTCAAAATTTTTAAAATTCCCAAAGTTACAAGTATGCATAGCAAAATTGCAACAAATAACTGTGCCAGTTTTAATCATTTTGATTCCAAATATTAAACATAGCATTTTTATGACCGCACCACATGTACCCGATACAGAAACTTTTCAAATCCCTGCCAAAACATAATTGTGAGCAACTGAAATGCTATTCTGTGCCACAGGTGTGAAAACACATTTTGGACAGGATTTAAAAAATGACAGCTATGACACACATGAGGTGGGGGTAATAAGAAGGCTATGTTAAAAATATGGGGTGAAAATACTGAAAATGTCCAAAGTTACAAGCGTGCACAGCAAAATTGCAACAAATGATCATAACACAGCCATTTTTTGAAATTTTGACCCCCAAATGTTCAACATAGCCTTCTTGTCACCCCACCTCATGAACAATATGACTTTCATTATACAGATCCCACCAGAAAGGTGATTATGCCAACTGACTGAAAAATCACCTTTCTGATGGGAGTTGTGTAATGACAGTCATATTTTTCATGAGGCGGGGTCCCCAAAAGGCCATGTTGAAAATCTGGAATCAAACTCTCAAAAAACAGCTGACTTATGCATGAAAGTTTAAACCACCATTGAAATACATTGAAGCTGTTCCTTAGTTTTTCATATTGCAGTCACCGGTTCCAGAAGCAAGATGTGTCTTCAGTCAGGAGAGCATATCTAGAATCTGGGACCTCTTCAGGTAAGTGACGGTGTGTTGGGTTTTAAGGGGGGTGTGGGGAGGTGGGTGTGCAGTGGGTGGTCTGGTGGGGGTGCTGGAGTGATCGGCGATGGACCATTTTTTTTACAGGTTTAAAAAAAAATGAAGACATAGAGGGACTTTTTTTATTCAACAGGTTAAATGACATGGGAGGGTGGGAGGAGCAACTCACCATCAATATTTTTAAAAAGTGGGTATCAGAGGATAGGGGGTACCACTAGACACCAGGGATAAATCCAGTAAACCTGGAGCTTGCGGGGGGATGTATTATAAACATAATAAAATAAAATTAAATTAAAACAAAATATATATATATATTTATAAATATATATATATATATATATATATATATATATATTGGGCATACAGGGTGGGAGTGCCACTAGACACAGATTTTTCCTGGGAGACAGGGTTCAAATGAGAATGCATAAAGAAATCCATCAAAGGATCCTTTTTCATCAGCAGAAATCCTTTTCCACCAATTATTTTCTGTGGTGGCAGACATCTGGTGAAAAAGGATCCTTTCTCTCCAACCAGATGACTCTGTTTTTTGGGACAAGATGGCTCCCATACCTTTTGGATTACCAGATGGCCATGCTGCTAATCTTTTTTCAAAATAACACTACCTTTTTTGCCATCCTCTTCCGTCATGGCAAAAGGAAATCGCTTAAGCGAAATGGATTTCCCTTTTTCACAACAAGGTGGCTCATGTTAATCCTTTTATCACAGCACCTTTTTTGACATTGCATTTTGTCATGGCAAAAAGGAAATTGGCTGGTGAAAAGGATTAGTGCTATGGCTGTCTGGTCAGTAAAGGGAAATATTTTTTAATCAGATGATTTCTTTTCGCCAACAAAAAGGACTGACAAAAAAGGAAGTTAGCGAGCGGCACAAAAAGAACTCATTCTTTAAAATAAAAAGCTTTAGAGGACATATCAAATTTAAAAAAACACAAAGAATACAGGAAGCCCTCTAGGAAGGGTGATACGTAAGCTAGCAGTGCTTCGGCGCTGCAGTCCTATTATAGTCTGGATTCATTGCATGGGATGGAATAAATATTGCCAACAAACTTGTTTGAGGTTCCTTTCTTCCTTTGGGACTATTGTGGTTGAAGAGTGCGCTGTTTATGACTGAACATAGAACAGCTCATCAACCCCCAATGAGCAAGATACATGCTTTGATGTCTGTAAAAGACATCCATGGGCACAGTTATGACAGTATGTTTGGGCCAAAAATCAAAAAACATGATGGTGTCTCATAAAAAAGGATTTTTTTTCTGATGAAACAGGATTGGCTCCTCAATAAAAATTATCCTTTTTCATCAGAGCAAGATCCATTTTCCTTCCAAGAATCTATCCTGGAAAGAAAAGGTCCCTTTGAAAATAATGGGACCTTAAAAATGCAATAACTTTGGAAAGGATTAATAATTTTTCAACAAATAAATGTGCTGCTGTTGTGTGACCCAAACTCTTTCTAACATAAAAAATTCACACCAAAATTCTACACCATTTGTGTGCAGGGCGATAAGAAAAAAACTGCAAAAAGTGGCAAATTTTCAGGTTTTTGCGCTATCCAGATCTCAGAATGTGCACATCCAACCAGAGCAAAACATGGTAAGTCAAGAGATCTGCCCCATGGAACAGCATATACCACATCTGGTGCAAATCTATTGAATGGTTGCAAAGTTATTAAAGTGCAAAATATGAGGTTTAACATTAAAATGCCTGCTCAACCCTAATTATAGTGGTGCTACAGTGCCACAATAAACTATATACTGTATATATATATATATATATATATATATATATATATATATATATATATATATATGCATACCACTATAATATATATATATACATTTATTTATACAATAGGGTGAAGGATAAAATAATGTGATAAAAACATGTATCTTCACTGTGGTGACATAACCACAACAGATATTTCATGTCGTAACATCACGACTAGAGATAAATCATGTTGTGACCACTGTGAGTGATATTTCATTGCTGCCTGCAGCCAACTCAGTTACCATGGTAAAACAGTTTCAGGTGTTTCCTATACTCTGACTCACTCCCAACCCATTGCTGTGATACTCTCAGCTTGACTGCAGCCCAAATTCTAAAGCAAGCAGCTTCACAAAACAGTTTCTTTCTCACTGCTGCTTGAAGCTAACTTACTTAGAATTGCAAAACCCACTCAGCTTTTCCCACGGAGTTTGTAACACTGCCAGCCCATTCTCACTGCTGCCTGCAGCTAACTCAATTACCATGGCAAAATATCATCACCTGTTCCCCACATTCTGTCTCACTCCCAGCCCATTACTGTGATGCTCTCAGCTTGACTGCAGCCAGAATTCTAAAGCACACTGCTTCATAAAACAGTCTCTTTCTCACTGCTGCCTGAAGCTAACTTACTTAGAATTGCAAAACACGCTCAGCTTTTCCCACAGAGTTTGTAACACTGCCAGCCCATTCAAAAAATCTTACACACAGAAACAGCAAACACAGAAACAGCAACAGAACACAAAAAATCATAACAATACTTCTGAAACTCGTACCCCATTGTATAAATAGAACACATGGGGCCCAATTCTAGAAGGGTGGCACAAGTCACCACTAAACACAACTTGTGCCACCTGCAACTGTGACAATGACCTTGCGTCCTATTCTAGAAGGGGCAGTGTCTCCGCAGCTAAGTCCTGTGACTTTTGACAAGCGGCCAGGTATGCTGAACTGCAGGTGCACCTGGCAAACATGTCACATGCTGCAATGCAGATCACAAGTGCCCCCCATTCCCAACTAGTCTCAATAGGCACCTTGCAGGGAGCGCGCATTTCCAGTAGCGCTCCTACATAAGTCAGTTGGTGGCTGGCCGTGGAGGTGAGAGGTGGGCTGTGCCAGTCACCAGCTGGGGATGGGTGGGGGGTGCTGGGTGAGCTGGCATGGCTGGGTGGGGGGCCACTAGACTACCAGAGCTTGTCAGGTTATTTTCCATATTTACGGCCGGCAACTCGGGGTCGGGGCATGGGTGGGGGATCTAGCGCTGCCCTGTGGGGCATTTTACAATGGGGGATTCAGAGTGCTGGGGTGTGGGCAGCCCTGTGGGGTGCCATTTAACATATGCATGGGGGCAGTTGGTGTGGGCAGACCTGTGGGGCCATTACTGTATGGGGGCATGTACAGTATGGGGATCAGCGGGATCGTGCATGATGCACAGTGGTGCAACAACAGGGCTGGTCTGGGCATGGGGGGGCACATGGACCAGGTTCGACAAGACCCTTGGAGGATGGATGTAAGTTACACCAGCTAAATACAGGTGTAACTTATGTTGCCGGTTCTCCTCCGGGGGTTCTTGTAGAATCCCGACATTGGGGACTTTGTTGCTGCCCTTCTGGAATGGGGCACAACTGCTGCCATAAACCCCGTAGCACCATGTTACAGGGGGTTTATGGCGCAACTGATAGTGTAACAGCCGTTCAGAGCAAGTAGAATAGCACAAGTCACAACTGCTGGCGTATGTTGCTACTTGAGCCATTATACTTGGCGCAAGTGCTGTTATGCCAGGCATAAGCTTTCTAGAATCGGGGACATGGTGTGCAGATCATGTGCTATGGAAAATATCTTCACTCCTGCATCATGAGCTCTGGATACTCTCACTCGTGCCTTCGGCACTCATGAGTATCCAGAGCTCACTCTGGAGGAGTGAAAATATTTTCCATATCACACTCCTGCCCATCATGTATCTTCTATATATATATATATATATATTTATGTATATATTATGGTAGCACGGTAGTGCTACCATAGTTAGAGTTGAGGAGCCATTTACATGTTAAACCTAAATTTGCACCTAAATAACTTTGCAACTGTTCAATGGATTTGCCTGACATTTGGAATACACGATCAAGAACCATACATCTTGGGATCTGCCAACTTTCGTACTGTTCTGATATACGGCTGCAGAGTTATTAAGCGTGATCTGCATGCATGTTTACGCTTTTTTGCAATTCTTTGGTCATCTCTACAGGTCACACGGTTTGTGCGACCAGTCCAAAATCTTCAGGGAATATGTGGCCAGGGTCCCTGATGTGCCTTTTGAAGATTTCGTGAAAAAATATTAAATGGTTCAAAATTTATTCAAAAAACAGTTTCCCTTTATAAGTCAATGGGAAAAGTTAACAAAAAGTTCAACACTTTCGCAAATGCAGTTTTTACTTTCGCAAATGGCCCTTATACTTTCACAAATCCACCATTTTGTTTTCAGTTGGTGATCAGAAAAATGCTTAGCATTTAAATTGGGACCCTCTAGCAACACAATTCTTTTTGTGTTTACCTAGTCGGACCCTGGGGATGCTAGGCATGTCTTTATTTTGAGGTTAAACACGCTAGAAATATGTTTTTCAAGTTTCTGGAAAAAGTACTTTTGCAAAGTAGTGTCACACTCATGAAAGTGTCGCAAATTTTTGCAAAAGCTTTCTCAAATTGCGACACTACTTTTCCAGGCTATGGCAAAATGACAGCAATTATTTGCCACCCTGCTGCAAAAGAATGGTTTGGTCTTTGGGGCTGAAATGTGGAGGGAAAGCAGCCAACATCTCACAGATGTGCCTTTCAGTGTTTCGGTGAAAAAATATTACAGTGTGACAAAGTTACAGCACTCCAAATTTGACACTTTTTCCCATAGGATAACATTACGGCATCCGCCACATTACAGGAATCCTTTGCCGCCCTGCTGCAAAATAACGGTTTGGTCTTTTGGGCTGAAATTTGGAGGGAACAAAGCAAACATCCCACAGATGTGCCTTTCCATGGTTTGGTGAAAAAATATTACAGGGAGTCAAAGTTATCGTACTCTGAACTTCTCTTTTTTCCCCATAGGATAACATTACAGAGTTCACAACGCCTTTCAGGGCCCATATCTTGGAAACTGTCCGAGATACGGACTTTTCGTCAGAAAAATGCTTAGTCCCCATAAAACTAGCCAGGAAAGTCATACATCATATGACTTTTAATTTTTTTTTCTACGTCATACGGTTCCTGAGATATAAGCAATTTAGTATTCCAACTCCTCATTTTCTGCTCTGAGACCCATTATTATGCATACATTCTTTATACTCACTGTCTTTCTCTATGCAGCTTTTAGGGAAAACCAGCCTGCGCGCTTACATTACTGTTACCCTTACCGCTTACGCTTGTGATTCCATACCTGTTTCACTTACAGTTCCCGTCTACGGCACCATGTGCGTTACCCTTTGTATTTTCATTTGTGCTTGTGTTTGCATTATTTTAACCATTTGTGTCAACAGTACTGTTTATCTTTCTGTTTTGCTTTGTGTCACCATGCGCGTTACCATTTGTGTTTGTGGGGCACTGTGTTACTATGTGACAAGACAGGGCCCCGTGCTCCCGCCGCCGCACTACATTCACTATTTCTCATTATCATTCTCAAAAAGAAGGGAAATTAGAGGCAAAAAACTCCACTTAATCCATTTGTTAGGGTTGTTCCACAACAACAAAAGTGAGGAAATTCGGTGTTAGGGTTGAAAGCCCCCTTTGCCCCCATCCACCCCAACCGGCACTGGGGTGCACACTGGGGTTATCGGTCCTATCTCACCCCATTCTCCTATACCTCTGCTTCTTCACACATCTGATGGGGTGAGGTTAGGGCCGACAACCCCAACCGCACCCGATGCAGATTGGGGTGTGGATGGGGGTCAAGGGGATTTCAACCTCAACACCGAATTTCTCGCTTTGTGGCTGTGGAACAACCCTAACTAATGCATTAAATGGAGTTTTTGCTCTAATATATATATATATATATATATATATATATTTTGTTTATCGCAAAAAACTTAATTAAATGCATCAGTTAGGGTTAAAGCAACAAAAGTGGGGAAATGAGATGTTAGGGTAGAGACCCTAACCCCCTCACCACCCCACCACCCCATCCTCCACAGACTGACAGATGCAGGCATGTGCCATGGGATCTTGAGGCCCAATTCTCACCCCATTCCATGTGTAAACAGGCTGACATGCTACAGTAAAGGAGAATGGGGTGAGAGTTAGGTCTCACAACACCATGGCACACCCCAGTGTCTGTCAGTCTGTGAAGAATCGGGGGTGGGGTTGTGAGGGGATTGGGGCTCAACCCTGACATCTAATTTCCCCACTTTTGTTACTTTAACCCTAACTGATGCATTAAACAAAGTTTTTTTGCAATGAATTTCCTTACTTTTTGAAAAAGTAAAATATAACTAGTAAATAGAATGTGTTGGGTGGCCCCACTCTCCCACCAAGCTGCCCATTTCTGAAAAACAATATGTGTCTGTGGGACAACAGGCCCTCTGGGCCCTGCGTTCCCACTTGCACATAGCTACAGAGCCATACAGCAGCCCTATAGGGCAAGGAACCCCTGTAACACAAATTTGCCAATATCTCAGGAATCGTAGCCGCTAGAAAAAAAATTCAAGTGTCATTGTAATCATGACAGCAAGACGTCCATGCAACATAAATCGACTGAATCTGTATCTAGCATCATTGACGAGATATGGGCACTGGAAAGTACCCAAAAGGTACCCTTGGAACTCTTGTAACACATTTTTGTCAATATCTTCATAACCATAGCAAGTAGGAAAAATATTCCACTGCTGGTGTAGTCTGTGATTTCAAAACTTGTTTTTGCAATGTAACAAAAAATCTGTATCTTGCTTAGTTTTCGAGATACAGGCACCGAAAGGCACCATGGGTGCTGCAATGTTATCCTATGGGAAATTTCTCAACTTTGGAATGTCATAACTATGTAATCAATGCAATTTATTACACCAAAACAACATACATCACATTTGTTGTACAACCCCTTTGTACCCTGAAAATTTCAAGCCAAAAGTCCTTACTGTTTCTTAGCAGTGAACTGGCAAAGTTTTACAAATCCTTGTTGGGGAACTGCCCAAATCACCCTTTGTGAGCCAAATCCCCATTCGTGAGGTGACAAAATCCCCTTTCACAAGGTGATCCATGTTCGTGAGATAGGTCCATCTGGTCTTCATCTCACAAATGAGGATTTTGCTAGCTCATGAATGGGGATCGGCTCATGAACGGGGATTTTTACAGCTCTCAAATGGGGATTCCTGTTTGTGAGAGGGCCATCTGATCCTCATCTCATGAACGGGGATTTTGACAGCTCATGAATGGGGATTCAGCTCATGAATGGTGATTTTGGCAGCTCACAAAGAAGGATTTTCTTTTATGATCCCCATTCGTGAAGTATCAAAATTCCCATTTGTGAGCCAAATTCACGTTCGTGAGCTGTCAAAATCCCCATTCATGAGCCAATCCCCATTCGTGAGATATAGCCAGCTGGTTCTTACCTCATGAACAGGGATTTTGACAGTTCATGAATGGGGATTTGGACACCTCACGAACGGGGATCGGAAGCGGGTCACGAACTGGGATTTTCAAATAAAAAAATGGTCATTTTTTTAATAAACTGATGGAAACCAAACACATGGGTTTGTAGAGGGCATTGCCCTGAACAAAACCCATGCATTTGTTTTCACAAAATCAATCTGTGGGGCAAGAAACAACATTTCCTTTTGTGCTAAAAGTGAAACAAGATGGTGGCTCATGAACAGTAATTTGTTTCTCACAAATGAGGATTTAATGAATCCCCATTAGTGAGCTGTCAAAATCCTCATTTATGAGCCGAAATCCTTGTTTGCAGCAGTGCATCTATCCAACAGACTGAACTGAGCATGCTCAGGACATGAATTTTCAAAATTAAATAACTGGATCAGAATAACATGTTTTCATCAAACAAATGCTGACTTATTCCTTAGGGTAAGCTCTTTCTACCATGTAAATTTCAGGCTAAAATTCAAAATGGTGTGGCTGCAGGGTGATGAGGAAAATTCAGGAAAAATTGGAGAAAAAAGTGAAAAAACATACTTATTTCCATATGCACTGCGCAAACTCCGCACATCTGATCAAAAGAAAACTTGGCAAGTCAAGAGATCTACTCCACAGGACAGCGTATACCAAAGTTCATGCAAATCCGCTGAATGGTTGCAAAGTTATTAAGGTGCAAAATTTGGGGTTTAACATTAAACTGCACACGAAACCCTAACTATAGAGGTGCAACCACGCCTCTATAGTATATGTATATATATATATATATATATATATATACATATATATATATAGATATATATATATGTGTGTGTGCCACTATTTTATATATATATATTATGGTAGCACGGTAGTGCTACCATAGTTAGGGTTGAGGAGCCATTTCTATGTTAAACCCCAAAACTTTGCACCTTAATAACTTTGTAACTGTTTGATGGATTTGCCTGAAATTTGGAATTTATGATCAAGAACTATAGGCCTTGGGATCTGCCAAGTTTTGTACTGGTCGGATATACGGCTGCGGAGTTATTAAGTGTTATCTGTGCACGCGTTTACTCTTTTCTGGAATTCTGTGGTCGCGCCTACAGGTCGTACGGTTTGCGTGACCGGCCTGAAATCTTCAGGGAACGTGCAGCCAGGGTCCCCGATGTGCCTTTCAAAGATTTTGTGAAAAAATATTAAACGGTTCAAAAGTTATTCAAAAAACAGTTTCCCATTATAAGTCAATGGGAAAAGTTAACAAAAAGTTCAACACTTTCGCAAATGCATTTTTACTTTCTCAAATGGGCCTGTTACTTTCGCAAATCGGCCATTTTGTTTTCAGTTGGTGATCAGAAAAATGGTTGGCATTTAAATTTGGGACCCTCTAGCAACCTAATTTTTTGCATTCACCTAGTCGGGCCCTGAGGATGCTTGCCATGTCTTTATTTTGTGGTAAAACACCCGGAAATATGTTTTTCAAATTTCTGGAAAGTACTTTCTACAAATTGCTACCATTAACTCACAAAAAGTGTCGCAGAATTTTTGCAGCTTTAAAATTGCTACAGTAATTTTCTAGTCTGTGGGAAATGACAGCAATTTTGGCACTGTACTGCAAAATAACCGCTGGGAGTTTTGGGCTGAAATTTCGAGGACGAGCCGACATCTCACAGATGTGCCTTTCAGTGTTGTATTGAAAAATATTACACGGCAAAGTTATGGCACTCCAAAGTTGACAGTTTTCCCATAGGATAACATTAGAAGTGTCAGTGGCTCAGTAGGTAGCACACTCGACTCTGAGGCCGGGAGATCGGAGGGCTGTGGGTTCAGTTCCCACATCTGGCACTTGGGTTAATATCCCAGTACTGACACTGTAGTGCAGCATGAGAGGGGTGCTGCACTTCTGAGGTGCCATCTTTCGGATGAGACGTTAAACCAAGGTCCCATCTGCCTAGATTGGTGGTAGTTCAGGTGGATGTTAAAGATCCCATGGCACCTATCGAAAAAAGAGTAGGGGAATTTCCCCGGTGTCCTGGCCAAATTTCCCTCATTCACTAAAAATACCACCAACAGCTTAATCTGGTTCAAGGTCAGTTGGCGTTCATCTGTATCCCCCTCCCCCGGGTCATGCCTGAAAATAGGCAGGATTTGTCTAGTGCACTTACCCGGTCAACAAAAGCTAAATAAATAAATAAAATAAAAATTACGGCGCCCGAAGCATTACAGGAATCCTTTGGCACCCTGCTGCAAAATAACGGTTTGGTCTTTTTTCCTGAAATTTGGAGGGAAGACAGCCAACAGTACACAGATGTGCCTTTCAGTAGTTTGGTGAAAAAATATCACATGGCGGCAAAGTTACGGCACTCCAAAATTGACGGTTTCCCATAGGATAACATTCGGCGCCCGACACTTAACAGAAATCATTTGGAGCCCTGCTGCAAAATAGCAGTTTGGTCTTTTTCCTGAAATTTGGAGGAAGACAGCCAACAGCCCACAGATGTGCCTTTCAGTAGTTTGGTGAAAAAACATTACAGGGAGGCAAAGTTATGGCACTCGAACTTTTCTTTTTTCCCATAGGATAACATTACAGCATTTGCCACAGCTTTCAGGGCTCATATCTCGAAACGGAAAGCAGATAATGGACTTTCGCTGGAGAAAAATTTCTTTAGCCCCATGATGGGCTCAGATCTGAAATTAGCCAGGACAGTTGTAAATAATATGACTTTAAATTTTTTCTATGTCGTGACGGTTCCTGAGATATAATGTATTTAGTATTCCAAGATCTCATTTTCCGCCGATACTCATTATTTTGCATACATTATTTGTACGCTGTCTTTCTCAATGCAGGTTTTGGGGAAAACCAGCCTGTGCGCTTACATTACTGTTACTGTTTGCCCTTTCTGCTTGCGGATCCGTACCCGTTCACTTACCATTGGCGTCTGCGCCACCATGTGCGTTATCCCTGCGTTTTCATCTATGCTTTGCGTTTCTGTTATTTTTGCCATTTCTGTCTACAGTACTGTTTATCTTACTGTTTCACTTTACATCACCATGCCCATTGACATTTCTGTTTGCAGGCACCATGTTACCATGTGACAACACATCACGTGGCAGACCATTCGCCTACGCCACCATGTGCTACCCTTTCTGTTCTCTATTCGTGCTTGTTACCATGTGCGCCACTGTTAGCATTTCTGTTTGCATTGCTGTCCCTGTTAGTATGCCACAACACATCATGTGGCGGGGCCGCTGGGGCCCCTGCCGCTGCATTACATTCACTATTTCGTTATCATTCTCAAAGAAGGAAATTAGGGGCAAAAACTCCATTTATGCATTAGTTAGGGTTGTTCCACAGTTACAAAGTAGGGAAATTCACTGTGAGTGTTGAAAACCCCTTGGACCCCACCCCCAACCGGCATGGGGAGCGCATGGGATCGTGGGTCCTAACTCACCCATTCTCCCTATGCTTCTGCTGCTTTACGTATGGGTGGGGTGAGAGTTGGGGCCAGCGATCCCAATCACGCCTGTCTACCCGGTGAAATTAAATCAGGGTTACACTCAACAACTGGCAATTTCACTATCTAACTATGCGATAAACTGAGTTTTTTGCCTCTAATATATATATATAGATATAGATATATAGATATGTGTGTGTGCGTGTGTGTGTTTAGTGGGGCAGTCACACCCCTATAGTTAGGGTTGAGTAGACAATTTAATGTTAACCCCAAATTTTGCATGTTAACTTTGCAACCATTCAGCGGACTTGCATAAAATTCAGAATGCACGGACTCGGATGGTAAATCTCTTAATATGCCAAGTTGCATTTTCATTGGATTTGCAGTTGTGCAGCGAAGCGCTAAAAAATGTGTTTTTTTGCTTTTTATGCACATTTTTGCTGATTTTTACCCATTACGCTGCAACCACACTGTCTGGAAATGTAGTCTGAAATTTTAAGGGTAGAAAGAAGTTGCCCCAAAGATCAATCCAGCATTGGTTTGGTGAAAAAATATTAATCCGTTTCAACGTTAATTAATTTTGAATTTTTGGGTTCTAAGCATACTCAATTCAATCTTTGATTTATATGTATGTATGTTTTGTGAAAGAGGATTTGGCTCACGAACAAGGATTTTGCCACCTCACAAATGGGGATTTATAAAATCCCTGTTCATGAGGAAAAATTCCCTTTTCGTGAGCTGCCATGTTATTTTCATTTCCCCCCACAAATAAAACATTGTAACTTCTCCCATGGGTGTGTTGTGTGGTATTTGAAGTATGGGTTTTATTAAGGAAGATGCCCTGTACATACCCATGACTTTGGTTTTGTGAAAAATTAGCATTTTAAATTTTAAAAATCCTTGGTCGTCACTTGCTAACGATCCTTTTCAGAAGGTGACAAAAACCTTGATTGCGAGCCGATCCTTTTTTGCGAGCTGTCAAAATCCTTGATCGCCACTTCTAGACCAGATGACCCTATCTAGTGAACAAGGATTGGCTTGCCAACAGGGATTTCGTCAGCTCACTAAAGGGGGATTGACTTGTGAAAGGGTATTTTGACCGCTCGCGAAAGGGAATTGTTTTTTGATTCCCTTTCCGTGAGCTGTCCAAATCCCTTTTCATGAGCCTCTTTGCAAGCCCATCCTTGTTCACGAGCTGACAAAATCCTTGATCACCATTTCCAGACCAGATGGCTCTATCTCGCAAATAAGGATTGGCTCGCGAACAGGGATTTTGTCACCTGGCCAAGGGGGGATGGCTCGCGAAAGGGGATTTTGTCAGCTCATGAAAGAGGACTGTTTTTTTAAATCCCCTTTCACCAGCTGTCAAAATCCCCTTTCACGAGCTGTCAAAATCCCTTTTTGCAAGCCAATCCCCTTTCATGAGATGTCAAAATCCTTGTTCGTGACTTCAGGACTACATGATCAAAATCTGACAAAAAAAGAATTCTCATGAATGGGGATTTTGACAGCTTGCGAATGGGGATTGACCTCGAGAACGGGGATTTTGACACCTCGCGAACTAGGAATTTAAAACTTTCCCAGTGCACTGCAAATAAATGGTTTTGTCTTTTGCTTGAAATTTGCAGGGTAGAAAGAGGGTGTGACACAGATGTGAATTATGCTGCTTAAGTGCAAAAATTTTCAACAGTTCCATAGCTATGCCATTACAACATTGAGATATTTCCCATGGGGTATCATTGAGGGGCCCCCAGTGCCTCTCGGTGCCCATATCTCGGAAACTATTCAAGATATAGATTTTTCACTCTGGGCAGCTTTAGGTGATCTAAGCATGCATGGAGGTTTTGAAGTGATGAATACAACTGCAGTGGAATTTCTTTTTCATAGCTGCTACGGTTACTGAGATATTGGCAAATTAGTGTTACAAGGGTTCCTTTTCAGCCTTATAGGGCTGCTGTATGGCTGCATAGTTATGTGTAAGATGAAACACAGGGCTCAGAGGGTCTGCACTCCCACAGATGCATAGCATTATGGAAAAATGGGCAGCTTGATCCCACCAACACATACCAGTTACCACTTACATTGCACTTTCTCAAAAGTAAGAAAATTCATTGCAAAAAAACTTCATTAATGCATCAGTTAGGGTTGAATTGAAAAAAGTAGGGAAATGAGGCATTAGGGTTGACACCCTAAATCTCCCATGCCTTACAACTCCACCCTACCCCCACCCATTACACTCTCACCCCATTCTGCTATATGTGAGCTTTGTTACACACGGGATGGGGTGAGAGTTAGGCCCAATGACCCCAAGGCACACCCCATCGCCTGTTGGTTTGTGGTTGGTGGGGGTTGGGTGGTACGTCATGGGGGGGTGGTAGGGTGTCAACCCTAACACTATTGTCTCATTTCCCTACTTTTGTCACTTCATCCCTAACTGATTCACTAAAAATACCACCAACAGCTTAACAAATCTGGTTCAATTTCAGTTGGCATCCATCTGTATCCCCCTCCCACCCCAGGACGAGGCTGAAAATAGGCAAAAGATTGTCTAGTCCTCCTTCCCAGTCAACAAAAATGAAATAAATAAAAATAAATTAACAAAGTTTTTCTAATGAAGATACAGTATATGTATATATATAGTTTAGTTACAAATCAAAATATGTTTCTTTCTTTTTTCTAAACTTTTAATTGTAGCATATATAGGTTACAGTTCCTTACTTTAAATCCTAGATCCTGGCTAACACGAGATAAAGAAGAAGCATTTGCAAAAAGCAGTATGCACTAGATGAAACTGCACTTGCTCTTTTGGAATTCTGCTCTGCCTTCTAGCTCATTGCCTGGAGAAGGAGGCTTGGCTGTAAACTCTATCACAATTGACAATAAGCAGGAACAGCTGTTTTTCTGGAGATATGACCTCAAGTTTAAAGCTGATCCTGGTTATTATCTATGTTGTTTATAAACATTTCAATAAAGCATAATATCTTGAAAAAAAAGCTGATCACGGTCTAGAAGTGGTTATGCTCCAGCAGAGATGCACCAGCGGAGAGCACCAGCAGAGTGTGAGGAGTCTAGCATGGAGTGGCAGTGGCAAACAGCAGTGGAACACTGCATGCCGCTGGTTTGAACTTGTACATTGCATGTTGTTAAGTATCATTAATTCTGATAAATCTGCTTTGTATTTTGGTTTATGGTATGAGCCATTTTTTCTAGGCTTCTATAATATTATCTATTTTTATTTATTTAAAACAACACTGCAATAAAAAATGTTTTTCCAAAAAGCTAGTTTTCAGCTACTGTTATTGAAAATGTTAGCACACAAGTCAAATCTGCTTTTCTAGGTGATGTCTATGTTGAGCATCATGTAATTTATTTATTGTCTCGGTCCTAGCCCTTGTCAGGTCTACAATGTTATTTCTATGACAAACATGTCAGACATCTTTTTTCTTGAGAAAAGAAAGTACTGTAAATTAAAACATTTATGAAAAAAAACAAAATATTGATAGCACAAGAATATTTTATCACCAAATAAAACTAGAAGATGCCTGGAATCTTCTGTAGTGAAAAAGGTAGGGTACTATTTTTGCCAAATCTCATTGCACTGCTGCTTTAATTGCTTGCATTACTTATTTTTTTGTAATTTATATATATATATATAAATATTTTATATATTATATTTTATATTTCTTTAGCCTTTTTATGAACTCACTACCTAATGCTTGCCCAGCTAAGATGCTACTTTACGCAGGCAACACAGTAATCTCCATACCAGGTATTCACCCAACTGAAATAGCAGCTTCCTTACAATATAGCCTCAAAGAACTTGAGTCCTGGTTCTCTTAAAATTGACTGCTCTTAAACTATAAAAAACAAAGTGTGCACTTCACTCTGCCTAACTCAAAAAAGACTACCAACCCTCTGACCATCCTTATTTAAAAGGGAGATACCATTAAACAGGTAACAACCTTCAAATATCTTGGCATTCACATTGACGACACCTCTCCTTCACCTATCACATAGACCATGTTATCAAATCAGCTAATATTAAACTTGAAATCCTATATCGACACAGAGAAGCGATGACACCCGATATCCTAAATCTAGTAACGCTGAGCTCAATTTTGTCTACCATAGACTATGGACTAGTAAACTACAGTGCTGCCACTGAAACTGCACTTAAAAGGGTCAGGTTACTACTTAACAAGGCCTGTCATCTGGTCTTAGAGGCCAAACACCTTACACACACTTGTACACTTTACTCCTCAACTGGCTGGCTTCCTCTTCACCAAAGGGCTAGGTACCAGGCCTGTCTGACCAGGAAAAAAGCCCTCCTAGGTCTAACATCAAATTCTATGGCAGCATTGTTCCAATGTAATACAACTAAAAAAATGAAGATCGGCTAAGGGTGCACTAAATGTCCCCTTCAAGTAGAAACATAGAAACATAGAATTTGATGGCAGATAAGGACCGCTTGGCCCACCCAGTCTGCCCATTTCCCTACCTAATGGATAAGCTGCAAATCCTAGTTAACCAGCAGCCTACTTCTTTCTACCCCCACCGCCTAGAATTGCCTTATGGCTGTTCCATGCATGCTAGAATTCAACCACTGTTTTTGACTCCACAACCCTCTCCGGAAGGCCGTTCCATGCATCCACAACCCTCTCTGTGAAAAAAATACTTCCTTACATTACCTCTGAGCCACCCCCGCCATCTTCAAATTGTGCCCCCTTGTTCTTGCACACCTCTTTTTTTGAAAGATGCTACCCTCTTGGACTTTGTTGATTCCCTTGAGGTACTTGAAACTTTCTATCATGTCCTCCCTCTCCTTCCTTTCCTCGATGCTATACATATTAAGCTCCTTTAGTCTCTCTTCATATGTTTTCCGGTGCAGACCCTGCACCATTTTAGTTGCCCTCCTCTGGACAGCTTCCATCTTGTCTATGTCCTTGTGGAGATTGGGTCTCCAGAACTGCACACAGTACTCCAGATGGGGTCTCACCAGCTGTCTGTACAGAGGGTAACAACTTCCTGTTTTCTACTGGTGATGCCTCTCCTGTGCATCCCAGTATCCCCAGCCCTTCTTACTGCCTTCTCCACATTGCTTGCCCACCTTAAGTCATCTGATATGACTACCCCCAGGTCCCTTTCCATTTTTGTTGTTGTTAGTATCTCACCCCCCATTGTGTACTCTTCCCCTGGGTTTTTGTTTCCCAGGTGCATTACCTTGCACTTCTTATCATTAAATCTAAGCTGCCATATATTTGACCATTCCTCTAACCTTGCCCAGTCCCTTCTCATCCTTTCCACCCCACCTTGTGCATCAACTCTGTTGCAGATCTTTGTGTCATCTGCAAAGAGACATACTTTTCCTTCCAGTCCCTCTGCAATATCACTTACAAAGACATTGAAGAGGACTGGTCCAAATACTGAACCCTGTGGCATGCCACTAGTAACCCGCCTTTCTTCAGAGTGGACTCCATTTACTATTACCCTCTGTGTCCTATTCTCCAGCCAATTCTTTACCCAGGCTATCATCTTGGGACCCACTCCCAGGCTGGCTAACTTGCATATTAATCTTTTGTGTGGAACTGAGTCAAATGCCTTGATAAAGTCTAGGTAGGCCATGTCCACAGCCCCTCCCTGATCTACTACTTTGGTCACCCAGTCAAAGAAATCTATTAGATTTGTCTGGCATGACCTTCCCACTGTGAATCCATGCTGCCTTGGGTTCTGTGCCTCTCTGGCCTCTAGGTACTCGACAATTCTTTCTTTCAGAAGTGATTCCATCATTTTCCCTATCACTGAGGTTAAACTAACAGGTCTGAAGTTTCCTGCTTCTGCCTTGCTCTCACTTTTGTGAAGGGAATCACATCTGCCCTCCTCCAGTCCTCAGGTACCACCCATCCTCCCATGATTTGTTAAAGAGGGTAGTCAGTGGTGTCACTAGTTTTACACTTAGTTCTTTTACAATTCTGGGATGAATCCCATCAGACCCCATTGCTTTGTCCACCTTCAGTTTTAAGAATTCTTTCAGAACCCTTTCTTCGGTAAATGGGCTGGTATCAACTTCTGTATCCAGAGTGTTTATATTGTTTGTTTTACCTACTTTGCCCAGTACTCTCTTGCCTATTGGGGGACTCAGTGGCTAAACAGCCTCCCTTCTCCCCTTCTAGTGCCTGGAAAGATTGGCCCCTTCAAAAAAGACCTCTGTCTCCTCCTTGACCAAGCTAACCATTGTGACTGCCCATCCTAATCACATGATATTCTTGACCCACTCCATGATTACCCCCCCAACATCTATCTACCTACCTTATTCCCCTCTAACCTCTCCTCTACCACCTCCCTAGACAAAGCCCTGTCTGGCTGCTACTTCTTTACTACTTTGCATTAGTAACCGAACTGTGTTAACAAAGTTTTTACTGCATAATCTTGTAACTGTGAAATGCATATTATTTGCACTTATGTAACCAAAAATCCTTGCCTACTATGCATATTTGATACTTTAATGTGTGTCATTGTTTTCTACCCTATGTATTGTTATGTGGTCTCTTGCTTCCTGTGACTTGGAACCTTTGTAAAAGAGCCATCTTGGCTCAAAGGTATTAATCCAAATCTGAAATAAATAAATAAAAATAAAAATTTTGAATCTGTTTACTTAGAACCAGATGTCCGTCTGTTCAAGCAATCCTTCCCCTGCCATTATTATTTATTTATTTATTTTATAAAATTTTGTTAACTGGGTAAGCCCACTGAGCCCCAAAGGTCCCTTTTTCAGGGGCGACCCAGAGTTAGTTACATAGAGTTGAACAAGTACAGTCAATAGATACAAAGTAGTACATTGCGTACAGGTCTACAATGCTTTTGTATAACAATCATTGGACATTACAACACAACACAACACAACAACAGTGGCAACTGTTAGACTTAGGGCAGGTAGTACATTAAAATATACAAGCAAAGGTACAAGGTTACATTAGGCATGGCAGCTTTACATAGAAGAGGGCAACTAATTACAAGGTAAGTACCCCAGGTCAACAGTGGCAGCTAGATGCTGGGGGTGTGATTGAGCTAGCCTTCCGGACAGACGCAGGAGCTCAGCTTCAGGAGGTGAGCATGTAACCTCGTCTGAAAAATTGCTGGGAAGGGGGCTTCTTGTAGTTGACAGGGGAGCTTATTCCACAGTGTGGGGGCTATATGGGCAAAGGATTTACTGCCGGCTGCAGATCTGGGCCTGGGCAGTTCAAGCAGTATTTTGCCCGAAGTGTGGAGGAGCCTGCTGGGCCGCTTTGGGGTGGCAGCCCGATTAGCCCTGCAGGAGGATCGTCAGAGAGGAGCTTGTATGTCCAGTTTAATAGGGGGAACTGAAGTCTTAGGTTCAGGGTGGGCCATTTGAGTGTGGCAAGGACTTCACAGTGGTGGGTCCTAGGATAGGCTTTTGCAGCGAATCATGCGACTTTATGGTACAATGTCTGTAGTCTACCATGGTCAAGCTTAGCAATGCTGAGTAGGGTTGGGGCCGCATATGTAAGAGTAAGTAGGAGGACACTCTGGGTGATTGCCAGCCTTGTCTCAGGTATCAGACTGGCACTTAGATGGTAGAGCAGCCTGAGTTTTGGTGGATATTTTTGGCCACCAAATCTACGTGTGGTTTTAGTGTGAGTCTCTGGTCTAATGTAAGACCCAGGTATTTGACGGATTGGACCACTTCGATGGGAGAGCTGGATGTGGTGACCAATAGTAGAAGATGTGCCCAGGAAGGACCCAGGGATTTGGGACCAAACAGGAGAACTTTGGTCTTGATTTGGTTGAGAACCAGACCAGCCACGCTTCAGCCTGGGAGAAGTCAGCCTAGAGCAGGGCTCCTAGATCATCCTGATGTGGCACAGTTCTGTAGAGTACTGCATCATCAGTGCACTACACCACAGAGCTGTTCTTGCAGTGGTGGCAGAGGTCATTGATGAACAGGAAGAACAGAAGCGGGCCCAGGATGAAGCCTTGGGGTACCCCCTCATTTAACGGTAGAGGGTCGAAGGTAGCACCTCTCCATGTGACCTCCTGGGAACGGTCAGTCAGGTAGTTGCTGAACCAGTTCTGGGAGTTTTGGTTCAGTCCAAGTGTGCTCAATTTGGTTAGTAGGACTGGATGGTCAATCAGGTCAAATGCCTTGGTCAGATCTATAAAGACTGCCCCTGTGGGGGTGCCCTTGTCCAAGGCAGCTAGGATGTCAGAAGTGAACCTGATGAGGGCTGTGTCAGTCCCATGTTTTGCCAGAATCCATGCTGTGAGGGGGCCAGGAGCTGATTGTTTTCCAGGTAGTCCCTCAGTTGGCCGTAGACAAGCTGTTCCTGTATCTTTGCTAGGTGGCAAAGAATAGAGATGGGTTTCTAGTGGCCAGTTGGATCTCTGGATCCACCCTTGTGAATTGGGACCACATGAGCCTGTTTCCACTTTTTGGGGACTACTCCATCCTGCAGGAATCAGTTTATTAGCGCAGTGACAGGTAAGGCTGTGGCAGGGGCAGCAGCCTTGAGCAGCCAGGGGTCCAATCCGTCAGGTCCTGATGATACCCTAGGTTTTAAGGCTTGCAGGAGGGGTAGCACTTCTTTGACACATATGGTCCTTAGGTGGAAATGGGGGGTCAGGGGGGTCCTGCGTTTCGTTACCGAGAGACCCTGATGATGAAGTTAGCAGTCATTTCTGTACGTGGCCAGGTCCATGAAGAAGCTGTTGAAGGTGGTGGCTGCCTCTCCTCTGTCCGTTAAGGTTAGCCCGTTGCAGGTTATATTGCCCTGCTGTGGTTTGTTTGTGCCTTTTAACAAGGAGTTGATGCTGGTCCAGAAGGACTTAGGGTCAGGCAGAGTGTCTCATTGAAGGGCTTTGAGATAGGCCCTTTTAGCAGATTTTGAGACTTTCTTGCACTTGTTCTGCAAGGACCTGTAGTCAGCAAGGTCTGCTGGGCTATCGGAGTGCTTGGCTTTTTTCCAGGCCTTGTCTCTGCTTAACATTAGGGATTTAAGTTTGCACGATATCCACCTATGGCACTGCCCTTTTGCTCGTCTTTTCCGTAATGGAGCGTGTAGATTGGCCACTGCAGAGAAAGTATATTGGACGTACCAAGCAGCAGCATCGATACTACCTAACAGGTTTAGTGGTGCCCAGTCAGCATTTCTCAATGAGTTCTGGAAGGCCTCAGGGAAGAAGCCAGAGAAGTCCCTGGCTATTATGAGCCTGGGGGGAGTCAAGGGTGGCCTGTTTTTCCAGATGCAGAAGGTGGGAGAGTGGTCACTCAAAGCATCAGACATCATGCCAGCCACTTGGATGTTGGTTGGGTTAGAGACTAGTATCAAGTCAAGGTTGGATTGATTCCCAGTCTTTAGATTTTGCCTGATGAACTGTGTTATGACCTGGGTCAGGTTAGCTTCTTGGAACAAGGCCCTATGGGCTTGCTCAGAGGCAGGATCCCACCTCAGGTGTAATCACCTAAGACCAGCAGCTCCATGGATGGACACCCTGTGAGGGAGCTTGTTAGGATCTGGAGGGCAGTACTGCCACCAGTGGGGTTATTATAAATACAGCCTATGGTTAGGTGTTTTGCATGGCCCATTATGATTTTGATGAAGAGAGATTCAAGCCCTGAGGAGCTTGGCAGATCAATAGAGGAGGGTGAGGCCTCCAGTGAGGAGATCACATAAATTAGGACACCTCCTCCTTTTTTTCACCTCTTGGTCCTTTCTGAAGGTGTGGTAATTAGCCAGCTCCAGTTTGTGAGGAAGAATGTGAGGCTTCAGCCAGGATTCAGAGATAGCAAGCACATCTGGCATGTACATCTCCACCCAGGACTGGACCTCGTGCATCTTGTGTCGCAAGCTACAGATGTTCATATGGGCAACTCTCAGGCCTCTGGCAAGGTGCCATGTGGGGTCCCTGGGGGACCCCAAGGTGAAGTTAGCAACATTAGGGCCAGGATTGGGTTGGACATCACTTGAGTTCATTAACAGGGCTAGCACAAGGAGGCGGAGGATCCCCTGCCGGATTTGGGGAGGCAGCATTGTTTGCCTTTTGGTCACACCTGCTAGGATGTGGTAGCAGGTTCCCCCTATGTGATAGGCCATGCATCAAAATCAAGGTATCTGGAGTAGTGAGTGCAGGGCATTGTGTCAGGTGCAGGAGGTGGCTGCCTGGTGTTCCCCTATGTGGGTTGAGGTAGAAGCTGTCAGCCATAGTTATATCTACCCATGCTAGTGCCACAATGTACAGGATAACCATGCTGTGGACCCTAAGTGGGGCAGGGCTTGGGCAGTGCCATGGGCCCTGTGGGTTCTAGTGTTGAGGCCGAGCTGCTTCCAGTTGGAGCTTTGAGCTCCAGGCCTTCAGGCCCATATTGTAGGCAATGGTGTGCAGGTTGGTTACTTGTTCTTGTCCTCAAGTAGAGGGCACTTAAAGAGTAGGGGCGATAATGCCTTAGGGCTTTATGCTGGTACACTTCGGTGGCTGTGGTTAGTTCCTCACACAGTAGGTAGTGGCCAGGATTGTGGTGTGATCCTAGGGAGTATACTGAGGAGGAACTGTAGCCCCTGGCTCTAGCACTGTAAAACTGCCCACGGTCCAGGATGTGCCGCATGAGCAGCACTCCACCTTAGGCATCCCAAGAAATGGACTTGAAAGTGCTTGCAGCAGGCAGTAGTCAGCAAATCAGTTAGCCCTACCAGAGGCTGCATCTAGTGGTGGCAACTGATAAGTTGCAAATAGGAAAGTGAGCTGATAGGCTCAGGCGGTCACGAGACCACCACTATATGAGGCGGAGTCGAGCAAGGGTAGTGGTGGGGGAGGTTGGGCAGCTGATGCGGAGTGTCAGTGGGGCTCCTCCAATGTGTAGTGAAGCAGCAGCTTGTGGCCAAAGCAACGTGTCGTTCCGCTGTCGGAGATGTGTACCTGTGCCTGTGGTGGTGAGCTGAGCTGGAGGGAGAGCTTCAACAGCCTGGCCCTCGTGACCGTCCGCCCATCAGTTACAACAGGGAAACTAACTTATTAATAAGTAAGTAGTAACTGAGGCTGGATCTTTTAAGTCTATATGTTGCATAACATTTCTGTTAGTTCCTTCACCCACCAGATTTTATTATTGATTAAAAAATGGTAGCAATGAACAGACTACTCTTCTCCTAGTCTCACTTAGCATTTAGGCAAGGCAATGCAAATTTATTTGATAGGAGCCCATCCTAATACTTCTTGGCACAATACATTTCGCATGAGACATATAAATTTGATTAATAAAACAAATCATATAAATTACAACATCCAATACAAATATTTTAAAACAGTTAGTTAAGGCTCAAATCTGTTTCCAAGTCAGACCCATGGGTTTGGGTTTGGGTTTGTGTCACTCTAATGATGGGAGTCTCCATGTTCTGTTTCATTATGCAGCACTATTTAGTCTTGTAAATTCAAGAATACCTGATAAGTGAGATGGCTAAGAATGAGAATCACTGCCCTCTAATTATTTACCAGTACTCTTGAGATTGTTGCATTCC
Source organism: Neoceratodus forsteri (assembly GCA_016271365.2). Lineage (NCBI taxonomy): Eukaryota > Metazoa > Chordata > Ceratodontiformes > Ceratodontidae > Neoceratodus > Neoceratodus forsteri. The sequence continues at coordinate 601,751,567 of CM057459.1, forward strand.
ATTTACAGTTATGTAGTTTATATGTTAAAAATAAATATGATTTATTTCTTTCAATAACACCTGCCTGTACTACATGAAGGGAGCCATAGATGAGGGGACAAACCAATGCATCAGACTGGTAAACAAAGGAAAGAGAAGGAAGAAACCACTGTGGTTCTTGAGATAGATGGCAGACAAGGTAATGGCCAAAAGGGTGGGCTTCTGAAAATATGAGGAGACTCAAAGAGAGGAAGACAGGGAGGTGTACATAAGGAATCTAAGTGAGTCAGGGAAGGCTGTAAGGAGAGCAAAGCTGCAGACTGAGGAAAGATTAGTGCAAATAGTGAACAAAGGGAACAAGACAGACTATAGGTACATCAATGAAAAGAGGAAAGCCAGGGCAGGGATTGTAAGGCTCAGAGGTGATGCAGAGGAGTGTAAGGAGGAAGACATGGAAAAGGTGGAAATACTGAATGAATACTTCTGTTCAGTATTCACTCAACAGGGGGAAGGTCAGGGACAGAGCTAGAAGCACCTCTGGCAACCATATTCACAGAGTCACTCAACACAGGAGTACTTCTGGAGGACTGGAAGAGGGCACATGTAGTCCCTGTACACAAAAGTGGTAGTACAGAGGAGGCAGGGAACTACAGACTGGTGCAGCCTCACCTCAGTAGTGCATAAGATCATGGAGGCACTGCTTAAAGAAAGAATAGTGGCACACTTGGAATCCAATCATGCCCAGGATTCAAGACAGCATGGATTCACAGAGGAAAGGTCATGTCAGATGAATCAATGATTTTTTTGACAGGGTGATGAAGGAAGTAAATCGGGGAGGACATGGTGGATGTCACCTACCTTGATTTCAGCAAGGCCTTCGACACTGTCCCACATAAAAGGCTGGTTAATAAGATGGATAGTCTGGGAATGGGGCACAAGGTGGTAAACTGGGTTAGGAACTGGCTAACAGACAGGAAGCAGAGGGTGGTGTTGAATGGGATCCAACTTGGGGAGAGGATGATAACCAGCGGGTTACCCCAGTGATCAGTCCTTGGGCCAGTCCTGTTTAATATCTTCATTAGTGATATTGCAGTAGGGCTGAAGGGAATGGTCTGTCTGTTTACAGATGACACCAAGATCTACAATAGGGTGGATACTCCAGACAGGGTGGAGAGAATGAGGAGTGACCTGGGGAAACTTGAAAAATGGTCTGCAGTGTGGCAACTAAGGTTCAACTCAAAGAATTGCAAAATAATGCACCTGGGAAGTGGAAACCCTGGGGAGAGCTACAGGATGAGGGAGCTGCTGACAGTCACGAAGGAAGAAAGAGATTAGGGCTTATCATTTCTGATGACCTAAAGGTGTCTAAGAAGATACAAAGGCTGCAGGGAAGGCCAGTGGCATGCTGGGGTGCGTAGACAGAGATAGCATTAGCAGAATGCGGGAGGTAGTGATGCCACTGCATAAAACACTGGTGAGGCCTGACTTAGAGTACTGTGTGCAGTTCTGAAGGCCACACCTTTGTAAGGACATTGACAGGGTGGAGTCGGTCCACAGGAGGGTGACAAAGATGGTACAGGGCTTGCACCAGAAAACATATGAGGAGAGATTAAAGGACCTCATTATGTACTCGCTGGAGGAGAAGAGGGATAGGGGGAACATGATAGAAACTTTCAAGTACCTCAATGTCATAAACAAGGTGCAGGGGGGAGACATCTTTCAATACAAAAGGTGTACAAGAACAAGAGGGCATAATATAAAATTGGAAGTTGGCAGGTTAAGGGGAAATGTGAGAATGTTTTTCCTTCATGGAGAGGGTGGTAGACACGTGGAATAGTCTGCCACAGGAGGTGGTGGGAGTGAGCACCATGGAAGGATTTAAACATGCCTCGGACAGTCATAAGTGAACCTTAGATGTAAGAAAGAGTGGCGAAAAGCCATTGACCAGTTAGGGTCAGAGGCCGCAAACTAGTGTAGGGCTTATGGGCAGACAAGATGGGCCTAGCGGTCCTTATCTGCTGATAACATATGTTTCCATGTTTCTACCAACATTTTACTATTTACCTAAGATTCATAAAAATCCTGTGACACTGCCAGGTCACCCAGTTATTTCAGGCAACAAGTCATTAACTGAAAATCTGTCAAAGATTGCAGACAGTTATTTGAAACAGCTAGCTGTTACCTTGCCATCCATAATAAGATACTACAGAATTAGCCCATCTAGTTGATAACTGCAACTCAGTTCATTGTCTGTGCATGTCAGCAACAGAATTCTGAAAGTATAACACAAAGGGACAATTCATGGCCTGTCTTGTTCCACAGTTACTGGAAGTGTCACTTTAGAATTGACTGTTCTTCACATGTGGGAATGGAAATATAACCCTCAAGGAAAAGGAATCAGTAAGATTGCAAAGAGAGAGCATTTTGTTGTAAAGCAATATAAGACCGTTTTGAGTCAATGTAAACCTTGATTTCTGTTATCAATATTTTTCACAGATGTGCTTGAAGGCTATATGGAACCATCTTTGCTTGTAGTCAAACCTCAATAGGCAAACCAGGAGAGCAGGGTGATTCCAGCTGATTGGGGGTTGGTGTCACATCTCATACTCCATATTCCCCAGTTCTATGCCTAAACGTCTAGACCAATTTTTTTTTTTTTACTCTTTTTGTAGCACTCAGACCAAGAACTCTCTCAGGCTACTCATCATCCCATTGCTTCTACCGCCCACTGTGATCCTACCTCCTCAAGGGCATTACTTTGTCCTCAGCAAGCCTTCTCCAGCCAGGGTTCGCAAGGAAATCGAAGCAGTGGAGGCAAAGACCTAGTGTTGGGTGTGTGGAGTCGGGTGCAGAGAGACATCACCTATCTGGGCAGGAGGGGATTTTTCTTGTGTTACGCCCCAGACGTAGGGTGTGCTGTGCCACCCAGTCCATGACGTGGATGCTCCCACCCACGTCTGGAAGGCAGCTGCCTAATGTCTTCCCCCTGTGTGCCAGCCCTGTGCATCGCAGTGCCTCCGGTCTCCACCAGGAGCCGCTGTATTGCTGGGCTGTCCCTGGATCCCTCCCCAAGAGAGGAGAGTAGTCCTCCAGACTCTCAATCCTCTCTCTCCCCCCTGCCGACCCCTGGAGGTCTGGGCTCATTCCTGAACCCTGGTCACCGGCATAGCGTGAGGTGTGGCGTCCAATGCCTCAACCCTCAGCGCTACTGGGCTGACAAAATGTCTAGACCAAATTGACTTACTAATTTGGGGTGGGGGGGTCATGTCTCAGACTCCACATTCCCCAGCTCTACATCTGAACTACTAGGCCCTAGTGCCTCACTGATTTTGGGGGGTCACATCTCAGACTCCATGTTCCCAAGCACTAAGCATGAACTTCTACACCATAGTGCCTTGTTGCTTTGGGGTGGTTGCTCGTGTCACATTTCAGACTATGTGTTTCCATGCTAAATAAAAATAACATCTCAGAAGAGTGGGAGGGGTGGCCTGGGCCCAATCAGATCTCCTAGTCATGTTGCCTGTCCCCCCAAACATGCATCTCAAACACAGGGAAGGTAAAAGGATACAAAAATACAGACATAAAACATTTTTTTTTAAGTTCAATTTTAATATTTTATATGACAAAGAAATCAAAAATAATAATTCAGATGCATTCCTCATATTCAAACTGCATAAAACCAGGTCTAAAACTGATCAGAGCAAATGACGGTAAATCAGAACCTTTTTTGAAATAAATCAGAGGCAGAATCAGAACTGGGTCGCAGGCGACCTGCCCATCCCTATTTTATTTCATTCACAATTTTCACCAGGTAAGACACACTGAGCTGAAAACAACTCATCTAATGACGCATCCTGGGGGTGAGCAGTAAGAGACATAGTCAAGAGAAGAACAAATACACAATATTAACAGTATTACAAAGACAGTAGTCCTACACAGCAATACAGTATATCAAAGGAGTGTAATTATAAGCACTGTAAGGCAAATCAGTACAACAGATACATGTAGTAGATAAAAACTGAGCATTGATAGATAATCATACAGGTATAGCAGGGGAAGGAGTAGAGCAAAATGGCCAGGGCAATATGAATATAGGGGAAGAAGTTAAGAGGTAGTGGGTCACGGGAGTCATGGACAGCTGCAGGGGGAAGTAAAAAAAGTCACAAAAAGGGGACATAAGCAAACAAAATCTGGTCAGATCCACCATGGCTGCATAATGAAGTTAGTGAAGTTGTGTGGAATTAAGGAGGCATGGAGAAACAAAACTACAGCTGCAAATGCCATGAACTTAATAAGGGTATTTCATGGGCTTAAACATAAACATGAATTGCATTTAGTAAGGCCTACAATACCATTCCAGGTATGACTTGAAAACAAGTTGGGCAGCATGGGAGTGGGTCACAAGGTGGTAAACTGGGTTAGGAACTGATTGAATGATAGAAGATGGATAGTCATGGTAAATGGTGTTCAGTCAAAGGAAAGGAGTGTGACCAGCAGAGTGCCACAGGGATCAGTTCTGGGCCCAGTACTATTTTATGTCTTCACAAATGAAATTGCAAAGGGGCTAGAGGGGAAAGTTGCTTGTTTATGAATGACACGGTTTTACGGTAATACCTGCTATTAAAGCAGGGGAGGCAAAAATTACCCCACTACTATTATGTGGAGCGGAAATCTGGGGATATAATCATTATCCACAACTGGAAACCCCTCTTTTATATTATTATAAATATATTTTACAAGTTCCCACTTCAATGGCTGGATCAATAGTTAGAACAGAATTAGACAGATTACCTTTGATTTCCCTTATTAACCTAAGGATAGTCACATATTGGTTGAGATCAATAAATAATATAAATAATGTTATGCCATTGAACTGTATAATGGAAAAGGAATCCTGGCATAAAGATGGTTTTACCTCTCTATGGTTAAAATCCCTTTTTCAAATATTACACAGTATAGAGTCAACTCACCCATGGAATGATTGGCATGCGGAAATAAAAATACAGAAAGCTATAAGGTTAATTTAAAAAAAACTTTTACAAAAGCCACACAAATTCAGATGAATCAAGTAAGGAGCCAAAGACAAGCCCTGTGGTTTGCTCAAAACAAAATTGATTCCAACATGGAAGAATATTTGCGACTTCCTTTATCACCATACATACGTAAAGCAATAACCTGGGCGAGATTTGAACTTATTACATCAAAATACATTTACTTTAATAAATTAAAATTAAATGAATCAACTCAGAACAAATGTCCTTGCAATAGAGGATTCACTGAATCATTAAAGCATGTATTAATTCAATGCCCTTTAATTATATTCTTTTTAAATATTTGGGGAAAATTCTTAGTAAATATGCAAATTTAACATATGATGTGATATTCATATTGATGCACCCAATGACTGTTCAAGATGCAATACTGGTAGGGAATTTTATAATGTCTGTAATAAGTGTTAAGAAAAAAGCATACCGAAAGTGGCTCAGAGATAAATGAATTGTTTTTTATACAATCTGAAGAATTTTAACCAGCATACTTTCATATGAAAGTTATTCTAATGAGATAAGGAGTCTGTTTAATCATATTTTTAATTTATTTCACATTTTGTATTTTTAAATTTAAAAATTGTAATATCCAGAAATTTTTCTAATTTATTGGAAGAACAATAAACTTGACTTGAATGACATTAAGATCTGCAACAGGATGGACACTTTGGGAAGAGTGGAAAAAATGAGGAGAGGCCTAGGAAAACTAGAGAAATGGTTCAAAATGTTGCAGCTGAGATTTGATGCAAAAAAGTGCAAAATCATGCATCTGGGTTGCAGGAACCCAGGGAACGATTATGTGGGGGGGGGGGTGCTGATGGTCTTCACAATGGAAAGGGATTTTGGAGTAATCATATTGGATGACCTAAAGGTGGCTAAACAATGTACTAAAGCTGTGAGGAGAGCCAGTGGAATGCTGTTGTGCATAGGGAGAGGTATTACCAGCAGAAGGAAGAAGGTGGTGATGCCACTGTGTAGATCACTGGTGAGGCCTCATTTGGAATATGGTGTCCAGTTCTGGAAGCCCCATTTCCGTCATGCAACTTTAAATCACAAATGGATTAAATGGTTCTATTTTAGATTTCTATCCCTTTCCCCTATTGCTCCCACTGGTTAGCCTTATGGAACGTAACAAGAACGTATCTTGGCTAGCATGATGAATTCACTTACTGAAGCTGCTTCTCAGTCTACAGCACTGTCTTCTTAAAATGTTAACTTCTTGTTGAAAATATGGCATAATCTTTCCATCCATGTTATTGCTAGACATGCTGTAGCTAGCTTGGCTTGAGGAAGGGTGAACATGGTCAAGATCCCTTAGCAATTGAGATGCATATGCAGCAAATAAGTCCAGATGTGCTAACTTACCCTACAACTGTTAAGCGTCACAGTCTGCATTTTCTTCTTGAAATGGTTACTTTTGCATTTATGTTCATTTTAAAATATTAAATATTCTGACCATGTGGTTATGTCATGGACCATAACTGATCTCCAGCCTTAACCCCTCCCATGCTCCAGCCCTGTTACCAAGGTCCTCCTATGTGTATTCCATGCATGCTTGAAATCTGTAACCATTCTGATACCATTACCTCTGCTGGCAGGCTGTTCCTCGTGTCCCCCACCCTACTTGTAAAGAAGTATTTCCTTGTATCCCCCTGGATATGCCACTGATTAGTCATTTAAAATAACACAAATGTAGTTTCACATTCTTACTATGAGGGAAGCAAAAAGATCAACCAGCATGGCTAAGAAATAAATTGATTGACACCTGTGAATGAGTGGGAAGGTGGAGTTTTTCTAATATTCCTGGTAGTTTTATGCCTCCTGAAACCTGCTATTCAGGTGTTTTTTTTATTGTATCTTGTCCCAGGCAATCTTCCCAGAGTGCAGTTTCTTGAAATGGTTACATTTGCATTTCTATTTATTTTAAAATATTTAATATTCTGATCATGTGGTTATGTCATGGACCATAACTGATCTCCAGCCTTAACCTCCCCTCCCCCCCATGCTCCAGCCCTGTTACCAAGTCCTCCTATGTGTATCCTATGCATGTTTGAAATCTGTAACCATTTTGATACCTGTTGGCAGGTTCCACATGTCCCACACCCTACCTCTAAAGAAGCATTTCTTGTATCCCCCTGGACATGCCACTTATCAGTCATTTAAAATAACACAAATGTAGTTTCACATTCTTATTATGAGGGAAGCAAGAAGATCAACCAGCATGGTTAACAAATACATTGATTGGCACCTGTGAATGAGTGGGGAGGGGGAGTTTTTTTCTAACATTTCTGGTAGTTTTATGCCCCCTGGAAACTGCTATTCAGGTTTTTTTTATTGCATCTTGTCCCAGGCAGTCTTCTCATATTGCAGTTTCTTGAAATGGTTACTTTTGCATTTCTGTTTATTTTAAAATGCTTAATATTCTGACCATGCGGTTATGTCATGGACCATAACTGATCTCCAGCCTTCACACACCCCCGTGCTCCAGCCCTGTTACAAAGGTCCTCCTATGTGCATCCCATGCATGCCTGCAAACAGTGCTTGTAGACAAATGAATCATTTCACAGCTGTGTTCTCCTGTGTGTATGTGTTCCTCTGAGGCTATTCTTGCAACCTGGGAAAGGTAGAAATGATTATGTATCTCCTCCCTATTCCTGGATGCAAGTTCCCTCTGCCCTGGGAACACCTGTCTCCCCTAGTGGGTGGCACCTGCTTGCCCTCCTCCCCAACCTGTCCATCTAGGTGTCCTGATCATGCCCCTAGACAAAGTCCTGCCTCATTTGATGCCTTGCAGGGAGGAAACATGAGCTAGAGGAAAAATAGGAAACTTTGCACTCTGATTTTCTTATTCTGAATTTATTGTAGTATGTTGTCTGTATTTATATTAATTCTGTTGGCATTCCTGGTTATGTACAGGGGCAGGGAACTGAGATGTGACTGGGTTTGAATAAGGAAGAGTTTCAGGAACCCAGGGAATTATTATGGGGGGGGAATGGTCATCAAAATGGAAAGGGATTTTGAGGTACTCATATTGGATGACCTAAAGGTGGCTAAACAATGTATCAAAGCTGTGAGGAGAGCCAGAGGAATGCTGTGGTGCATAGGGAGAAGTATTACCAGCAGAAGGAAGGAGGTGGTGATGCCACTGTGTAGATCACTGGTGAAGCCTCATTTAGAATATGGTGTCCAGTTCTGGAAGCTGCATTTCCATCATGCAACTTTAAATCACAAATGGATTAAATGGTTCTATTTTAGACCTTGGCACCGAATATGACTGAGCCCCCAGCCCTAATCGACCCACATTTCACCTGAGACTGGTCAAGACAAAGGAGCTCTTAACTCTCCTGAGGGCCCTGAAAATTAAAGGTTCCAGAGGACCTGACATGATTAATTCCAGGCTCCTCAAGGATGGAGCTCTATCCCTCACCAGACCCTTGATCTGGCTCATTAATAGATCCCTTCTGGAAGGAACCATCCCAGACCAGTGGAAACATGCAAATGTGGTTTTGATCCACAAGGGTTGCCCTAGGGAACACATACACAACTATAGGCCTATCTCCTTGCTTTGTACTCTTGCAAAACTGCAAGAAAAACTTGTATATGGCCAACTCTGTGACTACCTGGAGTCTCACCAGCTCCTAGCCCACTCCCAGCATGGTTTTAGAACCAACTATGGCACAGGCACTGCTCTCACCAACCTCATGGTTGACGTACTCAGTGCAAAGGACAAAGGGAAGCCAACTGATGCTGTATTCATAGATCTGTCCAAGGCATTCCACCTTGTTATCCACAACCTCCTGCTAATAAAGCTAGACAAGATTTTACTAGACCCTCTGGCCCTAAAGTGGTTTGAGATCTATCTATCTGCTGGCCACACACAGATGGTCATCTGGAAGGGTGTGCTATCAGACCAATTACCCCTAAAGGAGGATGTACCGCAGGGCTCAATCCTTGGTCCCCTCCTGTTCTCTCTGTTCACGAACTACCTAAACCTCCACTGTGGGGGTAGTTTGGTCATTCAATATGGTGATAAAACAGTCATCTACTGCTCCTTTGACAATCTGTCAGATTTTGGTCCCCTCCTACAAGCTGACCTAATGACACTTGAGGCCTTGCTAATAACAAACAGAATGGTCCTAAACACAGGCAAAACAAAAGCCATGCTGTTCGGTCCCAGATCCCTTGGACAAGATAGGACCAATTCCCTACAGCTTAACTCACTCTCAGGCAATAACATTGCTGTAGTGGCCTCCTTAAAGTACCTAGGGCTCACAATTGATCATGGTCTCACCATTAAGAACCATGTCAACCTAGTGACCAGGACCATCCACTGTAAACTTGGCACCCTGTATCAATTAAAGGACCAGCTTATCCCTGAAGCTAGGCTCTCATTTGCCTCCAGTGTCCTGCTCCCCACTCTTACCTATGCTGCCCCAGTTATACAGGGCATGGCCAAGTATGAGGTCAACTGGCTGCAGATACTGTACAACAAGGTAGCTCAGTTCACGACTCAGAGTCACTCTAGAAGCCACCACTGTGACTCAATTGCCCAACTACAGTGGCCTTCATTTGCTTCATGCCTCTAGTACCCCCTGCTTTGTCTAGTGTGTAAGTTACTTAGCCCAACCACTCCTCCCAGCCTAGTAGGAACTATTACTGTCATGCACAACCCTCAGAGGCTTAGGACCTCAGGTCAGACTCTGCTGGAAGTCCCCAGGGTCGGGACCAATGCAGGTGGCAAGTCTTTCTCCTACTCCACCCTCACCCTGTGGAACATTCTTCCACCCACAGTACAGGAAGCCCCCTCACTCTTAAACTTTCATACTAGACTTAAGCCCCACACGATTGAAGCCAGCACTTGCCATTGTCATGGCACCTCATAGCCCCCCACTTCACCTACGCCAAACACCTCACTTGCTCATTCATAGCTCAGCACTATCACTAGTCACCCTTACTAACTATTGTACTAGGTTTTCTATTATACAATCACAGCTTGTACACTTTAATGTTGCTGGAAAATGCTAACTCTGAATGTAACCTGACAATTATCTGCATCTACTCTGTAACCATGTACTGTACCTCAATGTTTCTCAGCTTGTAATGTTATTCCAGGTTGCCCCTGAAAAAGGGATCTTCGGGGCTCAGTGGGCCTACCCGGTCATCAAAATTTAATAAATAAATAAATAAATGATGAATTCACCTACACTAGCTGCTTCTCAGTCTACAGCACTGTCTTTTTAAAATGCTAACTTCTTGTTGAAAATATGGCATAATCTTTCTATCCACATTATTGCTAGACATACTGTAGCTAGCTGGATTGAGGAAGGGTGAACATGGTCAGGACCTCTTAGTAATTGAGGTGCATATGCAACAAATAAGTCGAGATGTGCTAACTTACCCTACAACTGTTAAGTGTCACATTCTGCATTTTCTTCTTGAAATGGTTACTTTTGCATTGATGTTTATTCTAAAATATTTAATATTCTGACCATGTGGTTATGTCATGGACCATAACTGATCTCCAGCCTTAACACCCCTCCCTGCTCCAGCCCTGTTAGCAAGGTCCTCCTATGTGTATTCCATGCATGTTTGAAAACAGTGCTTGTAGACAAATCTAATCATTTTGCCACTGTGTTCCGGGATGTGTATGTGTGTGTGTGTGTGTGTGTGATTTTGCTGCTGTGTTCTGGTGTGTGTGTGTGTGTGTATGTGTGTTGTTGTACTTTTGATTCAATTGCTTGTGTCTTGCGTGGAAAACAGTGCTTGTAGACACTCTAATCATTTCACAGCTGTGTTCTGCTTGTGTGTGTGTGTGTGTGTGTGTGTGTGTGTGTGTGTGTTCCTCTGAGGCTGTTCTTGCAGCCTAGAAAAGGTGGAAATGATGAGGTATCTCCTCCCTATTCCTGGATGCAAGTTCCCTCCACCCTGGGAACACTTGCCTGCCCCTAGTGGGTGGCACCTGCTTTCCCTCCTCTCCCAACCTGTCCATTTAGATGTCCTGGTCATGCCGCTTGGCAAAGCCCTGCCTCCTTTGATGCCTTGCAGGGAGGAAACATGAGCTAGAGGAAAAATAGGAAACTTTGCACTCTGATTTTATTATTCTGAATTTTTTGCAGTATGTTGTCTGTATTTATATTAATTCTGTTGGCATTCCTGGTTATGTACAGGGGCAGGGGACTGAGTTGTGAGTGGGTTTAAATAAGGAAGGGTTGCAGGAACCCAGGGAATGAATACCGAGGAGGGGACTGATGGTCATTAAAATGGAAAGAGATTTTGGGGTAATCATATTGGATGACCTAAAGGTGGCTAAACAATATACCAAAGCTGTGAGGAGAGCCAGTGGAATGGTGTGGTGCATAGAGAGAGGTATTACCAACAGAAGGAAGGAGGTGGTGATGCCACTGTGTAGATCACTGCATGTTTGAAATCTGTAACCATTTTGATACCCATTATCTCTGCTGGCAGGCTGTTCCATGTGTCCCCCATACGTCTAATGAAATATTTTCTTGTATCCCCCTGGACATGCCACTTATCAGTCATTTAAAATAATGCAAATGTAGTTTCACACTCTTACTATGAGGGAAGCAAGAAGATCAACCAGCATGGTTAACAAATACATTGATTGACACCTGTGAATGAGTGGGGAGGGGGAGTTTTTTCTAACATTCCTTGTAGTTTTATGCCCCCTGGAACCTGCTATTCAGGTTTTTTTTTTATTACATCTTGTCCCAGGCAATCTTCCCAGAGTACAGTTTCATGAAATGGTTACTTATGCATTTCCGTTTATTTTAAAATATTTAATATTCTGACCATGTGGATATGTCATGGACCATAACTGATCTCCAGCCTTAACCCCCACCCTGCCACCTCCATGCTCCAGCCCTGTTACAAAGGTCTTCCTGTGTGTATCCCATGCATGTTTGAAAACAGTGCTTAAAGACAAATCTAGTCATTTTACCAGTGTTCTGGGTGCGTGTGTGTGCGTGTGTGTGTGTGCGTGAGCGTGTGTGTGTGTGTACTTTTGATTCAGTTGCTTGTGTGGAAAACAGTGCTTGTGGACAATATAATCATTTCGCAGCTGTGTTCTGCTGTATGTGTGCATTCCTCTGAGGCTGTTCTTGCAATTTAGGAAAGGTAGAAATTATGAGGTGTCTCCTCCCTATTCCTGGATTCAAGTTCCCTCTACCCTGGGAACACCTACTTGCCCTTAGTGGGTGGCACCTGCTTGCCCTCCTCCCCTGACCTGTCAATCTAGGTGTCCTGGTCATGCCCCTAGACAATGTCCTGCCTCCTTTGATGCCTTGCAGGGAGGGAACATGAGCCAGAGGAAAAATAGTGCTCTCTAAATCCTATACACCCACAGGCAGCGTAGTAATGAGTCTTCAGTGGAGGACAATATTTTTAACACTCTACCATGTTGTTTGGAAGGTAATTATGCAGGTAGTCCTTTTTCTCAAAGCAATTGGTCTGCAGGCTCCACCTACTGCAGCCGTAAAAAGTAGAAGAGGCAGAGCAGATTGACTGAGGAAAGGTGGATCAGAGTTTAGAAAAGCCTCCAGAAATGGTACACTGCCTATAATAACATCTGCCACTTCGCCCTCTCTGCTCCTCCCCTCACTCACCGCTGTGACCTCTACTCCCATCTGGAGTGACTCCCTCCAGAAAAGCATCTCACCTTTGTGCTTGGTAATTTCATTGACAACATTATAAGATCAGCCACACCCTCCAACCTTGCCCCCCCAACCCTGGCCCCTGTCCTATCAGTTAAGATCAAGAGTGGCTCTAGATCGGCTTGTCCCTAGAACTCGCTCCCTCACGGGGAACTGGGCCTTCTCCTACCTCGCCCCAAAAATCTGGAACTCACTTCCAGTCCTTACCCGGTCCGTCCCCTCCCATCACTGCTTCAAAACCTCGCTCTGGCACTTCCTGAAATCCTCCTCTGCTTGTCCCTGTACCTCATAGATTACCCTACCTACACATGTACTATGAGCTCTCAGGGCCCACTGCACTTTAACCCTCTGAACTAATAACGCAATCCAGACTGTACATCCTTCACCATCCTCCCCCCTCACTCCTCCCTCCCAATATGGCCTCACCCGTCCTATCCAGTACCCCCCCATTCCCCCCAGCACTTACTTCTGATTGCACTAATTTTGCTCATATATGTACCTAAATAATTTTGTTTACTCCACAATTGTGTGCATCCATGTCCCCAACTTCAGTTCTAACGATACCTTGCTTCCTCTTTCATTCCAGGTAATGACTGTTATTTTCTTGTTTGCTAAATTTGTACTATACTGTCAGCCGCCTATCCATTTCCTGTTAATCATGTTTTTTTGCTCAACTGTATGTAACTGACTCCTGTATGCTACTACCTATGTAACCCTCCCGGGTCGCACCTGAAAATAGGCACTTTGCTGTCTAGTATGCCCTACCCAGTTAACAAAAACAAATAAATAAATATGAGCAGGCAGCTTGACCATCAGTAGAATTCCTAGATGGAATAGAAAGGGAATAAGAAACATTGCTGCCAACAGTGATGTGCTGGAGCTGGCTCACACTGTCTCACACATCCCAATAGTTACCTCTACAATGCTGTTTTACCAGCTCCTGCAAGCCAGCAGTTAGGTCAGGTCCTGCAGAACAGTCAGCCAGGAGCTGTCACTGAACAGAAAAAAAAAACAATGACTTTATTAGGCCATCCCCATGACTCAGCTCAATGCTGTGTTGCGAGGGGGATGGATTGGGATCAAGAGAAGTATGCTCCAGTGCAGTGGCAGTGTGTGCACAGTTCTCCATCATTGATCTACATCATGTCAAGCCAGCCAGCCAGCCAAGGGACTGCCTTTATTTTTTCCAGCAGAGAAGCTTACATCCCTCTTCCTGTACCCACACTCCTCTACTAATTGGATGCTGCCATTGGTGATGCATGACTCAGGCATAAGCTGCGAGAGCAGGTTCAGCAGTACACCAGCCTGGCACCTAAAGCACCATTTTGCTGCTGCATGCTGCTATTAGCATCTGGTGGTTAGCACTTCAGATTCCAACAAAGATTGCTGCTGCTTGATGCATCACCATCAATGTTTGACTGTCTGTAGGCAACTGTTGCTAATTATGGGGTGGCTGTCTGTGCCCATCATGCCTGCAGTTGTCAGTAATTGACAGTGTGGTGGGTGGGTGGTTGGGTGAGTGCTGTACCCTGTTGGCCCCATCATCGGCTGAACATGTGGCTCCAAGCAGCTTGGAGGGCAGTGGTTCAGAAGAGCTGGAGGAGTGAGGGAGGACTCAGTCATGCTGTGTGTGTGTGTGTGTGTGTTTGTGCCTGGGTAGTACAAGTTAATAATGGTCCAGTTGATGGTCTCCTGTCATGGTTAGTCAGTCCTTGTCATCATCACCATCAGTCCACATGATGGGTTTCAGCTTGAAGAGGAGACAGAGAGGTTAGAGCAGAACCAGCCAGATCAGTGTAGCTCAGCACAGCACAGACAGGACGTCTGGATGCAGTGAGTGTGGAGTTAGGGGAAGGGTTGATCCTGGAGGTAGCAGAGGGGTGGTTGTTAAAAATTTGGCAGCACATCATTTGCTGCAGAAAGTACACATGGAGGGGTATCTCCAGCAAGAGGAGGGAGGTTGTGTTGCCACTGAATCACTCACTGGTGAGAATCCACCTGGAGTACTGTGTCCAGAAATGAAGGCCACACCTCACAAAGAACATAGACAGGGTGGAAGCAGTCCAGAGGAGGGCAACTAAAATGATGCAAGGCTGCACAACAAGCCCTATAAGGTGAGACTGAGGGATCTCAACATGTACACCCTGGATGAGAGGAGAGCGAGAGGTGACATGATAGAGATGTACAAGAAACTCACAGGGGTGAAAATGGTGCAGAAGGGGAGTCTCTTTCAAATGAAAATGAGCATCAGGACCAAGAGGCATGCAATGTAGCTGGAGAGGGGGAGGCTAAGAGAGATGTGAGGAAGTATTTCCTTCACTGAAAGAGTGGTTGACACTTCGAACAGACTGCTGGCATATGTGGTGGAGGCAAAAACAGAGGTGGGCTTCAAACATGCATGGGATAGACATGGGTTTTATGAGAAAACAGGCAGGGAGGAGGAGGGACTGTCACCAGAGACCAGGTAGGGTCTGCGAAGACAGATTAGGCAGGGAACATCTGGGCAGATTGGATAGGCCAAGTGGCCCTTTTCTACCAACAAATTCTATGTTTCTGTGTCACAGACAGGTCTCACCCAGAGCTCCGTCTGCATTGCTACTAGTTTTCACAAGCCCTCAGACTGCTGAATTGTTACTGTGATATGCTGCCACCATCCAGCTTGACTCTCATTCGTGGTATCATTAGGTTAAAATCCCACCAGAGCCACTGCTCACACAGTACAGTGACCATTCCAAAAGGGCAAATGGGCCACCCCTGTAGTCACAGCTGAGAATACTTTGCTTTAGATGGTTTAGTAGCCTGTTTCTTCAGAAATATATCATGGACTGCTAATCACTGTACGTTATCTATTCCCTAAAAACACAGACAGCATGAAATATATCAAAATAACATTTAATATGCCACAATATTTATATATGGTGCAGGATTATGCACATTAAAGACTATGGGAGTACAGTATACTGCAGAAATAAAAAATAAACATTCAAACAACAGCATTCACACAGAATAACTTAACTTAATGCCAGCTAGATTTCTCAGCAGTAGAAGCTTACCAACAACTGGAATCTTGTGAACTTAGAAGATATGGACAGTGATGGTGAGGCTTCTCAAATCCCAAATAAAGCTGACTTTCATCAGAGAAAACCAAGGAGAAATATCCATGTTAAGCCAGACCCATTTCTGCATCATTGGCCATTCATCTCTGATATCACACCCTGGATATTTCTTTTAACTTTTGGGGCCTCCTCCACAACTGTACCAGTCCACACTGGCTGTGTGTATTCATGCACTGCCCTACTGCTAACATGACCAGCTGCATGGCAGGAATTAACTTATTTTGCCTTGTCCTCTGTTGTTACAGTTTCTAACAATGCTTTAAAAATGGTAATGAACAAGGCACCAGGCACCTCAGTATGAAGGACATTCTACATCAGTGGGCTGCCACCCCAAATGCTTGATCCCTAGATGAGGAAGTGCAAAGAGACCCACATCAGAAGAGCTAAGGGCACGGATGGGCTGGTATACAGGTAGAAGGTCTTTTCAGTAGGCCTGGCCCAAATCATATAGGGCATTGTACAGTACGTCAACAAGCATATCTAAAAATTGATGTCTCACCTCACTGGCAGCCAGTGCAGCTCACACTCCACCAGAGTGATATGCTCAGACTGCGAGATCACAGCAATCAACCAGGCTGCACCAGCTGCAGGGGATGCCCCAACTCCACAGATAACCTTAGATATAAAGTGACCCAGCCTTGAAGTAATGAATACATAGATAAGGGTCACCAGGTCCATTGGCACAAGATAGAATTTTAAACAGGCACTATTACTACTACTACAGACATCTGAAGACACCTGATGTTCTAATGTTAATCTACTGTCCACAATGATGCCCAGATTTTTAACCCTATCTACACCTCATAGCATAGGCTCATTTAAAAATGGCAACTGGGAACTATAGCTGTTCATTGCCACCCCAACATGACCTAGTTTCATCAGTCTGAGCCGACTGTAGTCTATCCAACTCTGAATGTCTGCCATGCATTCATATAATACTGCCATGGCATTCACCCCATCAGGTATATCTTAGTATCATCTGCATAGCAGTAACCATCTAATGATCTCCCCTAATGGCAACATGTACACAGCAAACAACACAGGAGCCTGGATTGACCCCTGAAGCACTCCACAGTTGAGTGCAGTGGCTTCCAAAATGTTTCTGCCAAGCACACTGCCAGTCAAGTAGGAGTCAAACCATTGCACCACAGTATCACGTGAAGATAGCGAGGTTAAAATAGCGAACACACTTGGGCAAACACTTAAGGGTAATTGTAATAATAGCGACCACCACATAACAGTAATCAGAAGTACATGGGGAACATGAGTGGCTGATACTCCCACTATCAAGGTGTGCCTTGGAGTAGGAAGATTAGAGATGGGGGGTTGGGGCACAGCCCCCCATGGAGGATGTGGGGAGGAGCCCTCCCACATGCAATGAATTGAGTAATTGACTTATTGAGAACACCTGTGTAGCTGTCAGTAAATATGGAGGAAATAAGAAGGGCATTGACTTATGGCTCCATGTTTAGGGTACTGTTCGCTATTTCAGAACATTGCTATAATTTGGATTCGCTGTTAATTGACTTGCTATAGAAAAGTCGCCATTTTAATGTTCGCTCATTCTGAGTCACCATACTGACATGGAACCCTGCAACACTACACCTGCAAGTCCTACAAAGTGCCAGAGTCAATCCGGAAGCACCCCAGGGTTCACCATGTCAAATACCAAGGAAAGCACCAGCAAGAGCAAGATGGGATACTGGCCCTGTATCTTGCCAAGAGATCATTGAACACAAGGAAAAAAAAAAATGCACTCCAACCAGAGAAAATGCTGCTATTCCAAACTTTATTTGTAGAATCCTAGTAACATCTGAGAGCCACAGATGGCTGACCACCCCAAGACAGCCTCGACATGTTGCATAGGTGCACTTTGTCAAGAGATGTCAGGTCTCTCCAAATACCACCCCCTTAACACAGCTGAGTTTAAGGGACATGGGAGAGGGATACAAACTGAGAACTTGTTCCAATTTCATGTCATGACAGAACACAATTCACAAATCAGTTGATGCTAAATTAGAACTTCTCACTAGTGGACTGCTAGTTAAGATACTTCATAGTGCCTCAACTGCCTATGTGGAAAAAAAAATCATTTCAAACATTCAAATATACAAACGGACACTGCAGAACATAATACAGGAAATAGTAATGCATAATAGCATTACTGCAGTAATAACAGAAAAAAACAAATCAGGAGGCATAATGATCTTACAAAAAGGGTGCTAATTCAGTTTCATCATTTAGGCCCCCACCATGCATCACACTTAATTTATAGATCTAAAAGCTTTCCCATTTTGAGAGGACTTTAACCAGATCACTGCCACTTTGTCCCAGAACCAATTTCTCTATTGCTGTGAAGGACCACTTGTGAGAAGTTAAATCAAACGCACCAAGGATATGGGCCACAGTCACATACTCTGGAAGTGCCATGGATATGGGCCACAGTTGCATACTCCTCATTCCTCTGTGAGATTGCCCTGACATGATCACCCACCCATTCCTTCAATTTTCTTTTGGTCCTACCCATGTAAAAAGCTGAAGATATAGACAAGTGGCAAGATAAAGCACATGTGTTGTGTCACAATTAAAGAATTTAGAGATGACATATTACTCATTATTGTGTGGCTTGATGAACGTTGTTGTTGGAGTTACAGTGAAGCCCGCCACAATGAAACCCAGCATTCTGCAGCAGAGTTACTGCAGGAAACAAGACAGTTTCAGTGGAACTTAATTTCTTTTGTCATGCAGGAAACAGTGACACTGTGCTTCATCCTGGTTGGCTCCATTGTATAGCATCATAAAATTTAAGTCTACCACAACAGTGGTATTCAGGTGGTAACATAGGTAGCCAAGCAGAGGGTGGATGAGGAGTTGGTTGTAAACTATAGGTCACACAAATGGAGGAGAGAAAGACATACTGTAAGTGCCTCAGCTGGGACCTGAACCCAGGCTGCCTGCAATACTGTTCTGATTGTGTTATCAGGTGTGCCAACAAGGCAACTGGAAACTGGGCTGTCCCCGAGCATATTACTCTTTCTCCAATGCACAACCTGGTGGCTGCACAAATAACCACTTTACTGAACCACAAGGGTGCAGCATGCACATTTTGTGGAACACATGCAAACAGAGTAGAGAAAGAAGTTAAGTGCTCTCTCCTCTGTTTTCATGTGTTCCATAAATCACTGGAGTGCAGTGTGCATATTTTATGGAACTCATACAAACAGAGGCGAGAAAGAAGTACTGGTAAGTGCTCTCTCTGTATGTGTTCCATAAAATACGCACATCACACTCTTGTGTGATTGAATAAAGAAATTATTTGTGTGGCCACCAGGTTGTGCATTTAAGAAAGAGCAATATGCTCGGGGACAGACCAGTTTCCAGTTGCCTTGGTGGTACAGCTGGTAGCAAAATTGGAATGGTTTTCTAGGCAGCCTGGGTTCAAGCCCCAGCTGAGGCACATGCTTTTTTCTCTCATCTGTTTGTATGTGTTCCATAAAATGTGCACACCGCACTCTTGTAAACTTTGGGTGACTATGTCAACCAAGTTCCAACATCTCTTAAACATAGTTCTTGGTGCTTGTTCTACCCATTCGGACAGTTTGGGCTCAGTGCCCAGGATGTACCAATTCCTTCTAAGGATGTTTTAAGTGCTCCAGTTTGTGTACTAAAGGTGGTTACAAAATTGTACCTCTTCATTGCATCCTCCCCAGATGAAGAACTGGGATTCAGGATGGTTTGTCTATCCAATTCCCTGTCCCTATTATAGGCCCTTTCTATGCACTGTTGGGAATACACCCTATTGACAAACCTCCTGCTTAGTTCTTGGGCATTCCTTTCAGAGGTGGCACCAGAAAAAAAACTGGCTGACTGATATCTTATAGTACATTTATTTATTTATTTATTTATTTATTTATTTATTTAGACAGCAGTTTGGAAAACCTTTGAGCCATAGGCTCATTTACAAAGGTACCTTGTCACAGTAAGACAAACGAAAATACACAGTATAACAGTATAACAGTATAACACAGTATAACAGTAACTTAAGACATAGATACAAACAAGCTGGTACAGGTAGGATTGATGCAAACAATACCAGAGTTAGGTTTTCTTTAGCAGCTTAGTAGTAAGCTTTGTCATAAGTATTGAGTATGGCTTTGACTAGTGGCAATTACAGCTTCGGGTGTTAACAAGGTGGTTCCGTAAGGACGTTTTGAAGCACGATATAGTTGGAGCTTCAGAGATGGAGGGGGGCAGTGTGTTGAACCAGGAGGGGGCCCTAAAGCTGAAGGCTCTTTGGCCGTGAGAGGTCCTAGCTCTAGGGATAACAAGAGAGGTTTTCCCAGAGGTCCGAGTATGAACTAGTGGGACAGAGCAGCGGATGGTGGTGGTCAATCCTGGTGGGGATAGCCCAAGGAGGGTCTTTTTTGTAAGGGTACAGGTCAGATATTTGAGGCGCTCGTCAAGATCAAGTACCAGCACTTTAGCGTACAGTAGACAGGTGTGTGTTAGCCTAGGTGCCCCAGTAATTAACCTGCAGGCCTTATTCAGAGTAGTGCAAATTTTATGGAGTGCAGTCTGATCAGCAGCACCATACACCGGCAGTCCATAGTCCACTAGGGACAGGATAGAGGAGGTGATCATGCGTCAAGAGTTCGGGGAGCAGTGTTTATACCGATGTAAGACACCCAAACGGATATTAGTGGCAGTGGCTAGGGCAGCGATGTGTCCATGAAAGGAGAGGGAGGGGTCAAAATGGATCCCTAGGTATTTATAGGAGCAAACTTGTTCGAGTGGGAAAGAGGACCCAGAGTGAATGAGGAGTTTGAAGTTGCAGAAATTGTTTTGAGGATGAGTGAAGAACATGGTTTTTGTTTTTTTAAGATTTATCACCAATCTATGTTCCTTGAACCAGCCCTCGGCTTCAGCGAAGGACTTCTGCAGCAAGTCCTGGAGGGCAATAGGGTTACGACTTGAGGCAAAGATGACTGCATCATCAGCGCATAATAGAATGTTCCCCAAGCAAGAGCGTGGAAGGGTGTTAAGGTAAAGGAGAATAGTAAGGCCCAGAATGGAGCCCTGGGGAACCCCTGAAAGATGGGACAGATGTCTGAGTAGGTCCCATTAATTTTACACGCCTGTGAGCGGTCAGACAGATAACTGGTGCACCAGGAGATAGGCCCAGCAGCAAAACCAGAGAGACTAAGGGCATCAAGAAGGAGGGGGTGGGAGACAGTGTCGAAAGCTTTAGAGAGGTCAATGAAGACCGCACCAGCCAGAGAACCAGTGTCTAAGGAGGAGTGGAGAAAGTTGGAGAACTCTAGGAGGGCTGTGTTGGTACTGTGGCCCGCTCAGAAGCCATGCTGCTCAGGACATAGGACATAGTAGGTGGAGAGGTAGTCAGAGATTTGAGAGGCCACCACTTTTTCCAAGGCCTTGGAGAGAGGAGAGAGAATGGAGATTGGACGATAGTTTCCAGCCACAGTCCTATCACCACCTTTAAAGATAGGGGTGACAGTGGTGACTTTCCAGGCAGTTGGAACCTTCCCCAGGCAAAGAGAGTGGTTGACGAGGCACGTGATCAAGGTAAGGACTGTGTCTAAGACCAGCCATAGGATACACAGATCCAGGGTGTCACTGCCCGTACTATTACTCTTGAGGGCAGTGACAAGGTGTGGCCTAAGTTCTTGGGCAGAAACACGTATGGAGGAGAAAATAAGGGCGAGAAAGATTTATTGCAGGTGCTGGGGAGGAGGGTCAAAAAAATTTGTAGGGAGGATAGGGCTAAGGTCAGTGAATGAGGTGTTGAGGTGGTTGGCTATGAGGGCTGGGTCTGAGGAGATCACGCCATTAATGTTGATCTGGGTGGGTGGAGGGGAATGTGCACTCCCATTTAACTGTTTAATGTTATCCCAGAAGGTTCTGGGGTTCCCCCATGAGGCAGTGAGTGAGGACATCCTCTATTACACATGGAATTCAGTGAGAACTGAAATGCTATTGTACCATTGATCTGACATCACACTGCTGTTGTACCATCGAACTGACATCAGATCAATGGTACAATAGCAAGCCATCACCAGCAGCGTGTGTCCAAGTTAAAAAGAAACAGCTGGCAGCACTTAAGCTGTACAGAAAGCAACTGGATCTCAATACAAATATGTAACCACAACAAGCCTGTGAAAATACAGCAAGTGAATGTCATAGTGGATTCAGACATTGACTCATAGTGACTTTCCTGAATTAGAAAAGAAATGTTGCTCTTTTTGCTGCCGTTGTGTCTGTGCTGCAGCTTTCCATCGCCAGTTGTGTTTGTGTTGCAGTTGCCTATTAGTGACTTTTCTCAAGTTT
The DNA here is from genome assembly GCA_016271365.2 of Neoceratodus forsteri. Lineage (NCBI taxonomy): Eukaryota > Metazoa > Chordata > Ceratodontiformes > Ceratodontidae > Neoceratodus > Neoceratodus forsteri. The sequence goes on from CM057459.1 coordinate 601,773,722, forward strand.
TTTTCTCCTTAATGTTTTTTTCCTCATTTCTTTCATTCCTTAACTTTGAATCTGTGAATCCACATTTTGCTGCCTACCTTTCCTAGCCTTCCCGATTCCATCTAGAATGTAAGTACCTTTTTTATTTTCTTTTAAAATGTGGCACAGAAAAGAGGATGAACTTATACTATAAAAATAGTGGATGTCTAGTCATGTACAGGCTCTGTATTCCATCTTGGGCTCCTGATGAGATCAGAGACCACTCGAGCTGTGCTGTCGTGGTCATCGATTTCATTGAGAGACCTCAATGGAATCCTAAGCTTGTTGTACACGGTTGGACATCAACTATTCTATTTGCTTGATGGTGTGGCAAGGGTGACATGAGCTGACAAGTAACAGTGTATTCTGGTTTTTAAATTTGTCAGATAAATCTGTGTCCATTCCATGATCCTTATTCCGTGTTAAAGTGAGGTCCAGGAAAGAAATAGAATTATGGCTGCTATTACCCATAAAACACAGCTGCCTGTTACTTTCTTCTAAAATCTGGAGAAAGTCTTAAAGCTCATGTTCACCATCCCACCACACCGTCGATCATCAATAGATCTGCATTACAAAGCAGTGTATTCCAAACATGGGTTAACCTCTACACTGTACACCATGCTTTCTTCCCATAAGCCCATATAGAGATTGGTGAAATAAGGTGCAAAGGTCACACCCATTTGTAAATAGAAGTCCCCAAGAAAACAAATGCAACTGCATTCTAAAACATATCTTGGAAATCCCTCATTGTGTTGTTTGTTATCCATGGCACTCCAGACATTACATCATAGGTTCCTGACCATGTGACCCAGGCTCAAATTTCGCAGTATGCCTTGGTCCCAGAAACCCTTGTTCTTCAGTTCTTTCTGTGCATCTGAGAAGGCTACAGCACGCCAGGAGTCCCTTTGTGTAAACCAGATTAATCAAACCTGAAGGTAGGCCTAAGTGGCTTTTGAACCACATCTAATTTTCTGCCTTTCCTAGTCCATTACTTCTGTACTAGTTCTATCCTTACTGCTAGCCCTTTTTTCATTCTGGGATAAACTGGCAGCAGCAGATCACAGAGTTCAAATATCTACTAGAGAGGGCTAGAGAGTAGACTCCAATGTCTCAGCTGAAGCTGCGAGTTCGCCATATTAGAGGAAGGTTGAGGTGCCAGTAGATAATGGGAACCCCTCTGGAAACTTACGATAACAGCACCAGCACACTGTTTTTACACAAATCTAGTAATGCACTGCAAAGGACAAACGAACATACCTTGTTTTTGTCACAACAATGCGTGTCTGCTTCATCACTTCCCTACTGTCAGTGGTGCTTGTTACCCAACTGGATCAGAAGATTTCAATCAAACCAGTGTGCCAGTGCTGATACCTTTAGTTTCCAGAAGGGTTCCCATTATCTACCAGCACCTCAACCCTCCTGTAATTTGTCAGAGTCGCTTCAGAGCTTCAGAGCTTCAACTGAACCATTGAAGACCACCCTCTACCTCTTTCTAATTGATATTTGAACTCTATGCAGCAGACCCAAATTGTTTAATCAGGTATTATTGTGCTAATTGGTGTAATCAATTCAGACAGCATCTGTTAAGGCCTGTTCACAGCTTGCTAGGTTTTTTAAAGCTGGCTTATAGCAGATTGTTTTTTGGTTACAGATCAGTCTCTGGTCCTTCGCTAACATAAATTTTGGAAGGAATATTTTTGTTAATATTTTGGTGAATTGTCTGTAATTTCTTTATGGTTGGGCTTTACCAGTTTTTCTCTAGGGCAGGCAGCAACAGTTGTATGTTTTTTCCTCTGTTCGGCTGGCTGGTGTTTTGTTGTTTTTTCTTTACAGTAGTTGCACTGCTGTTATTTGTGAAAGAAAAAGTAGTGAATTAGGAAGGCCTTCAGTATGCTAGTTGGTTTACCCATGCAGTTTTCAACCACAGATGCAGTCATTCATTTTGAATTATGCTCGCCCTCTTTCCCGAGGTGGCTCCCCCCTTCCAAGCACTGCACACCCCCTTTTTCTTCTGGTCGCCCATTTAAGGAGAAGTCACTACTGCAGATGTGGCCCTCCTTTTTGAAATATGCATGCACCACTCCTCCATTGTGGCTCCCCCTGTCAAGAGGGGATCATGTGGTGCCAAGTCCTTCCCCTGGTTCATGCTTACCCTCCTCAGTAGCGGGGTAGTGTGTAAACAAGAAGGCCCATTCCTCTACCAGGCCTGGTGAAAAGTAATTATCAGCCCCTCATGTAGCAACCAAAGTTACTTTTTTACTCTACTAAATCCAACCCTTCTAGGCTCCTCTCTGTAGCGGTCTGCAGGGCTGCAAGTGTGCCTCTCCTCCCCTACCTTCACACAGAGTCGGTGTGCAGTGCCTACTGCTCCTGTTTGGAGTGAGAGCAGCCTCCATCCGCATTACAGCTCCATTTAAAAGTGGGGCTAACATGTTTTTGAAGATTTCTCAGAAGGGAGACTTTTTCTGGCTGTAAGACTAAGACAGCCACATGAGGCAGCACCCTACTTAAGCACATATGCAGCTGCTATCTTAGGAGCACAACTCAGCCACAGACACTATTTTGTGATGCATTCTTCTGTGCATGTGTGGGATGCATACAGCGGCCATGTTTGTAGTCCAGCAGGCAAACGGGCCTCAGCACATGTGCACATCACATGAAATGGACATTTTTTTTCCTATAATTTTGATGGGCATGATCATGTAATCAAGGAGTGAAGATTTGTTAAGGTATATAACAAATTATATAGGACACCAGTTGCTGCTCCTTTCACTATGATGGGAGGTTTGGGATGTTCAGCCTGGGTATGGGAGCTGCTGTCCACGCCCATCTAGGAATCCTTTAGCAAAATATCTCTAAATATATATATAGTTGATATGTACTCACAGTTTTCAGTGGGGAGCGTTATATTTACTATTCCAAAACTGGATAATTGATGCCTGATCTTTCCTCCAGAAATGACCCTATCCTTCTCTCATCTTTACAGGTGGTGAAGGCTAAGAAATGCACTTCATGTAGTGCCACCTTGATGCCCCACAACATAGGGCCTCAATGCCCCACGTGTTTACACAATGAGGAGGAATAATCCAGACAGCAGTTCCCTTCAGTAGAACCTAACAACCCTGGCACAAGTGGCTCATGGTGGATGAACCCAGGGGCTCTACTTTTCTAAATGCAACAGGCCACTGTGGCCATGATGGAGAGCCAACAAAACTTTATGCTTAAGGTAATGGAGAAGCTGGAATCCTTAACGAAAGCTAGACCAGCTTCACCATCTGGACCAACTCCACTGACAGACCTACCTCAATCAGATGACATCTTGGTGGGCACACATAACAATGATGACAACAACCCCATCCTAATGCCAGGAGAAGAAAACGGACCCCATGAGATACCAGATGATGAGGAGGATGTGGACTCAGAGGAGGAAGAGATGGAGGTTGCACAAGTTGCCCCCTCCATGACCTCAAAACTTTGCTCATTTGGCCTAGTCCCAGGCCTCATGAAAGCCATAAAATCCACTGTGAGGTTTGAACTTGAACCAGCAAAACCAGAATCAAAACACAACCCAATGATCCAACAAAAACAAACGGTGAAGGACTCATTCCCGAGCTGTCCAGCTATTGATGACATATTCACTAAGGAGTGGGAGTCCACAGAACCAGGTTGTCTGTCTGAAAAGAGAAATTTAGACAGGATGTACCCGGTGTAAGAGGAAAAAGTTAAATTCTGGTGTAATGCCCCAACCATTGACCTGCATAGCGGCACTAAGCAAAGAGACTGTGCTACCATGTGACACTATTTCACTAAAAGACCCCATGGACAAAAAGATTGGGGATAAACTCAAAAAGCTTTTTGAGATTATGGGGATGGTGGCTAGGGCAGCAATGACAGCAGTCTACTCCGCCACAGTACACATATGGTGGCTGGAAGAATTGTTGGAAAAGTCAGACCCAAAATACAGAGATTCTAAGCTGCTGAAATGTACCCTAGACATGGCCAAGTATCTGGGGAACCTGGCCATGGGATCCGTACTAATTCCAGACTGACAACCCCAATAAACATAAACCCGACACCAAAATTCCGACTCGGTCTAAATCCATCAGCAAAAATTCCGTATCTAAAAATCCCATTTTACTATATGCCCATCTGTCAAAATCCCAATTTATTATATACCCATCTGCAGAACCTGTTTTGTGGCTTATGATTAATACAGCAGTGAAATCTGTGGCAACAACAATTAGGCAATTCTGATACACATTAAAAAATTGCTGTATGAGTCAAAGCTGGCATACAAAAACGTGTCGCTGTGAAATTGTTCTGTGTGGTTGAAAAGAGTCCCTGTTTGCAGAACCTGTTTTATGGCTTAGGCATAATATAGCAATGAAATCTGCAGCAACAATTACAGGCTGAACATTGCACATAAATAGAAAATGAATTGGCAGAAGTTCAATTCGGCCCACTCACTTCTCAAGTGGTGACCACAAGACAATGTGAAGTTGGGAGAGGGGGACTGTTACTACTACTCCTATGCCTATGGCTGAGGATGGATATGCTTCTACTGTCTCTCAGGCAGATAGTTTCAAACCTACAGATCCCTGTCTTATTACTGACCCTTCACTTGTACCTTTATCTGAGTCTACCTTGCTGGCAGCTGATTTGAACTTATATAATGCCCTTCACGCCAAGAAACAGTACTTGCTGCATCTACTGGCAGAAGAGGATACCTTCTACTTCAGAGAGGAGAAACTGTCTTCCAAACAGGAAAGGCTCCTCTTTTTCATTCAAGGCCGATACCGGTCAAGAAAGGGGCAGTGACTGCCATTCCCAATGATGCAGTACCTTCAATGAGGCTGCAGACAGCTGTCAAGAAAGTCACATTTTCATTGCCTACAGTCTTACAGCCTTTATTCTCAGATCCAGTTTTTATGGCTCTGCCCGTTGAGGTTCTTTCAGACTCTGTCTTGTCACTGACAGCAGCTCCTGAGTTTTTTCATCTCTGATCTGGCAGCTTAGATCCCTCTGCATGTCAGGGGAACCTGTCTTTGAGTTTCAGTACTAATTTGCCTCACTCTGCTCCCAGTTCCATTTGGCTTGATGCAATGAACAGGTCAGTCAGGATATTTGGCAGTTTTCATGTTAGGATGTCGGGATTTCAAAAGTCAGCATTTCATACTCTTTGGCATTATGTATCTATGTCAGAATTAAGGAGTCGGGAAATGGTGTGCCTGGCAAACTGGTGTCGGGAATTAGTACCTAACCTATTGCCATAGATACACTTAAACTCAAAGCCAAAGCTTCAGCCCTAGCTAACAGAGCCAGCAGGGCATTATGGCTCAAACTCTGGGAAGCAGACAGTGAGTTAAATTCATTACTACAAAACCTGCCATTGAAAGGAAACCATGTTTTCGGAGAGGGCCTTCTAGAGTACCTCAAATAAAAAGAGGAGGGGAAGGACCTGGCAAAAGATAAAAATAGAACCATCTATCTGCCTTCTGGCCAGCGCAGGTTTCAGGGGAACAGTAAGTTTCAACAGAACAGTAAACAAAGCTACCACAATACCAATAACTCCTTTATAGGCAGAGGATATAATAACAATAACAGCTACCGAAACTCCTCCTATGCCAATTAATCTTCCTTCAGGGGAAAGAACCTCCACTTTGGAGGCAGAGGTAGAGGAGGAAGAGCCAAGCAACAGTGACTACAGTGTTACAGTCAGTCCAGAATCATTTCTAGAACAGTGATACCCCACTGTGGGGAAAAGACTAAAACTATTTCTAGAAGAATGGCAACAGCCACCTCAGACAAGTGGGTCCTGGAGGTAGTGTCCTAAAGCTGCACCATAGAGTTCTCACAAACACTGGACAGAAACAGACTCATCCTGTTACCTATAGCAAAGAGAAGAGCAACTGCTCACCAGGTACAAGACATTTTAAACAGTGCCACACAACAAACAAGGTACAGGAGTCTATTCTATTTTCTTCCTAGTACCCAAAAAGAATGGAGGTCTATACCCAGTCCTGGACCTAAAATTTCTGAACAATTTTGTCACCTCACAGAAATTCAAAATGGAGACGCTTAGTCGACACTGAGGAGCATACGGGTAGTTGACTACCTAACCTCCATTGACTTCAATGATGCATACCTTTACATCTCAATCAGACCAAGCCATTATCGATTTCTGCATTTTCACATTCTGGAGCAACACTTCCAGTACCAGGCTCTGCCCTTTGGGCTCATATCTATGCCTAGTTTGCTCATAAAGGTGTCAATAGTCCTTGCAGCCTGCCTACAGGGACAGAGGGTGGATATTATACTCTATCTGAATGACTGACCAATATGCTCCTGCACCAATGCTCAGTCACAGAAGGACACAAAATTACTCCTGGAGGCCCTAGCAGAACACGGTTGGATAGTCAACCACTCCAAAAGCTCACTTCGGCCATCCCAACAGATAGAGCATCTAGGGGCAGAAATTGACACGTCTGAGGGAAGGGCAAGACCATCTCACAAGCAGATAGACAACATCATAACCCTAGTCTGAGTCCTCAAGTCCAGCACTCACCCAACAGTGGGTCAGATAGCCTATGTCCTCAGTTGCATGGCATCATGCATCGATCTAGTACCCTGGGCCAGGTGGAATATGCATTCCCTGTAGAACTGCATTCTGCTTCAAAGGTACCCATCAGAGGAGAACTTGTCAGAGAAGGTTCATATGAAGGAGGCTATGAGGAAGCCATTGATATGGTGGATCCAGTGACACAACCTCACATGAGGCACTCCACTAGAACTGACTTGTGAAGTTGGAAACTGAAGCCAGTCTGACAGGTTTGTGGGTGCGCATAAATGACACATCAACCCAGGGTCGATGGACGACCTCAGAATTCAGATCGTCCATAAACATACTGGAAATGAGAGCAGTGTACCATGCTCTGTGGGCATTCCAAGTGGACATAGTCAGTTGATCAGTCCTGATCTGATCCAACAACAAGGTCACAGAGGCTTACATAGCTAAACAAGGTAGAACCAGAAGCAAAGCCATGCTAAGGAAAGTGATAAGAGGTTTTAGTATGGGCTAAAACCAGCCTCACCCACATCCACACTGTCCATTTGGCAAGCTAGCTGAATGTCAAAGCAGCCTGGCTCAGCAGGAAACAAGTTCACCCAGGGGAGTGGCAACTACATCCGAACATTTTCAGCATGATCCAGAGGAGATGGAGTCCAATTCCCATGGACCTGATGGCCTCCAAGTCAAATGCTCAGGTCAGAAAATATTTCTTTAGATACAGGAAGAAGCAGGCCCTAGGAGCAGATGCTCTTTCGCAAGACTGGACACACGACCGGGCATATGTTTCTCCCCATTCCCCTAATCCCACAAGTCCTGGTAAAGATCCATCTATCACAGAGACTCACCATCCTGATAGCACCCTATTGGCCATGAAGAGCCTGATTTGCATTTGCAGTGGCCATGGCCGTGGACAGGTGGAGCCTGCCTTACCAGTGGGACATGCTACTCCAGGGTCCAATGATTCACCAGGCCCCAGGGACACTAAAGCTATTGGCTTGGCTCCTGAAAGACAGAGATTGCTGAGTGTGGGTTACCATGACTCAGTCATCACAGACATACTGCAATCCCAAAAGCCATCCACCACCTCCACGTATGGCCAGCAGTGGAACATTTCTTTATCTTGGTGTAAAAGGATGGACAACAACCCAGAAAAGGCCAACATGTCTGTGATTCTCCTGTACTTACACCAGGTCTGGGCAAGAGACTATCCCTTCCTCTCTCCAAGTGCAGCTCTCAGCCATAGGAGCAGCCTTGGGCTAGGTTGGATAATCCCTTCTGGGAGCTCACCCTGATGCCATCAGATTTCTAAAAGCAGCCAAAGCCATTTGGCCACAGAAACTGTCGCCAGTAGCCCTCTGGGACCTTACAGTGGTGCTCTACTGTTTGGGTGCCACACCATTTGAGCCCATGCATGAAACCCAGCTCTACTGGGCAGGACTAAAGACCTATTTTCTCTCAGCCATTTGCTCAGCACGCAGAATCAGTGAGTTGGGAGCCGTCTCCTGTAAAGAACCGTACACAGTTGTTACACGAGGTCCCTGCACCCTAATTGATACCCTCGGGGTACACTGTAGACAGCTAATGTTTAGGCATAGGCTATACTAATAAATAGGGCTAAAGGCATCTACCATATAAGAGTAGATGCCAGGATATGAATGCATATTATTGTAACCCACTTTGCTTGCTAACGCACACATATTATACCATGTATTTTCTGTCTATTTCTTACTTGTCAGATGCCAAGACACCTGTCCTTGAAGTAATTGTAATATGTAAGGCAACATTGCCATCCTTTGGTGATGTGCACCACTTCACGCTATTATGTAAGACTCTGTATAAGAACGTCTTTGTTCTAAAACTGAGGACTTTACAGAATTATATAATGTTATCTTGGACCGTGGAGCCACCTCTAAATTAGCCAATAGGGCTCATCTCTGTAACTAGAAATGTTTCTATCTTTTAGTAACCATAGTAATTATCACAGGTATATAATGTTATGCACAGGCTTTACACCTCGGAGACCCGAGAGATCCCAAGAGACTACAGAGAAACCTCGAGGTGTAGGGAACGCTTAGCACTGACTCCCGGTTCGTATTGGTAAGAACTGCTTAGGGCAACTGTGATTTATCCCTTTTGTAGTAATAAACTTGTTTATTACTTGAATGCAACCTGTTTGTGATTATTTGCATTCCCAATATTGTCAAGAACCTGAAAGTGAGGTTCAGACCTCTTACACAGTCTTTACACCAGAGGGGGTCTCTCTGAACACGGTACCAGCATTTCAACCCAAAATCATCTCCAACTTCCAAAGAGAGCAAACAATTGAACTCCCGATGCTCTATGAACAGACACAACAGGTGCACAGTTCATCTCTTCACCACCTAGACATTAGGAACACACTGGCACAATACATTACTAGAACACTGGCAATACACAAGTCTGAGAGACTATTTGTCATTGCACAAGGCCAAAAGCAAGGCATGGCTGCTTCCAAAACAACAATTGCAAGTTGGTGGAAAAGGACCATCCGGGAGGCATACACATCAAAGAATCTGACTTCATCAGCGGGCATAAAGGCCCATTCAACCAGGGTAGTGGCCACATCCTAGGCAGAAAGAGCCTGTGTTTCCACAGAAGATATTTGCAGAGCGGCAACATGGACTTCCATCCATACCTTCACCAGATATTACAAACCTGAGACTTTATACAAACAATGAGACATTTTTGCTAGTAAAGTCTTATTGGCAGCTTGTCCTACTAGTTTCCTAACTGGCCGCTCTGACCTGCCCTGAGGGAGTTTGTACTGCTGCTTAAGCAACCCATGATGTAATGTCTGGAGTGCCATGGAAAACAAACATAATACAGTGGGTGTTTACTCACCTGGTAAAGGTGATTGTGTTAGTTTGTATCCATGGCACTCCATGGTCCTCCCATCAGAGCAATCCCTGTGGAAAGCTCTAGCTACTTGCTTTTCTTAAGACAAATTGCACCCCCTCCCATCAGAGCAATCACTGTGTAAACCTCTGCTACTTACTTTACTTAAAACAAATTGGCCTAGAGAGACTTTGAACTACCTCAGAAATTACTGCTGTCATGACACTATCTAGATATATTTGATACTAACTGGCCATATATGGCATTGAATCCTTAGAAAAAGTGTGTGGAGTGCTTGTTGGCCACATTAGGTGACCACGTTTTTAGAATTATATTGATAGGTAAATAAACAAGGTTATGGTGTTTTCATCTACAAACTAGTCTATCATCTTTCTCTATAGTGTGGTTCAAATAGGAGGGTGGTTAGGAATAACCCTTTATTTCAACTATGGAAGAATAGAACTGGGGAACAGGGGCTCCTGGGACCAAGGTATACTGTGTAATTTGATCCTGGGTCACATGTGCACCACTAGCCTATCAGGTGGGCAGGAACCCATGATGTAATGTCTGGAGTGCCATGGATACAAACTAACACAATCACCTTCACCAGGTGAGTAAACACTCAATAAATCAGTAGGGGAGCAGGCTTCCCAGATCCCTGTGATCCAAAAATGTGAATTTTGTCTCTAGACCTCCTGAATGAGGAATATCAATGTACAGTGCCTCCACATCAAGGGTGACCAAAAGGTCACTGTCCTCAACATAGATGTCCTGCATAACACTAAGAACCTCAGTAGTGTCGAAAATGTACAACCTGAGATGGAGAGACCATTCACCATAGTTTATAAACTATGAAAGAACAGCACACAAAATTCAACATTTAGCGTGGCAAACAGTCCCACTTGAAAGGTATGTGGTAGTAGAAAAGTGGGAGGAAAACAATTGATCAACTCCAGTTCAATATTAATTCTTCTGCAGATGATAACATAGAGCACACTTCCAGGTTCAGATATTTGGGATTGCCCCTCAAGAGTGCACTTTGCTACACTGAACATATTGGTCACATGGTGAAAGCAAGAAATGATATGACCTATTCCACAGAAATAAATGTAACTTGCCAGCATGCCGACACAGCAGCACAGTGTCTGCTTGCAGTTTTATTTTTATTTATTTATTGAAATGTTTCACCAGGAAAGCACACTGAGCAATAAAATGCCCATCTCCCGGTGTGACCTGGGGGAAGGAGTACAGAGGAAAGGATAACATGCAGGTTATCTAGTGAAGTACATCTAAACAGTATATTAACAGAAGCATAGGTTACATTTTATATTCGTTACAGGCGAGATCATGGTAGCAACTTGGTTACAGATACAGATATGCTTAGCACAGTAGTAAGTTATACAAGGGCTAACAAGGAATACAAGTAATGCAAGGGCTAACCAGCACAGTCATGACACACAAGAAACACATGACAATAAGTGCATAGGTTGGACCAATAAGCCAGCTTGCATAGCAGTAGCTATGTGCTGCTGGTCAGGCAATGCATTTGATGGAGTCAGGTGCAGGAGCAATTTACTGTAAGGTAATTTGCCAGGGCAGTAGATAGAGAGTGGGCAGAGGAGGAGTTGCGAATTTGCAGAGGGAGGTCATTTCAGAGCTTAGGGAAGTGGTGAGAGAAGGCTACTTGGCCAACAGCGGTCCTCCGTCGAGGGATTAATAATTGGCATGAGTCAAGGTGTCTAAGGGCATGAGTGGGGGGGGGTAGCTGAGAGTATGGTGGAAAGGTATGATGAGAGTATGCCAAGCTAGAACTTAGCGACAAATTTAGCACAGTGCATTGTGCAGTGGTTTTCGAGGGATGGTAGTGCCAGGGACTGGTAGAGGTTGCAGTGACGTGTAAGGGGAGGGGCATCGAGAGCAAAGTGGCAGAAAGCATTTAAAAGGGTGTATAGTTTTACCAAGGTGGACTTTGGAGTGGCACTGTAGACAATTTCACAGTGATTGAAAGAGGGTAGTATCATTTTCTGGACTAGTTCATGGCACACTGTTAGGGGGAGGCTACTATGGTTCCTGTACAGGGCATCAAGCTTGGGGTGCAGTTTTTTGAGATAGCATCAGTGTGGTCAGAGAAAGATAGATGCCGGTTGAGCCAAACCCTTAAGTATCGGAAAGAGGTGACATCCTCAAGTTTTTGGCCATCCAGGGTGTGGAAATAGGGTAGAGAGGGGAATCTGGACAGATGTTGTCTTGTGCCGAAGGTCATGGTGACTGTTTTTTAGCATTGAGGGAGAGCTGGTGAGAGCTGAATCAGTGCTGAATTTTGTTGAAATCAGCTTGGAGGTTAGACACTACCGCTTCCGGGGAGGTGCCTGAGGAGAAAAGTACAGTGTCATCTGCATACATGTGGATCGGAGACGTAGAGCAGATGAGTGGCAGGTCATTTAGGAAAATGGAGAACAGAATGGGACCGAGAACTGACCCCTGGGGGACACTAGCAGTTATGGGAAGGGGGGTGGATATGGCATCAGAAACTCTAACAGATTGTGTTCTGTCAGTGAGGTTGGTGCTGAACCAGTTAGTGGCAGCCACAGAGAGCCCTGCTTCAGATAGTCATGAGAGCAGAATGGGATATGAGACAGTGTTGAATGCTTTCACAAGGTTGATCAAGATGGCTGAGGTAATCTGCCCTCTGTCCATGCCAGATAGGATGGTGTCTGTGAGCCTTGTCAGGGAGGAGGCAGTAGAGTGTCCCTTTCTAAACCCAGACTGGAACGCTGTGAAGAAGTTTGAGTCTGTGAGAAAGGAGGTAAGTTGGGTGAGCACAAGGTGTTCTTGTAGTTTAGTGAGATCTGGGAGGAGAGAGAGTGGGTGGTAGTTTGAAATGGAGGTGGGGTGCCTCACTTAGGGAGGGGAATGATGATGGTGTGCTTCCATGCCAGGGAAACTGCTGTAGTGGCAAATGATTGGATTAGGAGGTTGGCAACTGGGGTTGCTATGGCGGGGGCTGAAAGGTATAGGATTTTGGGGTCCAAACCATAAGGGGATTTGCCTTTTGACAAGTTGAGTGATAGCATTGCATCTAGGGCATCCACTGATGAGATGTCATTGAAGAAGAAGGTGCGAGGCCCAGGAGGTTTCTTTATACCAGCGGTGGGAGCGTGTGGTGCATGGGTGGGCGGGGAAGAGAGGAGAGTAGCAGCACATGTGGAGAAGTATGTGTTGAACTCAGTAGCTACTGCTCTGGGGTCCGTGAGAAGGGAGTTGTTAACATTTAGAAGCAGTGTGGGATTAGCAGCTGCTGGAGTGAAGAGGGAGTGAATGACCTTCCAGAATTTTTGAGGGCTGATTTAAGTTTGACCAGAGGGAGTTGTTGAAATACTCTGCTTTAGCTAGATGAGTAGCTCTGGTACATTTGTTTCAAAGCATACAGTATGTATAGAGATCTTGTGGGAGGCATGCAGATTTATGAGCTCTCCATACTTTGTCCTGGGCAATTTGGCATGTTATTAGTTCTTGTGTTATCCAAGGCAGGTGGTTTCCATGTACTCTTGTGCGACACAGTGGGGCATGTGTGTCCCAGATGCTGAGGAAGGTATTTTTGAAATGAAGGAAGACATCATCAATGGAGCTGATGGAAGCGGAGGGAGCCCAGCTTGCCAGGGCAAGGTCTTCTAACAAAGGGGTGAGGTTGAGGGATTTGTAGGAGCGTTGGACTAGAAACTTTGGGGGGGGATTTGGGGTGGTGAATTTTGTGGACTATGTACGTAATATGGTAGCCACTCAGGTAGCAGTCCTCCACTGATGACCCAGTGAGGGTGGGTGGTCAGGGCCCAGTCTAGAAGTGAGTAGTTGCCAGATTTGTGGTTTTAGCAGGTGGGCTCGGTAATGATTTGTGAGAGATTTTGAGCAGAAATTTCAGTCTGGGCTTTACTGAGGGCTGGAGCTAGCCAATTGTGGCTAAAATCTCCCATAATATATAATTCCTCTGTAGGTGTGTGGGAGGAGATTTGCATGAGGAGCTCGGTGACAGCTGAGGCAGGTGTGCCTGGCCGGCAGTATATTCCTGCAACGTAGATAGGGAGCGAGAAGGGGAGAGCCAGCTGTAAGAGTATAAGTTTGTAGACTTTTGGTACGGCCTTAACTAGGACAACAGTATATTGTAAGTCCAAGTTTCCATAGATGGCTACGCTGCCACCAGAGGTCTGCTGGCTCTGTCCCAGGCCATAGCGTGCAGGCCTGGGATAGCAACCCAGGTGTCAGAGATGTTTTATTGGAGCCACTTTTCAGAAAGGGTGAGGATATCAGGGGTATAGTGGGCAGTGAGTACATGAAGAGAATCAAGTTTGTGGGCAAGGCTTCTTATATTTAGGTGCAAGAGACACAGTCTTGGTGCCAACATCCTGGGTTCAGTGACAGACTTGGGAGTTGGAGGGCCAGCAGCGGGGAGAAGGATTGCGCATCCCAGGGACTGCTCTCCTTCTCTGGGGGGGGGGTAGAGTGTCCAGCGCTATACCGACTGCAGCTGGTGCCATCGGCAATGGGGGGGGCAAGGTGGATGCTGGATGTCATTCCATGTCCCCGGCCCCAGGGGTCTAGCATTCAAGAAAAAATAAAGCCAGCCCTGGGCATGACACCCTGCTCTGCCGTCATCTCCACTGCCACTGATGTCCACCAAGGGGGTCCTGCTCCTGTGGCCCAAACCAGGGGGGTAAGCTGGGGCTTGCCAGCAGTGTCTGTTGGGAGTGGGTGCCTGCCAGACAGGTAAGCCTGGACATGGGGGAACAGAAGGCAGGGCAGGGTTGAGGTTCAATAAGGATCGGAGGCTGCCCCCCCCCCCAAAAAAAGAAAGAAATGTAACTTTGTGGCTGAAACTAGGAAATTGGTTGTTTCAAAGTTTATGTTACCTGTGATTGAGTATGGTTTGGTCACATATGCCCATGCTATGGAAAGCAAGGTGGAGGGTGCAAATGGCTCTAAAAAGAGCATGTTATTTTGTTATTTCTTATTTCCAGACCAACATTTCCCTTTATATGATTCTGTTTTACAGGTGCCACCGAATTTGAGATAATCTTTTTACTCCATAATTTACTATGAAAAGGACTGATATTTCAAATCCAATCATGTGTACACTTTTGAGTTTTAAACCTGTTGAGAACAAATGTAGTTCTAGGGTTATGGAGCATGGATTACAACCTCCAGTGAGGAAAACTACTTACATCCAAAATCTTTAGTTTTTCAATTAACTAAAATTTGAAACAACTGTACACCTAAGATTTGTTTTACTAAGTTTTTGACTTTTAGAAGAATTTACATTTTTTTATGCCAGCAGTATGTATTGTAATTGTTACTAGATGTTTTCTTATATTGACAAATACAGTTTTTGCATGATTAGTAGTTGTTAATATGACATAGATACTTTTGAAAATGCAAGACAAGACAATTATCTTTACAAAGCACCCTATCCCAATGATTCAGGGTGCTTTACATAAATGCATTAACATTAGATAAAATTATTTGAACAGTACAGTATGTTCTCCACTTATAGTGGATGCAGATATACCAGACATATGCTTGTAATGAACAAAACTCACTTGCCAAAAGCCATTTCCTATATGCCCGATACAAAAAACTTGGTTTAAAATGGACCTGTAACACCATTTATAGTGGTTGCCAGGTGTGATCAAGTTATTCACTCCAAGTGCATCTAAGGTGTCAGGTATGTGTTAATTGTTCTCAATGAGTTCCCATCTGTACCTTGTTAGCAGGGTATTTAAACTGCCATTGAAACACAAGACCTTAGTGTATCTGTTACACTATTTTTTGAGGAGCTCATCATGTCTGGGAAAAGGAGTTGTATTTCTCTGGCATGCAAGGTTGAGACCTTGTCTGAAATTGACAACCTGCCAAAACTCAACCTTCACAATCTAAGTGTTCACTTTGCCATTCCAAAGTCCACCATTAGCGACCTCATCAAGAAAAAAGAATGCCTACATCCTAAATGGCATTCAAACCAAAACCCTGACAGAAAGTGTAAGGGTAATGGTAAGGACAGTAAGGTTGACGAGGCACTCCTCTCTTAGTTTGCCAATGCTTGTGAAAGAGAAGCACTAATTAGTAGGCCATTGCTGCTTCAGAAATCTCAGCAGCTGGCTATGGTATTGGGTAAATCTGACTTCAAGCCCACTGACAGATGGCTAAGCCAATGGAAGCAAAGACATAACACTGGTTTTAAAAAAATACACAGAGAGAAGCTGAACACAGACAGTGATGCTGCCTATTCCTCAGTAAAAGATGTGCTCTTAGACTTGCTGAGTGGTTACAGCCCGGACAGCATCTTTAATACAGATGAAACTGGGCAGTTTTACTGCTCTGCTGTATCAATTATGGGACACTGGCAGTCAAGTCGCAGACCTCCATGGAACTAAAAATGGCAAAGGAGCATATGTCACTGCTCCAGACCTGTAACATGTTAGGAACCAAAAAGAGAGATCTGTCTGTGATAGGCAAGTCTGCTTAACCACGCTGTTTCAGAGGTGTTTGCTGTCTCCTGCTCTTGTATCGACACAAGAAAACAGAACGGATAACTGAGAATTTTTTTTACAGCATGGTTAAGGGATTGGGACAGGAGGCTAGGTTTGAGAAAAATTGTCCTCAACCTGGACAACATTAACAGTCACCCTTCTGCACCTGGGCTTAGGAATCTCAAGCATATTTTCCCTTCCTCCTCCCCAACACCACCTGTATTATACAGCCTTTAGATCAGGGAATTATTTACAGCTTCAAAAGGCATTACACAACCATTATGGGGGTAGATTGCTGGGTGCCAGGTCAATATAGCACTACTGAAACAGCGCAGCAATAACTGTGTGGTATAAAGCATGGAAACATTAAGAGTGACAGGGGTATAATAGAGGTAGGGAACTACCACTACCCCTGTCACTGACTGTGGACTGGAAGAAGGGCTGAAGAAGCCTCAAGTGCTGTGCCTGGTTGAGTTGCTCCCATGGTGGAGTGGCTAAGGCATAGGCACCTGAGGCAGTATAGACCTGGGGATGAGGGTTTGATTCACCGTCCCCTGATAGTTTTATTTTTTTTTTTCTGCTACCAGAAACTGTTTCCCCCATCCCAAGTTTCCCCTTATCCCCTCGGTCCACACCCCCTTGGAGTTATTTTAGTTTCAGGGGTGTGGGGGTGATGCTGCTCATGTCGGGGGTGCAGGGAGGTGGATCCCCCTGCAAAAACAAAAAAATCGCAATGTCTCCCATTCATTTCTGTGGTGTGCGCTGTTTTTGTTTTGTTCGGTTGTTTTCACTGACTCTGTTTGTGGCACAAGGCATTTTGACTGCGGCATTGTTTGCTGCACTGTTTTTGCCATGACATTATGACCCCATGCCAATTGCTGGAGATCTTGGATGGTGAGGAAGAGTTGATGGTAGCGACGTGTGTCCAATGCATTAGCCTCTTGGATGCTGTCCCGTTGATGCAGCAGGCTTGGCATCACATCAGTGTGGCAACAGTCTAGCACTGCTTTAAGAAGGTTGTCTTTACAATTGATCTTGAGACTGATGACAATTCTGAGGCTAATTTGACAGAAACGCTTGAAAGAGACCCTACCTCCACTGGTCTGACACATGACCTTTTGGATGAACTCTGCAGTCTTCGGAATAATGAAGTGGAGACTGAAACACCAGATATCATCAAGGAAGCAATAGTGAGAGATGAAATGCCTGAGGAGGAGGACAAGGAAGAAGGTAGCCACGGAGAAGATGCAGAGGTTCACATTACACTTGCATAGATCTTCAATGCACTCCTCACTCTTTGACAAGCCATCGAGCAGAGGGAAAATTTCGTGAATCTGTGGGACCTGCTCAACAAAACAGAAGATGGATAGAAATGCTACACAACAGCACCAAAAAAGAAAACTGACATCACGGCATTCCTGAATCCAAGCCAGCAGTAACCGGTTCATTTTAAGATCACTTTTACACTGAGTTTTTAAAGCATAGTTTTCAAATAAATGTAGAAGTATGTCCTCATGACAACAAAATCAACTTAAAAAAAAAATCAATATTCAGTATGAGAGCTATGCACAAAGGTGCGCCAAGTACACATGATTCATTCTTAAATGCCTGTGCACCTTCCACACCCCCAGGACAGGTGCAGACAGGCTGGTATTTGACATTGCCAGTTGTCTGTCAGCCATTCTGCCCCCCTGGTGCCCAGCCATGTGGTGATGGCCTGGAGCCATGCAGAGGCAGAGTGTGGGGCACAAGTGGGTGACCAGTAGGGTGCCCATCCTGGATCCCAGAGTGGATTCCCTGTCACATAGGAGCAAGGGACCATGGGAAGGTGCAGTCCACCCCAGGAAAAAACAATGGGTGTTTGCCCTCTAAGGGGCCCCAGTGGGCTGGCGTGGCAGGGCTCCTTTTGCCACCACCATTGGCATCTGTCCACGGGTGTGTGTGTAAGAATTATTGCTGGATCCCCCATAGCATACCCCTGTCACACCCCCAGACTTCCCGCAGTGTGTCGCTATGGGATTGGGCCGGGGATTATGTGCACATGGGCTTGTGAGCCTGTTGTGAATGCCACCTGGGAATTCACAGGACCCTGCTGCATGCTATTCCAACATAGAGTTGCGCATGTAGGTACTATGCACCTTTGTGCATAGATCCCATTATTTCTGTGTTCTGTATGTCTTTGTGTACATATGTACCATTTGTCATGTTCTGTTAAGACTTGTTACTCTCGTTACTCAAACTCCATATCTCCGACTAATGTGATCAGGTGAATCTGGACCCCACAGATAAAATAGACACTGACTATACCAGACATTATTCAAGTTGCCAAACATGTCCAGTACAAGCGGAATATACTGTAATGCTCCATAAATCAATACAGTCAGAGGTACACATAGAAAAATCCATAAGTCAACACCATATGCCAGTTAAAATAGATAACTTTTCAGGCCCATTTTAAATGCTTTCACCAAGTGGGAACTTCTTACACTGAAGGGCAAGGCATTCCATATTGTCAGAGCCACCACTGAGAAGGCTCTGTTGCCAGATTGTTTCAAGCATGATCTCAGGACAGCCAGCAACAATTCCTCACTGGAGCAGAAAAAGCAGCCAGAAGTATACCAGGCCAAGCAGTCAGGGCTTGATCAAAGCAAGGCTTTGTATGTTAACAAAGTAATTGTGAAAGTAGTGTGTCATAAAACAGGAAGCCAGTGCAGCCACCACAGCACAAGTGTGATATGATCCCCAAAGGATACACTGGCAATTAGTCTTTCATGGACCCAATCAAACAGCTCATCAGAGGTTCCCTGATCAAAATACTCAAGTGCTATCTAGCACCCCATCATTCAACCAGTGTTCTGTTCCTGCAATAATTTTTCAGCCAAAACAGGGTCTCTAAAGCTTGTTTCCATACAGGAACATGGAACATGTCAGTAAATTAAGGCCTTGCAAGCCATCATGTCTCCCCACATACTATTAAATAACTGCCTGGAGATTTTTCATTCTTCTTAGATCTGATACCATAGTGATGTTTGACACTCTAGTCATTTAGTCAGATTTTCCCTCCTGTAATAACTTTTAGCCCAATCCAGGGACATAACAGCATGTGTTCAGATGCTATGCAGCAACTACTGTACCTGGCAATTTTCAGTTGTTCTTAAATCTGACCAAAATGTTTGCTGAAGGCTGTCTGATCTCATCTCTGATTCTGTAGTGTTATTCATTCCTATATTTAGTCAATCAGTTTTCTACCACTGCAATAACTTTTCAGCCTAATGCAAAAACTCTACAGACAGTCTCCATATCATGTGCAGTAACTACTTTAAGGTTTTCCACTGTTTATAGTTTTTATACTTTAGTGCTGTTCAGCATCCAATGCCTTCAATCAGTTTTCTCCTCCTGTAATAACTTTTTAGTCCAACACAAGGACTCACCAACTATCTCCACATGTGCGATGACAACTGGTACCTGGAGGCTTGTTATTGTTTGTAGACTCAAGAAAACAAGTTGAGGCTGTCTAATCACAGCTCTTATACTCTAGAGCTTGAGTTCCCCATTCATCTAATTGATTTGTTTTCTTTCTGCATAAAAACATTCCAGCCTTATTCAAGGACTCTACAGCCTTTCTTCATATAGCATTCAATAACTCTCTGAAAACTTTTCCTTTATCAGAGACCCAGTCAATCCAAGGCCGATTGATTGCAGCTCTGATTCTCTAATGCTTTCAACACCCTAGTCATTCAATCAGTTGTCTCCTTCTGTTGTAATTTTACAGCCCTACCAAAGGACTCTACAGCCCATCCCCATATACATTCAGTATCCTCCTGGAGGCTTTCTATTGTTCATAGACCCAACCAAACATCTGAGTCTGTCTGATAATAGCCTGATACTATAGTATTATTTAGCTCCCAATTCTTCCAATCAGTCTTCTCTTGCAACAGTTGTTCATCCTAACCTAAATATTCCACAGGCAGACTCACTAATCCTATAAACAGCTTTCCTGGGGCTAGACGATGATATCTCTGATATTGTAGTGCTATTCAGTACCATAATAAATCAATCAGTTTTCTCTTTCATTTATCATTTTCAGCCCAACTTAAGATCTCAACACTTTGTCTCTGTATGCTGTGAAACAATTACCTGAAGACTTTGTATTGTTTGCTATTGACATCTGCAAGACTTCAATTGATGCTTAGATGACTTAACTAGAACAGTTAAAACATCAATGATATCCAGCATCAAAGTTCTTCTCTGAATCTTTCACAGAGCTTAGAGGTAGTGCTGTATTCTCTGATGAAGAAGACATAGGGCTAACAGAAGACTGTATTATTCATTAAAGAAGCCATAGAGCAAACAACACACTCCAGCATCCGATGATGTGGCCATAGAACTGCAAATGTAACCTAGCAACAAGTGAAGAATCATAAATCTGAACTGTACCTTAATACTAAGCACCCCTACAGCTAAGGGGCTCTTTGTCCTATGGCAGACTAAGCCCTGTAACAGATATCACAAGTTTCCAGATCCTCATGAACATAGTACTCTGTGTTTCTCAACCAGACTCCATTACTCAAACTATATTGCTCAGCACCCTTCCCCACAATGTTTCACACCAGCCACAACTGTAAAGCTAAAAGATACATATTCAGGGTTTAAACATTGTACTTACAAAAATCAAACTGAGTCTGCTTACCACTCTGTTCAATTAAGATATACCCCAACCCAAACAATTGTTTTCAAATCATTCTCCAAACCTAGTCTGACAAAATTTCTACAGCTACCCACCTTAGCTATTTATGTATGTATGTATGTATGTATGTGCGTATGTGTGTATTTATTTATGTTAATTTTGTTATCCGAGTAAGCACACTGGTGCACATGGCCCTTTTACAGGCACAAGCTGGAACTTAAAACAAGATAACAAAATACAAAACACAGAATACAGTACAATACATAACAAATATTGATAACATTTACAACAAAAGTCAAATATTAAATGTGCTTTATGTAAAGTTTTAAAACAGTAAACTCTATTTGCATTCCAGATTTATGGATTAAATTAATTCTAATTATCTGCAACAACATAAGAAAAAGATCTCTGACCTGTTGAGGTTTTAAGACGTGGGATAGTTAACGTTAAAGTGCTGTCTGAACACAAGCATGGCTGCTTGTTTTGGGGGATAATAATGAATGGTTCCATATTTCCCATTCTCAAAGCTTTGTAGCTCATACAATTCATATAGAAACAATTTCTACTATCAAGGGGTAACCAATTTAAATGTTTATATAGAGTACAGTGATGTTTTCTATACTTTGCACATCATTGAATTCTGCAAGAACTTCATGGCCTGTTAATTTCTCCATTAATTTTATACTAGAAGCTAAAAACGTTGCCTCATTTTCTTAGGAAGCAATGAATATGACTGCACTAAGACATAACTTTCATGACATTCACACACCACATGACCTTCTAGGGCACTATATCTACAAACGTTAGGAGCTTCATCATGCTCAAATTTAAAGGGCATCAGTGCCACATAAATAACAAGAGCACAGCATCCCTTAAACAACAACGGTTCAGTTCTCCTCTTTAACAAAGCTGCCTTTCCTGACAAGTAGAGTGAAATGGCCATACACAGTAGTTAACATTCCATCCTATCTTCAATTGCTGACATTTCAGAAAAGCCTCAAACTGCCTCACTATGAGAGCTCTGCTTCCATACAAGAGCCATTGCTTCCAAAAAGGAATCCCTTCTATCAGTTTACATACACAATGCAAATCAGCCTATTTGAAACCTACCTCCAAAATCTTGTATTTGAAACTACACCATGTTAAGCAAGTAACCTCTTCTTATTTTGCCTGGATGGAAACAAACCTAAGGCCTTGAGTCCTCACCTGTTTTATTTTTCCTTTCCACCATCCTAAACATTTTTTCTAATTCTGCTGGTAGAATGAGGGGAGTGCTCTGGCCATGTTCGTCTCTGGTTGTTTTTTTTTTTTTTTTTGGTGGGGGGGAGAGCTCCTAGCATCCCTCAATTTCTTTTATTCTGATGACTGACTTCTTCTGGCACTTCACAAAAGGGTGGGAATTCTTCTCTAAGACTTGAGAGTCATGGCCAAAATTACATCTGTATAAGTACAAACATATATTCATGGACCCAGTGAATTGAATATGCTATGTCTCGGGTTCAGTAGGAAGTTAAATATAACACCAGATAGTGAACTTCCTATTGAAACTCCTGTCTGACAAACCACAGGGTCATAGTTTGGCTGCAAAACTCAGCTTCCTTCCTCCTGTTCAAGAAATCCCTAGAACCTCCCTGTGTGGGTTACAAGATGGTAGATCCCCCAAGCCCTCAATTTCCTTTAGGATGAGGACCAATATCCTCTTGCACCTAACAAGAGGTGGAACATCTTTTCCAAGACTACATTTGTACTTCCCTTGACCAAAGAAGCCATCAGATCTTCAGGACTAAGCACAGCACTCAGACTTTACCATGGAGCAGGCTCTTAAAATTTCATAAGTTCAGTGTGAATAAAAAAGAATGACTTATTTTGCATGAGCTAAGTCTTAAACTGTAGTCTGAGTCTACTTTATATTTGTCTCATAACTCACTTTATTTCATTTCTACCTTCAAAAACTAAAATGATAATGTTGCCTTCCTTTTGATGGGCTGTGCATAACTCATATAAAATTGCAGATAAAGCATCAACATTGTCTATTTTAATTAAGTAATACCTATTTACCACCTTAAAGAGCAACTAACACCACTCAAAAGTGATACATTGCAGAATTAGAATAAGCATGCCCCCAGTAAATCTCATACCAAAAAACAGATTTCTATGTTACCTCATTTTAAAGTTATGAGCTATTTTGTAACCCTGATTTCACTACCTGTTCAAAAAAAAACTATTTCAGTGAAGAGCTACTGATGATGTCATCTCAGGATCAAACAGTCTAGTACTTCTGTCAGCAAGCTTATATGACATGTTTCTCCAAAGTTGTAAACATTGTGTGCAATGGTTTTCACAAGTAAAACAGGCAGCACCATTCAATAAACATTGCTTTAAAAACTATGTGTGTTTCAGGTTTTGTAACAAAGCTGACAATTTTTTTTGGGGGGTGCCTTTTTGTTGTGGAACGTTTTTCCAGGGTCACTGGATGCTGGGTCATAGCACACTGTTATGAGGTTTGCAGATTTAATAAGTTTCTGATGTGGTGAAAGGCTAAGTTCATACACACCTATCATTCAATTGAGGCAATTTCTAAGGATGGAACTTTAAAACAATTATTCCATCTCCTTGACAATGGGGTGGAGAGGCAATGCTGTTTTGAAACCTTACTAGGAGTTTCTAATTTAGCCAGCCCAATGTGTTCTCACTATCAGGCTGCTTTGAACTATATTCAGTGGCTCCAGGGTTGCTGGATGCTGAGTCAGCATGCCTCCCAACTGCGGATGCCATTTGGAGTGCTACTTTATTGTGCCTGTTAGGAAGTTGTATTGCTGCTAGTATTGTAATGTCAGTGGCTCAGTAGGTAGCACACTCACCTCTGAGGCTGGGAGATCAGAGGGCAGTGGGTTCAGTTCCCACATCTGGTACTTCAGTTAATATCCCAGTACTGACACTGTAGTGCAGCATGAGAGGGGTGCTGCACTTCTGAGGTGCCGTCTTTTGGATGAGGCATTAAACCGAGGTCCCATCTGTTTGGATTGGTGGTAGTTCAGGTGGATGTTAAAGATCCCATGGCACCTATCAAAAAGAGTAGGGGAGTTTTTATTGAAACAATGAACATAAAAAACAACACAGTAAATTTAAAGCAAACAATGAGAAGAAAAAAGGAAACCAAAGGGGATAAGGTAAAAAAAACCCACAATAAACAATAAATCATAAGATTAAACAAAGTATATCAGAAAAGTAAACTAAGTTACTTAAACTTTATAAAGTGAAGAAACCCTTTCCACCACTTCAGGAGTTTAGAGGGAGCTAACCTATGTGCATCCTGTGAGTATATTTTTGAAAGCTCATTTGAAACCAATACACTAAAGCAAATACAGGGCATTTTTCTTCAATATATGACCCATTGGCACCTAGTTTGCCATAAATAGTATCTTAAACAACAAAAAAATAAAGACAATGTCCCATGATGAAAATAAGAAGGCTTACCGGGTAAAGTCCAAGAATCAAAATATCTTTAGAAATGAAGGTAAGCCATTTAAAATCCCATAAGGTCACCAGATAAGCCCACAAACCCTTTGAATAAGAACACTGAAAGAAAAAATGCTACATTGTCTCTTCAACATGTATGCAGTCCGAATAGGGACAATTCCTCTCTTCTATAGCTTTATATTTGGCGTTACCCAAACATTTAGGCGACCATAAAAAAATAACCACTGTGTTTCCCATGGTAATTGAGGCAATCTGATGTTATTCAACTGGGCTAATACCTTAGAGTTTAGGGCAGATGGACAATTTTTGAAGAATGGATCTTGAGGGTATAAGTTTGCCATTATCAATTGGTAAAAAACCTTCATATTATTATTCAAAATTATCTCTTTAGTAGCTTTCCATCTGTACAATTTTTGAACTGCAGGCCAGAAATACTGAGGAATATGGATGTGAGGGTTTAATTTAGGGGCCAAAATGTGCCAGTTCATAAAATATTTGCCCAGAGTCCTGGAAATCCATCTTTTCCCAATCCCTTCTGTCAAAGCTAAACCACATTTAACTGAACTCATAATAAACAAGGAATGTAGAAAAACAACAGGGTCCACCATCCCAAGTCCTCATGATTTTGCACTTAAATAAGTATAGCATCTCTTTACAGGGTTTAAGCAGTTGCCCCAAAGCATTTGAAAAAATAAACTATAAGTCCTTGTTTTTAAATGAACCGGGAGAGGGAAAACCATGGCCACATACTGCAAACAGGGTGAAAGGAATTGTTTAATAATATGCATGCATTTTAGCTTTGAAAGCTTCCACTGCTTCCACCTATTCACTTTATTTTCCACAACTTGAAGAACCAATTCCCAATTTTCAATCAGCATGTTTTGGGGACCAAAAAGGATACCCAAAATTTTGAGAGGGGTACGGGAAATATGGATACCCTCCTGCATTACATCAGCTGGACCTGCTGACCCAATAAACAACCCTTTTGTTTTATGTAAATTTAATTTGGCATTGGAAACTTTTGAAAAAGAGTCAAAGGCTTTTAAAAATATATGAACAGAGGACTGGTCAGAGTAATATAATATTAAATCATCTGCATAGGCTTGTAATAAGAGTTGATGATCCTTGGATAAATTATCCAGAATTCCAGACCATTGCTGAAAAGTAATTAAATTCTGCAAAAGTGGATCCAATGAAAAAATATAGGGAAGATGGTTAAGGGGGCAACCCTGGCACACCCAAGTAGACAGGTGGAAACTTTCAGCTGTACAGCCATTCAAAAATGGGAAAACTACATAGGGCTGGATATTCAAACTGCGCCATTCATAGGCGCAAGCCCTTGAGCTGCGCAAAATAGTTGTGCAGGGGTGTGTCCTTGGCGATATTCAAAGGAGTTGCGCTATTGAGCAACTCCTTTGAATATCACCCCCCAGCCACAGCCACTGTGCATGGTGCAGTGGAACTTGCACCACCGCAAGTTGACAGAGTGGAGCATTCAACTTGTGGTGGCGCAAGTACCATTGCGCCATGCGCAAAATCACGATATTCAAAAGGTGACATGCAAATGGGGCTATAATTCATGCAAGGCGCAGGGGGGGGCCATTTGCATGTGATTATGTCCCCATTTGCATGCCATTAGCATGTAGGTGCACGGATCCCTGAGGACTTGCGCCTGGCGCCCTGCCAGGCAGCAGCTGTCGGGGACCGATGCCCCCTGCAGACCGATCACGGGCAGCAATGTGGCTCCCCCCCTTCCGTACATATCCCTGGTGGTCCAGTGGACCGAAATGCCCGATCACGGGTGGTATGTGTGATAAATCCCAACCCCATCCCGTACATATCCCTGGTGGTCCAGTGGACCGAAATGCCGATCGCGAGCGGTATGTGATAAATCCACCCTTCTCCGTACATATCCCTGGTGGTCCAGTGGACTGAAATGCCCAACTCGGGCAGTATGTATATAAAACCACCCCCAGAACATAGCCCTGGTGGCTAGTGTCTCCCACCCACCCACCCATGAAGCCCCACCACCGCTCCCCGGCGGCGGCGGCAGCATTCCACCACCTGCCGCCCCGCCCGCCCGCCGACAGACTGCCAGTAGGGCTGCATGCCCCGATGGTGCAGAGCAAGAGCCAATAGGCGTGCAGCCCATACATTACACTGACAGTCCAGATTTGTAGGAATGAGCGTCATTCCACAAATCTGGACCTGTCATCTCGACTATAGACTACACCACCCATTGGCTTTGCTGCACCAATGGCGCAGGACCCAACCGGCAGTCAGTCGGCGGGCAGGTAGCAGGCGGTGGGATGCTGCTGCCTGCCAGCTGCCGGGGAGTGGGGTGGTGGGGGCCGTGGGGTGGGGTGGGGGACACTAGCCACCAGGGCTATGTTCGGGGGTGGTTTTATACACACTACCGCCACGCCGGGCATTTTGGTCCACTGGACCACCAGAGATATGCACGGGAGAGGTGGGAGTATTACACATACCACCAGCGATTGGGCATTTGATCCACTGGACCTGGGGATATGTATGGGAGGGTGGGGTGTACACATACCACCCGCAGATCGGAGCATTTCAGTCCACTGGACCACCAGGGATATAGCGGGAGGGTGGGGAATATAACACATACCACATTCGGGCATTTTGGTCCACTGGACCACCAGGGATATGTCTGCAAGGGAGGGGGTGGGTATTACACATACCACCCAGCAATCGGGCATTTCAGTCCACTGGACCACCAGGGATATGAACGGGAGGAGGGGGGAGCCACATTGATGCCCGCGATTGGGCTGGTGGGGAGTATACTATGCCCGTGATTGGGCTGCAGGGGGGGCACAGGGACTGGGTTAGGGGCCAGCCACAGGTGGCAGCTGCTGTGTTGTGCCCTGCAATACAGCAGCTCACCTGTGGGTGGCCCTCGACTTAAGCCTTTTTTTTTGGCTCAAAGTCCTGCAGGCACAGGTTGGGGGTTGCGCCTGCACAACTCTGCACAGCCCGGCTGAATATCGGGCTGTGCAGTTTATGCATGGTCCCTCCCCTTGCAGTTCAGCATGCATTCATTTGCATTGCGCTGTTGCTCAGCATGTTTTCTGTGGCACAACTGCCTCCTGCTTAATATCACAAAATGGAGCAAGTTTGGACTTGCGCAGGCGCAACCCTATTGCGCATGGTGCAACCCTTTTGAATATCTGGCCCATTATGTTTATATATCATCTTAATAAATTAACTGTTTGACTCAGGACCCCATAATGTTCTAGAGTTAAAAAGAGAAAGGGTAAATGTACCCTATCAAAAGCTTTTTCAAAATCCGTGACAACCATACAACTTAAAATGCCCCATAAGGAGAGGTGCTCTATGACATCACGCATAACCATTAATGCTGATTGTATCCATCTATCTGGTATCCCACAAAATTTGTAGGGAGAAATCACTAACCTAGCATAATTTTTTAACCTATTATTTAAAATGCTGGTAAAAATTTTATAATCAGAGTTTAGTAGGGTGATATGTCACCAATTCTTAATATTATATCTATCCCCTGATTTAAAAAAATAAATTAATTATCCTTCAGCAAATGAGGAGAAAATAACAGTATTCTTAATAAAGTATTGAAACAAAATAAAAAGGCATTGACTCAGCTCAACAGAAAAAGCTTTATACAATTTTTTAGAAAGGCCATCCATTCCTGGAGAAATATTTGGTTTTAATTTCTGAATTACATTTACAATTTCCTCTTGAGAAATAGGTTCCAATAATTTGGAGGCTTCTGTTAACCCAGAAGGAGAGTTAATGACACTTAAATATGAAATCATAGATCTTTCTGAAATCGGAAGGGAAGGTTCCAAAGACCGAAAATTATCTATAATTAATTCCCTTAACTGTATAATTGTTGTGGCTATAGAATCATTAGGTTTTCTTAAAGAATCTATATTGGAAGAATCCTTCAAAGTTTTGCAAACCTCAAAGGGATCCCCTATAGGGGATTTTTTATACCATTAGTGAGTATAGCTTGTAGGGTCTTAGCTCTGTCATACTGAAATACCTTCATACTATCCTTAAGCTTAGCAATTTGATTAGAATAATCGTATCAAGAGGTATATGCCACTGTTGTAAGTCTCTGAAGCTGCTGCCTAAGAGACAGGCATTTCAAAAAATTGTGATTTTTTTTTGCCCTTATCCCTTGTTTTTTAAACCAATTATGTAAATCTGCTTTGGTCTCCATCCACCAGTCCCCTAAATTAGAATAAAGGAAGACCACTGATAATCTAGCTTTCAAAATATATTTCACCCCTAACTGAATGTGAGGTAGATCTAAAATAGAAGTATTAAGTTTCCACTGGACTTGCCTATGCTCAGGGAAGCCTGGTAACTGAAAGGAACATAACAAAAGGGAATGATCCGAGAACTCACTAGGGAACATTTCAAAAGAGTTTACCTGCATGGAAAGGGAGACTAGCATATAGTCTATTAAGGAATGGATTTTTCCTTTTGCAAAGGAATATTGAGGTCCATGACAGGAAAAGGAAATACAATTAAGGAGACCAGCTAATTTAGTAATATTGGCCAGCACATGTGAGTCACAATAAATTGTTTTATTCTGTTTGGGTGAGTCAATGATTGTGCAGTTAAAATCTCCACCCCATAGCACCTTAACTGATGTCACCAAAAAAGGTTGAATAGCTTTTAAGCAGGCCACCCTATCAGCCTTTGTTTGAGGGCTATAGATATTAATAAAACAATAACATGAATCATGCCATTTCTCATCCAGTATCAGAACTCTGCCAGGTATAAGGTCAATTAAATTATGCAATGTGAATGAGAAGGAAGTAAACAAAATGCCTATACCATCTGCTCTATCCATTCCAAAGGACCAAAAGGAATTTCCCCAAACCCAATCCCTCTTGAAGGAGGTTAATTGTTCTACAGAATGTATCCAGGTTTCCTGAAAAAAACAAACAGAAATATGCTGGTCGTGTATATAATGGAACAGAGCTTGCCTTTTTGAGGTATTCAGCAAGCTATGGGTATTTAAAGAACCCCAGAACAACCTCATTGTAAGTTATAGTATTACAAACAGACCCTCTATGTTTTCCTTTTTTTCCTTTTCTTCTCTTTATAATTATCCACTGGTTGTGAAAGAGTAGATAAAGAGGATTTTTGAGAGTCCGAGTCTCCTAACTCCATTTCTGTGTCCCCCCATGGGGTAAACAGGGCCGCATAAGGATGACTAGTTTCTATATTGAGAACAGAAGGTGGAGTTTTAGGATGTAAATTTTTAGATGATCTACAATGAGGCAGAGGTGGCCCAGTGACCAGATTCTTGGACTCTTTCCCAGGAACAACTGATACAGCATCAGTGTAGCATACTGGAGGAAATTCCAAGGGATCCGGTGGACCCATGCAAGGTTTCTTATCCTCAAAAGAACCTGAACCAGTGGTTTGTACAACTTTATCAGGTTCAGTGGAAGACGTTCTAGCGGGGGGAGGGTCCGCGCAAGTAGTGTCTATCTTTTTTTTGGAGAAGGGAGGTGAAGAGGGAGGGCAGGGGGATGACGGGGGGGAGGAGGAAGAGGGGAGTTTGCAGCGTCTTGAGCCTTCTGTATTAATAGGTCTGGACTTATGCAAGATGCTTTGTTTTTGGCTGCCCAAGGACATTCTCGAAAAACATGACTGTACTCTTCACAAAGATCGTACCTAGAATGATTAGCACATTGCATAGTGACATGCCCCACTTCCCCACAATTGTCACAGCATGGCTGGTCACAAACACTAGAAAGATGTGTCCTGGATCCACATTTGTAGCACGCTCTTGGCTGTCCACCATAAAAACAGACCCCTCTTTCCCTACCCAACAAGAAAGAATTAGGTATGTGTTCTACCCCTGAATCAGATTGCCTCAATTTAATTTTATACTTCCAACCCCCAGTCCAGAACTGTTCAGAATAAAAGATGGGTTTGGGGGCACTCAAAACCTCACATTTCTGTGACAACTAAAAGGTGATATCTTCCACATGGACCCCTCATTCCTAAACATAACTGTGACAAATTTTATTAGTGGCTTAGTTAGGGGTATAACCAAAAAGGGGGTCCATGTGGGAGAAAACTTCACCTGCCCATACCAGTCCCAAAACAAGTCCAATGCATGTGACATCTGGAAACTTATATCAAAGTTATCCTCCCCAGAAATATTAATAAAAGCAAATACATGTTTGGGAGTAAAATGTAGTGTATCTTTCAGTATAGTTTTCCCCACATAATATCTGTCCGGCCTGTTCTCTAGATCCTCTTTATAATGTATGCGAACAGCGTTCCATCATGGTGCTGCTTCCCTCTTTGCAGTGGAAAATAATTCTGGCATAAGGGGCTTCTGTTGAGGGGGCTTTGGTAAGGAAGAATCTTGCAAAGAAGAAATATTATCCAGATGAAGGAGGTCTGAGTCTGGATTTGGAGAGGAGGGCGAAAGTTCCTGGACATCAGGAGCCACAACAGGAGGGAGAGGCTGCAATGTCTCAGCCAAGTCTTTTTCTCCATTCAAACCTAAAACCAAAACCTTCTGCTGTAAATCAGGTTTCCATGCTGGGGAGTGCTGCGAAAGGGAAAAGTCTACATCCCAAGCTGGATCAGGCTTCCAGATACCTGTTGAAGTCTGCTTCCAGCCTGCCCCCATAAGAGCTTTGCCTGGAGACCAGGACTCCTGAGCCATTTCTAAAGAAGTAGTAGAAAGCCCTGCTGCAGCAGGTTGTGTAGGTTTTGAATTTTGCTGCTTAGGTATGTTCTTTTTAGGAAAGAAAAATTCAGTAACCCCAGCTTGGGAGACTGCAGTAGACTGATAGATAATATTAGACTGGGCTAGAGATTCCACATTTGTAGGGTTTTTCAGAACAAACCCTTCTGATTTACTTAATGGAGCAGTCTCATTCTGAGCAAATGTAGTCATGGGTAACCCTTGAGAAAGTTCTTGTTGCTTTATAGCAGAAGAAACCTTTAATTTGAACATAGGCAGTGAAGTAGCAGGCTGTAGGCACTCGCTAAGACTAGTAATTTTACTGCCAGCCTGTACTGAAGCAGATGAGGGGTTTGATGCACCTGATATGGGAGCGAGACTATGCGGTACTTTACCGCACCCCTCAGGGCCTTCAGAGACTTTTATCACAGCTGTAGGACTGACAGGGATAGCATTACTGCTGTCAGCAAGTCTCTCTTTGTGCTTAAGTTTGTCTGCAAAAGATTTTATGGCCGCTTGATGCTCCAATAAACTCTCAGGTGAGCGGGCCTCTTGCCTTTCCACCACTACAGAAAAGGTGGAGGCTTGTTTAACTGGAGGAAAAACTCCTGAATGCTGAAGGAACTCACTAATGAATGCAGAATCGCTGTCATCTTTAGTAGAAATGCCATGAAATAAACAAACATTGTCCATACTAGAAGATAATGACTCACCGCGCCCAGCGGAGCATCTTGAAGTTTCTGGCACAGCTGTAGTTTTGACAGATGCAGCCACGCTGCTGACAGGGGGTAATTGAGATGCCTGCAAGTGTGTAGCGAGGTTTACTGTTACCTGTTGGTGCGCTGACCATTTCTCTGTAGAACCATGTTCTTGAACCACTTTAGGTTTAAATAAAGTAGAATTCTGCTCTTCTGGGTTATGAGAAAGTGTGCCCAAATCCTCCCAAAAAACTGGTGCATCAAGAAATTCGATATCAGAGTCCACATCCATGATATTAGATGAAATAGTCTCATTGTTGCAAGCAGTGGGAGCAGAGGCAAGCTCTTCCACTAAGCAGATATCTTCCTCCTTCGGCATCTCACACAGAATGGCCATCCTGACAATGACCTGTCCCCCTACTGGCAGCAGTGCAGTAGGGGAATTTCCTCGGTGTCCTGGCCAAATTTCTCTCATTCACTAAAAGTACCACCAACAGCTAAATCTGGTTCAAGATCAGTTGGCATTCATCTGTATCCCCCTCCCCCGGGTTGTGCCTGAAAATAGGCAGGATTTGTCTAGTGCACTTACCCGGTCAACAAAAACTAAATAAAATAAATAAATAAATGTTGGTAACTTCATTGCTGTTTGTCAGTGTCTGCTTTAAAATAAGTTTCAATAGGGACCTTATATGTGTTTATTCCTACTATGGGTAGGAATGTTAGCTCTGGTAAAATGATCATTTTAATTTAGAGTAGAACATAGATGAGCCTGAATGTAGGTAAAAAAAAAAACAAAACAGGCTAACAGGGAGAAAACATTGGGTTGGCTAAATTAGAAACTCCTAATAAGGTTTCAAAACAGCATTATATCCCCCACACCCATTGCAATGTTTATTGAATGGTGTTGCCTGTTTTACTTGTGAAACCATTGCACATGATCATTAGAACTTTGGAGATACAGGTCCTATAAGCTTGCTGACAGAGAGTACTAGACTGTGAGTTCCTGAGATGACATCATCAGCAGCTCTTCAATGACACAGGCTTTTTTGAACTGGTAGTGAAATCAGGGCTACAAAATAGCTCATACCTTTAAAATGAAGTAAAGTAGAAATCTTGTTTTTTTGTATTGTGTTTATTGGGGGTATGCTTATTCTAACTTTGCAATGTAGCAGAAGTGGTGTCAGTTGCTCTTTAAATCATTTACTATTGCAACTTTATGGCAGTGTAATGGCAGATTTAAATGTAAAAAAAAGCCTTTAAGTAGTGAAACCCTAGACCATGTCTGCATCAGTATTTTCTGATGTAATTCTTCAATAGTTTGACATGATCAAAAAATTTTAAATAAGCATGAATCTCCCCAACAAGTAAATTGACTTAAAAACATTACAGACTGATATAAAACTATTTGTATTATTATAATTAGGTTTCTACATCTGCACAGCTGATTGCATTCTATCTTAAATTAATGAAAGTACGGTGCACTTCACTTATAATGGACACTGTTGTAATGGAAAGTCAGTTACAGCAGACAAAAAACTGATTTCTAAAATTAAATATATTAGATATAATGGGCTCGATTTTCAAAGGCCCCTTTAGATCAGTGCAAGGTGCACCAAACCCTCACTTGCAGCAAACTCCAGTGCACCAGGGCCCCTGCACCATTTTCTGGTATGACGGGGGTCTGGCACCTAAGTCATTGGAGTTGCCACAAACAGCACCTTGCACAGACCGAATTGTACATCGAAGGGGAATGATGGAGGCTACCACATCCCCTGCCTAGCCTAAATCCAACTCCTTGACAGACAACATGGCATGTTTCTCATGCCAGGACTAATGTAATGTGACCATAATATAAATGTTTAACCCAAATGGTGTAGGTGTAGAAACGAAGGACCCCACTAATAAAAATTGTTATGCAAACACAGAATGGTTGCCTATACCCAAAATAATAGGACATACAGACAGGTTGTACTGCCCAAATAGAACAACAATCACTAAAATGTAGTTGTGTGAATACATATGATGTACAGTACCACTACGGGGTTAGCCCTGGAAAGCCAGAATAGGTGTCCACAGTGATGTGCATGGTCCCATCATGGATGGCAGTATGTATACTGTTCATGTAGTTCTTGATAAGGGAACAGTTTAGGGCCATATGCAGCATGGGTTATACCTAACATATATAGCTGGTTTCCTGCACTGTAACCCATTTATGTCTCATACCTGCATCAGAGAGGTGTCAGAGTCATATATAGCTGTGACATCACAAGGGTCAGTGTGAGATGTTTTTAACTGTCCCTGGATAACACCCATGAGGACTTACACTAGTAAGACTATCCAATGACATCCATATGGCCAAACTGATTCAGAATTAGGAGTCTATTAACCAGGAGAGTGAGGTTGGTACTGCCATTATGTGGATGCCACAGCTGGGGATATCCAATGTACCTGCATGCACAGATAACTTCATAAGCAAACTATGAGGGATGTTGCACTGTATGTGGTACATGGCATGGTAAGCATATAGGAGACCACAATATATCAGTTGCCATGGTTACTCTTTGGAAATAGGCATGTGTGTGTCTGAGGAGGATGGGTACTAAAAGTAGCTGGCACATCTAACCATGACAAGGTTGCGTATGGTATGCAAAACCTTTGTACAGTGTGTTGTCTCTTGTCTGATGCCATACAAATGTGAAAATGACTGGCAAGCAGTGGGTTTGGCACACCTGCACAGTTGCATGACTGTGTATTCCTGTATTCTTTCCTGGCTGACAGTATGGAAGGACCCACTGAATGGGCATGTTCCCACGGAATATCCCTGGACAGGGTTTGGGTATTGTGCTTGCTGCAGTGTCCTCACCCACACCCAGTGCAATAAATACTGGTGGGTGCTGCTTGATGTAGTGTAACCAGTATGTCAATGGGCTCATTTGGAAAGATGGGTACAGTGTCCATGATAGATTTGCACACTGATAGCAACAATACAGGCCTCAGGGAGCATCCCCATCCCAGCACCATCCCCTGAAATGTTGCACAGGCCAGTAGACCAGCTCTAGGCTGATCTTAGCCCTGACTAGCCCTGCACCCATTGCAGCTGCTGTGGAATCCACAAAAAGGGGATATGCCAGCACCACCACGGGGCAAGCCCCCCTCTGCCAGGGCACAGCCATGTGTCTTCTGCAGATGTGGTGCAAGCCTGGCTGGTGCTGGTGGCCCCCCATTTGGCACAGCCAGCATCTGAATATTGGGACTGGCACATGTTGCAGCACAGGATGCCACTTGCTCCATTCCTTGTTGGCGTAAGCACCGTGCACCATTCTTGATCATTTGAAGATCGGGTCCAATATGTTTTTTTCTGGTTATAATGGACAGAAATTTTGCTTGTAACAGACACTGCTAAACATTTATGGGCATTTCCCATACTTTCTTTTTTTTTGGGTGGGGGAGAGTGTAGAACTGGTAAGAAGGATGGGCTAGTGTAGAACTGTGACACAGGATATACAGAGATTTAATACAAGATCATTTTCCACAAGCAGCATAAACTTTTTTTAGATAATGAATTAATTACACTAAAGAAAATTTATTTTCTATTTCAATAAAACACTTACATTATCAATTGCTTTTGTTCTTACTGTCCTGGTATCCCAACAATCAGCAGCTGGAACTATTATTTTCTTATTGCCTACAGCCGTAAACTTCATTTAAAAAACTCATGTTCCTGGACAGTTAAGTGAAAAATAATCCATAACAGAGATATAAGTGCATGCCCCATGGGTGTAGTAAGGAACGAGACCAAAGGCACCCCCTGTTTCTTGATCCCTAGACCTGTATGATATTAAACACTCCTTGTGTCTAGTGGCATGCCCCATCCTCTAATTGCTGTCCCTGTATTATATTAAACACTCCCTGGTGTCTAGTGGCATCCCCCAACCTACAAACACTGCACAAATATGGCTAGAGTTATTCCTTTTGTTCAGCACTAATGGACTGATTATGGGGCTGTGCCCATATTCATACCTCCACCCCTCCTTGCATTCATGCTATCTCCTTTAACATGCACTCCTGACCCCTTTGAATATTGTGCATGGGTACAAAATCTGGACAAACAGTAGGCAATCAATTTGCCCACCAGGCAAAACTTTGAGTACTGGGCCCCAGTAATCCTAACTCTAATGGCATGATTGTGCAACTAAAATAAATGTATTCGATTATTACTGGTGACATATATTAGTACTAAAGATTTTTTTTTTTATTAAGAGCAATATTTTTCAGACTTGTTGATGGACTGTGCTAGTGGGTTTTTCAGTGCTTCCTTTTCTTTGTTGTTTTCAGATGCACAACATTCTAATGATGTAATTTAAGTCACCAGTGTTTAATTATTAATGCTTCCAGATCTCTATAGTGTTCCTTAAAACAATATATGTATTTACTGTATATCTATCTGTCTGTCTGTCTATCTATCCATCTACTATCTTTAGACCCCAGTACTGTGAAATGTAGTGTGCAGCTTCCCGGTCATTGGGTCTCATAACCCTTCCAATTTCATGTGTATCCTCCTCCCCCGGGTCATGCCTGAAAATAGGCAGGATTTGTCTAGTGCACTTACCCGGTCAACAAAAACTAAATAAATAATAATGAAAATAATGAAAAAATGGCTGAAAACAGTGTCAGTGGCTCAGTAGGTAGCACACTCGCCTCTGAGGCTGGGAGATCAGAGGGCCGTGGGTTCAGTTCCCACATCTGGCACTTGGGTTAATATCCCAGTACTGACACTGTAGTGCAGCATGAGAGGGGTGCTGCACTTCTGAGGTGCCATCTTTCGGATGAGACATTAAACCGAGGTCCCATCTGCCTGGATTGGTGGTAATTCAGGTGGATGTTAAAGATCCCATGGCACTTATCGAAAAGAGTAGGGGAATTTCCCCGGTGTCCTTGCCAAATTTCCCTCATTCACTAAAAAAATACCACCTACAGCTTAATCTGGTTCAAGGTTAGTTGGCATTCATCTGTATCCTCCTCCCCTGGGTCGTGCCTGAAAATAGGCAGGATTTGTCTAGTGCACTTACCCGGTCAACAAAAACTAAATAAATAAATAAAAATAAATGATGATATCTTTTGTGCCAACTGAGATATTAAGGGCGACAATTATGATTTTGTGCCTTTTTTTGTTTCTTAAATTTTTGTTCTCTGATACCTAAAAAGGGGTTAAGAGTTGAGGTATAAAACTTACCTGTGTTGTAGGTATCATGTGGGAATAGTTTTTTTTTGAGTTTGAGTTTTTTTATTTAAAAATGTACTAGCTTTTAAGTTTTTTGTGACTAATTGGTTGTGAATGTGTGTTAAAAAATCACCAAGAAAAAATGGCTGAAAATATATGATGACTTTTTTCATATTAGTTCAACACAAACAAAAATGTTTTAATTTGGTAACACTTAAGGTTGACAGTTTAGTTTGTGTGAGGGACAATTAGTAGTAGTGACACTATATATATATATATACCTTTTTTTAAATTAACAGTTATTAGTTATGTGTGAGTAAAAATGAAAATGGTCACAAAGGACTCCTTCACAAATTGTATTTTTTTGTAAAATATACATGTAACAGAAACATTTTAATTAAGTTTTGAAAATATTCATGGTTCATGAACGTTTTCATCATTTGCAATGATTTTTCAGGTCTTCATGAGGTTACAGATTTTTTTCTTAAAATATTTGTGTTTCACAGCACTTTTAAAGCTTTGTGATCGCTTGAACAAAATATTCATGTTTTGCAACACTTTTCATGCTTGGCGATGGTTTTAACTTACCCATCTACATTTTTCATGTGCATGTTGACACAGACAAAAACTTTAAAGTCATAAAACTTTTTAACTGGGTAAAAATGAAGGGTGAAAGTTTATTGTGTGTCATGTAGGGTTACTAGGAGTTACATTATACTGGAGCCAGCCACAATGCAGTGCAGTAACTTGCAGTAAATGACATGTCACAAAATATTGAATGACGAAAGGGCTTTGTGTAGTGATAACATTCAGTTAGTTGGAGTATACAAAGCTATAACCAGCAGGTATGGGTCATTAAACCTGCCTCAGGGCCCCATTTTGAAATGATTGGGACTCGCACAAGGGGCTTTCATCAAGCTGAAATAGCACAAACTGCACCTTGTACCACACCCTGTGCTCATCCCAATATTTGAAGGCAGTCTCTGAGGGGGCATCTACACCAACTGGGCTTGCACTGTCCTTGCAACAGCAGCACTGGTGCACCATGATGGAAGGGGGTTTGCACCATGGTGGTGCTGCCATATCTCCTGAGTTGGGATTTTGAAAGCCTGACCCATGGGCACACAGACCCTGCCATTAGACCAGCCTAGAGCTGGTCTAAGCTGCCATGCACCACTCCTTGAGCCAGCACTGAGTGAAGAGTAATCCTGTGCTCCCCTTGATATGGCAAACGCATGGCCCCCCACACCAGCCAGATTACTATTGGTGTGGGTGGGTGGTCCATGGTAGGTAGGAGCTCCGTATAACCCCTCATGGTGGTATAGGTGCAACTCCC
This sequence comes from Neoceratodus forsteri, assembly GCA_016271365.2. Lineage (NCBI taxonomy): Eukaryota > Metazoa > Chordata > Ceratodontiformes > Ceratodontidae > Neoceratodus > Neoceratodus forsteri. The sequence goes on from CM057459.1 coordinate 601,811,852, forward strand.
CCCACCTACATGGGTCTGTATTGTCTGGTGGTGGCCATGCACAGGGCCTGTCAGAGGCCTCTGGCACCCCAACACATCCCACATCCTAGAACCTTCTTGTAAATGAGCTTGCTCAATGAAGCCTTATCCTGGTAAAACAATAGACTAAACTAAACACCCATGACTCATTTTCCATCCAACATAACCCTCCAGTCCCCTGGGTAACCTGCCAGTGGGTTGACATCACTGACCACTGCTGCCACAAGCCCATGCCACTGCTTGCAGCATACCTCTTCTGTGCATTGTTTGGTCAGCACTCAAGTTGGCTTGTGGCAGACTAAGGGATTTTGGCACCAGAACCTATGTTCTTTTAAAATATGGCACAGGGAACCTGGCACACCTGAGTTTGCTACAGGCGGTGGTTCACCACGCACTAAGCCAATCCAGGGAGCAATTGTGGTGCTTGCGTCTACAGAGGAGATGGGGCAAAACACTTAAAAGACTTGCGCTGCTACTGCTACTATCAAGGTACTTTTAACTGCTGTATTAACATCACCAGCTAGCACCCGAACAACGGTGCCTGTCTATTCGTGTGCCAGTGCTCTTCTCTGTGTGTTTCTAGCATCTGCTCTGCGACTGTGAGGTGATTGCGGCATGAATTGAGCTCCCAGTTACCAGAGCTTTGAAATTGGCCAAATTGACACCAACTGAAATCAAGGAGCAATTATGGTGCTTGCATCTTCAGAGGAGGAGGGGCAGAACACTTAGAAGACTCGCACTGCTACTGCTACTATCAAGGTACTTTTAACTGCTGTATTAACATCACCAGCTAGCACCTGAACAACAGTGCCTGTATATTCGTGTGCCAGTGTTCTTCTCTGAGTGTTTCTAGCATCTGCTCTGTGACTGTGAGGTGATTGCTGCACGAATTGAGCTCCCAGTTACCCGAGCTTTGAAGCTGGTCAAATTGACACCAGCTGAAATCGGGGAGCAATTGTGGTGCTTGCGTCTACAGAAGAGGAGGGGCAGAACACTTAAAAGACTCACGCTGCTACTGTGTGAATGCAGTGGCAAGAGCGTGAGTGGCACGAACGCCACTTGGTAGAGAAATTTAAATCGGGGTATTTGGTCTAAAACTGTAAGCTTTAAAATAGTCATATATAATGTCTAAAATTTATGAGGTTATTGTATGTGAAATGCAAACTTTATAATTTGAGTTTGAGTTCTTTGTACAATGTAATATTGATTGCAGTGAATGTATTATATGTCAGTATTGCAATGGGATTTTAATATTGTGAATTTATCATAGGGAAGTGTCTAATATAGTGAATTTATTATATTCTAATATTGTATTAGGATTTTAATACTGTGAATCTACCATAGGGAAGTTTGTAATTACATGGGTGTGTGACCTTAGGGGAAATGGTGACTTGATTTAGTCTAAGTGCTAATTAAGCTAAAAGGGAAAATGAAGTTGGCTCTGGTACTATTAATTTTGTTTGGGGAGGCCATATTTAGCTTTGTAGTAAGGCCCACAATAATGCTTTGTGAATCCCCCATGTCCATTAAAGAAAGAGGTACAGATACTCAAATGTGGAAATTATCTGCTGTGGAATCTGTTGCCATTAGTCCCTTATTGTGCACACCTAAGTGTTTTAATAGCTATGTTAGGATGTACCATTTATGTGAGTTCCCTAATCGATATTTGGGTGGTTCTCCTCCAATGATGGTTAGGATAACTGGGAGGTTTTTAAATTAGATGTATAGGTCCCAAGGGCTATTTTCAAGAAAACTGCTGGTTTTGTTATGTCATTTATTAATATTGCATTTGATGTGTTGTGGAGATATACATCCTAATCCAGGCCCAGATTCTTTTGGCTTGAGTGATGGAAATGAGTACCTTATTGGGGACTTTAATGCAGTGCACTTTAATGTTAGAGGTCTAAAGGGGAAAATCTAATTCTATTAAAGATTGGGTGGGGGAAAAACGACTTCAGATTATAGTACTGACAGAGACATGGTTAAATCTAAGAGTTAGTGATGCTGTAATAGAGTTGGAGCATTATCGAATTTCTAGGAAGGATAGAAATAAGAAGGGTGGTGGTATATTAATTTATGTTAATTCCGAGTTAGAAACTGATGGTGGGGGGGTTAATTCCATGGAGGGGGGACTGGAGCGCTTACCTATTATTGTTAAATTTCCATATGTAAGGTCCCTTTTGTTAATGGGGACTTATAAACCACCCAAGGTTAAAAATGAAAGTTTTTTATAGTTGCAAGGGTAGTGTACGGATTATAAGGACACTCATGAGATTCTTTGGTTAGGGGATTTTAATGTTAATTGGGCACAGATAAATCCCACTCATCCCCCTAATTGAAATACAGGAGGAGTTGGGACTAGTACAAATAATAGAGGATCCAACTAAATTAAATATGAAACAGTTGCAGAATTCCACAATCTTGGATCTTATATTTACAAACTGTCCAGAAGTGTATGGGAAAAAGGGGGTTTTGGTGGATGCTTTTTCAGATCATCAGGTAATATTTGCCACTCGTAAGGATATAAAGGTGTCCCATAAGCCCATTTTTTGCTATTTGGAGAAGTTTTAAAAACTTTATGTGAACTTTATGTTACATTTGGAAAGTAGGAATTGGGAAAGAATGATATTGATACCTGAGGTCTCTGAAGTCTGGTTGTATTTTTCCCAGGAGTTCCTTGATGTCTGTAATTATCATGCCCCTTTAAGATGTAGGAAGGTTAAGGCAAATAATGTCAAGTGGTACAATGCTCCCTTGCATAAATTGAAGAATGTAAGAGATAATAGTTGGGTAAGAGCTAAACGATCAAATAGGGCTACTGATTGGTTGACCTATAGACAGATAAGAAATCATTACACTAAGGAGCTTAGAAGAATAAAACAGGAGTATTTTAAGGGAAAACTTCATTTGAATTATAGATCAAATCCAAGGCAGTTTTGGGGTATTGTAACAGAGCTTATGGGGAACAAAAATAGACAACGAATAATGAGGCTTGAGTGTGAGGGGAGATCTGTACCCACTGGCACGGAAGCAGCCAAAATGTTAACAATTATTTTAATAATGTGGGAGTGCAGATTCATAATCATGGTTTAGGGTCAGTGCTTGATCTGAATAAAGGGGGTGTGGGAGATAAGTCAATGGTAAATAGTGGTAAAATGTTTTCTTTTGATTATATAATGGTGGATGAGGTTAGAACTGAATTGTTACTATTAGATGCCTCAAAGGCTAAGGGCTTAGATAATATCCCTAATAACCTACTACAATTTGCTGCTCCATGTATTGCATTTCCATTGACTTACCTATTTGATTATTCCCTTGCAACAGATAGTTACCCAGAGGGTTGGAAGATGGCAAAAATTAATCCAGTCCATAAGAGGGGTTCAAGTATGGAGATCAGTAATTTTAGACCTATTTCCCTGCTTTCCCAGGTTTCTAAAATAATGGAAAGGTTAGTAGCCAGGCAATTGAAGAATTATTTAGAAGGGGATAATTTGTTAAATGAGTATCAGTCTGGTTTTTGATCCAAGCATAGTACCCAGTCTGCTCTGGCAAAAGTGATATGGGATATCCAGCTGGGCCTGGACAGGAGGAACTCAGTTGGGGCTGTCTTTATTGATTTGTCAAAAGCTTTTGACACCCATAAGCATGATGTCCTCCTGTCCAGGCTCAGGGATTTGGGTACAGTATGATCAGAACAGAAATGGTTTAGTTCTTATCTCACAAATAGGGAACAAATGGTAAAAATTGGGGAATTTAAATCTACAGTACTTCCGATTAAGGTAGGGGTACCCCAAGGTTCTATATTGGGCCCCCTACTTTTTAATATTTATATCAATGGTCTAGAATTTAGTGACCCGGAAGTTAAATACTACATATATGCTGACGATACGTTGATATATGTGGAGGGAATTTCACTGGAAGGCATAAATAATAAACTACAACATGCTTTGTGTGAAATACAAATGTTTTTTGATACTCTGAATTTGATGATACTGTAAATGTAAAGAAAACACAGGTGGTTCATTTTAGGGGTTCGGCTACTTTATACCCACCCTTAGTTATTAGAACCAAAATGGGAAGAAAGTTCAACAAGTTTCAAGTTATAAGTGTTTGGGGATGTGGTTGGATTGTAGGTTAAAATGGGATAAGCATTTGGAATGTTTGTTGAGTAGTCTCAGTGGGAAACTGGGAATGCTCTACAAACTAAAATACTATACAACCAAAGAAATACAATGCAGGATTGTGGAAACCATGATCTTGACGATACTTGATTATGAGGATTTGGTGTATGGGGGAGCATTGGGAGTCAAGCTGGCTAAGCTGGATGTGATATGCAACAGGCTTGCCCACTTCATTCTCAGCGCCCCCAGAAATATCCATCATTGTGATCTGTACAGGGCATTAGACTGGTGGTGTTTGGAAGACAGGAGAAATCTTCATCTTGCAATTTTTATGGGTAAAATAGGGGGTATAAAATTGCCCAACTATATTTTGAGTATGTTCACTGTTAGAGAACAGAGAGAGGGTTTGTGATCTTCAAGGAGTATTCAATATGTTATTCCAAAATTTAACTTAGGGGTGGGTAGAACCTCAGTTATATGTAGGGGCTCCAAAATATGGAATGCTCTTCCTTTGGAATTGAGGGAAAGTAATGTGTTTATCAACTCAGGGATATTAAAAAAATGGTTTATGAAATTTAAACATAGTTCAAAACAGTGTTGTCAATGAATTAGTCTGGGGGGGAGGGGTTTGCCCTTATACATATCATAATAAGAATTACTCTTGACCTAAAGTTAAGGTTCTTTACATAAAAATAACATGAAAGAATTCTACTATAGCTTTTTATATCTTTATATTGGGTATTCTATTAGATGGTACAAAGTTTATTCCCTGTATTTAGTACTATCACATTGTTATAATGGTATGGATATGTTTATTTTGTGATGCATGTATTTGTATATGTTTTGTGCATAAGTACTTATTATATTATATAGTAACTGTTTGTAAAGATATATGCATATGTTTTAATAGCCAGAAACTGAATGCATGGTTTTGGACCTCCTTGGAAAAGAGTTTTTAACTCAATGGAGTTTATCCTATATTGTTGTTCATTTTATTATGAATTTGAATAAAATTTTACAAACAAACAAAATCTAAGTTGGTATTTTAAAACTGAGCTTTCAGGGCCCGATTCCAAGACATATGGTGCAACTTGTGGGTGGATCCGAGTTGTGACATACGCTGCTATGCTGGGGACCTTGCTCCAGATTCCAGAACAGGCAGGGTCCCCGGCACCTATGCCCTATGACTTGCGGCAGCTCCAGGGTTGTGCCACAGGAAGGGCGCATCTGACCTGGGTGCCACAAGCTGCAGTGATGTCCACCCACAGGGCACAAGCCGCTCAAGGTACAGCCCCCCCAAAGATCCACACCTGGACACTGTGGCAATGCCCCACAGGGCTGTGGAGGGGGTTGGGGGCCACTAGACAGCCGTGGGGTGCATGGCAGGTGGGGGCCATGTACTGCCCCAGGGACACCACTTGGGGATGGGGCATGGAGGCACCAGCTGCCCAGAAGGGGCAGCCCTGTCACTGGGGGTGGGAACACTGTCACTGTAGGGGCAACAGGCATGGAGGTGCAACCCCGGTGGAGGTAGGGTATGGTTAGACCAGCTAATATCTGGTCTAACTGTACTTACACCATTGTCTGCTGGGGTCCCACTTGGAATCATGATTTGGCATTCTGTCGGCCGCCCACCTGGAATACGGGCATAACTGATGCCAGAATGCCCCCTGCACCATGTAGTAGGGGGTTTCTGCTGTAGCCTGTGGCATAGCCCGCCTTCGGTGCAGGTGGCCTGCACCATGTCACAGGCCACCTTTTGGAATCGTGGGTGGCATAATGCATATCGCAAGGTGCAACTTACACCATTGGGTTTGGCGCAAGTCACCTTGTGACATGCATAACCCATCTTGGAATTGGGCCTCCAGTTTTTAATGTAATCCACACCAACTGGTTATTGTGAGTATACTCCAACTAACTGAAAGTTAATACTACCATATGAGTTGGAGCTGGCTACAAATTTTTTATATATTTTTGATAGCTTTAATATAGTATTTTTTTTCCAATTCTTTTTCACTCTGGTTGCCAGCTACCAGGGAGCCCCGCAGGAGTGACCCACTCGAATGGACCCTACCACCTAGCCTGAACTCCTCTGACCTAGGAGTCGGGTGCTGGATCCCCTCCCCACCAGGCCCTAGCATGGGAGAGGATCTCAGAGAGTCGATTGGGTAAGGACCAGCAATGGGCATGTGTGACTGCTCTCTTGGGTCTGCCATCATCCCCCTGGCATCCAGGGTTTTCCTCCTTGGTTAGCTGTTCCCCTGAGGCATGGATATGCAATTATGTCAGCGCACGAAGGGTGCATTCCCGCCCCCTCACACAGATGTCTGCCGTCACCTCGCCCCTTTACACAACCCCGATGATATAGTACTACCAGTCTCCACCAGGAATCTCTACAAGGTGGGGATTCCCCTGTAACCCATCCCAGAAGGAGAGAGCAGTCCTCTGGATGCTCAATCCTTCTCCTCCCCAGCTGGCCCCGGTGCCCCAAGTCCGATCCTGAACCTGGGTTGCCGGCATGGCCCGAGATGTGGCCTCCAGTGCCTCAACCCTCAACGCCACCAGGCTGGCCCTAATACAGTAAATTTGAATTTATCATATATAGTGAATAGAAGACAACATTAGGCATGATTTGCTTTGCTGAAATAAATATTTATTGTAAACCATATTGCAAAATGACAATACAAGGCATAAATGAGATGAGATTTAGTAATTAGAAGGGTTGAATATCGACATTGTTTTATAAATAAAGTTTTAAAACTTTTTTTATAATTGTAATACATTATAATCATAATTTATGAAAATGAAAAAGTTAATTTTATTTAAAACTTTCAACTAAGAGTTTTTTATGCAATTTAAATTTAGAGTTTGAACATTAGTTACTTTTGTAATATTTGTCAAATATCAACTGGTTTCATACAGTGTTGTAAGAGTAATTATTAAAGAACATAGGTTACAATATAGAACAGCATAGGTAATAACACATGTAACAATGTGGTGAAAACATTGTATGTGTAAATTTAATCAATGGAAATAATTTCAAAATGGATAATTGTCAGATTTAACATTTTTTCAGTTTCTAAGAAAAGTAAGTAGGTCCATAGGAGTAGCAACTTTTTATCACAATTTGTGTGTCATTTTGTGGTTTCAAGTTCAAGGCTGTGCAATGTTGGTGTTATTTTGTCTTTGTTCGATTTGAGTGATGGCTTGCAATAGCTTCTTGTTCGTCAGCTTATGGGTTGATGTCCTGATTTGCAGTTTTTTTATATATATATTCTTTATTCAGGAATCATACAAATTACACCAACTACCACCATTGGACGTACATTTCACACAATTCATTGAACATACAGTTTCCATAGAATATTAAGCATATATGTTACACTCAAATGTGCTTTCCTCATTTTTAACACTTTTTAAAAAACAAATACCCTAGAAAAGGTATGCAAAAATCCAAAACATGTAAAAAATTAAAAACCCATGTAATAACTAGTCCTGTGAGTTGAATCTTTTCATTACTGCTGTATATTTCACTACTAATATGTTTGTTCTCCTTTCAGTTGGGGGGGGCAAGGGGGCAAATCCACCTCAAATACTATTTCTTGTTTCCCTCATATATGCCCATCCTGTTGGTTCCTTCACTCACCCTTTGCTTCTTCTGTGTCATGCATGGTCCTTCTAGTTATGTTCCACCTTGTCCACCTTTCTACATACCTTTCTATCTTATCCTGCACCTGATAGGTTATATGTTTCATGTCAGCTATCTCTTACACTATGGCATACTACTCCTCATTACTAGGTGGTTCTGTTTTGGAGCCACTTCTGAGTGATAGCCTTGCCTTTAGCAGCTAGGTGTATGTACCACATATAAAGGGAGCTAGCCCCCTTTACATTCAGCAAGGGAGTCCTAGGATTGGTTCCTGAAATTGTAAAGAGGTTGAGATACAAAAGAGGGACCTTAATTGTATATTGATACTTGCTCTAAGCATTGCAAGTGCTGGACATGTATCAAAAATATGTGTGTGCATGGCTTGTGTCTCCCCACAGTGCCTCCAACACATCATGGAAGTTGCATGATCCCATGTAGCCTTGATTTTCGGGATTTTAAAGAATCAAGTTTTTATTTTCCAGGCATATGCTTGCCACCTTGGGAATGAGGAGGTTTTCAAGGAGCCCTTCAAAATTCTTGTTCATTGCTCAGTGTTTAGGGTGAAGCCAGCTTCCTCCTCTCATCTGGACACAACATATCCACTGTAGTTTGTTGAGTTTGCATAAAAAATTTATCCTAGAGATAGCTCACTTTTGATCTGCTGTTTTAAGTAAGTGCCCAATAGTAAGTTTCCCACCTGTGCCCATATCCTCCCCAATAATCTGATCTGTGCCTGGATGTAATTTCTCAGTTGGAAGTAGTGTAACTTATCCATGGACAGCCATCCAAATTCCCCTTTGCACTCCTCAAAGGTCTTCACTAGAGTTCCCACTAACTTCTGGTCTAAGAAGAAAAATCCCTTTTGCCTGCCTATGAAACCATGGGTCAATTTTACAGGATAGTAATGTCTCATCCCATGCCACCCATCTGTGTCTCCACAACTGCTCCTTAAGCTGGGAGTCCTGTATCACCCTTTTCCAGGCCTGGAATGTAACTTCCAGGGCTATATATTTAAAACTTTCCCTATTCCTAAGAGCTATAAGATCATATAGGTATGATGCCAAGGTCCTATCTTCAGAGACATTTCCATCGATCTCCTTCCAGTGTGACTGAAATTGTGACACTCCCAAAGCTATGCCCCACCCCCTAATTTGTGCAGCTACCCAATAGTCTCCTAGGACCTGCACCACTAAACCACCCCATGCCTTTTTAGCTATAAGTAATGTGTTCAGAATGTGTGGTCTCTTTTTGGCTGATGTAAGACTGACAATCTGTCTCTGCATCTCCTCCAGCCCTTTCTTACTTAAGATAAGTGGGGTGCACTGGAAAATATATAGGTATCTCAGAAGGATGTTAATTTTTATCACTTGTATCTGGGCATGTAATAGAAAGGGGAGAAGGGACCATCTCCTAATGTCTTCCTTCAACTGATGTACAATGGGCATGTAATTGTCCTGCCATAAGAAGGCAGTTGTATTTCAGACTTATTCCCAAATACTTCAACTTAGGCATGCCTCACTTCATCAGAAAATGTTTTCGTAATTTCCGGGGAAGGAATAAAGGCCAAAGTAAGGACTTCTGTGTTGTTAGTACTGAGTGTGTATCCTGCCAAGGCAGAGAATTCCTCAACCAAGGCCATAACCAGAGGCAAGAAGTGGTCCATTTCGGTAAGGTAGAGGAGCACATCATCTGTGTATAACACAATTTTGTGTTTATATATGCCCACCATGACTCCTCATACCTCTTTGTCCATTCTGATCCATTGGGCTAAAGGCTCAATATATAATATGAATAGTAATGGTGAAAGGGGACATCTCTGCCTAGTTCTGCAGCCTAACCAAAAACCTTGTGAGATATACCCATTAGCCCTAACATATGCCTGGGGCTCCCTATACAATATCTGTATTTGTTGTACAAATTGCTGTTCAAAACCAAACCTAGCAAGGACCCCATATAAATATGACCAGTTTACCTGACTAAATGCCTTCTCCACATCCATGCTTATTATAATGGCTGGCATCTCATTTGTCTGCTGCCTGGCATCCGACCACAAAACCTGTCTGGTGTAAGTATACAAGTTGGGGATAAGGCCCTTAAGGCATTTGATGATTATAGCCATCAAAAAATTGCACTCTGCATTTAGGATAGAAATGGCATGGTAGGATGGGCATAGGGCGGGGTCCCTGCCAGGCTTCGGCAACACCAATATGACCATTTGGTTCCACGAAGGGGATAGCCATCCTGCCTCTTCAAAAGCCTCATCATAGGTTGCCTACAACAGAGGTAGTGTCTGTTTTTTAAAACACTTCTAGAATTCTGTGGGCAAACCATCAAACCCAGGATATTTACAGTACCTGTGTTACTAGTAGCTATGACTTGGTTTATCTCTTCCAGTTGAATAGGAGCACATAATGCCTCGTTCTGCCCAGCAGTCACCTGAGGTAAGTTAAGTAGTCTAAGATACTCCTCTAGCTCCCCCTCAGGCCTACCTCCCTTAGCCCCATACAAATTTTCCTCAGATTTAAAAGCCTCAGTAATTCCCTCCAGTGTCATTACCCTAAGGCCCGTGCCTTGATCCATGAACCTGGCTATGTGAGCCCTAACTCTTCTCACCCTGAGACTACATGCCAATACTTTAAGAACAATGGGCTCCTTCATAGTGCAACTGCTTCAAATATCTCAGGTTTTGCTCCGTCCTGTAATCAAATGCCTTATTTAACTCTTTTTTTTTAAGTTCTACCAGGTCTTTTCCTCTATTGCGATCCTTTTTTAGTTCCTGAAAACCCTCCAAGGTCTTTATTAGTTGTTCGAGGCATTGTTGTCATTCTAGCCTCTTCTTTTTTCTAGCTGACGCTATTGCTATAAATTTACCTCACAATATACAGTAGCTGTCATTGTATCTCATAAGATACATAGAGTAATCTCAGAATGGGTGTTATCCTGAACTGACTGTGTCACTAGCCTTGGAATCTCTGCTTTCGCTTTGATCTTGTAAGAGGGAAACATTCAGTTTCGAGAATGTGGATATTTTTTTTTTTGTAAATTAAGATCACATACTAGAATTACTGGGGCATGGTTGGAAAGGGCCAGAGATTTTGCACCTTCTGCACCTGTTACCTAGTCTCTGGACAATAGCAATGTATCCAGCCAAGAGTAAATTTCGTGTACATGTGAGTAATAACTAATCCCTGCAGTGGAGCCATATGAGTACCTCCATGCATCTTGTATGCCCAGTTTATGCAGGAGGATCTTACTTTTTTGGCCACCGCACGTGCCCATCTAGGTATCTGTGAAGTGCAATCTAGTGCTGGCACAAAAGTCAGGTTCAGATTCCCTCTGCATATCAGCATCCCCTCCACTTTCTCTGTGATGTAGTGAATAACTGTTTGAAGAACATATATTTGGAAACAGATGGGGCATATATACTAACATACTAACATACTAAAATGCCAGCAGAATAGGCCTAATGGTCTTTCGTGTCTGCTCGTTTGGTCAGCCCCCACCCTGGGTGCTGACCTTGCTGTCCCCCTCGCCTTCTCTGGCATCTCCTTTCCCAGTTCCGGATATTCTTGCTGCATTGGATTTTGCTTCTTGAACCCTTCCCCTGTACCTGTCCCACCCCCTCTTGAACCCCTCCACTGTCTCTGCCTCCACCAGCCCCCTAGGTAGTGCATTCCATGGCTCTACCACCCTCTCAGTGAAGTAGCACCTCCTCCTTTCTCCCCTGAATCTTCCCCCCTCCAGCTTCCACCCATGCCCTCTAGTGGCCCCCTCCTCCTTCCTTCGAGGCACCCTCACTGTTCCTCCCCTATTTACCCTCTTCATGTACCTGAAGACCTCTGTCATGTCCCCCCGGTCCCTTCTCTCTTCCAAAGTGTACATATTTAGCTCTTTGAGCCTCTCCTCATAGGTCCTGTCCCCCAAGCCCCAAATCATTTTGGTTGCCCTCCTCTGGACCCTCTCCAGGAGGTTAATATCCCTCTTTAAGTGCGGCCTCCAAAACTGCACGCAGTACTCCAGGTGCGGCCTCACCAAGCAGTTATACAGAGGGAGTATCACTTCTCTCCTTCTGGAGGTGATCCCCCTAGCGATGCATCCCAGCATCCTGTTGGCCTTGGCTGCTGCCCTCCTACAAGTCTCAGTATAGAAATGAGAGTAATATTTTGGCTGTTCAACTGACTTGTGATCAAGATATGTCACCCTTCCCTGTCAGAGATAACCTCAGAAGTCTCAAATTGTACTATGCCTGGCACCAGTATAGCCACACCCCTCCTCCACCTAGATTTATAGGAGGAGTAGACTTCCCAGAAGCCAAACTGAGCAAGTTTCTGATGTTCCGATTCCATTAAACGTGTTTCTTGCAAAACTATAAATTGTTACTCTATACTGGTGAACATATATCAAAACTTTTTCCTCTGAAATGGATTAGACAAGTCATTTACATTAAAGGTTAAAGTCTTGGTTTGTGGTACTGTCATGGTTGCTTCTTTACATAGAAACATAGAATGTGTCAGCAGAACGGGGCCTTCTGGTCCATTTAGCCTGCCCATTGTTTGTGTTTCAAGCTACTCCCCCCGAATTTATTTTATACTACCATGTACCAGGATTCCTTTGTGTCTGTCCCAAGCTCTCTTGAACTCATTTATTGTTTTTGACTCTACCACCTGTTTTGAGAGCCAATTCCATGGGTCCACAACTGTCTCTGTGAAGAAAAACTTCCTTGTATTTCCTCTAAGTTTGCCACCTTTCAGTCTTATTGTGGGGCCCCTGTTCTAGACTGACTGTGTATATGAAAGAGGTAAGTCATTTCCACCCTATTCATGCCTTTGAGATATTTGAAGGTCACAGTCATGTTCCCCCTGTCCCTTCTCTGCTCCAGCATGCACATGTTCAGCTCTCTCAGTCTCTCCTCATAAGGCTTTGGGTGCATTCCTCTCACCATCTAGTTGCTCTTCTCTGGACTGCCTCCATTCTGTCTATGTCCTTTCTGAGTTGGGGCCTCCAGAACTGTATGCAGTACTCCAGGTAGGGTCTTACCAAGGAGCTGTAAAGTGGCATAACCACCTCCCTCTTCCTACTGGTTATGCCCCTCCCAATGCATCTGAGCATGCTACTTGCTTTCAGTATTCTCTTTTCATATTCTTTGGTTGCCTTTAGGACATCTTGAATGGCTACTGAAGCAGCCCAAAACCTAACTCCTCATCTCTGGAGACCTGTGGGTTTGCCTCAACATGGCATAATCTAAAACAAAACATTACAATTAAATTAATATAAGACACAACGACTCCAAACTGGAACAACAAACTACTTCCAAGGGAAGGACTGTACTTAGACAGTCCCTGTCCCCAGATACTTCCTGCTGCACTGCACTTGCAGTCCATACTCCTGGAGTAGTAGTGGAGTTCAACCATTCCAACCATGGGGCCACTACTGAGGCTACCTTTTGATAAGAAGAGCCCCATGTAAAAAAACATAATGTGAAAAGCCACACTGTGTAAAAGCAATGGCCATGACATTCATACACCCTCCCATCTCCCCCTCCCCAAGATCATGAAAACAAAGTATTTACTGTAACTATAACAGATCTTAACAGCCTATTAACATGTCTCGATGGTTAGCTATTTGAGCAACCATTCCTATCCCTCCAGAGCCTCAGTAGTATAGGAAAAAAACTCCCTTCAAATAACTTTGAATGGGAAATACCCAGCTCTATTGGCCTACACCCCTTTTCTTCCTGGCTGTATGTATGTGGAGTGTCCTTTAAATGGAAGATGTCCTGAGCCTTTTATATTAATTATTGGCTAATATCAGGCATAGTGTGGTGCCTCCTCTGCTCAGCCCCAGTGTAGGACCCATGGAAAAGAGTCCCGCTTCAGATAACCCACCTTAAGCATTGATCTACTGTAAGATGCACTCCTTCTATGCTGGGAAGATCTGCAGCAACTTACAAATAGACAGCTTTGGCAAATGTGTTCACATCTTTACTGTGGGGGTGTAGCTAGTATCACTGAGGTGCAGTGTCTTCGTGCCAGCAGAGGTGGAGTAGCCCCTGTGAGAGCCATGGCAGACCCCCACATTCCCATCCACCCCCCACTGGAGGAGGTCCAATTGGGCAATGCAAGTTAAATAACTAGCTATACACCTATGAACCAGTGGTGTGCGAACCAGGCAGCAAACCAGAAGTTAAAAACTGTAATAAGGTTGCACACACCAGCACACCAATTATGGAATAGGAAGAAGGTTGCAAGTAAAAAATGTAGATTTTATTGTACCATCTAATAGCCAGATACTGCTAAGGTCTCAACAGAAGCCCCTGTGCTTTGACCAACAGGTCTTCCTAAGGGAGCAGTTTCTGGAATGGGAATGAACAGCTTAAGTAGCCCCAAGTCATCATAGGTATCATAGGTAATTTCAGAGCAAAGAAGACTTATGTCCATTGTGCTCACTGTTAACTCTAATTATGGTAACTCCCTATTTTGTTTGCTATACAATGATTATCCAGTTTCCTCTTACTCTCAAGTATTGTCTTACTAGTAACTACCTCTTCAGGCAAGTTGTTCCACACTGGAATGACTGTAACACTAAACCAGTGTCTTCTTTTCATGGTCCTAAAATTTTGCCCCATAAGTTGCCATGAATGTGTCCTAGTGTCATATCGCTGTTCCCTTAGTGTAAGTCCCAGTTTATCCCTTAGATTTAAGTTTTTAAGTGCATTATACACCATACACATGTCCCCTCTCAATCGTCTATACTCCATTGTGAATATCCCCAAATCCTCCAATCTATCCTCATAGTCCAGGTCCCTAACATCAGCTACCAACCTGGTAGCCCTCCTCTGAACCCTCTCCAATCTATTTATATCCAACCTAAAACCAGGTGACCAGAACTGTGCACAATACTCCAACTGTGGCCTCACCAGTGCTCCAAAAAGAGGCACAATCACTTCCCTCTTCCTACTCTTTATATGTTTCTTAATGTTGATAGGAATACCACTAGCGGACTTTATAACCTGGCTGCAATGCTGATGGAACTTGAGATCGTTTGTCACTTTAACACCCAAATCTCTTTCCTCCACTACTTTTCCCAATATATGACCATTTAGAATGTAATTAGCTTTTTTGTTATTTGTCCCAAAGTGCATCACTACACATTTGTCAGTGTTAAAGGATAACTTTTTTCCCTAGCCCAACTTTCCATTTTAAATAAGGCTTTTTGCAATTTCATTACATCTTCACAATTTTTGATACTAATGCCAATTCTAGTGTCATCTGCAAATTTGGTTTCCCAAACATCCCCTCCTCCAGACAATGAGTATATATATATTTATTAAACAAGCAGGGCCCCAGAACAGATCCCTGGGGGACTCCACTCTCCACTCCCATCCAATCAGAATAAACTCCTTTTAAACAAACCCGCTGCTTTCTCTCACTCAGCCATGCCTTTACCCAGGTTGTAATGTACCCAGGTATTTTATGTTCTATCAGGGCATCAACCAATTCTCCATGTGGGACTTTGTCAAACGCCTTTGAAAAATCCAAGAACACGACATCCACAGAGACACCATTGTCCAAGGCCCTACTCACGTGTTCTTAAAACTCAAGGAGATTTGTTTGACATGATAACCCCTTTTTAAAACCATGTTGTGCATCATCACAGTCCCCTGCTGATTTCAAAAACTCCACTATTTGGTCCTTTATAATAGTTTCTAATATTTTCCCCAGGACAGCAGTCAAACTCACAGGTCTGTAGTTACTCACTTCCTGTCTAGATCCCTTCTTATAGATAGGGACTACATTTGCTTTACACCATACCTCAATCACCTCCCCGTTGTCCAATGATTTTTGAAACAATGCTGTTATAGGTTCTGCCAATCCTGTTGCCAACTCCCTAAGAACTCTAGGATGGATTCCATCTGGTCCCTGAGACTTATTAGGGTCCAGGTGCTTTAGTCTACCCTCAATATCTTTTTTATTTAGAACAATTTTATAATCAGTACTTGACAGATGGTCCCTGCTATATTTTGACTTACTATTACATACTGATGAAAAATAAGTATTGAAAAGCCCCACCATAGCTTGGTAGTCCTCAACTTATTCACCATCCTGGTCCTTAATGGGCCCCACAGTAGTTTTACTTCCCTTTTTATTATTGATATAAATGTAAAAAGATTTATGATTATCTTTTACTCTTGTAACCAAATTTAGCTCATGTTTCCGAGTTGCCTGTTTGATAGCTCTTTTAGTTTCTTTTAATAGTTTTTTACACATGGCCCAATTTGTTGCACACTCACTTTTTATGGCTTTTATATAAGCTCTTTTGTTCTTTTTGATCAAAGTTTTAATTTTGGGAGATAGCCACAAGGGAATTTTGCCCAAAGCATTGTATTTCTTCCTTAGTGGGACATACATATCTATTAAATCAATATTTTTTTTCTCCAAGCTAACCCAGTTTTCCTTTAATGATCTTTTTTCAAAATCTTTCTTCCATCCCCAATCCAGGAGTCCCACTCTCATTTTATTAAAATTGGCTTTATTAAAATTCCGAACCTTGGTTAAGCCAGAAGTATTTGAAAAAAACCCGCTCAATTCAAAACTAATCATGCAGTGATCACTTGAACTGAGTGGTGAAGAAGTACTACAATTCTTAATTAAGTCTTCTAAATTACTTAACACAAGGTCTAATGTTTTTCCCCTCTTGTGCTAGTCCCTTTATATTGATCAAAACCAGCTAATAAGAAAGAATCCAGATACCTTATCTCATTTGGTGTCTCCCCTGTTTGTTTTGACCAATCGATACCGGACAAGTTAAAGTCACATAAAAGTATAATATTTTCTGTAATCTCTAAGGAGTCTAAATATTTTTGCACCACCTCATCATTTTGGGTGGAATTTGAAGGAGGTTGATATTTTACCCCTATTTTGATATTAGGGCCCTCAGATGGCAATATCCTGATCCACAAATGCTTAATGCCTGGTATTTTTGGAACTTAGCTACCGATTTTATTTTGTTGGATACATATAGTGCTACGCCACCACCCTTTTTACTCACTCTATTCATATGATATAAATCATATCCCTGTATATGATGGTCCCAGGTGTCTGTGGATGTCCACCATATCTCAGTTATGGCACATATCTGGAAATTGTCAGTATTTAACAAACAGACTAATTCTTCAAATTTGTTTGTAAGGCTCCTAGCATTTAGGGAGAGGCATTTCCAGTCCTGAGGTTCTCTAGTGTTCTCAAGTAGTTTTGGTTTTTTTTCAGACGTCTGTGAAGTTTGATGGATGCCCCCTACCCCCTTGGTACTTAGTTTAAATAGTTATCAACTTGTTTCTGTATTTCCTTAGCTAGTATTCTAGAACCATGTTTGTTTAGCTGTAGCCCATCCTTCTCAAATAAACCTAGGTCCCTGAAGGTGTCCCAGTGATGGATGAATACAAAACCTTCCCTATGGCACCACCTTCTCAACCACCCATTTAGCTGTCTAATGTCCCTATGTTTGTCTGCCCCCTCTCGAGGTATGGGCAGGATCTCTGATATCAAAATACGTGATCCATGTACCCTCAAGTTTTCACCGACAGCCTCAAAGTCCCTTTGAACATCCAAGAGTGCCCTTTTTCCAACATCATTTGTACCTATATGCAATACCATGACTAGATTTAGAGTATTTTCCAATAATCCTGGCAACATTTTATGAACATCCCCTATACCTGCTCCTGGTAGGGTACTAACAGTTGTTAACTCATTCCTACCTTGACATAATATTCTATCAATGTTTCTAATCATGGAGTCACCAATAACCAAAAATTCTTCTTTTAATATATGATCTCCTTGTACCCCCTGCTTATTGTACCCTATCATATTAACATGACCTTCCCTACAGTCACTAGTATTTGGATCCAATTTATCAGTCTTGTCCGGGTCTACCACTGTACTAAGAATGCTATATTTATTTTGAAGATCAATCTGCCCATACCCACCAATATTCCGCCTTCCCTTTTTACTACCCTTTTCCACTCTGCACCAATCATCATTTTCCTTAGAGTCCAGTTTCTTGCTTCCAAAAGTATGTCTTCCTTTTCTATGTTTACAGCCCCTACTAGCTGAGCATTTTCTTGTTGTTCAACACAGTCATCTACAGCTGAATCAATGCATTGTTCTAGTGAAGATATCTCAGTCTGGAGTTTAATTCTATTTTGTAATGATTCAATTTCTTGTTCCATAATTTCAATTAAGATACATTTATCACAAATAAAAGAATCAACCTTCTCCCCCTCCTCATACATTTTACAAGTGAGACAGGTGTTTAAAGAAACATTGTCCCTATCATGCAAATCCATGTGCAGTTCCATATTTAAAAACTGGTTTACCTACAATCAATTTGCTACTTACGGCCCTTTTGTGGTGCAGAAAGGACTACTGGCTCCTTCCCTCGACTGATGCCGACAGATGCCGCTGGCCTCTGCCCACATCACCTCCGTTCCGCGCTCGACTCCACTCACTGAAGCTGAGCTACTTGTAGCGCAGTTTAGTGACGTTGCCTACGTTGCTATGGCAACCGTCTCATAGTGCTCCTGACACCTGGGGCAGACTATGGGGGTAATCCACCCTTAAAAGATCGGGTTAAAACCCCACCTGGTAGCACAAAAGTGGCTTTTCAAAGCCCAACTACATGGGCTAGTCAGCTGCAGTCTCCCCGAGTAGCAAGGAGGCCAAAACAGTGCCTCCGGGAGTCAAAGTGCCCAAACCTGCAGTGTTAATTCCAGTTGCAGCTTACAGCTGCCTTGCAATCCACTTCAGTCTGTACTGCTCCTTCAAAACAGTCCTTTTGCTGGACTCCGCTTGCTGAAGCTGAGCTACTTGTAGAGCAGTTTAGTGATGTTGCCTATGTTGCTATGGCAACCATCACAAGCGCTCAAACAGATTTATACAATATAAAGGTCATTTGATCCTTTCAAGGTGTAATACATTCAAGATCTGATGTTTTTTAAACTGACATTCTAGTTTGAAAGAACAAGATTCCATCCACAGCAGTTATGTAAGCAATAATACCCGACAGGGTGGGCATTATTGGAAAATACCGGACTGCCCAGGGGCGTAATGAGGCCTGATGCCGCAGGCAGAGGGCCTTATAGCCCCTGGAAGGTCCAGTATTTTCCAATAATGCCCACCCTGGAGGGTATTATTGCACTTAGAAAATGGGCATCTTAGTTAATTTAAATTAAGTGGCAAATTAAGACAGGAAATAAGTTTCAAAAAAATAATATAAGTACTGGAACAAATGTGTTTAGTGAAGAAATAGTGCAGAGGTTTAATGGGTGTTCCAGCTGCTGTTGCTCCTCCCCATAGAGCTGTTCTAATCTGTTGAACCCCCTGACACACACACTGCCTAATCTGTTGAACCCCCCACACACACACACACACACACACACACTCACACACACACACATTCTGCCACTTTGGGAAGAAATGTGTGTCTCCTTTAATGAATGACTGTTTTTTTTTTTTTATAACCCTCAGAAGATGCGTCAGTTAAGCGCGCGTGCGTGAGTCTAAGGGATAATGAGGAACAGCCCAGAGGTACATTTGTTGTTTCTTTTTTGGTTTTATGAGGAGCTGGACTAAGTGTGGGGAGATTGTGGTATGAGGGAGTCGATTTCAGGTAGTTTTTAAAAGACGCTTCCTACGAAAAATTGAAATGGGAGACGGCTTTGTTTTTGTTTTGTTTTGCCGCCGTACTGCAACTGCATGATCGGGAGGGTGGTGCCGTTGCAAAAGAATGCAGCTCTGTGAAGTTTGTATTTCCTCACTCTTCCTGACCAGGAATTATGCAGACTGTGGGTTATTTTTTGTGTGTTGGTAGTGCAGTGAGATAAGGAGTGTGTGTTGGGGGGGGGACAGTAGCTCTCGCTAAGCGAGAGAAAAACATGGTGGCAGTTTGAAATTTCACCAGGTGCTTTTATTCAATGAAAAAACAGGCTGGGCACCAGTATAGTAGGGTACCTGGTGAAGTGACACTTCGACTGGTACTTATTTTTACCTGGACATTTATTGAAAAATAAATGCCCAGGTTGGAAATGCTTTGGGCCAATGAGAATGGAGAATCCATTCTGACCATTTTCTAAAAGCAAATAATAAATACTTAATATATCCATCTATAGTGAACCATACAAAAATGACAAGTCTCAAGGTGAAATGAAAAAAAACCCACTCAAAATATATACACTTCCTAAATTTAAAAACAGCGAAATTATTAAAGTTGCAAAAATATTGGGATTACAGAATAGTAAAAATCAAAAATAAGGTGTTCAAAATACAAGATACCAATGTTAAATCTGTACATCTCAATTTAAGCAGAATATAGGAAGAAAATGAAGTAAGAGGGCAAAGATAAAGGATGGACAGACACTCTGGAAAAGGTGCTGACCTGGAGGGATTGGGGGGGGGGGGAGAAGAAAATATTAATCAGAAAAATTGATTATTGGAAAGACAAGCAGGAAGGAATGATTTTGAAGAATAAAATTTAAGGTATTTTGAAGTTACTTTTGATATTTACTATTCTGTTATCCCAATATTTTTTCAGCTTTAATAAATTTGCTATTTTGAAATTTAGGAAGTGTATATACTTTGTGTGTTTTTTCATTTTACCTTGAGACTTGCACTTTTGTATGGTTCACTATAGACAGATGCACTAAAGAGCTGCCGACACCTCAAAGAAAACTTTGAAAAACATAATATTTAGATACCATTCAGCTTGCATTCCATATATATTCTATAGATTTCTCTTCAACATTATTTCTTACTGGGGAAATTTGCATGAATACATGATCCTTACATGTTACACTAGAGCTTCTAGCAATTAGATCGTGTACTGCTTTTACCATCCTCCATTTTACTGCTTAATGCTTGCAATTAGCTTAATCTGTCTGTGCCTCATTCTACTTACCTGCTTTTCGCCACGCCTTCCCTCCCAGTCCTTATTTAACCCGCGTTCTCTCCCTTTGTTCCACAGCTGGTAGCCACGAGGGTTTCGAGTCGCCTGCCCTCCCAGCAAGAGAAGCCGGGGTCGCGAGGGTCGCTGGACTGCATACATTGACGACCCCCCCCCGAAACCGCACAACCACAACTGCAAGCAGCAAGATACGGGATCACAGAGCAAAGATTGCTGAGCCCGCTGATCTTGGTCGGCGCGAGGTCTTGGCCCTGCTGGCGCTTTGCGCCAGCTCCCCACCGCCCCCACCACCACCCTTGGTCGACTCTTACTTTTATAGTGCTAATCACGTGACACGGACACGAAAAAAACAATCTGCTCACTTTCCCACTAGCAGGTTATCTCCTCTCGCCACTAGTGGCCGCTATAAATAGCTTGTCTATTTACACTGCAAACACTGGTACACATAGCCTGAGCGTCCACATACACTGTATATACTGTTACACACAGCAGTATTAAAATGATGCTCCTCGCTCTCTCTCTCTGCCTGTTTACTTTCCCACTAGCCTCCCTCCCCCCTGCCTCTCGCCCGCTCAGGAAACCACTGCCCCAGCATCACTACATGGTCACAAATGCTAATCCAACTCGCTCTTCCACTCTCCCTATGTTAGCCATTTCCAGCCCCCCCTCAACTGGGCTATCAGGGCGACCATTCTTCCCCCTTCTCATACCCTTGGTCTATCTGCTCTGAGCAGCCTCAAGGCTGACGTTCTCAGTACAAACCCTAGCTATCACAACTCCAAACGTAGAGCCTGGGCTACCCGTCACATGCTTGCCCATCTCTTTACTCTCCTTCTTCTCCTAGCCGGGGACGTAGAAGCCAACCCCGGTCCGGCCCCTCCCATGACCCCAGCACCCCTAGCCCTTCCAAAGGGACTGAAAATCCTTCACCAAAACATCTGCAGCATTCTTAGCAAAACCCATATGCTTCATTTCTCACTCCAAACACTTTGCCCTGATATCCTGATACTCTCGGAAACTTGGCTCAAACCCCACCATCCTGACTCCTCTGTTGCTATCCCCGGGTACTCCCTAACTCGGCAGGACCGCCTGGGGAAAAAAAGGGGCGGAGGCATAGCCATGTTCATTTCTTCCAAACACCGATTCACCCCTGTTCACCTCCCCCCACCCTCCCCTTTAATTGAGTCCCTCACTGTTAAACTCTCTCTGCCTTACACCCCCAATCTTCATTGCTGGTATCTACTGTGCCCCTATTCCCCTGCACCTAGTATTTTAGACCATCTGGCCAAACTAAAATCCACAGCCGCTACAGGTGAGCTACTCGTCCTAGGTGACTTCAATCACAACTGGCTGGCTACAGATTAGCCAAGCTACGCACCAATGTTAATGCCCTGAATTTCACACAACAAATTTCCCAACCCACCAGAATGAACCTAAAAACCCTCAACCTCCCTCTTGGACTGGGCCCTGACCACTCACCCCATAGGCGATAGGAGCAGGACTTCTCCTGACTCCTAAGTGATCACCATATGGTCTATGTGGTTCGAGAAAGTACACAAGCCCCCAAACCTCCCTCACGGACCCTGCTAGCCAGATCCTTCAAGTCACTAGCACTACTTTTCGCTCCTGTGAGATCTGTCTATGGCTGACTGGTCCCTCATCCCTCAGGCTCCCTCAATCGATGCTGCACTAGAAAGCTTCACAAACATGTTCCTGAGGGTCTGGGATCAACATCGCCACTAATAAAAAACCAGAGTTAGGGGCTCACACCTACCCTGGATATCCTCCGAAATCATATGTCAAAGCGCTCCAGGGACCTGGCCTGGAAAAAACACAAAACTACCAGCACCCTCCAGACCTACAAACTTACCATGCCCTCGTAACTCCTGTACCAAGGCAATTCGACTAGCCAAACAGAAATACTGCATCGGCCCTGTCTCATAAAATCAGAACCACCCTCCTTCCTGGAAAACCATAAAAATTTCTTCTAACCCGCCAACCCAACCACCTGCCCTGCCCTGACAATCAGTGGCCGGGCCATCACTAACCCACTTGATGTAGCCACAGCCTTCAATATTCACTTTACCAATAGTGCAGCTTCCTGGTAAATAGTCTCCCCCCCACCCCTGAGAACTCCCCTCCCGCCCGGCCTCCTCCTCTCACCTCTCCTTCTCCTTCCGACCTGTCACTCCGGCCGAAGTCTACCAAGCACTGTGCAACCTTAACCCTAAGAAGGGCTCTTGCTCCAATGGCTTGAACTCCAGACTACTCCAGCTGTCAGCGCCGGCAATAGCCGTTCCTCTAGCCGACTTGTTCAACCTCTCCTTCTCGACCTCCACAATACCCTCTGCCTGGAAAATGGCTACTATCATTCCTCTTCCGAAGGGGGGTGACCCCGCATTGCCTGGGAATTACCGCCCCATCTCCCTCCTCCCAACGCTGGCTAAGATACACGAACAACTTGCCCTCGCCCAATTCTCCAGTACCCAGCTGATACTGCTTTCATTCACCCCATACCAATCTGTATTCAGATCTCACTCCACCACTACCTCCCTACTAAGAGTAACTAACGACATCCTCTCAGGTATGGATAAAGGGCATATCACGGCGGCTATATTTATTGATCTGGCCAAAGCCTTTGATACCGTCTCCACTCTCTCCTTATAGATAAGCTAAGGCCTCCGGCCTCTCCACCCATGCCACAAACTGGTTTTGAGCTTACTTGTGCGATAGACATCAAGTGGTGAAAATTGGCTCCCAACTATCTGCCCCTCTCCCCACCTCCACAGGTGTCCCTCAAGGGTCAGTCCTGGGCCCAATCCTATTCTCGGTTTTCCTTAACGAACTCCCACAAGCCTGCTCCCACTCATCTATCCAAATGTACGCAGACGATACAGTAATATACAACACTGGCCCCTCCATAGCAACAGTACATGGCCACCTTCAACATGACTTCAATGCTGTACAACTCTGGCTCTCTACAAACCAGCTGTTCCTAAATGCAAAAAAGACTGTCTCGCTAACTTTCGGCTAGAAGCCTCTCCTCTCCGGCTCTCTGAGCACCCCCCTTGTAACCTGGACCACTCTCCATTAGAATCCAGTACCTCCTTCCGTTACCTAGGTGTTTGGCTCAACAAAACCTAGATTTCTCTACCACGTGGAATCCTTGCACAAAACTTAATCCCAAACTGGGGCCCTCTACCAACAAAGGCTGCCTGTCCACCACGGTCAGGTGGGAACTCGTATGAAATAGTTCTGCCGATCTTTGACTACGGGGATGTGATCTATGGCACCGCCGCACCGTGCCACTCTGTCCAGCCTGGACACCTTTTTCCACTCCTTCTGCCGTTTCATACTGACTGTCCAAACTAATACACCACTGTGACCTTTACAGCGCCCTGTCCCTCCCCTCACTTGCTGACCGCCGGCTAATCCACGGCTCCAAAATTGCCGCTAAATTCTGGTCCCACTCTCTCCCCCCATACCTGTCTGCATCCTTAACTTCTCAGCTCCCCCCAGCGTACTCGCTTCGGCACTCAGATGCTAGACTATTCCACATCCCTCTTATGCGCACCTCCATGGGCCAAGCAGCACTAAGCTACCGCATACCAAAACTCTGGAATGACTTACCAGCAGATATCCGCCATTACTACAATCTCAGACACCTCAACTTTTCGCCTCTCAGAGCACTTCCTCTCGGTCTGCTCTTGCTCGGCCCTGCCCCTAAGAGCCTTCAACTGCCTACCTTAACTTCCTGATGGCCTACCAACCAGCCTAAAATTGCATCTAATAACTAACCGCTAATTAGCTACACTTCCACTTAGGGCTCCTCCCTTCCTCCTAATCCAGCTATATAATCTATTGTTGGCACTCTTCTCCCTTACACCAAAGCTCTATCTTCCTGTTTGTACTTCATCTGGATATAAGAACAAGCCTACCTTAGCTACCTACTGTATAGGCTCACAACATTGCCTCCTCATGTGTAATTGAATGTCTGTATAATTACTGCTCCTTCCCTCATGTACCCCACCTTGTTTCCCCCAGGTCGCATCTGGAAACGAGTGGTCTTCCACTCAGTATGCCTGCCTGGTTAAACTCTTGAATAAATAAATAAAATATCTCAGAGTTCATCTGCCTCTATAGGTCACTCCCTACCTCAAGTCATAATCCTCTCTTGTGACATCACAGTATGTTACCATGGGAGTAACTGTGATGTTACAAGCAGTGCATTATGACTTGAAGTAGGAAGAAAGCAATAAGAATAGATAAAACTTTTCAGGAGCAAGCATCCTGTTTTCATACAAATCATATCAGTAATATATAATGGGGAGGAGGAATACAGAACTAATGTAGAATACAAGCCAAACTGTGTCTTAATATTATGTTTTGTCAAAGTTGGTTGTAGTAAGATTTATTGTTCGGCTAAAAAGCCATTACAATGTCTTGAGAATTACAGACATTTCATACAAAACACAATATAAAAATACAATATCAATTAGACGTACACTGTTATGCACAATATCAATACATGAGATATACGTTTTATAAGTTAAAAAATAATAATGACAAAGAGTCAGGTAAATAAACCTAACAAATAATAAACCCAGATCAGATTACCTGAAGGCCAGAGAACAGCCATCAGGCCAATAGGCACCATAACAGTCCAATTCATACCAATGTAGTTTACCACCACCACTCACATCCTGTCCCATCAACAACTGATCATAGCCAAATAGACATACTGTAATATTAAGGCAACCATTAAAGGTACCATGCAGTGAATGCTGCTCCGTACCCTGCAGACCACTTCCTATCCAGTCACTCCCATTGACCATGCCCAAGGCACTGAATGAAAACAATGTTTCATGATGGGCCTCATCTGATCATACAGTGTCCACTCTGATTCAACCTAGAAGCCAGTCGGGCCTGCTGGCATTAGGACCCATCCTTTAGGGCACCATGCAGTGCATACTGCTCTGTGCCCATGGATCACTCTTCATCCAGCTACAACAGTCAGCTAATGTTAAGGATACAGCAAGACTCTGTATCACAGTCCAGTCCCATTAATCCTCACCGTATCACAACTGTGCCTCTCTAATAGCTAATCAGACACATCAGCCTTGAAGCACATCCACTGGGGGACCATGCGACTCATGCCGCTCCATCCCTCACTGATTGCTTAGATTCCAGCTTCTTCCAAAGGCCACTCCTACAGTAAACAATGGTGCTCCATGTTACAGATGGAGGCACTCATAGTAAATACATTTGTTCTGCCTGATACCAAAAGGCCTCAGGATAATCCCATGGCTTCAATAGCAAATTCTAATGGCTAAACTAAAAATACACAGACAGTCCTATCAGTACTAACACCTAAGAAATAGGCAAATAGGCAAGAATGATTCCTTTACATTCAGAGGTCCATTAATTTTAAATCTTGTGAATTCTTACGTATTCTTATGCATCATCTACACATTACACAGCACAGAAAACATCCTTACTATTTAGAATATGCTGCAGGTACCGCAATATGTCCAGAGTAACTTAAAATCAAAAATTTTAACATCTAATTGGAAACAAGCAGTGGCTCTATGAAAATAATGTAGTATGGCCACAGGTTCCAACCAAGGAGTCCTTGAAATAGCTCAAACTATTGAACATTTCCTATTTCCCATTCACTTGATATAGACACACTGCATTTCCAAGCTCCCAAGCTCCCAGACAGGGAGTCCATATTTAAGGAAAGCAGTTTATTTAAACAAATGTTGGTAACCACATTAATAACCAGGAGGAGTCTGTTAAAATATGTTTAAGTACCTCTTGGAGGGCCATACCCTCTTTTACTGTTCTCCTCTGGTCAAACCCAAAACATTCATCAGTGCTACAGCACAAGTAATTTCCAAGGAAAATGGACTCCGTCTCCCTTTTTCTGGGATCCATGCCATCGGAATGTTCATATGGGCCACCAACCACTCCTCACATGTTCCCATCTGCTTTCTTTAATTTTTCTCCTCTCTCGCACAAATGAAAAGACCCTGTTAAATACAAATAAAAATACACCTCTAAATGTGGTAAACTTAATCTAACAGATGGACACTGTGACCCAAGCCCCAAGGCAACGTTAGCATACCTTTTATTAGGCCAAAATAAGCCTATCGGTACAAATACTATTTATTCCGAGCAACCATCCTTCGGTTCAATTCAAAGAATCCGAGGTCACTCGCCAGCTCACAGGGCCATCCAATATCTCTACAATGATTGTTTCAGCCAGCCTTCTGCTGTAAAAACAGCTCCAAAATTAACTCTACACCGAGACACAGACTTCGGACAAATAGGCATTCTGCCGCGTACCAGATAAATACGATACAGCCATGCTTTTTTAAGAACAAACAAGCCATTTTCTAGCCAGAAACTGACACGTCACAAAGCACAGCACAGCACAGTACAGCAGTATCTAGCAGTTAGTAACTACTAATATATAGCAAAACTTACTAACGCAGCTAAAATGCTATAAGTTCCATTCATCAATTCACTTAATAATCGAACTGAGGTCGACAAGAAACAGTGAAGACCAAGCCACTGAAACTGCAGGGGAGCAGAGTGGAGCAGTGCTGCTGCCATCTTGCTGCTGGTACATCAAAGTTCTCCTGTAGGTGTCAGCTGCTCTTTAAATATTCGTTATTTGCTTATAACTGCTGTGGATGGAATTTTGTTCATTTGAACTAGAATGTCAGCTTAAAAACGTCGGATCTTGAATGTATTACACTTTTAAAGGATCAAATGACCTTTATAGTGTATAAACCTGTTGTTAATTAGTTGTGTGATAAATGACATCAGCATGACTTGGGGTTACTTAAGCTGTTCATTCTCATTCCCAAAACTGCCCCCTTAGTAAGACCTGTTGGTCGAAGCGCAGAGGCTTCTGTTGTGACATTAGCAGTTTCTGGCTATTACATGGCACAATAAAATCTACATTTTTTACTTGCAACCTTCTGCCTGTGCCATATGTGTTGGTGGGCATAACCTTATAACTGTTTTGGTCCACTTGGGCAATGCCAGTCCTCCAATTCCCATGTGCCCCCCCACATGCTGGGCCCAAATCTCCCCTCTTCCTTCACTGCACGGAACCTCCTGCAACAAGCAGAGGGACCTCTGCAGACTGAATTTTCCTACTTAAGCCCTCATCTGAATCATACATCAAACACACCTCTTGACCCAGCACCCATTCCAGAGTCTGGAGGCTCACAAGTCAGTGTAAAACCTTCTGTCTCAGGCCCCTTATATCCGTCAGTCATTGAGTTTATGATAATCACAATCAACCCAGTGATCCCAACCTCCTCCCACATAGTTCACCCTTCAGAACTACAGGCCCCATTTAAGAGCAACTGCCCTGGAGTAGGGACCATCCCCCTACCCCCATAGGACGGCCCAGAAGTCTATTTTTCAGTGCAATATTTCTCTCCTTCCACCCTCCCATAATTGGTATTTGTTACTCATCCTGTAGCTGTTTTCACATCCTAGCAACCCCACAGCTATGATGATCAGTCAAATTGACAGGAAGAGTGGAGCTTCTCAAATGAAATTAAGTCAGGACCCCATGCAATGGACCTATGTGAGTCAATATGTGGAGAATAGAAGGCCCAGAAAGGAGGTTCCCATGAAATCAACACCCAATATGAAAGGTATGTCCATATTATTAAAACAGGCAGAGACTCTGTCTATAGTCAATTAATAAAACAGTGAGAAGTAGTCCAAATCTAAAACCCTGGCTGACAGCTTCCATCTTCTGGCTGCTATCTCCAACTCTTCATGGTGGCTGTTGCTATAATAACAATAATAACTTTATCTATAAAGTGCCTTTCTTTAATCAAGGCACTGTGCAACTTAAAAAACAAATAAAATCCAGTGACTAAAAAGCATAAAAAATTCAAATATGCAGGTAATAAATACCAATCTAAATATAATTTAGTCATCATAAGCAAGATGCCATAGATGAGTCTTCAAGGCCCTTTTAACACTCTCCACTGTCATGCACTCATGAGTCTGATGAGGTAGAGAACTCCACAGGGTCAGGGCAGCATACATAAAAGCACGGGCCCCTGATGTTTTAAGCCATACCCTGGGAATCTTTAACAACCCCTCTTCAGCTGAGCAGAGAGGTTGGCCGGGGCAGTAAGACTTCAGGAGCTCTTGCAAATAGCTCAGACACAGTCCTTACAGGGCCTTAAAGGTCAGAAGCCCGATCTTGAAGGTGATCTGCCACTGAATAGGCAGCCAGTGCAGTTTGCCCAGCACCACTGTGATGTGACTAAAATGAGGAGCCCCATCAACAACTGTGCTGCAGCATTCTGTACTAGCTGCAAGTGGCAGATATCAACCCCTGGTAGCCCTAAGTACTGGGAGCTGCAGTAGTCTAGGCACGAGGTCACTAAGGCATGGATCAGTGTTGGAAGGTCACCAGATGGAACAAGGTGTTTAATCCTGACAATGTTCCTAAGATAGTAAAATTAGGAATTGAAGACTGTCAACACCTGTAAATGCAGTGTCAGCCCATCATCAAAGACCACCCCAAAGATTTGCACCCATTCAGAGGAAGACAGCTGGACACCTCTGAGACAAAGTGCAGAAGGTTGCCTGAAGGTGAGGTGCTGGTCCAGCCAAACCCCCAGGTAGCTGAATAAGGAGGTGTCCTTAAGGGATGTGCCTTCCAGGGTGTGGAAAGAAGGGAGAGGCAGAAGCCTAGACAGTCTCTGCCTAGTGCCAGAAGTCATGGAGATGGGCTTCTTGACATTTAGGAATAACTGATGTGATGTGAACCAGAGCTGAAGCTGGTGGAAGTCATGCTGGAGAGTGGTTGCAACATCAACAGAGCATTTGCACTTCTGAAAGAAAGAATTGTTGAGTACCTAGAGGCCAGTGGGGCACTTGGGGGACCCAAGGCAGCATGGGTTCACAGCAGGAAGGTCATGCCAGATGAATCTAATTGATTTATTTGACTGGCTGACCAAAGTAGTAGACCAGGGAGGGGCTGTGGACATGGCCTACCTAGACTTTAGCAAGGCATTTGACACAGTACCACACAAAAAATTAATAAACAAATTTACCAGCCTGGAGGTGGGTCCCAGGGTGTTAGCCTGGGTAAAACATTGGCTGGACAACAGGACACGGAAGGTAATTGTAAATGTAGTCCACTCTGAAGAAAGAGAGGTTACTAGTGAGGTACCACAGGGTTCAGTACTGGGTCCAGTCCTTTTTAATGTCTTTATAAGTGACATTGCAGAGGGACTGGAAGGAAAAGTATGTCACTTTGTAGATGACACAAAGATCTGCAACAGGGTTGATACATAAGGAGGCATGGAAAGGATGAGAAGGGGCTTGGCAAGGTTGGAGGAATGGTCAGAAGTATGGCAGCTTGGATTCAATGCAAAGAAGTACAAAATAATGCACCTGGGAAACAAAACTCAGGGGACAATTACACAATAGGGGGGTAGTAACAACAACAAAAATGGAAAGGGACCTGGGGGTAATCATATCAGATGACCTTAATGTTAGCAGCAATGTCAGAAGGCAGTAGGGTGAGCTGGGGGGATACTGGGATGTATAGAGAGAGGCATCACCAGCAGAAAACAGGAAGTTGTTATCCCTCTGTACAGACAGTTGTTGAGACCCCACCTGGAGTACTGCATCCAGTTCTGGAGACCCCATCTCCGCAAGGACATAGACAAGATGGAGGCAGTCCAGAGGAGGGCAACTAAAATGGTGCAAGGTCTGCAAGAAAAGCCATATGAGGAGAGACTAAAGGAGCTTAATATGTATACTCTTTAGGAAAGGAGGGAGATGGGGGACATGATAGAAACTTTTAAGTCCAAGAGGGTAGCATCTTTTAGAAAAAGATATGTGTAAGAACTAGGGAACACAATCTGAAGATAGAGGGGGGATGTCTCAGGGGCAATGTGAGGAAGTATTTTTTCACAGAGAGGGTGGTGGATGCATGGAACAGCCTTCCTGAGGAGGTTGTGGGGTCTAAAACTGTGGGAGAATTCAAGAATGATTGGGGCAGACACAAGGCAGTTCTTGTGGGGGTAGGAAGAAAAAGGCTGTTGGTTTACTAGGATCAGCAGCTTATCTTGTAGTTAGGGAAATGGACAGACTAGGTGGGCAAAGAGGTCCTTATCTGCCATCAAAGTCTATGTTTCTATGTTTGCCAAAGGTAAACAAGACAGTATCATCAGTGTACATGTGGATAGAGGAGAAGGGGGAGCAGACTGAGGGCAAGTCATTGAGGAAGATGGAGAAGAGGATAGGACCAAGCACAGAGCCCTGTGGATCTCCTGTTGTAATGGGGGGGAGATAACATTCTGGATATTGACTGATTTTGTTCTGCCTGTGAGATAGGCTCTAAACCAGATAGTGGCAGGTGAAGACAGTCCAGCTGCCATAAGGGAGCCAAGAAGCAAGGCATGGGAGACTGTGTTGAAAGCCTTGGTGAAGTCGATGAAGATGGCAGAGGTGATAAGACCATTATGCATCCTGGTAAGGATGAAATCAGTGAGCCTGAGAAGGGAGGTGGTGGTGGAGTGATTCTTCCAAAAACCAGATTGGAATGGGGTGAAAAAGGAAGAGTCAGAGAGAAAGGAGGTAAGTTAGGAGAGAGTCAAGTGTTCTTGGAGCTTGGCAAGGGTGGAGAGGAGACAGATGAGATGATAGTTACCAGGGGAGAATGGGTCTTCACCCTTTGGAAGATAAAGGACCATTGCATGTTTCCAGAGTGAAGGTACTGATGAGGATGAGAAGGAGCATTTTAGGATTAGGGAAAGAGGATAGGTAATAGCTGGAGCAGAAAGGAAAAGGAGTTTAGGGTCAAGATCATCTGGGCATGAGCCTTTGGATGGGTTGAGAGAGAATAGGGCTGAGAATGTATCATCAAGGGAGGCAGCAGAGAATGAGAAGGAAGGGAAGGCACATGGGACTTGAATGCTTGAGAAGGGGGGAGAAGGAGAGGGGAGATTGGAGGGGAGGGAGTTTAGAATGACTGAGATGCATGAAGTGTAGTAAGAGTTAAACTCCTTGGCCACCAGGCATGGGTCAGACACTAAAGTATTATTTATTTTAAGCATGGGGGTGGGTGTGATGGGGGGAGAAGAGGGCATGGTCTACTTTCCAGAATTTGGAGGGGGTGTTAATATTATTGAGGAAAGCTTACTTAAAGTATTCACTGGCTAGTTGGGTAGCTTTTGTGCAAACATTTCTTAGCATTCAGTACTTAGCATAATCTGTTGGAAGCTGAGTGGTGTTATGTTTCCTCCATGCTTTGTCACTCTCTCTCTGAAGCAGGTCAGTAATTCAGGAGTGACCCAGGAAAGATGGTCACCACGTACTCTAGTGCATTTAAAAGGGGTTAAAGAGTTCAAGATAGCTAGGAATGTTTCTTTGAAATAGGCGAGGGCTTGGTCTACAGACAGGGCAGAAGCTAGTGGGGACCAATCAGAGGCTGCAAGATCATGGAGAAGGGGATTTAGGTCAAGAGAGTTGAAGGAGTGGAGCTGTAGGATTTTGTGTGGCAGTCTGGGTCTATGGACCTTCCTAATTAGGAAGATTGGGTGATGGTCACTGAGGGCAACCAGAAGGATATCTGATTTAAGGACATGGTGAGGGTGGGAGGTAACAGTCCAGTTTTTCAAGGAGTGGTTTAGAGTTTTATGATTTAGGTGGGTGGGTTCATGGATGAGTTGGGTGAGATTGTGGGCAAAAATGTAATTTCATGTCTTGGAAGTAGTAGGAGACAATCAGTTTGGTTTACATCTCCCAGTAAGTAAAGCTCACCTGTGTGTGAGGGGGACGTTATTGAGTTTGGTTGTAGTGGAAGGCTTATATTCACTGCAAAACACTTTGTTAATGCACCATTAGAGTTGACACCTAGAAAGCAGGGAAATGAGATTTTAGGGTTCCCAAGCCTAAGACCCCACCCCCAACCTCCACTTCCAACCCTAAGGCCCACCTTAGTGAGTGTTGTGCCTTGGGGTTCCAAACCCTAATACCCACCCACTCTTTTATTCTGTATCCATGTTAGGTTATTAACTGTTGAAATGGGGTGAGCATTGGGTTCCTGCAAAGCACACCCCTCATACTTATTCCTGCATGCAGGGCAGAGGTAGGGCATTATGGTTCCAAGCTGAGGGTGGGGGTGGGGTGTTTGGGTTGGAAGTCGAGGGTGGGGGAGGGGTCTTAGGCTTGGGAACCCTAAGATCTTATATCTCTATTTTTTTAGGCTTCAACCCTAATGGTGCATTAACAAAGTTTTTTGCAGTGAATGTCCTTACTTTTCAGATCCTTTTATTTGTATTCCTATTAAGGGCCAGTATTCATGAGGTGATATGAAAAATGGCTGTGTTGAAAATTTGGAGTGAAAATATTAAAAATTGCCAAAGTTACGCATGTGCATAGCAAAATGTCAATGAATGCTCATAACTCTGCCATTTTTAGGAATTTTTTTCACCAAATTTTCAATATGGGCTTTTTGTGACCCCACCTCATGAACAGTGGTACTGCCATTTCATTAACCAGTCCCAAAAGGTGATTTTGCACAGATTCTGCACCATTCTTCACCATAGGTGTGAAAAACCATTTTGGGCAAGATGTGAGAAATGACAGCTATACTGTTCATGAGGTGATGTGAAAAAATGGGGATGCTGAAAATCTGGAGTCATACTATTGTAAATTCCTAAAGTTATGTGCCTGCATAGAAACTGCACAATGCATGCTCATAACATGCCCAATTTTAGGAATTTTGTCACCAGACTTTTCAACGTGGGCTTTTTGGAACCCCACCTAATGAACACTGGTACTGGTATTTTGTTAATAAGTCCCGGAAGGTGATTTCGCACACTGACTGCATCATTCTTCACCACAGGTGTGAAAACACATTTTGGACGGGATGTGAGAAATGACAGCTGTACTGTTCATGAGATGGTGTGGAAAAATGGTGATGTTAAAAATCTAGAATCTAAATTTTGTAAATCACCAAAGTTATGTGCCTGCATAGAAACTGTGCAATGCACGCTTGTAATATGTCCATGTGTAGGAATATTTTCACCAAATTTGCAACATGGGTTTTTTGGGATCCCACCTCATGAACACTGGCACTGTCATTTCATTAATAGGTCCCAAAAGGTGATTCTGTGCAGCGACTGTGAAATCACCTTACAGTACAATTAATGAAACGACAGTGACAGTGTCCATGAGGTGGGTCCTAAGAACCTCATATCAAAAATTTGGTTCAAACATCTTGAAAAATGACCAAGATATCAACATAAGTTGAAACCACCATTGACAGCCATTGTATAGTGCTTACTTGGATTCTTCAGTTCATGGTTGGGCTTTAAAGATTGCAGCTATGTCCCAGTCTGGAGAATATTGCAGCTACCAACCTTGGAGGGTATGTATGGGGTAAGGGGGGGTAAGGGGAGGTGGGTGCACAGAGGGAGGGTGTGGATGGGGGAGGTGACAGAGGAGATGAGGAACCATTTTCTTTTTTTCAGGGGGAAAAAAGCTGTTGGGGATGTTTTTTTTTTTCACAGGCAAAAAAAATATATATCATGATTTGGGGACACTGGGAGTGGGCTATCCAGTGTTCCATAGTTTTGGGGGGTATTGCTGTGCTGACTCAGGGATTGGACACCCCAATGTTGGCAATTACAAGTGATAATTTGGGAACACTGGGGGTGGGTTACCCAGTGTCCCACAGTTTGGGTGGCCACAGAGGTATAAATGGTATTTGGGGACACTGGGAGTGGCCTACCCAGTGTCCCACACTGGTTTGGAGGAGGAGACCAGGTAACTGCTGACATGGGGATTGGGCACCCTGCTGTCAGCAATTATTACAACTACAACTGGCTCCACCAAATAAATAAAACAATTTGAACAAGGGTCCTTATGTGTTCTTGAACCCATGCCCCTAACCATGCCATCCATGTGCCCTGTCCTCTTCACTTCTTCAACAGCATATAGAAGACTGTGCTGTTTGTCAATGTGTTGTAAGTAGGCAAGCTTTGTGTGACCCAAAATGCAAAATATACTTTTTTTTTGCACTAAACCTATATGTGACCCTACAAGCAGAAATAATGTGTGAAAAAAAATAAAGTTCCATGCCTGACATATACATTTTCCCATAGGAAATAATGGGAAACTTGAAATTGTTATTACTTTGGAACAGATTAATATTTTTTCACCAAACCTTCAAACAGCACATCTGCGACACAAAGACTTTCTCCCCTGGACATTTTAAACCACAACTTAAAGGCATTCCTGAGATACAGACGGGCAAAGAAACATGCAAAAACTGATAAATTTAGTATTATATGACAATTTGTATCTCAAAAACCACAAATGGATTCACACGAACTTTGGCACGTCAAGGGACCTCCCCTAAAGATTATGTATTCCAGATTTTGTGCAAATACATTGAACAGTTCCAAAGTTATCAAGGTTCAAAGTTTCAGTTTTAACATAAAAGTTTGCACTAAACACTAATGCACTGGAGCTACCACACCAGTATAATTTATGCAATAGGTGTGGTCTGAAAAGCCACTGTATAAATCCATTTATTTGCACACGTGTGATAAATTTTAAAACCTGGAATTTATCACACATACAGTATGTTGTATAAATGCTGCCAATCACCCCTCCCCCCCCAAACCGTCTCTAAAACAAGTTTTTTCAAACCCTCTCCCCAGCAGCCATGACCCAAGCAGAACACAACTGCTTAGCCAACAAAGAAAAGAACCACTAATTGCTCCAAGAATACTCTGCATTTTTCTCTTATTTTTTCTCTCTCCCTCAAAACAGCAGCTGCACTCACTCACAAACATTTCTTTTAATACCGCTGCACACTAAGTTCACAGCTCCCTCCCATTGCTTCAACTTTTAATTAGCAACTATGGTCCCTTCTGATACTCTCCTTACATAGAAGTGCTCAGAGAAATAATACCTTTACATATTTACAACTCTCTCTCTACCGTCTTTTCACTCCCTCACATCTCCCATCTTCCTCTGTGGGCAGCAGTGCTCAGTCTGATTATTGCTGCTCTCTCTATTCCTGAAACACACAAATCCCTTCAGCACTGTATTTTAAAATGTATTTATTTATTTAAATTTTGGTGACTGGGTAGGCTCACTGAGACCGAAACATCCCCTTTTTCAAAAAATAATTACATTTCACCAATGCCACACAGCTCCTTCAAACACTGAACTGAAGCCAACAAATCCCTGAGATACTGTGGCTCCCATTCCCTCACTAAACCCTACCACTGTATTGCCTGTGATTTTTTTTGAAACAGCCAATAACTCATCCAATCAACTGCAACACTGCAGCATCAGCACTGACATCATTCTAGCACATGTATAGCAATGCCCATGGCAACAGCAGCCGAACAAAATGGACAGACACTACTTCACCAAAAAGTTCCATATAATTTATTAATTAAAAAGGAATTAAAAATTATAAAAAATGACCATCTCATGAGAACCTACCCTATTGCATAAATCAAATGCACAGAAGGAATATTGTTGAATAAATGATTTATTTATACATGTGCTGTTTGATCTTGAACACCTTACTTGTGGTTTATGCCACTCATAAGATTACCTGAGGTCAAACAGCGCTTGTAGAGATAAAACAAGTTTCAAGTTTTAAATTTATTGTTCAACAAAACAAATTGTCATTACAAATATAAGACACTATTAAAACAATATTAAAATTCACAATACAAAAAATACATAATAATCAAGACATAACATACATATCTCCAAGTACATAGAAGATTGACCATTGCACCCATTATATTTCTTCAAATAACTTCAATGCTTCCGAGAGCAGCCTCATTCCCTCTAAATTTAAAGTAGTGAAGCAGGTGATTGTAATGATAATTTCTACCTTTCCATATATTTCATTTAGGGCAATTAATCAATACTCTGCACCTCATCTTCTATTGAGGAGGGAGGTATTGTTGTACAGTACATATTTCTTTCAGATATTAACAATTTTAGTCAGGAACACTGCTAGGTTATTCAGAACATCATGGCTTTCTGAATTAAATAATAGATCCAGCATACTGTATATTTGGCTGGGAAATTCATCCCCCTCAGGTATTGCCCAAGACACGTATGTCTCAAGTCAGTATACCAAGGGCACCGAAGTATGACATGTACAAGATCTTCATCTTCCTTCAAGGTGCAGTAACACTTTGTTCCATTTACACTATCTTTATTATATCTATTTTCAAGTATATTACTTGGAAAAACCTCAAATCTGAATGTGGTCAGTACAAATCTGAGTTCTGGTTGTTGAATAAAATTAAGATAGTATTTCAAATTATGTTCCCTTGTATTTATGGCTAATCACCTGGCCACCTTAAGTCTTTTATTTCCCTCCAAATCTTTTTCCTTTGAATACTTTTGTACTTGTTTTGTGATTTTTTTTTACAATAAGTTAGACTCAGTTGTATATTCGTATCAGTGCATGTTCTTAAGTAACTTAAATCATATATGTCTAACAAGCCATACACTAAAGAGAGCCATCCTGTATTGTATAAGGACAAACATGTTTCCTTTTCCCTTATAGTTTTGCCAGTAATTGAATCCTTATTTTCTGTGGTTAATTTGACCCAGTAGTTTATCATCCTAGCATGAGTTACATGTTCAAATTGTATTTGTCCTATCTCTGTTCTTAC
Organism: Neoceratodus forsteri; assembly: GCA_016271365.2. NCBI lineage: Eukaryota > Metazoa > Chordata > Ceratodontiformes > Ceratodontidae > Neoceratodus > Neoceratodus forsteri. The sequence goes on from CM057459.1 coordinate 601,849,318, forward strand.
TTATGTATTTGGCATACCTGATGGAAGTCTCAAGATTTGTTTGTATGTCTTATCTAAATATGGCTCTATTTTACTCACCTTCTCTGTTCCCCAAACCTCTGCCAGATATGATGTCTGACTGATTAATTTTCCATTGATAGCCCTTAGCATTGGAATTAATGTGAAGCCCCCATACATATTGTTAAATCTCTTGAGAGCTTTAACTGCCAGGCCTAACTTTTTATTTGTCCATGCCACATGTCTAGTCCATCTGTACTTTTTTGTTATTAAAACTTTTAAATATAGGAATTCTGAGACAAAATTCAGTTTATTTTGAGCCAGTATTCATTTCCTATATTTCTTATTAGACCCTATTACCAGAATTTTAGTTTTATTAGTGTTGGGCTTCAAATTGTGTTATTTTACAAAGGATATCTAAACTTTATTTTTTCATTTTGCAATAAAGCTTACGAAAGAAAATATAGAAACATAGAAACATAGAATTTGACGGCAGATAAGGACCGCTTGGCCCACCTAGTCTGCCCATTTTTCTACCTAACAGATAAGCTGCAGATATTCCTTGATTCCAGGTATAAGAGTTGTTACAAGATACTTGCCCTCCCAATGTTGTAACTAAGAAAGATGGGGATCTGTATTACCTAACATAACATATCTAACCATGCAGTATTAACCACCACTTCCTGTTTTAAATGATTCAAATCAAATCATAAGCTTATCCTAAATGAGACCAAAACACAAACAATGCTATTTGGGACTAACTCAAAACTTAAGACCAGTTTTAGTCTACAGATCAGATAGCTCACCAATTGACATAGTTAACTCCTTTAGGTACTTAGAGGTAATGCTAGACTGGTCCCTTAACTTTGATCTCCACATACAGAGCATGTGAAAATCTGAATATTACAAGCTTGGCATGGCCTACCAAACTAGTCACGTACTAACCCACATGGTGAGGTTGGCCATTGCCCATGATATACTCCTGCCTACCCTGACCTACAGAGTCGCAGCATTTGCTGCCATATCTAAGTCTACCCTCCATCACTGGAACGTCACCTACAACTATATATGTTGCTACACCTCTTTCTCTAGCCAACTAGTGCACTATTACCTCTTGTACACTAATCTGAATTGACTATTGTCCCACGCTGCCAGACTATACCCTCTCGGCTCCCTTGTTGTTAGCATCATAAGGTCTCAAAATCCCAAAACTCTGGCAGACTTACTGATTCCACTTACCCCCACCTACACCCTGTGCTCAGCCAATAAATCTCTAGTTGTCCCTAAGTGCAACACATCCAAAGGTACCACTGCCTTTGCCCACCAGCCTCCCCAACTTTGGAACACCCTCCCTCTCACTATTCACCAAGCTCCCACTCATACAGCCTTTAAAAAAGTGCTGTGCAGCTACCTTATTTCCTCAAGTCAATGCTCATGTTTTAAACCCCCCATAGTCCAGTCACATCTGCCATGTGTCATTTCATCCTGCTAACCCCAGACTGCCTCATTCTCCCTTATCCCATTTGTCACCTCTCTTCCTCATCTACCTGTACCTGGCTACCACCCCCTGTCCACTCTCTTATTGCCACCAGTCCCCCTGCTCACCCTATGCTGCCCTGCCCCACCCCTCTGAACCTTATATTCTACTCCCTGTCTCCTTATATACAACTCTACTTCCTTCTCTTTCATATGGACTTATGACTATCCCCTGTTATAATCTCTGTCCCTCATGTGCTTCATCCACTATGATTCTATCTCGGTCTACCTCCCCCATTTTTATGTTCCCTGTTAACTCACCCCTAAGCCTAATAGTTCTTCCCCATATCTCTACACTGTTCTTTGAAAACTGTACCAGCACTTACTGCACTTGCCTGTTATTGTCCATGTTATAGTTAGCCCAGACTTATGTTTTAATTGTACTTGAAATTGTTGTATTTGCCTGGCAATGTCTATCTTGTGTTACTTGAAATATTGCTGCTATTGTACCTGGCTGACTATTTCATTGTCTTGTATCCTGGCTGTAAAACATTGCTGTATTGTTTCACTACCTTGTAACCTTCCATGGTGTGCTTGAAAATAGTCATTTAAATGGCTAGTGCACCCTATCCAGTAAACAAAAATTAAATAAATAAATAAATTCATCTAACTTCTGAGAATGATTAATTGCTCCATTATGGCTACGTTGGCTACATGTGGATCCTATATAGCTTTGATTAGATTTGGATCCATAAATGGTGCATATGTAATATGCTTTACTGCTTTTTCTTCTAGTATACTTTCTTTTTCTGCCAGTTCTTCCAGACCTTATAAGGTCTCCTGCATCCCTGCTATTATTTGAGACAAATCAGGATATTTTTTTCTCATTTATTTTACCAAAGCCTGCTACCTGTTTTATTTGTTTACTACTAGATGGCTCTTTTGTACTCAAGGGGGTTTGTATTTCCCCTGTCCCTGAGGGCAATACTTCAGCATTTTTCCCCTCTATGTTTAAAGTATCTTCCCATCCCAGTCTAGGTGACAGTTCCAAGGAGCTCTGAGTTACTAAGTTTATTATTTCCTCAGATTTTGGAGATGAAGCTTTTTTAAGTTTTGTAACTTTTTTCATGTGTTTTGTAATCAACGTTTGTCCTGTTACAGTTAGTTTTTTTATTTTCTGTTAGTTTGATTTTAAGTTTTTGTTTCATACATTTATTATTCTTTTTCTTATTCTTCCCTTTTTTGTTTCCTTTTAACCAAAACAACATCACTATCTAGCTCTTTATTAATATCCAATTCCTCCTCACTATTTTTAAGAAGTGGGGAGGAATGGAGGGATTTACGTCTAGTTCTCATTTTTACAATACCAAAATAATGAATCAGAAACATCAATTAAAATGCCAAACAAAAGTGCAAATCAGTAAGGTTGCAGTGTGCATTAATTATATAACAAAGTCAATTTAAACTGTATATGTATAAATATATTAACTTATTTACTATTTATACAAAAGAAGTTATTTAGCAGCTTGCAATTTTGTAAATACAGTACAATACAATGCAGTACAGTGCAGTAAAATATATTACTATTAAATCAGATTGCACTGTCTATATAGATTACAACAATTCAAAGAACCAGTGTCTTTCCAGTAAAAGCACAAACATCAGGCACAGTTCATTGGAAGTTCACTAGCATACCACAATCCCTTTATCTCTTCTGTTCACTCCTTTGGTCTTCTATAACCTTTTTCCTTTTTTTATCTCAAATTTAATCAGTCTGGTATCCAGTATTTGTATATGAAGAAGCAGCATTTATAGATAGTCTATCTTCAACCTGAGACAAGTACATTAAAGTCCCAGCAATACTCAATGTCCAATCTGTCCAAGATCTATTCCACAACTGTTCCCTGTAGTGATTTTCCACCATGTGAACTGCTTCTCTGCAAACAGTCAGCATCACTTAGTTGATTTTCTAGTCAGGCACCGGGGAGGTATTCAAAATTGGACACAAAAGGCTTAGAAGATGGAATATAATCACTCCTGAGACACCTCAAAATGTGTCTTCAAGGCTCCCACTATTTAATGTTCTAGGTAAAGCTAGGGGATACAACCAGGACAAGAGCTAGCTGTAGCTATAGACATACCGTGTGCCAAATCTTAATACATGAGGCTACATAGAGCTACATACAGCTAACAAAGTTTTGCAAGACTGGAGTTTGAGTTTACTATTTTTACAAGAAAGACTGCATCTATTCTTGGCCACCTTTTTTCAGACACCACCAGAAAAATGTAGTATAAAAGTATTATAAACTTCTCTGGCATTCTCCTAGCATTTTTCCTGGTCTGTAGAGATAAATCATTTATCCAACAGATCCCCTTTCAGAAATAAAAGTATCACAAAGAAAGATGTGATCATGTTGAGTGATTTCAATATAAATACCAAATTTGGGAAAACAGAAAATCAACAAGAAGCCTGGGATACAAACTCATTTATATCATGGATGAATGAGAGTTAACTAAGTTAGTATCAGATCCAACAATGGGGAAAAAAAACTACTGGATCTGGATTTAATTAATATAAAGGATCACAGAATCGTCTGTACAGTTTTTGAACCCTTAGGAAACAGTGATCATAGCATAGTCAGGGCAAGCCTTAAAAATAGATTTAAAAGTACATTAAGAAAATTGGAGATCTACAATTACAATGAAACCACTTCTGAGGCCATATTAAATGAGTTAAGAAAATGGGACTGGGGATTGTTATTCAAAGAAATTACACCTAATGAAAAATGGATCTGTGTTAAAGAAATCTAATGTAATTACACAAGACTTGGGCCCCAAAAAATAAAAACAAATACTGAATAAAAATAAATTAAATCAAAATTGATTACTAATGATGTAAAAAGAAAAATTAACAAACATAAACAGTCACACAATAACTGGAAAAATACCCCTAATGATGCTAACAAAATATAAATAGAAAAGATCTGGGAGCCTGGTGAAAGGCCATCAAAAACACCAAAAGGAAATTTGAGTTTTAATTGGTCCAAAATAAATCAACTAACCCAAAGGCTTTTTATGGATACATGCATTTCATTAAAAGGTAGGGAAATGGCTGTGGGATTTCTGGATATAGATGGCATAACAAATGATCAGCCTACAGAGATAGCTGAGAAGTTTAATATATATTTTGCATCCCAATTTAACAATAATGGAAATTCCAGTAGACTCCTAAAAATAAGTCATTAAGCAATCCCAAATCTTGAGAAAACCCTATTTACTAGGGAAAGAATAATGAGGGAATTATGCAAGATAGATCTCCATAGATCACAAGGTGCAGGTAATATCCATCCACAACTCCTAAAAAAGATGGAACATGTAGAATCAGGATCAATCAGTTAACTTTTCATATCATCCCTACGAACTGGCATTGTTCCACAGGTTTGGAAAGATGCTATAGTCACCCATATATACAAGAAAGGAAACAAGCAGTGCATTTCCAATTGAAGACCAATCAGCTTGACATCTACTGTGGGTAAAATAATGGAAAAATCCTAAAGGAGTACAGATATATTCAGAGATAGTATTGGCACAAATGGGGCAATGGATAGCACACAGCATAGGTTCACAAAGGGATGCTCTTGTGTCAACAATCTAGTATCCTTTTATGAACTAATAAGCAATCTATTGAATAAGAATACACCAAGCAACATAATCTACATGGTTTTAAGCAAAACATTTGATAATGTCCCACATAATAAACTTATAACAAAGTTAAATGATATGGATCTAGACCATCTAGTGGTGAACTGGTTCAGACACTGTCTATCACGTAGGAAACAAAGAGCAAAAGTAAAGGGGTGACATCCAGTAACCTCAGCATGACTAGTGGAATGCCATAGGGCTCTGTTCCAGACCCAGTCCTGTTCACTGTGTATATCTGTGACATCCATGAAGGACTGAAGATATTTGTGAACAAGTCTGTTGATGTCACCGGAATAGGGGGACTAGTGAAAACATGTAACAACACTGATAAAATACAGGCAGCCCTAGACACTCTAGACATGCGGGCAAAGTGTGGGGTATGCAGTTCAATCCTGAGAAATGTGTGCTACTCCATGTTGGAAGCAGTAATATGTGTGTTAGGTGCAATTTAGGTACAGTGGAGTTAAAGGCATTATCAGAGGAGAGAGATCTGGTGGTAATCATTCAATCAAACTTGATCTTCAAAATTAATAACACCAACTCTGTGGCAAAACCAAAAACAATACTATGTTGCATTGGGAAAAGCCTTATCGGTCAACAAAGAGAAGGTTATGCATCTGTACAGATCACTGGCTCAGTCTCATCTGGATAACTGCTCCAATTCTGGTCACCATATTTAAGGGGGATATTCAGACTATGACAATGGTGCAGAGAAAATTTAGCAAAATTATATATGGCCTAGAGGATAAATAATATAAAAAAAGATGGGCACTCTGAGATTACATGGCCTCAAAAGAAGGAGAATAACAGGAGATCTCATATTAATATACAGTCTCAGTAAAACTGAAAACCTACTATTAGACATGGTGTTTGAATAAAACCTGCTCACAATGTACAGTAAGACAACATAACAAACAGTTTAGAGGTAGATCATGTAGCACAATTAGAAAAGGTGCATATTACACTCAGAAGGTGATTACATTTTGGAATACTTTGCCTCAGGAGGTTTTTGAAGCACCAAATGTGGAATATTTTAAAAGAAGGCTTAAACAAAAATATGGACACCTGAGTGGGTGTATAGGTCACCACTGTTATGGTGTGGTGTTGAATAGAAGTGTACTTGGTGTACATCTACCCTTATGAAACCAAAATACAACAAAATATCTATATGTACTGTATATCTACAGTCTATGCAAACAGACTGTGTAAATGTGACATTCAAGGTTCAGGCTAAAGCAACAGAAGTAGGGAAATGTGACTTTAGGGTTTCCAACCCTAAAACCCCACCCCAAAACAAATCAGGGGTGATGTCTTCTTTGGGGTTGTCAACCCTAAAGCGCACCCCATTAGGTGCATATGATTGTGGAGTAAATAGAATGGGGAGAGCTTCAGGGTTGACAATCCCAAGGAAGGCAGGCTGGGGTGGAGTTTAAGGGTTGGAAACCCTAAATCCACATTTCCCTACTTTTGTTGCTTCAGCCTGAACCCTAAATGTTGCATTAACACAGTTTATTTGCAAAGAATTTCTTTACTGTTTCAGATGCAATAGTATAATGGTATCTTTATTTGCTTGTCAGAGCACAGAGCCCTCCAGGCCCTGTGCTGCCATCCCTCCATAGATGTGTACATGCATGTTGATGTAGAAGTGCAGGGCTCAGAGGGACCTATGCTTCCAGTAGTATGACAACAACAGCCAAACTGTCAACATAGCCTTCTTATTACCCCACCTCATGAACCAGGCATTAAAAATTGTCAAATCCATGTTGAAACATCATTCCATGCCACCACAATGAAATTCCACTCCAGAGATATGAAAAGACATTTGGTCTGTGAGTTTTAAAAATGACAGCTATCACATTCATGTGGTGGTGTAAAGAAATGGCTATGTTGAAAATGTGGGGTGTAAATATGTAAAATTATGAAAGTTATGAGGGTACATATATAAATTTCAACAGATGTGCATAACTTTGCCATGTTAACATAATTTGACCCCAAATTTTCAACATACCCATCTTAAGTGGAGTTAAAAACTGGTGGAATTCAAGCATGCATGGGACAGTTATAAGGCAATTCTTGGGGGTGTGGTTAGGAAGAAGTAGGCTGTTGGTTAACTAGGATCTGCAGCTTATCCATTAGGTAGGGAAATGGGCAGACTGGGTGAGACAAGTAGTCCTTATATGCCACCAAATTCTATAAGACCCCACCTCATGAACAAGGATGGTGAGAATTTTTAAGTCCCACTAAAAAGGTGTTTTCACCAAGCAACCTTGAAATCAACTTTCAGGCAGGGTTTCTTTCTGAAATTCCATCAACACTGTTCATGAGGTGGGGTCTCAAAAAGGATATGTTGAAAATTTGGTGTCAAAATATGTAAAAATGGCAAAGTTAGGCGCCAAAGTTGAAAACCCAATTGAAATACATTGAACCGTACTTACCTTACTTTCTCATACAGCACTAAGCAGTTCCCGCAGCAGGACATGTCTCCCATAGCAGAGTAGATCTTCACCTTGGGACCAGTTTAGATGAGTGAAAGTCTGAGGGGGTGAAGAATGTGGGGTGGTGAGTGCTGAGTGGGAGGTCCGGGTTAGGGGTGCAATCAGCGATGGACCATTTTATTTTTTACAGGTGAAAGAAAAGAAAACATCAGGGGACCATTTTCTTTATTTAAGGCTTAGAAGGAAATTAGAGAGGGGGTGCTACTAGACAACAGGGAAAGAAAATAAATAAAGGAGGATGGCAATGGGAGGGTGGGGGTGCCACTAGGCACCAGTACAAATACTAAAACTATGGGGATAACAATCACAGTGTGGGGTGTACCACTAGACACCAGGGGAAAAATCCCATAATTTGGGGGATGACAATCAGAGGGTGGGGAGTGCCACTAGACACCAGGGAAAATACTAAGTGTGGACATAGTGATCAGAAGATTAGGGGTGCCACTAGACAGCAGGCCACATGCCAAAAGCACAATGATGATGATGATCAGAGGATTGGAGGGCACAACTAGACACCAGGCAAAAATATAATAAAAATGGAAAAGGCAATCAGAGGGTGGGGGTGCCACCAGACACCAGGGAACAATTACCACAGTTACAGGTATGACAATCAGAGGGTGGAGGGGCACCATTAAGCACCAGGGAAAAGTTGAAATAATGATGGGGACAGTGATAGGAGGGTGGGGGGTGCCACTGGACACTAGATAAAATTCAGAATTACAGGGACAGCTTGGAAATCCTTTTTTCATTTCAAGAAATCCTTTTCTGTATCAAACAATAAAAGGAAACAAAAAATTATTCTTTGAAATGAAAAAGGAATCAGCAGAAAACTAAGTCCAAAATCCTTTTCCATGACAAAGGATCCTTTTTTGATTTAACAACATTATCACATGAAAAAGGATCCCTTGAAATGAAAAAAGAATCGGAAAACAAATGAAGTCCAAAATTATTTTTCATGACAAGGGATACTTAAAATATCAAAAAAAAAGGATCCCTTGAAATGAAGAAAGAATCAGAAAAATAGTTAAGTCCAAAATCCTTTTTCATGAGAAAGGATCGGTTTTCATTTGAACAAAAATATCAAATGAAAAAGGACCGCATGAAACGAAAAAAGAATCAGAAAAATGACTAAGTCCAAAATCCTTTTTCATGACAAGGGGTCCTTTTTCCTTCAAACAAAAATGTACTAAAGAAGAAAAGCCAGAAAAAAACTAAGTCTGAAATCTTTTTTTATTAGAAAGAATCTTTTTTTTCATTTGAATGAAAAAGGATTAATGAAAAACACATAAACAAGTCACAAAAAAGACATAAAATAAAAAAAAAACATTTGGGGGCAATTTTTCCAACAGATAAGTGCAAAATCCACCTAATGGAGTCCTGATGAACATGATACATGTTTTGATCTATCTGCAGGATGTCGTTTTTGTGGGTTTTTAATTTGTTTTATGAAAAACAAGATGGTGGCAAACAAAAAAGGATTTTTTCTCATGAAAAAGGATTGGTCCCAAACACAAAAGGGTCATTTTTCATTCAGACCAAATTCTTTTTCATTCCAAGCAGCTATCCAAGAGATCTACTACCCATTGAGAATATTTGAAATTTTCAAATGTAATAACTTTGGGACAGATTCATATTTTTTCACCAAACAAGTGAAGGGCTCATCTGTAGGCCATGCTCCTTCTACCCTGAAAATGTCAGACAAAAATTTCAAACTATCTGGGCATAGCGGGATGAGAAAAACAATAAAAAATCAGTGATTGGTTACATTTTTTAGCTATCTGCATCTCAGAATCCGCACATGTAGCAGAACAAAACTTTGCATGTCAAGAGCTCTACCACACAAGACTGTGCATGCACAATTTCATGCAAATTTCATTTAATAGCTGCAAAGATACTGAAGTGCAAAATGTGAGGATTAACATAGAAGGCCCTGATCAGCTCTAAATATTGGGGTGCTATCATGGCTCAATAATATGGCTAGATAGATAGATAGGCAGGCAGGCAGGCAGACAGACAGATAGATATAGATATAGATATAGATATAGATATAGATATAGATATAGATATAGATATAGATATATTATAGTGGGGTAGCACATCTAGTTCTCAAGAGGGGAGCAGGTGCATTTGGAAACAGCACAAAGTGGCAACAGTCAAAACTGTGCATCCAGAATATAGCAGGAAAAGAGAAAACAAGTAATTTACAAAGTTTCACTGGAGTGGTGGTCCATGGTGGTATGGTGTTGTAATAGCAAATCTTATTTTCCTCAAAATCTGCACTGGCATTTTGAATGCACAGTTTTTGGTTTCACAGCTTTGTCTGCACTTTTTGTGCCATGCTGAATTTCCTCTCGATGACTTGACATGGAACCTTATAATGACGTGATTGTGACATTATAGTTAGGATTGAGTACAGTAGGGCGTTTAATGTTAAACCCCAATTTTTGCAGTTTAATAACTTTGGAAATATTCAATAGATTTGCACAAAAATGTGTATGCGTAATCTGAAACTGAAGGTCTCTTGATGTGCCAAATTCTGGTCTAATTGGATGTGCAGATTTTGAGATCCGGATAGCACAAAAAGTGAAATAAATCAGGGTTTTTTTGCTGTTTGTCAGCTCCTAGCGTCCAAACAGTTTGGAATTTTGATCTGAAATTTTCAGTGTAGAAAGGGCCTTGCCCACAGTAGTGCCTTTCACTGGTTTAGTGAAAAAAAAATAATCCATTTCAGAGTTATTACATTTTAAAATTTCAATTCTGAGCATGCCTAGTAGGCACTTCAGAATAGATGTTTGGAACGAAAACAAAATTTGGCCATATACAAATGGATTCTTTTTCATATGGGGCTAATCCTTATTCATGTGAAAAAGCTCTTTTCTGTCTCGCTGCCACCTTGTTTCCATTTAAAAAAATCTACGTGTTTTTTCAAAACCCAGAAAAATTATAACCTCCAAAGAGGCCAAGACATGTATCTTGCTCATCAGGACCCCGTTAGGTGGATTCTGCACTTCACTGTTGTTAAAATGACTCCAAAATGTGTTCTTTTTTTCCTTTTGTATCCTTTTTTCATTACTTACTTCCACTTTTTTCATATGGCCATATGAAAAAGGAATTTGGCCATTTGGAAAAGGATTCCTTTATATGTAAACATTTTTTGGATTTAGTTTTTTTTTTTCAGTTCTTTTTTCATTTGAAAGGATCCTTTCTCATATCTTTTTTTTTTGTTGTTGTTGTTGTTGTTGTTGATATGAAAAAGGATCCCTTCAAACAAAAAAAGATTTTGTTTTTTTTTTTCACAATTCTTTTCTCATTTGAAGTGATTCTTTTTCACATCATTTCTTTGTTTCATATGAAAAAGGATTCCTATAAGCGAAAAATATAAATTTTTTCTTTTTACTGATTTTAAGTCCAAGAATCCATAACTTCCTCAAAATTTGGACTTAATAGATAATGTATATACTGTATAACACCAAATATCTTAATGAGTACTGCTAGAATAACACACAATCACCCCAAAATATATGGGGATATATAAAAAATGACAAACATTAACATTTGCAAATTCCCACAGGCTAACATGAGAAGTTTCATAAGCCATAATTTCATCTTTTTTCCTGGTGTTTAGTGGTCCCCCCACCCTCTGATCATCATCCTGTATTTAGCAATATTTCCCTGGTGTCTAGTGACACCCCTGACCCTTCCATTGTCATCCCCATATTTATTAATGTTTCCCTGGTATCTAATAGCACTCCCCACCCTCCCATTGTCATCCCCATATTTTTTTAATTAAATATGCTTTATTAAAATATGTCCAAGAGATGCACAAAGAACAGTTCAATGATATACTCTTAGAACAACAACAGCCCCTACTACCCTCTTACTCCTCTCGCCCCCCCAAAAAACATATCTTTCAATGTTTACCTGGTGTCTAGTGGCACCCCACCCCTTCAATCACTGTCTCTGTATTTTGAAATATTTCTCTGGTATCTAGTAGCACTTCCTACCCTCTGATCACATCCTCTTATTTATCTAACCTGTAATAAAGAAAACCATCCCTTGATGTTTTTTTTACACCTGTAAAAAAGAAAGTGGTCCTTCACTGATTGCATCCCCACCCTGACCTCCCACTGAGCACCCACAACCCTGCACCCCCACACCCCCACTCACCCTTACTCACCTGAACAGGTCCCAGGACAAAGATCCACTCTCTGATTGAAGACATGTCTTGCTGCTGGAATTGTTGGCTGCAGTATGAGAAACTAAGGTAAGTGCTGTTCAATGTATTTATTTTTTCTTTCCAATTCTTCTTTATCTCCAGGAAGTAGGGGATGTACCACCCTATCAGTCCCTGGACTCATCCTCCCAGCATCCCCCATCAGACTGCCAGTCTGGGTGGCCCGTAGCTTGCCTCCTATGTCAGGGCTCCCCGGGGAGTGAGGCAGGGACTGAAATGTACCAGAAGCCCCAGATGAGGCTTGCACCTGGGGAATTATTTGGGGGGGTGTCCAGGGATATCAAAAAGCCCCATGATATGGGGTTTTCCTGTTTGGTTCCCCAGGAGTCGCAGACATGCGATGATTTCAGCACAGATTGGACATGCTCCCACACCCCCGACTCACCTTCTGATGCCCCGTGTTCAATTCTGAACATGGGTCATCAGCGCCACAGTCAGTAATGCTACTGCTGTGCTGGTGGGCCAGCTTAGTTCAATGTATTTCAAAAGGGTTTTTAACTCTGATGCATACCTTTGTCATTTTTGCAAATTTTCATCCCAAATTTTCAGCATGCCCTTTTTGGGACCCCACCTCATAAGTAGTGGTGCTGGAATTATGTTAATCAAGCCTAAAATTAGTGGTCACTTAATGGAATTACCTTTCGAGCAGGATTTGAACATTTTCAGCTCCCTGTTCGTGAGGTAGGGTCATAACAAAGCTATGTTGAAAATGTTGCCTAAAATATGTAAAAATGGCAAAGTTATGGGCATACATTGAACTATTACTGCTCTTGCTTGCAACTTCTGTAATTTTAAATATTTTGACCCCAAATTTTCAACATAGCCATTTTTTTACACCACCTCATGCATGTGACAACTGTCATTTTTCAATTCCTAGCCAAAATGTGTTTTCACTCCTGTGGTACAGAATGACATTTTCAAAGCCACAGAATGATGTTCAGCAGGAATTTGAAAATTCTTAGTACCAAGTTCATGAGGTGGGGTAATAAGAAGGCTAGGCTGACAATTTGGTTGCAGTTTTGGCAGAAATGCAATTGAGATGCCCTGTGCTTCCATAGCAACATACATGTGTGCATCTATGGAGGGGTGAGTGTGCAGGGCCCAGAGCTCTGTGCTACCACAGGCAAATGAGGATATGATAATACTATGTCAAACAGTAAGAAAATTATTTGCAAAAAACTATGTTAATTCAACAGTTAGGGTTCAGATTAAACAAACAAAAGTAGAGAAATGTGAAGTTAGAGTTTCAAACCGTAACACCCCTGCCCCATCCTAGAAGTGAATGAAGGGTGGAGTCTTCCTTGTGTTTGTCAGCCCTATTGCTGACCCCATTCTATGCACTCATGAAACATGCTCACCTGTCTCCATCATATCTCAGTTTTTTTGTTAGTAAAATTTGGTGAGCATTAAGGTTGACAACCCCAAGGAAGACTCCACCCCTCATTTGCTTCTGAGGTGGGGCAGGTGTTAGGATTTTAAACCCTAACATCATATTTCCATACTTTTGTCAGTTTAATCTGAACCCTAACTGTTGCATTAATATATTTTTTGCAAAGAATATATATATATACAGTATATATATATATATATATATATCTTTATATGTATATGTAATGCATGTGAGGATAAATTTAAGCAAATACTTTTGATATTTTGAGGGTGGGCAGACCAAGAGTAAGAATATTGCATTTATCCTCACTCTAGGTCATATTTATCCACACAGTAGGTCCATTTATTCACACAGTAGGTCCATAGTGACAATAAAGGAAATTGATGCACATTAATGATCCATATTGTTGATGCTGATGCTTGGCTAACATCACTGTTAAAGGTAGCCACCGAAAACTCATGATGCAGGATTTTTTTCCCTGTCATCTTATAATAAAAATAATTGCTTAACTCATATATGTCATGGCCCTACTGAAAATATCACTGATATTTTACCTCGTGCAATTTGACCTTTTGACTCACTCATAACTTTGCCACTCAGGATAACATAAGGTCAAACTGCACTTAGGAAAAATATCAGTGATATTATCAGTAGGGCCATGACATATCCCATCCATCCATCCATCTATCTATATAGGCGCTTGACCTAGGCATCACAAAAGAGGACAAAATAGGCCCCTTTAAAGATAAACTCTGAGTGGCCCTCACCACAAACAGGAACTGCGACTGTGAGACCTGAACTCCCCCACACCCTCCCCTCCTCTTTCCTGCTACCCTCATTCTAACCTGCACCCTTGCCTCTCCTCTCTTCTTGCTAACTAACAGTCCCATAGTAGGCTCCAGGTCCCCGTCTCAGCACTTCCCCCTCAGTGAGTCTAGCCCTTCTTTATGACTACACTCTTTAGCACTTATGGCAAAAGAACTGCTGCCCATCAAGTTCTTGTCTCCTTGCATATAGTATTTAGTTAGTTATTTTACAGACTATATCATCCTCTGCTCCCTACCTGATTCACTCTATATCCTGTAGAATCTCAAGTTGTTCACTTAACAACCTGTCAGCCTAGCCTTCTTTAAATTATGTGTCTGTATATTTTTACTTATGTACTCCCTGTTATTGTAATTATGTAACCTCTGTAACCTGATGTACTCATGTCTTTCTAGGCATGGAACCTCCTTATATCTGCTTATGTACTTGTAACCATTGTAAATGATGTAATGCCCATGTATTACTACAATGTGGAACCTCTGTAAAAGATCCTTTGGCTCAAAGGTACTTCCTAGAAATAAATAAATAAATAAAAAATCTATCTATCTATCTATCTATCTATCTATCTATCTATCTATCTATCTATCTTTGTTTCAAAAAAAATCTTTATTAATGTACCAGTGAGGGGTCACGTTAATGGCACAAAAGTAGGGAAATGTACAGTTAGGGTTCCAACCCTAAATCCCCACCCCACCCTAATTAGAAAAAGGAAAAAACATTAGGGTTTTGGGTCTCTGGAGTCTTGGCAAATGAGTGGTGGGGTCTTCCTTGGCATTGTTAACCCTGAGGTTCACCACTTCCCCCCAGCCCATAACCTCCTGTGCAAGGCACAGGGTACAGCTCCAAGCCAGTGCCTTATACTGAAATGCCCTTTAAAGACACAGAAGTCTGTCTCGCAACATGTTGCCAATACTATGTGTTGTAGCTTACTTTATGAAGGGCCCTCCGAGCCCTGTGTGAAGAAAACAGATCACATAACAAGGTGGGCATTAGGGTTCACTACCCAAAGAAAGACCCCAGTACTGATTCACCAAGACTCAAGAGAACACATAACCCTAATTGTTTTTTCCTTTTGCTGATTGGGGGGGCTGGGGGTGAGGAGTTTGGTTTGGAAACCCTAATGATACATTTCCCTACTTTTGTGGCATTAACTTGAACCCTAACTGGTGCATTAACAACATTTTTTTTCAGAGAATTTCCTTTCTTTTTGAGATAGTGGAATTGCATTCTCTTTCCCATTGATGCACAGTGCCCAAGGGAAGAAAGGGAAGACTCCATCCACCTATGTCAGTGCAGGATCCTTGCATACTCTGCAGTTCTGTGCAGCAAGAGATGTCAAGGATTCATGGCACTGTTATCCTGACTGTGGAAGTGCTAGGTTCCATGTCATAACAGTGATCAAAAAAAAATGTTGGTGATGCACACTGGCAGCACACAGAAAAATGGTGCCTGAGACCTACAGATCTCATTTTTAATGCAGGGGATCCTCACCCCCCCTACTGGGACTTTGCCCCCTGCACCCCCCCACTTATGGATTCTCAAATCCAGGGGGGTGCATGACGGAGGGGTGAAAAACTTGACTAAATACATGCTGCCAGGTAGCAAAAAAAAGCCCACACCATGCCGGAGCAGAACCCAGTACCCCATGTCCCCCAGCTGACCACCCTCCCCATGACACCAGTGATCCAGCCCAGCAGCTGCTTGCTGCAACCCCTCCCACATGCCCTCCCTCCCCTGAGTCTTCCACCCATGGGTGCATTCCCATGTATATACACGCAAGTTCCTGTCATGGCTTTTGCTGACCACAGTATCCAATTGCCCTCCTCCCTAGCTAGCCATGATTACAGTCATCGAAATTGCCTCACCATTTTTCTAGGCACTCAATCTTAGTAGCTATGGTCACAGATTACCAAAGTGCTGGGCTATATTTTCTCTGATCTTCCTTTTGCTGATTGGGGGGGTGGGAGTGAGGAGTTTAGGTTGGAAACCCAATGGCATATTTTCCTACTTCTGTGACATTAGCTTGAACCTTAACTGGTGCATCAACAAAGTTTTTCAGAGAATTTCCTTTCTTTTTGAGATAGTGGAATTGTATTCTCATTCAAGTAGCTGTGCAGGGCCCAAGGGAAGAAATGGAAGATTCCATCCACTTATGGAAATGTAGGGTCCTTGCATACCCTGCAGTTCTGTGCAGTAATAGATGCCAATAATTCATGGACCTGTTAGCTTGACTGCTGAACAGTAGGGCTATATTTGCTCTGATCTTCCATGTAGCTGCAGCTACAGATGCACAGGGGAAAGAGTCCACCTGTCAGCTAATACACAGGGCCCTCTACCATCCACAGGTGCAGACATGCAGGGCCCTATGCTGAGAGAATAGTCATCTTCACTACATGCACAATTAAATTTCATGGTGAGAATCCAATTTAAGTTGTAACACTAAAAAAGATGATGTGCAATCAAATTTCAAGTCAAGCAAATTGCATGTCAAGAAACCAATTTTCTGCTGTGAAGCAAAAAATTGTGATGCGCAATTAAATTTCATGCTGAGAAACTAATTCCGTACCGTGCAATGAAACATCATGGTGTGTAATCAAATGTTATGCAAACAAAACAAATTGTTTGGTATGAAATGAAAAATTCTGATGTGCAATCAAATGTCATACTGAGAAACCAGTTACCTGGTGTGAAATGAAAAATTCTGATCTGCAATCAAATGTCATGCTGAGAAACCAATTATCTGGTGTGAAATTAAAAATTTTGATGTGCAATCAAATGTCATGGTGAGAAACCTATGTTGTGCTGTGAAATGAAAAATCATGGTGTGCAATTAAATTTCATGTTAAGAAATCAACGTTCTGCTGTGAAACAACAAATTGTGATGTGCAATCAAATGTCATGTTAAGAAACCAGTTTTCTGCTGTGAAACAAAAAATCATGGTGTGCAATTAAATTTCAAGCTGAGAAATCAATTTTCTACTGCAAAATGAAAAACTGTGATGTGCAATCAACAGGGACCCTGGTTTTCCATTTTTACCGGTAACACCGGTAACAATCACGGAATCCTACTTGGTTTGTGGATTTTGAATTCTAGTACCGGTGCCTCATGGAAATTGCATGTCACTGCACAGACTCTCTAAGATTTCAGCATCTTTTTAAATTTTTTGTATTTTCTCTTTCTATGCCCCCTTTTCACAGCATCAGTCTCAAATTTCCAGCGATCCCTAGGCTGGGTATCCCCTAGCTTCACCCCAGGTAATGCTCAGGAGCTCCTGTGGGCCTGCCCCTATCCTGCCTGGGTTGTACCCCCCCAGGTGGGAAGGGAGGGGCCCCAGGTCACCCCTCCACACTCCCTTAGTGTGGGTCGGGCAGCCCAGTGGGTCCCTCATGGAGCCTGGGTATGAAGTCTGGGGCACCTGGGTCCCTTCTGCCAGTGGCCGATGTGGGGTGATTGTTCCTGGTTTTCTGGTCTCTGTCCTTGAGGGCACCAGCACTAGAGGAGATCCAAGGAGGTAGGTCACATAGAGACATGCCACTGCTCCAGATCCTGGCTAGAGTCCTGCCCTCCTGATCACTCTGCAGCACCACTGTACCACCACACATGGTCACAGAGGTGGTGGTAGAGCAACAGGACCTGCAGCTCACCCTTCCCGGAGGAGGAGAGCAGTCCCCTGGGTGCTCGATCCTACTCCCCTGGCCAGACCTCCAGCAACTCGAGTTCGCTTCTGACCCTGGGTCACTGGCATTGCAAGCAGTAGTGCTACCGCAGCACCAGTGGGCCGACCCAGATTTCAGCATCTTAAAATGAATGCTGCTGTGCTTCGCATTCTTTCTGCTTGGCTGTGTATCGAGCCAGTAAGAAAATCACCCACACTGCTTTGTTGTAACCAGCCATTCAGTTTAACCACCCATGCTTCCCACCAACATCTCCATCACCTCAGGACTGCTTTCCTCCCTGAAAAACCACAGTTTTCATGTAGTATGTGCCTAAGAGTCTTTTCCTATTTATATTACATTGTATGATACAAAAAAAATACAAGTATCAGCACATATGGGCAGGGCCACTGAAAAATTGCAGGAAAAGAAACCTGAAATTGCAGAGATTTTTTGCAAAACTTGTTGGGAAATTGCAGGAGTTCTACTATAGATCTGGAGTGCCTCACAATAAATCATTTACTGTTTTCTACAGCATATATTAGTCAGCATAAACTACTAAATGAATACACTGACACTTGAAAATGTTTTAAATATGAAGACAAATTTCTGTTTCTAACATGAATCCTAAACGGATGAGATGTGTTGCCTCTTCCAAAATGTAAAAACATCTGCCTTGTATAGTGCTAGATTCTATTTAGTGAGCCACAGAAAATCAATATTGAATAAATCCAGAATAAACAAATGTTATCTGTTTCTGGATGTAGAATAATGAAGCCTCACTAAAAGCTATTTACAGTGCTCTGTCAACTATTCACCAACTTTGGTGTAAGAAAAAATAAGCAGATGGAGTGGCAAATAGTTCAGTTTTAGTAAAATGTAAAGTGTTTCATGTTCATAATTTGCACTGTAGGTACTGTGCACTATTATTAAAATCATATATTAAAACATTATATATGGTGTTATTATGGCTGGCAGTATAGCCTAGTGGTTAGAGTAACATACAGTGATTGAACTGGGTACATCCAGCAGACTTGGGTTTGATTCCCACAACCTCCACTTGCATACTGTATGACTCCAAGCAAGTCACTTAACCTCCTCAGTGCTTCTAGGTCACTCCTGAAAACAAGCAGTTCTGCCTAGTGGGCCTTACCTGATTTACAAAGAGTTAAAAAAAATACTTATGTGTGAATACTACATCATAGAACAGTAGTCAGGGTACCATGTAATTTAATTGAGTTTTACTTGGGCTGCAATGATTTTGTATAGGTAAAGATAAATATTCAGATACATCTTATGTGTTTTATAAGCTTGCTTTTAGATTTTAGTCAAGTTTTTACTGTATACTTTGCATATGGGCATCTAGGTTGTAGATTGCTAAACACAGGATCACTGTTACCAACTAGCTTATTCAAGTTTATAATCAGCAGGGCCATCCAAAATCCTCAGTTGTTTGAATGAAACTAGTCTGAATGGAAGTATGTCTACAAGGAAAACTGCCTCACTTCTTATGAAAAGACTTCACAGTTAGCACCCCATTTAGGTGAATTGGATCATTTGCACCTTTTTCTCCCACCTGCTGTTTCAGTCTCTGTGACAACAAAAAGTTTTCTGATACCCTGCTTCAACAAAAAGAAAATGTTAAGTTTTTAAGTGTACTTATGTTTGGCCAATGGATTTTGAAAGCACATTCAATGACATACAGAAGGTAAGCACCCAGGGGCTGTATGATGCTGGTGGGCAGAGTGGTGCTCAATTCACATCTGAGCTCAGACATGAAAACTGTGAGACACCCTTCTCATGGACACCAAGTAAAAAAAAAAGCATCCACATGTCTGGAAGATGCATGAATCCATTTGAAGGTCCACTTGTGGATTTTTTAGGTGAAGACACTTCATTTCAAAGAAGCAAATTCAAGCATTTTTCCTCCTACCCCTGGCCATCCACTCTTTCAGGCCTTCCAAGGCCCCAAGCACCGCTGCTGAGTCCCAACCACCATCCACTGCCCCTTAATGTTGTGCTGCAGGTAACCCAAAGTAACCCTTCATTGGTGGTCCCCTACCCCGTGGGAGGCTACCAGGGAAGGAGAAATACCCCCAAAGAGCTTCCTGTGTATCCTGGGCATGGCAGGGGTCAGAATGGACACATGTCTGGGGCTTTCAGCTTATGGAGAGACCAGCAGCCATCCTTCGGTTGGCCAGTGGGTGTTTCCCCATTTTCTTGGGAGTGTGACAGCCCACATGATGTCAAGGCACAAGCAGACATCTGTCACGCTCCCTCCTGCAGTGAGGGCCAACGTGTTGTTGTGCCTCTGGCCTCCACCAGGAGCCAGCAAATGTTGAGCCATGAACCTACCCTCCCTCCCAGGAGAAGGTGAGTGGTTGTTGGATACTCAAGCCTTCACCCACCAGCTGGCCCTGCAACACTCAAGTCAAGTCTGTTCCCCTACCCTGGTCAGCGGTGTCACAGGCAGAAATCCAATTCAGGCAGTTAAATTATAGATAGGAAAAAACAAAGGTAGTCCACCTTAGCAGTGATGGTTCAGATTAATTCACATCTGAGTTCTAACAAGCAAAGAGAGCAAGTCATTTGTAACTTGTGCACATGGGGTGTGGGTGTTGAAGAAAGGGGATCATAGCGCTGTCACTACTGCCATCACCCCAGAGGGATGTGGACTGCATTGTTGCTACTGCCATCACACCGTAGGGGTGAGGGCTGTAGTGCTTCTGCCATCACCACTGGTGGATTGGGAATGTAGTACTTCTGCCATCACACCTAAGGGATGGGGGCCACAGTGCTGCTGCTGCTTTTGTCACACCTGAGGGAGGGAGGTCATAGTGCTGTTGCTGCTGCTGCTGCCATCACACCAGAGGGATGGGGGCCATAGTGCTGCTGGTGCTGCCATCGCACCTGAGGGATGGGGCCATAGTGCTGCTTCCATCACACCTTAGGGATGGGGGCTGTGGTGCTGCTGCTGCCATCAGATCTTGTACCTAAAATAACTTTTAATTTGTACAAGGATGGATGGATGTGCAATAATGGAGGCCAAAATTGCTAAAATGCATGTTAGCAGAGTTGAAAATTGTTAATTAAAGTACACAGAACCAAATACCGGTAAAACCAGATTTTGGCTTAGTAGACACCGGTGACAATACCGTTTTTTACAATGTGCAAAACGGAATATGCTCTTTCTCAATCCCTGTAAACCAGTGTCCCTGGCAATCAAATGTCATGCTGAGAAATCAATCTGCTGCAAAACAAAAAAGTAAGGTGTGTAATCACATGTCATGCTGAGTAACTGATTTCTACTGTGAAATGAAAAATCATGGTGTGCAAATTTCATGCTGAGTAACCAATTTTCTGCTGTAAAACTAAAAATTATGATGTGCAATCAAATTTCATCTTGAGAAAGTAATCTTTTGCTGTGAAACGAAAAATCATTGTGTGTAATCAAATGTCATGCTGAGAAACCAATTTCTGCTGTGAAATAAAAAATTATAATGTACAATCAAATGTCATGTTGGTTTTTTTGGTGCTATCTGCCCTTCCTTCTGCCCTAGCCCCAACTGTCTAACTTGTTCCCTGATCACCATGCCCCTGCAGATACCCCCTGACTTACCTCTAGGGCAGGACCATGACACAGAACCAGCCCATCTATGACAGGAGAAGGTTCAGGCAGACCACCGACATTGCCTTCCCTGGCTTTCCTCCAGGTTGGGGTTTGGGGTCGGTGGTGCCATGGGGCCAGACTACATCAGCAGGGAGGCAGGGAACCATGGAGGCCAGGCAGTAGGGTGGGCTTCATCCTTGGCAGACTGCTATTTTTGTGGATGCTGCCCCAGTGACTGGGATGTGCAATGACTTCTGGCATCTGCCCCGCCCCTCAATGTGCTGGCACCTGGTCACTTGTGAGTCCCCCGGCCTCTGCTAGAGGTCCATCGAGCACCAGGTACTCTACCCATCCCTACCCCCAGAGAAGGAGAGCCATCCATAGGACACTCAATCCTTTCTCCCCTGGCCAGCCCTCCAACTCCCAGGTCCATTCCCGAACCCTGGTCATTTGCATCACAAGCAGAAACCCAACTACTACACCAGCGGGCCAGCAATCAAATGTCATGTTGAGAAACCAATTTGCTGCTGTGAAATGAAAAATGATGCTGTAAAAAATATTGTGGTGTGCAATCAAATTTCATGCTGAGAAACCAATGTTCTGCCTGGAAACTAAAACCAATAGACTTTTCCTGAATTGTAACTAAAAAGCAGTTTTGCAAGTCAAATTTAGTTTCACACCATCTTTATGGTGCAGCATGAAAAAAGTGAGTTACAATTTAAAAAAGGAAAGACATTTCTATGGCCAGGAGAAACACATAAAATATGTTTATAATCATGATTGATTGAAACTGAATTGAGCTGGCAGTATAGCCTAGAGGTTAGAGGAATGAGGTGTGAACAAGCTTGGTACATCCAGCAGCCCAAATCTGAGTCTGATTTTCACAACCTCCACTTCCATACTGTGTGACTCTGAGCAAGTCACTTAACCGCCTAGTGCTCCCAGGTCACCCCTGAAAACAGACACTTGTGCCTAGTGGGCCTTACCCGGTTACCAAAGACTAAAATAAAACAAGCCTCAGAATCTGAAGCAGTGTGTTCTAATGAGGTAGATTCATGTTTTTTGCATGTATTATGGTTGCTGTAAATAAAGGTTTGCATTAGTAGTTGTTAGTGAGATGAAAAACAAGATACCGGCTGTCACAAAACAAAAAAAAATGTTGGTGTCATGAGCACAACATCCCACGAAACCAAAAATGGTCCTGCAACACAAAAGTTTTGGTGTCATATCAGAATGTTATCCCAAAAACCCTACTGAGCATGCTTAGAATAGAAAAACACAAAATATTAAATGCTTATAACTCTGGAACCGTTTAATATTTTTTCACGAAACCCTCCAAAGGCACTATCTAGCCAGAGAATGCTTCTATCCTGAAAATTGTGGGAAAAAATTCCATTCCATGTAGGTTGTAGGAGAGAGCAAAAAAAATCCCATGTTAAAAATAGGAAAAAAAAATTAGACATCTACAAGAAAATGACATATGCAGATCTTAGAAACTGCATAAGCTGCCATCACAAAACTTTCCATAGATCTAGACCTTGCCTACATGACAACACTTGCAAAATTTCAGCTAATTTCATCTAACATTGCCCAAGCTATTAAGGAGCAAATGTAGGGGTTTAACATTAAACATTCTACACAACCATGACTAAAAGTAATATGTTTTCTGCAAAAATCTGCATTAATGTACCAGTTAGGGTTAAAGCTAATGCAACAAAAGTAGAGAAACCTGGGTTTATGGTTTCCAACCCTAACTTCCCAACCCCACCCCACCCCCCACCACAAGCAGCAAAAGGAAAAAACATTAGAGTTTCGGGTCTCCAGAGCTTTGATGAGTCAGTGGTGGGGTCTTTCTTGGGGTTGTCATCCCTAATGCTTATCCCTCCCCCAAACCCTGAGCCTCCTGTCTGAAGCACAAGTTACAGCTCCAAGCCAGTGCCGTTTAGTGATAAAGTCTTCAATGGTAGAGAAGTAAGTCTTGCCACATGTTGCAAACACAGTCTGTTGTAGGTTTCTTCATGTGAAGCCCTGCTGGGCCTGCATCAAAAAGGAGATCATGCCTGACATAGTATGCTAAGGGAACTGGGTTGGTGTTAGAGTTGATAAACCTGAGGAGGACCCCCACCATTGATTTGACAAGACTCCAAAGACCCAAACCTTAATGTTTTTTCCTTTAACTGCTTGGGGTTGGAAACCCTAACACCACATTTCCCTACTTTTGTTGCATTAATTTGAACCCTAACTGGTGCATTAACACAGATTTTTGCAAAGAATTTCCTTTCTTTATGAGATAGTGGAATTGTATCATCATTTATGCAGGTCACTTTTGGGCCTGCATGAACAGATGTGGGCAAGCAGGGCCCAAGGGAAAAAAAGAAAGATGTCTTCTGCCTAGGGAAGTGCAGGGCCCTTGTGGGTCCAGTATGTGCAGCATCAGATGCCAATCAATCATGGGCTGTTTGGTGGACTGCAGAACCAAAGGGCCCTCTGTTTTTTACATTTCCATGTGGCCCAGATATACATGCACAGGGCAAAGAGTCCATCTGTCAGACAATGCATAAGACAGCCTGCCACCCGTGGGTCTAGACATCCAGGGCCCTATGCCATGAGAAGGGTTGTCTTCTCTATATCATACCTGGGCCTATGCAGGCAACCCTGCCTCTTTTGTTCTCTGCATGGGTAGATCACATAACAGCACCATCCCACCACACGTACCCCATCTAGATGGGTCACTGAACCCACCCCTGTACTCAGCTCATCGGGACGGGATACCAAAGCAGAACCACTTGGATCAAGACTGGCACTTCACACAAAGTTTCTTTATAATGATATACATTTTTTAAATTTTGACAACAAATATTCAAGATAGTTGTTTTATGACTCCCCTTATAAACATGCAATGTGGCATTTATAGTATATTGGCCAAAACATGATTTCACACCAGAACTGTAAAAAACATATCTCATCCAGGATTTAAAAAGTAACACATGTCACGTTTATGAGGTGGTTGTGAAACATGGCTATAAATGGCAATGTTGAAAGTTTGGAATCAAAATACTGAAAATTGGTGAAGTTATAAGTGAATGTTGAAATAGTGCAACATTCAGATGTAACTTGGTCGTTTTACTATATTTGTACACCAAATTTCTGCATAGCATTTGCCTCATGAACCCAATAAGAGAACATTTTCAAATCTCTTAAGAAACATTGTTCCATACTGCAAGTGAAAAAACACATGTTGGCCAGGATTTGAAAAATGACACCAGTCACATTTAGGAAGTGGTGTGAAAAAATGGCTATGTTGAAAATTTGGGGTCAAAATACTTAAAATTACAAAAGTTATAAGTGAGCATAGAACATTTTCAATGTACTGTCATAACTTTGTCATTTTTAAATATTTTACCCTAAATTTTCAATATAACCTTCTTATAACTTCACTTCATAAACAATGATGATGAAAATTTTCAAATCCCTCCTGAAAAGTGATTTTGTGAAGCAACTGGGAAATCGCCTTTTGGGTCACATTTCCATAATTCCACCACTGTTGGTGATGAAGTGGGGTCCCAAAAAGACATGTTGAAAATCTGGTGTCAAAATATATAAAAATGCAAAGCCCATTGAAATACATTAAACCTCACTTACATGATTTTTTCATGTCACAGTCACCAATTCCAGCAGCAAGACATGTCTTCAATTGGAGAGTGGATAAATGCTGTGTGATGTTTTCAAGTGAGTCAGGGAGTGGGTGTGTGTGGGCACTGTGGGGTGGTGGGTGCTGAGTGGGAGGTTGGAGTGGGGTGAGTGAAGTGTATGTGGAGGGGTCAGATTGGCAAGGGACCGTTTTCTTTTTTATGGGTTAAAAGAAATTGAAGGATGGTTTTCTTTATTTCAGGGGACTCTTCCAACACTGAGGATTGGGTACTCCAGTGTCAGGCTAGTGTTCAGTGGCATCGAGGGTGGATACCCCAGTGCGATTAGTTATGTGAAGAGAATGAGGAGGTGACATTGGAGGGTGGTGAAATGAAGCAGTGCCAGGGGTGGACACCCCAGTCTGCTTATACAAATAATTACAAATGGAAAAGAGGGGACTGGTGACCTGGAAGGGAGTGGAGAGAAGGAAGCGGTACCGGAGGGGGACACGTCAGTCTGCTAAATAAGATAGATAGATAGATAGATAGATAGATAGATAGATAGATAGATAGACAGATACAGACAGACGGAAGCTGAGTAAGCATGAAATTGTTGGGTCACTGCTTTAACTGATGTCAGCAGCATGACTCCAGCTGCGGCTTCTGAATTCAAGAAAGTCCTGCTGTTCTCATACTGAGAATGCATCCTCATGCTAAGTTAGAGAAAAACAAGTCATGGGACATGTTCATGTGAGTGAGATGTGTGGGGGCTGTAGGGTGGGGAGGGTGTTGTGTGGGAGGTTGGGCTAGGTTGGGTGGGATGTGTGTGGGGAGTGAGATCCATGAGGGACCATTTTCTTTTTTGCAGGTTAAAGAGAAAATCAATGCAGGATGGTTTTGTTTTTTCCAGGGGACTTTGCCAAAGCTGGGGATTGGCAGCCTAGTGGTGGGCTACTACTCAGCAGTACCAGGTGTAGTCAACCCAGTGCTGTCTTATACATAATTTTAACCAGGGTGAATGACCTGGAGGGGAGGGTGAATAAGAGAAGTGATACCAGAGGTGGGAACCCCAGTCCAGTTACATAATATAAAAAATAATTAAACACTTGGAGGGGAGGGTGGGCGAGCAGGAGAGGAAACAGACAGATGAAAAGAGACAGAAAGAGACAAAGAGAGCAGGGGATTGCTGGCTCACTGCTTGAACTGTAGCTGGCAGCATGACTTCAGCTGCTGCTACAACATTCAACAAAGTCCCACTGTTCTCATATAGAGAATTCTGGGTGAGCGGCTCCTCTCTGGATTTTGGTGTGCCCAGAAATGGTATTTCAAGGGAAATTTTCAAAAAACAACCACCAGAATCTAGGTAAACGGCTCCCCCCTACCTAGGTCCAGGAGTTTCTCTTTTGAAAATAAATAATTTTTATGTATTTTTAATATCTGTGAGTAAAAAAAACAAAACAAAACAAAACAGTGACCATTTCACAATTGGTATCTTTTCCCCATGACAGTTTTTTTCCCACCAAAAAAAAATCATGAAATAAGAACACTCACAGCAGGTTTTTTCTTACTGTCAGCAGATCTTGGTTATTAAAAAAATCCTTATAACTCTGGTGCTGTATAATATTTTTTCACAAACTTTCCAAATGCATACCCTTGGCATAGGCCTTTCAACCCTAAAAAATTCATGAAAAAATGACACACTGTCTAGGCTGTAGGTGAAAGGAAGAAATACCTAATGTTAAGCATAGGGAACATAAACATGTTTTTTTCCCATTTTGTGGTGCCCAGTATTTCCAAAACTGAGCAAGATGCCATCACAATGCTTTTCACATCTTGAGACTCTAATAACCTGACCACACATGTCACATTTTGTGCTATTTCCTCAAACAATGCCAAAGTTATTAAGGTGCAAAAATTGGAGTTTACCAGCCTGCTCAGATCTAACTATAGGGTGCTACCACACCCCTAGAAGATATGGATAAAGATCTAAGCCCCCCAAAATTGGGCTTACCTATGTGGGCTCCAGCCCTCTGTTTCCCCCGCTGGCATCAGGCAGTAGCTCTGGGTGGGCTGTGGACCCATTGTCGCCCCATCCTTTCTGTGGTTGTAGCTGCTGTTTCTTCCAATTCCTCGGCCAATGTCCTGAGAGGGGCCAAGGTCTGGTTTGCATTTTGGAATCTCCAGGCACATAGGGGAACCTCTGGCCAGTCCAAGAAGGCAACGAACTGGATCAGCCAGAACGTAAACAAATATGGTGGCGGTGCACTTTCTAAGCAGGCACTGCTGCTGAGAGTAAAACATTTAAAGGAGCCACTGCTCCATTATTAAGGGTGCCCATAATGGGCGCAAAAGGGGAAGGCAAATGTTGGGGGCCCTAATGAGCATATTGGGTCTCCCAAAAATACAATAAAAGGTGCCCTGGCTCCCACTTGGCAAGCGGAGCCAGGACCAATAACTTTTAGCCCTTGAAAGGGCTTCAGTAATAATCTGCGGAGCTGTAAGGCTGGGCACATAAATGTAAATAAATATGGTAGCCCCCATGGGACTACAAAAGCAAGGGGATGCTAGGATATAATGTGAAAGCACACTAAATAGCCCTAGCAAACAATAGCTAATCAGAAGGGGACAATGTAAAAGTGATGAATAGAGCTGCTTTGCCCACCAGCTGCTTTGCCCCCAAAACAGATATTGGTTTGGTACTTCAGTGTGAGCAGAGTGCAGAAGGGACTGCTGAGGGCTTCCCAGCCCTATAACTGCATTCAGAGCCCAACAGCCTGTCTGGCACAGAAATCACTGTACTAGACAAAGAGAGAGCATGAACTTTGGCAACCAGAAACAAGATAATGAGAATCTGGAGTTTGCTGCAGATGACAAAGAGCTGGAGCCTTCAGTCAGAGAAAGCGAGAGCTGAGAGTTACTGTGTGAGCTGAGAGGCTGTAAGTTGGGCAGTAGAAAAAAGAAATACTGAGTTTTTCAGCAGGACTTGATGCTTAGCTACCTGTGTATCCCCTCCATTGGGGTAAGTGCTGTTTAAGACTGCATTTTGCCGTAGTCCTGAGAAACAGTGGGGACCAAGGCTAGAGACTGAGCAAGTGCCCAGCCACAGCTGTGCATAGAGAAACCAAAGTGAGAGTACTGGGACTAGAGATTGAGTGAAGCCAAGTTGCTGCTTGTATTCCAGAGGGTGTGCAACAGAGGGTTCTGGGACTATGCCTGCCTGTCCTTGGACTGAAGAAGACGACGAACAGAGAGGAAGATGGTGAGAGACCTGCCTGCTGAAAACCACTTACAAAGGCCTCTGAGGTGAAATTGGCAAGTCCAGACAAGTGAAGACCAGGTTTCTTCAGCCATCTCTGTTACTTCCAGGGCGCACCCTACAGAGATATCTTCAAGGTACCATATCAAATCAAGCCTGCTGAACACCCCCCCAGGTGAACTTCTAAACTGTAGGTACCCCCAAGCTATGGCTCTGGGGATTCTTAGTTTAGCTAGGTAGCTAGGTTGAAATTGAAGGGGGTTAAGCCCAGGGCAGGACTCTGCCAGAAAACTGCACCCAGGCCTGAAAGGTAAAGTTAAAAGTTGTGAATTTAAAGTTTGGGCCCCAATGAATGATTCCCCCCCCCATCGACTTCAGCGCCATGGTAAGATACCCACCGAAAAGACTATAAAGAGTTTCTTTACAGCTGCCAAAGAAAAGACATGCGCACCTCTAGGTGGGAGGTGGGGATGGTCTGGGGCAAAACTGTTAGTCAATTATTGT
This sequence comes from Neoceratodus forsteri, assembly GCA_016271365.2. Classification (NCBI taxonomy): domain Eukaryota; kingdom Metazoa; phylum Chordata; order Ceratodontiformes; family Ceratodontidae; genus Neoceratodus; species Neoceratodus forsteri. The sequence continues at coordinate 601,878,090 of CM057459.1, forward strand.
TGTTGCTGATTTATTCCATAGAAATATAGAAACATAGAAACATAGAATTTGATGACAGAAAAGGACCACTTGGCCCACCTAGTCTGCCCATTTCCCTACCTATTGGATAAGTTGCAGATCCTAGTTAACCAACAGCCTACTTCTTCCTACCCCCCACTAGAATTGCCTTATGTCTGTCCCATGCAGTCTTGAGTTCCTCCACTGTTTTTGACTCCATGAGGTCCTCAGGAAAGTTATTCCAAGCATCCACCACCCTCTCTGTGAAGAAATACTTCCTCACATTGCCCCTGAGCCCCCCTTTCCTTCCCTTGCAGCAAAGTATTGTTCATGTTAATTGCTGCTATACTGTGTCTCTGTAAGGAAGAGGATATTGTCACTGTGTGTGGGGAACTGTTTGGGGGCAGCTAATGTTTATTTATTCATTTGATAACCAGCTTGCGGCACTGATCCGAAGACCTTTTTCAGGCCCGGCTGGGGCAAGATACTGGCAAACAACATAGGTACCAACAATAAAAATCAAAATAAACAGTAACATCATGTACAGAGTATATACAAACAATGAACTGGGGATTCAACTAAACAGGTATAATATAGTAGTGTGGGGAGGTGCAGTGATTATCATTGATACACAGTAAATACATTTGTAGAGAGCATAACAGACATCAAAAGGGCAACTGCAATGGGTGCATAGGCAATCAAAAAATAAGTCATTAAGACCACAACAGAGACATGAGAGAGAGAAGTACATGTGTGTAGGAGAAAGGACTGCAGGTACAGGTGAGGCAGTGTGGGGGAAAACACTGGGCAAAATGGGTAGAGGCTCAAAGGGGGGAGGAGGTGGGGGCAACAGAGGAGGAAACAGAAGGAGTAGATACCAAAGGACAGTCACAAACAGAGGAGGATAGGAAGTGAGCTCTCATCATAGCATTTAAGTTGAGTGGGATCATGTGAATGAAGGGATGAGGAGAGGTCATTCAAAAGTGAGGGGGCAGCTGATGAGAGAGCTCTTAGGCCCATACTTGTGGTGATCTGGAGATGTTCAAGTTGTAGGTGGGATGACTGATGGAAATTCCACCTGAAGATTCTGGGTTTGAAAAGAGTAGCTAAAGGTGAGCGTGAGGGATTGTGGAGGGCATCTGCAACTGTATGGGCCAGGATGTAGGAGCATCGAGATTGAAAGGGGAGCCAGTTTAGGGACTGACAGAGAGAACAGTGGTGAGCAGCAAGAGGAGTGCAGAGTGCAAAGTGACAAATTTGATTATAAGTAAAGCTGTGTTAGGTTGGCAGCAGTGGTAAGGGACTAGACAGGGCATCCATAGTCAAGGAGGGGCAGAAGATTTCCTCAGGCCACAGATAGGTGGTCATCCAGAGTTAGGTAATCAATGATCCAATAACAGAGCCCAATCTTTTGGTTTATGTGCTTTATAAGAGAGGCTATGTGGTCAGTGTAAATAAGAGCTCCGTCAAGGATCACCCCCAGGTTTTTGAAGGTAGCAACAGTTTAGAGTGGAGAACTGTCTGGGGAAAGGACAGTGAGACTGAGGCCAGAAGGAGCCTCTTAATGTATTTTCCTGGGGGGTTATAACCTGCTATTTGCCCACAGGTATTCCCTACCATTTCCGCAGGTCGAGGCACCATGCTACTCAACACCTACTTATCCTGTCCCAGGCTGGCCCCCTCAAAGGTGATTGCTGTGAGGACCTCAAGGGCCTCGAAACAGCCAAAGGTGAGTCAAAGGGCTATTACATAGACAGAGATATAGATATAGATGTAGATATAGATATAGATATAGATATAGATATAGATGTAGATGTAGATGTACGGTAGATATAGATAGATATAGATGTAGATATAGCTATAGAGATGAAGCTGTAGGTACAGATACATATAGAAACAGTGTACAGGATTTATTCTCTCCATTGTTAAGTAAAAGCCATGGTATAAATCAGATATGCCACGGCCCTAATAAAACAATTTCAGATACTGTAGAACAGGTTATATTTGCTGCAAAATAATTACAGATATACACTAATTGGACAAAATTGTGCATTTTCAATAGGCGGGAATTAGGCTCTAATTACAGAGTGTGAAAATACATTTCCACAACTGTGGCCTACAAGCACCATGTGCTAAATATGACTTGCCTGAGAATAAACAGTTCTACAGTATTTTTGCTTGTGCAGTTTGACCTCTTGACATCATTCGTAGCTTCACTACTTAGGATGTTATAAGGTCAAACTGCACTTTGGAAAAAATATCAGTGATAGTGTCATTAGGGTTATGACATTATATTGGCATGGTAGCACCACTATAGTTAAAGTTGAGCAAGGATTTCAATGTTAAACCAAAAACTTTACATTTCAATAGTTTTGTAACTATTTAATGGATGTCCACCCAATTTTGCATGTGTGGTCCTGGGGGACAGGTCTCTGGAGATGCCAAGTTTTGTTCCAGTCAAATGTGCGGAGTCTGAGATCCATATAACAAAACAAGTGAAAAAATCATGGGATGTTTTTTGCTGTTTTATGTCATCAACTACTGCCTAGAAGGCTTGGAATTTTGGTCTGCAATTTTCAAGATACAAAGGGCTTGGAACAGAGTGCTGTCTTTCACTGGTCTGGTGAAAAAAATATTTACAGTATCTGTTCTACAGTTATTGCATTTTTAAATTTCGGGTTCTATGCATGCTCAGTGCAGTCTTGTGAGAATGCTGTTTTGCAGTTTGGAAGCTAGAATAATGAAAAAGAAAAGGAAAAGACTGTACTCTTTGGGTGTCATGGATGGATTGTGCTGCAGTTTTACACGAGAAGTGGAGAGATGAGGCACGGAGCAGCAGATGAGAGGAATGCACAGTTGAAATGTAAAGGTACTGTCTTTTTATATTAAAGATGAAAAAATGTTTCGGGGAAAATGGCAGTTATTTCTTTCCATATGTACTTGTTTGGGATGTGAGGAACAACAAATGTTTAATACTGTGAGGAGGAAGGGATGGTGGGAAGCAAAGAAGGCTGCAGTGTGTGAACTTTGGCAGTGTGTGAGTTGTCAGGATTCTAAGTGAAGTAGAGGTTGAGGGTGGGGGCACAGGATAGCTCTCATGACAAAGGAACTGTATGTATAAACTAGTGATGATGGCATACTTTTATGTATACATAGAAACATAGAAACAGAATGTGACGGCAGATAAGGACCGCTTGGCCCACCTAGTCTGCCCATTTTCCTACCTAACAGATAAGCTGCAGATCCTAGTTAATCAAAAGCTTACTTCCTCCTACCCCCCAACTAGGACTGCCTTATGTCTGTCCCATGCATTCTTGAATTCCCCCACTGTTCTTGACTCCACGACCTCTTCAGGGAGGCTGTTCCATGCATTCACAACCCTCTCTGTGAAAAAATATTTCCTCATATTACCTCTGAGCCGTCCCCCCTCTATCTTCAAATTGTGCCCCCTTGTTCTTGCACATCTCTTTTTCCAAAAGATGCTACCCTCTTGGACTTTGTTGATTCCCTTAAGGTACTTGAAAATTTCTATCATGTCCCTCTCTCCCTTCTTTCCTCAAGGTATACATTAAGCTCCTTTAGTCTTTCTTCATTATGTCTTCTGGTGCAGACCCTGCACCATTTTGTTGCCCTCCTCTGGACAGCCTCCACTCTGTCTATGTCTTTGCGGAGATGGGGTCTCTAGAACTGCACGCAGTACTCCAGATGGGGTCTCACCAACTGTCTGTACAGAGGGATAACAACTTCCTGTTTTCTACCATTGATGCCTTTCCCAATGCATCCCAGTATACCCCCAGCCTTCCTTACTGCCTACTCACATTACTTGCCCACCTTTAGGTCATCTGATATAATTACCCCCAGATCCCTTTCCATTTTTACTGCTGTCAGTATCCCCCCATTGTGTACTCTTTCCCTGGGTTTTTGTTTCCCAGGTGCATTACCTTGCACTTTGCATTGAATCTGAGCTGCCATACATCTGACCATTCTTCCAACCTTGCCAAGTCCATTCTCATCCTTTCCACTCCATCTTGCATATCAACCCTGTTGCAGATCTTTGTGTTGTCTGAAAACAGACACACTTTTCCTGCCAGTTCCTCTGTAATGTCACTTATAAAGACATTGAAAAGTACCGGTCCTAGTACTGAATCCTGCGGTACCCTGCTAGTAACCTTCCTTTCTTCACTGTGGACTCCATTTACTACTACCCTTTGCATCCTGTTGTCTAGCCAATTTTTTATCCAGGCTACCACCTTGGGACCCACTCCAAGGCTGGCTAACTTGTGTATTAATCTTTTGTGTGGGACTGTATCAAATGCCTTGCTAAAATCTAGGAAGGCCATGTCCACAGACCCTCCCTGGTCTACTACTTTGGTCACCCAGTCAAAGAACTCTATTAGATACGTCTGACACGACCTTCCCATCAGGAATCCATGCTGTCTTGAGTCCTGTGCCCCACTGGCCTCTAGGTGCTCAACAATTCTTTCCTTCAGAAGTGATTCCATCATTTTCCCTACCACTGAGGTCAAACTAACTGGTCTGCAGTTTCCTGCCTCTGTCCTGCTCCCACTTTTGTGAAAAGGAATCACATCCACCCTCCTCCAGTCCTCAGGTGCCACCCCATCCTCCCATGATTTGTTAAAGAGAGTAGTCAGTGGTGTCACTAGGTCAACCCTTAGTTCCTTTAGAATTTTTGGGTGAATCCTATCAGGCCCCATTGCTTTGTCCACCTTCAATTTTATTAGTTCTTTCAGAAGCCTTTCTTCTGTAAATGGACTAGTATAGACCCCCATCTTCAGAGTGTTTCTCTTTGTTTGGTTTAGGTACCTCTCCATCCTCTTCCTTTGTGAATACTGAGCAGAAATATTCATTCAGTATCCCTGATTTTTCACTGTCACCCTCTACCCACATTCCCTCCCCTTTATTAAGTCTCAGTATCCCTCCTTTGGTCTTTCCTTGCTCCCTAATGTACCTATAAAAGGTCTTATCCACCTTCTTAACAGAGTTGGCTATCCCTTCCTCGGTTTGGGCCTTTGCTATCCTGACTGTCTTCCCAGCCTCTTTCTGCTTTAACTGATAAAGTTCTCTGTCCTGCTCCTTCTGTGTTTCCTTATATTTCCTGAATGCTATCCTTTTCTCCTTAACCTTCCCTGCCACCTCTTTTGAGAACCATAGCGTTTTTTTTCCTTTGTTGTGTTTTGTTGATTTGCTTTACACAAAGGCTTGTTGCCTCTGTGATGGCTGTTTTGAGTACTCCCCATTGTTCCTCCACCCCACTTTCTTGCCTGTTTGCTAGTGCTTTTCTGAGGCACTCTCTCATTTTTCCCAAAGTCAGCCCTCCTAAAGTCCAGTACTCTTGCTTTTGTATGGCTTGATTGTATGGCTGTGTTTATCGTGAACCACACTGTGTGGTGGTTGCTTGTTCCCAGATGGCTAACCACTTCTAAATCTGAGATTCTTTCTCCACCCCATTTGAGAGTACCAGGTCTAAGATTGCTCCCTCCTGAGTGGGTTCCAATACTAGCTGTCTGAGGCATGCCCACTGTAGGGTACAAAGAATGACAATGCTCTTGGATGTGCCTGCAGCAAAGGTGTTCCAGTTAACATCTGGCATATTCAGGTCCCCATCAATGATAGCTCCCCTTTTTCTGCCATTCTAAGGAAGCCTTCTATCATTTTCTTGCCCATTCCCTCCCCCTGAGATGGGGGTCTATATGCAATCCCCATGCGGATTGTGGTGCCATTTCCTGTCTCCAGGGTAATCCAGAGTGCCTCATCTGTTCCCTGTTTACTCTTTAGTTCTGTTGTTTTGATCCCTTTCTTTACATAGAGAGCTAATCCTCCTCCTCTTTTACCCTTCCTGTCCCTCCTGTAGATTGAGTATCCTGGCATGTTAACATCCCAATCATGGTTCTCTGTGTACCATGTTTCTGTGACTGCCACAATATCCAGGCAACCCTCTTCCATCAAGTCCACTAGTTCACGGAGCTTGTTACACAGACTATGGGCATTGGTACTCATCACCCTCCACTTTTTGATGGCCTTACCCCTTTAAGCCCTATTCCTGTCCTTACTGCCTTTGCCTTTTTTTACATTTACCTCTGTCCTTCTCCCTAATGACTTCTCTACCTTGGTGTTTACCTCACTAATTACCATGTTTTGTGGGGGAAGGCTGTGATTTCCCTGCTCCTTTTCAGTGCCTCCCCCCTTGGCTAGTTTAAATGCTTGCCAATGAAGCATTTAAACCTCTCACCTAGGATCCTGGTCCCCCCCCGGACAGTTGCAGACCATCGCACCAGTATAGGTCTGCATCCCTCCAGGTGGCTCCCCAGTACCAAATGAAGCCAAAACCCTGAGCTCCACACCAGTTTTTCAACCATTTATTGAATTCCTTAGTGAGGAGTACCCTAGCATCACCCTTGCCATAGACAGGCAGCACTTCCGAGAAGGTTACCGTATGCGCTACTTGTCTAAGGCAGCTCCCCAACTCTACAAACTCCTCTTGCACTGCTCTGATCCCATTCCTAGCCAGGTCATTTGTCCCTAGGTGGACAATGACATCCAGCTCCCTCAAATCAGTAGTCTCTAAAATATATAGATATAGTTGCTCTGATAAACGGATTTATCACACTCTGTTTATGTCCACACCTATTGCTTGAAGATATATATATATATAAAATGGATAAGAAAAAGTATATCTACGGGTTGGTTGAAACACATCACATGACCGTGCATATATCAGAGCGTGACCGCACACCTGCACATTCACCCCCCCTTCAAAAAATGTTGCCATTTTATAAGATAGATAACCCATTCTGAGGTGTGCTGTCATGCTTTGACATATGCACCTTGGTGGTTGACGTAACACCAAGGCGTGCATATATCAGAGCTCGACCGCACACCTCAGAGTGGGTTATCTATTACATATATATATAGACATATAGAGTATACATGCATGTCAATGAACCTCAGCATAAAAGGACTAAGGCAAACATTACTGGTAAAGGTCATTGGTAATAAAGCATCAGAAGACTGAGATACATGTTTCATCCTACACAGGACTCATCAGTGTGTCGCATTTGTGTAGGACAAAACACATGCCTGTGTCTTCTGTTTTCAGCCATTACAGAGTGAGTGAGAGGCCATTTGGCACCATACACTCCTGCTTAAAATGAAACCAGTCTAAATTCTTTCATGGTGATGTGCATATATGTACTTCCCACAATGCTTTGCATTAAGAGATATGTGTAATTTTACATTTTCATGAAACTTGGCCTTCTCTACAGTGCCCATTCCAGGTAACCCTTGCCTCAGCACTTCTGTGCTGAGGTTCTGTGACTTTTAGATTACTTCCCTATTTTGGGCTCCACCATGGCCTTCGCAAACCTGGAACACCAAACTGTGACTGGTTTGTCCTTTCCCTGGGCTGTTAGAGATGAGGCACACTGATTAGTCCTGTGTAGGATGAAACATGTAGGTATCTTCTGTTTTCAGATTTTGCTGACAGAGTGAGAGGCTGCTTTGCACCATACACTCTTGCTTAAAGCAGAACCAGTCTAAACTCTTTCATGGTGATTTGCATATAGTATTCCCATGATGCTTTGCATTTTGAAGATGCATGCAATTTTATATATACATACTAACACTGCTGTAATTATTTTGTACCAAGGGTTTGAGGTTGCCAGTTTTGTAGGAAGAGAAAATGTGCTTTAACTTATTTATTTATTTGTTTTTTGTTTACCAGGTAAGTGCACTAGACACAAAAGTGACTATTTTCAGGCACGACCCGGGAGGTTAACAACACAGAGAGATACAATCACAAAGCATACAGTGTCAGGAGATATACAATACATCACACCGAGAAATTGACACAAGGTATTGACAGGTACTGGAACATAGCATATAAGGTATAAATCATACAAATAGAAATAAGTGCTCATATGAAGACTAACGTAATAATATCACAATGTTTGATACATGCAAGAAAGCAAATATAACAACAGGGTAAGGTTACATTCAACTTAGAACTGAAAAGGATGTTAATATTAGGATCAGGGGGAGAGGTAAGGGAGGCTGAAAATGATAAGGGGCATAGATAACAGTGCAGTTAGGACGGGGGAGTCAGGATCTATGGAGGGTTGAAGCAGGTACAATTTGAGCAAAGCGATGAAGAGGGAGTGGTGCTTCTTCTTAAAGGTGGCATGATTAGGGGCAAGCATGCATATCCAGGGGCACAAACGCAGGAGGGGCCTATGCGCGTAGAAGACAGATTTCCCTTTGGTTGTTCTACATCTAGGGATGCAGAGCAAGGAAAAGTAAGTTGATCGGAGACCTTAGGATCGTTCTGAGGGGTTAGCAAGGAGGCTAGATAGATGGACGAACTTGATCGCAGTACACTATCCAAAAGGTTCCCAAGGGATAGGAGACGGTGTGCCATGGGGGATGGCTATTTTAGGTCAGAGTACAGCAGGCAATGATGCTTTAATCTAGAGGATGCGGAGGTGTAACAGCATATGTTGTTATAGGTTGTGTTCCATCTTTGAAGAGTAGCCTTAGAAGCATTAGTATAAATTGTAGAACCATAAGAAAGTGAGGGAAGCAGGATTCCTTGAGCAATGGCTGTTCTAGTGGTGGGGGTAAGAATATGGCTAGTTTTGTAAGCTAAGCCGAGTTTTACGTTTGCTGCCTTAGTATTGGAGGTAACATGAGCATCAAAGGTGAGGGATTCAACAAGTAAGACACCTAGAAATTTAAAGGAGGTTTCCATCTCCAATGGGGATCCATCAGCCCAAGTGACCTGGAAAATTTTAAGGCACAGTTTTAATATTATAGGCGATCCAAACAGCATGGCTTTGGTCTTTCCAATGTTGACAACGAGCTTATTTTTGGTGATCCAGGATTGAATATTTTGCAGATCCGTAGAGAGTTTATGATTAATAGAGTGAACATCGTCTGAGCTAGTGTAGTGTATGAGGTCATCAGCATATAGCAATAATGAGCAACAGGAAATGCTATGAGGAATGTTGTTGATGAAAATCGAGAAGAGGAGGGGGCTGAGGATAGATCTTTGAGGAACACCAACATTGATGGCTGCTTTGTCTGAGGTGGCCGAGTTGAATTTCACAGTTAAATGATATCATGCTACTTATCCATGGAATTGTGCAGAACTCAGTGATTAGGGCACACAGCAGTGTCAAAATACCATATGGTGGTATATTTAACATTCTATTTAACATTATACTATATAGCAAAGATTTTTTTTGCTGCACACATATCTTAAATACATTTTAAAGAGGGAAAATGAAACAAAATGCAATGTCTGTTGTTGTTCTTTTTGAAACAGGTATCAACTATGTTGTGTACTTTCATAAACATTATTAAAGTATCACACTTTACTACACAATGCATTTGTTTCAAGTGACAGTTTTCTTTCCTGTGTTGCACCTAACCCTTTACCATGAATTGTGTATTAAAAGGCTAATAAGGAATTGCTGCTGTGATAGTGCACTTGTTTGCTGTACTGTAAGTCAAAGTATTTTCCATAACAATAGACTGTACTAACATACCAAAATGTCTGCAGAATAGGCCTAACGGTCTTTCGTGTCTGCTCATTTGGTCAGCCCCCACCCTGGGAGCTGACCTTGCTGCCACCCTTTCCTGCTCTGGCTTCTCCCTTCCCAGTCCCAGATATTCTTGCTGCACTGGTTTTTGCATCCAGAACCCTTCCCCTGTACCTGTCCCACCCCCTCTTGAACCCTTCCACTGCCTCTGCCTCCACCCCCCCGGGCAGCATATTCCATGGCTCCACCACCCTCTCAGAGAAGTAGCACATCCTCCTTTCACCTCTGAATCTCCCCCTCCAGCTTCCACTCATGCCCTCTAGTTGCCCCCCTCCTTCCTTCAGAGCACTCTGACTGCTCTTCCACTATTTACCCCTTCATGTACTTGAAGACCTCTGTCATGTCCCCCCAGTCCCTTCTCTCTTCCAATGTGTACATATTTAACTCTTTGAGCCTCTCCCATAGATCCTATCCCCCAAGCCCCAAATCATTTTGGTTGCTTTCCTCTGGACCCTGTCCAGGAGTTCAGTGTCCCTCTTTAAATTTGGCCTCCAAAACTGCATGCAGTTCTCGAGGTGTGGCCTCACCAAGCAGTTATACAGTGGGAGTATCACTTCTCTCCTTCAGGAGGTGATCCCCCTAGCAATGCATCCAAGCATCCTGTTGGCCTTTGCTGCTGCCCCCCCATTAGTCTCTGAGTACACTCTAGACTGTGATGTCCTCTCTGCACCAACATTTCAGCAGATGGAGTCCAGAGACATCTGCCCCAGTCTTACAGCAGTTGTTGCCCCACACAAGCAGCTGCCAGGGTCACAAGGGCAGCCTAGGAAGCCCTCCTCATGCCAGCATTTTCCTGTACAGACCCCAGAGACCTCCGTCCTAGCCTTCCAGAAGTTGAGACCCGGTACAAGCAGCTGCTAGGGATGTGAGGGCAGCTGAGGAAGTCCTCCATATGCTAGCATTTTGTCAGATGGACCCCAGAGACCCTGCCCCAGGTACTGGCGTTGTGCAGCAGGAGTACAGTGTTTTGAATGCCAACATGAACTGAGGACAGTGTCCTGCACCTTAAGGCTCCCTGACTGTATTTTCTGTTGGTCAAATATATCTGATTGTTTTGTTCACTTACATTAGTGGCTGAACTGTATGGTTTGATTGTGTAGAATTAGTGGCAATACTGTGTATTTTGATAGTTTCTTCTGTTTCCTTTCTCTATCTCTGTTCCTGTCCCACACCCTACCCACAAGCCTAGGGCTGGTGCCAGGAAAAAGAACACAAATTTGTAGGGAACTAGCAAAAGCTTTGGGAGTGACATTTCTTTAAATCTGATGGACTGCATCTGACTAAGGAGGGAGTCAGTGCATTGGGACAGAAGTTTGATGTCTTTGCAGAATACTGTATTTAAACTAGCAAATGGGGAGAGGGGTGCAGCACCGGATACATTGAATGGGAAGAACACCCCTCCCTCCTCAGGTAGTGGTCAAACACCAGTTCAGCATGTTTGTAGTTCATTTGCATCACCAGGTAAAGAAAAAGGTCCAGCTCCCAATACAATGCACAGGGAAACACCGGACCTCGCCCAACAACTAACACACTGAAATTTGACAAATAGAAAATCATGTACACAAATGCTCACAGTCTGGGAAACAAGATTCCAGACCAGCATGCAATAATGACAGAGGCTAAACAGGACATAGTAGCCATTAGCGAGACATGGTTTACCAGTAACCACATTTGGGAGACTTCAGTACCTGGCTATGTACTGTTCAGAAGAGACTGAGGTGCAAAAAGGGGGGGGTGGAGTGGCCCTTTATGTCAATGAAAATATCAAAGCTACAGAAATTCAGAATACTCATAAGGAGCCAGAAGAACAGTGGGTCACCCTGGAAACAGGAAATGGGACAGCCATGAGAAATGGGGTTGCGTACAGGCCTGCAGACCAGGGGGAGGACACAGACATATTACTGTTAGAAGATATACAAAACATGACAGCTAAAGGGGAGGTTCTGATAATAGGATAATGGGAGATTTCAACATGCCAGATACAGATTGGTCAATACCATCAGGAACATCTGCCAGAACTAGACACATGGTGGATTCCCTGCAGGGGGAGGGCCTCAAACAACTGGTACAACAACCCACAAGAGACAGAGCTATCCTAGATCTAGTACTGACTAACAGGGAAATTATCACAGATCTCCAGGTAGAAGGTCACCTGGGTGCCAGTGACCATCACGTGGTATGGTTCAATTTGGCCACTAGAACAAAATCATCCCACTCCAAGGCAAAAATATGAGACTTCAGAGGAGCTTACTTTGATAAGATGACCAACAGAGTTAAGCTAGCACTGCCAAAAAGAAATATAGGTGAGGGGGTACAGGCAAAGTGGACAAGCTTTAAAGATGCAAGACTTGAAGCAAATTCCTATTGTGCTAGTGAGAAAAGGAAGTGCAAAAGAAGAAGGAAACCACTTTGGTTCTCAAACACAGTAGCAGAAAAGGTCAAAACCAAAAGGCTGGCCTTCAGGAAATATAAGAGAATGCAGCAGGATAAAGATAGGGAGGCATACTAAACTTCCCTAAGGGAAGCAGGGAAGGCAGTAAGGCAGGCAAAGGCCCAAACAGAGGAAACACTAGCACAAACAGTAAAAGAAGGTGACAAGACTTTCTATAGATACATTAGTGAAAAGAGAAAGTCCAGAGGGGGTATTGCTAAGATCAAAAGGATAGGGGGCGTGTGAGGAGGAGGACCATGTAAAAGCATTTATCCTAACTAGATACTTCTGCGCAGCATTTACTAAAGAGAATGTAGGGCAGGGCCCACAGCTCTGCACCATTGAAACCAGGGAGTAGGCAGGTGTTGACTAGTCCCTTCACAAAAGAAAGGGTCCTACAAGAGCTCGATAAGCTCAGGGTGGACAAGGCCATGGAACCTGATGGTATACATCCCAGGGTACTAAAGGAGCTAAGGGTGGAACTAGCAGAGCCATTATCAGAACTGTTTGGTGAGTCTCTGAGCACAGGAGAGGTCCCAGAAGACTGGAGAAGGGCTCATGTGATCCTGCTCCACAAGAGTGGTAGCAGGGAGGAGACAGGGAACTACAGACCAGTCAGTCTTACCTCAGTAGTGGGCAAGATTATGGAGAAACTCCTTAAGGAAAGGATAGTGCAACACCTGGAATCTATAGGAGCACAGTATCCAAGACAGCATGGGTTTACAAAAGGAAGGTCCTGTTAAACTAATCTCATAGATTTCTTTGATTGGGTAACCAGAGTGGTGGACCAAGGGGAAGCAGTTGATGTTGCCTAACTTGACTTCAGCAAAGCTTTCAGTACTGTTCCACATAGAATATTGATTAATAAGCTGGGTAGGCTTGAAGTGGGTCAGACGTTGGTCAACTGGGTGGCAAACTGGTTGACGGGCAGAAAACAGAGAGTGGTGGTAAATGGTATACAGTCAGAATAGATGCAAGTCACAAGTGGGGTACCACAGGGATCAGTCTTAGGGCCAGTCCTCTTCAATATCTTCATCAGTGACATTGCAGATGGACTGAAGGGTAAGGTTTGTCTGTTTGCAGATGACACTAAGATCTGCAACATAGTAGATGATCCAGATGGGATGGGCAGAATTTGAAGAGTTCTGGATAAACTAGCAAAATGGTCGGAAGAGTGGCAACTGGGGTTTAATGCAAAGAAATGCAAAATCATGCACATAGGGAAAAGAAACCCTGAAGCCACCTGTAGGCTGGGAGGGTAGTTTCTGGCAGTCACAGGGGAAGAAAGAGACTTGGGCATCATCACAGATGACCTGAAATCGTCCAAGCAGACCTGTAAAGCAGTAGTTAAGGCTAGAGGGATGTTGGGGTGTATTAGTAAGGGTATCACAAGTCAGAAGAGGGAGGTAATAATCCCTCTTTACAAGACACTGGTTAGGCCCATCTGGAGTACTGCATACGGTACTGGAGGCCACACCTTCACAAGGACATTAACCAAATTGAGGCAGTCCAGAGAAGGGTAACCAAGATGGTGCAGGGACTGCATCAGAAAACATATGAGGACAGATTAACTGAACTCAATATGTATACCCTAGAGCAAAGGAAGGAGAGAGGTGATATGATTGAAACATTGAAATACCTTAAGGGCATTAACAAGGTGAAAGAGTCTAACAAGTTTCAATATACGAAAAATGGCAGGACAAGAAGACACAGCATGAGATTAGAGGGAGGCCGATTAAGGGGTAATGTGAGGAAGTTCTTTTTCACAGAAAGGGTGGTGGATGCATGGAACGGCCCACCTCAGGAAGTGGTGGATATGAATACAGTGCAGGGCTTCAAACAGGCATGGGATAGGCATAAAGGAGCAATACAGATGAGTATGAATAGATAGGCCATTGACAGAGAAAAGGCCTATGGCACATTCATAAGGTAGAAAAAGAAATGGGCAGACTGGATGGGCCTTGCGGTCCTTATCTGCCATCAACTTCTATGTTTCTGTGTTTCTATGTTACCAAGTCATACTCTGCAAGTCCTGCATTTTGTAGTCTGGCAGCACCATGTCTTGTTCAGTAAGTCCAGCACCACATTATTTGCTGGCTGCCTCCTGGTCTCTCCGAAATGTGAGACTAATTTTACTCTCTGACTTTCTCTCCCTACACAGTGTTGGAGTGTACCACTCTGGTCACACTCCCCCCAGCCAACACCCTATCTTTGTCACATTTAGGAGAAACTAGTCACATTAAGATCAAAGCTTTGCACCTCCAGGCCAGCAATTTCTAAAGGGTCCTGCCTAGCCCATCACAGCCTTTTCCCTATATTGGTTCTGATTTCTCAGTCACAAACCCATATTTGCCAGCACATCAAAATATCTACTTTAGCCAATTTATTTCTCTGACTGCAGTTCCCCCTAGGCACAGATCTCCTTTTTGCTACCCCTATGCCCTGCAGTGGCTAGGCTGATATCAGAGCTTTACAACTACTGTTCCTGTGACAGATAGCTGTAAGACTCCTCTATTAAGTGTCTTGCGACCATCTATGTGACTCTGAGTCCACATTAACAATAGTCTGATATATTGCCTAGTTCTATGCCTACTAGAACTCATACTGCTGTGGGTATAGTTCATCTTTACTCTCCCTGCCTGATCAGTGACCAGTCCACTTAAGCATAATGCAGGCTGTACTGCCTGCAATAACTATTTTCACCCTCCTCTTGGGTTTCTCATGGATATGCAACTCTACAGGACACTGCACACTTCCTGTGTAAACTTTCTGGTTATAAGGACTTACCACCTAATACCATTTTAGCCACAATGGATGTAACCTCCCTCTACACTAATATTCCGCACATGGATAGAATTTCAGCCTGCCTTAAATACTTACATGAGAAAGGACTAGAAAAAAAACATTGACCCAGAAGTGGTGAGGAAACATATTGAATTCATTCTGACACATAACAACTTCAGCTTCAATGATAAACATTATGTTCAAACTACGGGGACAGCAGTGGGCACCAGGATTACTCCACAGTATGCTAATCTCTTGATGGTGAATTTGGAGGAGGATTTTTTAAGGCACTGTACACACAAATCACTCGGTTATTTTGGTTACTTTGATGATTTACACATGGTGCCAAAGCCTCCTGGGCATTCCACCACCTGTGGCCATAGCCACAGAAGCTGCTCCCTGCCCTCTCAAGGGCCAAAAACAGATGGTGCCAAAGCCTCCTGAGCATTCCTTCACCGTGGCCATAGCCATAGGAGCTGCTCCCTACCCTCTCAAGGGCCGAAAACAGATAGTGCCAAAGCCCCATGGGCATTCCTCCGACCATGGCCATAGCCAAAGGAGCTGCTCACTACCCTCCCAAGGGCTGAAAACAGGTACGCCTGCTCAACAGACAGAGCACCCCCCTCCAGCTGTAAATTTTAAATTTGACGCCATTTTTCGGATCTTTGTGTGAGTCTGGCCATTGACTCCATCCTTAAACCTAGGAGCTGTGGGGTCACCTGCAATCTCTAGCTTAGCCACTAAATATTTACGAATTAGTTTGAGTCCCCCTCCTTAAGCAGCTTTCTAAATCAAGCTAGTTACTCACTGAGGGACCTTTGTGCCAGAGCCTGGTCTCACTTGATTTTTCACCTGCCTACACCATCTTCAATATGTATTGTTTGTTAAGCGACTGTAACACTGCATGATCTGTAGACCAGTAGGATTTTCTAGCAGTCCAGTACATTTTCTTATATCTGTAAGATTTTTTCTAGCAACAGTAAGGTTTTTGTAAAACTGCCCCTTCTGTACTATTAGCTAAGCGACTGTAACAGGGCATGACCTGCAATCCAATAAGTCTCTCTAGCAGACGTGTGTTTTTCTAGCACTGCTCCTTCTAGGCAGCTTCATGTAATTCCATTACATTGTATTTGTAATTTGTGTAGCAAGGTCTCACTGCATTGTACTATTACAGCTAGTGTGTTTTCTAAAGTCTGCATTTATTCCTCTATGCACTACATCTCCTTAGCTGGTGAATTAGCAAAGTCTCACTGAACAAAATTTCCTCAACTAGTGAGTTAACCAAAGTCTGCATATATTGAAATGGAACATTAATGCTTAAAATCTGCTTCTGCTTTAGCCCCGAATTTCACCTTTCTTACCCCTGTTAACTCTAAAATCTGCATCTACCTTGCCTTGAATTTCAGCTTTTTTTCTTTTCTGTACTGCTAACTAACCTTCTCCTCTTCTCTTGATCCTATCCCCTTCCTCTCTCTTTTTTTCAGCAAACCCTACCTTAGCCCTTCTTTCCCTCCTCTCCCCTTCCCTTCTGCCCTGCCTACTCAGACAGCCCTTCCCCTTACTCCTGTTAATCTCTTCTCTCTTTATTTACAGAGGGTGCCAACGCCCCCTGTGCATTCCTCCACGCATGGCCATAGGCACAGGAGCAGCTCCCTGCCCTTTCAAGGGCTGAAAACAGGTATGCCTGCTCAACAGACAGAGTGCCCCCTCCAGCTGTAAATTTTAAATTTGGCACCATTTCTCAAATCATTGTGTGAGCCTGGCCATTGACTTCATCCTTAAACCTAGGAGCTGTGGGGTCACCTGCAATCCCTAGCTTAGCCACTAAATATTTAAGAATTAGGTTTTATTCCCCCTCCTTAAGCAGCTTTCTATATCAAGCTAGTTGCTCAATGAGGGACCTTTGTGCCAGAGCCTGCTCTCACTTGATTTTTCAGCCCACCCACCCTCCTCCACCTCTGACGCTTTAATATATAGACTCCTTCGAGGAATTCCTCCCACTGGAATCCCACAGTCAGCTGGTTTTCTATCCACTGAAACCACACCATCCCTTCTTAAAGGGATCAAACCTAAATCACCCACTCCAGCTAACTCTTCTCAATTACTGCTTTAACCTGCCCTATTGTAAGGGACCTCACCCTAATTCTATTTACACAATTTTTAATTTTTACACTCTAGCTCCTTTCTTCTAGTTTCAGTTACCCATCCCCTTTTAAACAACCTTTTCTATCTTGCCACTCTATTATTCCCCATCTCACTTCTACTGTACCCAACTCTTTTCCGACTTAACCTCCGTATCCCTCCTTGCAGAGCTGTGTGCTCTCTGGGCTGTATTTTTCTCCCATCTGCCCATCCCTGGCCATTATTGATTGCTTGCATCCCACAGCTTATCCCGCCCTCTGCTCAGTGTTGGGTAAGTTACTTTTTCTATTACTTTTTATTATGTTTGGAAACTTTTTCCAGGAAGCTCTGTGCAGTCACTAACAAGGATAGAGAAGTACTAGAAAAAGTAATACACCTTACAATTATAATTACTTATTTCTTTTTATACAAAAATAATAAATAACTATAACAGATTACATTTTTTGAAAGTAATAGGTTAGTTACTAGTTACTTTCAGATAAATATAATCAGTTACAGTTATGTATTTCTTTTGTATAAAAAGACATTAGTAATTGTAACTGTAAGGTGTATTACTTTTTCTAGTACTCCTCCATCCTTGCTAGTGACTACACAGAACTTTCTGGAACACGTTTCCAAAAGTAATAGAAAAAGTAACTTACCCAACACTGCCTCCACTACATTATTAGTGGATACATTTCTCAGCCCAAGCCTCAAAGGGGCATTCCTAACCCTGGACATCTGTTACTGCTATTAGCAACACCTTCTCTATTGTGTGCCTCTCTGACTATTCTGGCCTTTTTTCTGTAATCTTTTGTCCTGAGCCTGATAACCACTATGCCCCGTGGCAATACCACATAGCAAGCTGCAGTATGGCTCTCTCCTTGCTAAGTCATGTCCTTCTCTCCCCTCTCTTAATAGTTTACTGTGTGGACCTTACCCACCTGGATCATTTCTTGCCTGGGGTATCTCCAGAGGACAACCCATGCAGCCACCTACTGCTTCATCTAGTCTACCTTCTCATATACCCAATATTACATATGCCTTGTGCCTCTCTAGGGATAACAACTCCAGGAGCTACCCGGAACCATATCACACCCTTTCGGCCCTCCTGGGCTCATCCACACCACTAACTATTTCTGTCCATATTACAGTATTCAACCTAGTATCCCCTCAATTCCCCTCCCTACCATGGCTATCCTCCTCCTCAAGGACCCCCTTCCCCAAACGTAATCGTCATTTGCTGCTCAAATTCCTGTATATGAGGCATAAGAAGCTTCTCCTACTCTTGTTACTCTGTTCAGGAAACATTGAACTAAATCCTGGACCTCCTCTACCTATTTCCACTCCCTCAGATCTACCTCGACTAAAAGGGCTCAGCTTTATACATATTAATGCCTGCAGCCTGCTAAAGAAAATGGATTTAATTCAAGCCTGAGTACTCCACACCACCCCATGTGTACTTGTAGTTTTGGAGTCCTGCCTGAAAGCCACCACACCTAATCAAGCTATCAATATCCCATCCTACGATATTTACAGAACAGATAGGCTATCTAGGGGTGGAGGGATTGCAATTTATGTTCTCGACAAATACATGGTCTCTGTCTTCTACTCCATAACTCTGCCAAAAGAATTTGAAAGTCTCACCTTAAAAATTTCTCTATCAGCTAAAGAGTCAATCTACATTTCAGGCTATTACAGACCCCCTTTTGGTGAACTGGGGATAATTCCCCACCTCCACAGGATACTAGGAACCATTGACTCTGAATTTATTTGTATGGGGGAAATTCAACTTGGATTGGAATTCTCATTGCTCTGAATGTTTAAAAAAGTTCTATGATGGACATGGAGTTACTCAACTAATCTGTAATGCCACCTGCCCTAATACTCTCCTGGACCTAATCTTTACCAACAGGCACCATAAAATTGCTTACACCGGGGTATTTCATAAGGACATTAGTGACCACAGTGCCATTGCCTGAGTGAGGCACTCCCCAAACACAACTAATCCACATAATTTTACCTACAAAAGGAACTTCCACAAATTTAATACCTCTGAGTTCCTGTCTGATCTGAATGGGATCAGATGGCAAGATTGGTACCTGGCTCCAACAGTAGATGATGCATATACCCACTTCCTCAGCCTTGTATTGGAGGTTATTAACAAACATGCCCCAATGACGAAACTAAGAGCTAGGAAAAAGAGCCTGTCCTTGGTTCTCCAACTTGTTGAAATCCATCTTACATCACAGAGATCACCTATTGGAAAAAGCCTGCAAGACAAAATCTGAAGCTGATTGGGCTGCCTTCAGAGCAGCAAGAAACCAGTGCACCAGACTCATTCAGACAGAAAAGAACAAGTACCACCAGTCTGCTTTCGAGTCATTCAAAAATAATGTTGCTAAATTCTGGAATATTTATTAGGGAAATCAAAGGGCATAGTTTACCTTCATCCATCCCAACTAAAATAGTCTCAGGGGACATTACCTACACAAATAGTGACAATATCCTGGGCCAGTTAAATAATCATTTTGCCATAGCCGGCCTAGCTTTTGACTCTTCTCCTGTCAGCAAACTATTTATTTATTGAAAATGTTTAACCAGGAGAGACACACTGAGCAACAAGATGCTAATCTCACTGTGTGACCTGGGGGGGGGGGTACAAGGGAGGAGGGTATACATAAAACAATCAATAGGTTGAACATTGGAGTCAAGCAATTTGAACAATTGTACCATAGTTAAGGGTGGCTTTACAAACTTGCTACATGAGGAGACACTACATACATGTGCCACAAAGAGGGTGACATAACATACTTGATTACACATCTAGAACTATTCATACTTACATAAGTGCCTACTATCTAGAGGTTAGATTGAAGTATAATGCACCAAGTTGGTTGATAGAACTGGAAGCCTGAGCTTGGGGCCAGGGAGAGGTGACAGGTCTGGGTAGTATACACAGGGAAAGATGAGAGGGTTGACTTAGGGAAGATGTTGTCGGGGTAATAAGAATGGGGAATAGCAGCAGTGCCATTAGTGGGTTAGTGCATGGGTTGTTTAGGGCAATGTATAAGCCAGTCATTTGGGCAAAGGCCAAGCCACTGGTCAGGCTGCTTAAGGTGAGAAGGGAGATCGAGGGGGGAGAGAATCAGGCAAAGGGGGAAGGAGGTCAGGGGCATGTAAAATTGGGCATGTAGAAGTTAGTGAGGGCAGAGGATAGAGAGTGTTTGGAGGAGGAATGGTGGATTTGGGCCAGCAGGTCATTCTAGAGCTTAGGGAGGGAGTAAGAGAAAGCCGACAGGCCTGCAGAGGTCCTTCGGTGAGGGATTACTAATAGCCTGGAGTCAGTAGACCTAAGGGTGTGGGCTGGGGTTGGCGGGGAAGATATGGAGGAGATGAGGTAGGGCGGAAGGAAACTGAGCCAGAAATTAGAAACAAATTTAGCACTGTGTAGTAGGCACCGGTTGCTCAGGGATGGAAGGGCCAGCGAATGAAAGAGCTCACAGTGATATGTACGCGGGGGGCATCAAGGGCAAAGTGGCAGAAAGCATTGAAGAGAGGGTCCAGTCTGGATAGGGTGGGCTTGGGGGCAGAGCTGTAGACAACATTGCAGTAGTTTAAGGAAGGTAGAATCATTTTCAGGACTTTTTCATGTCTCACAGGAAGTGAGAGACTAGTGTGGTTTCTATAGAGGGCGCCAAGCTTAGGGCACAGTTTTGACAGGATGGCATCCACGTGTGTGGAAAAGGCAAGGTGGCAATCAAGCCAGACCCCCAGGTACACAAAGGAGGGCACATCTTCAAGGACAGTGTTATTCAGGGTACGGAAGATCAGAGGGGATGTAACTCTGGATAGCCTCTGTCTAGTGCCGAAAGTCATAGAGACTGTTTTCTTGGCATTTAAAGAGAGTTGGTTGGAGTTAAACCAGTGTTGTACTTTGTTGAAGTCAGTCTGGAGATTAGAGGTGACTTCTTCATAGGTCCAGCCAGATGTAAAGAGGAATATGTCATCAGCGTACATGTGGATTGAGGTAGTAGAGCGAGCCTTTGGCAGATCATTTAGTAGGATGGAAAAGAGAATGGGGCCAAGAACTGAGCCCTGGGGAATGCCGGTGGTAATAGGGAGCAGGGGGGTGTAGTCAGCTATTTTTGCAGATTGGGTTCTATTTTGTAGATAGGCTCTGAACCAATTTATGGCTGATGAAGATAACCCAGCACCTGATAGGCAGGATAATAGGAGGGAGTGGGATACCGTATTGAAAACTTTGGCTAGGTCAATGAAAATTGCAGATGTAATTTGTCCTTTGTCCATCCAAAAGAGGATGGAATCCATGAGTCTTAGTAGGAAGGTGGTGGTGGAGTGGCTTTTTCTAAAACTGGACTGGAATGGAGTGAAGAAGTTAGTTTCAGAGAGGAAGTGGGAGAGTTGAAATAGTGTGAGGTGTTCCTAGAGTTTGGTGAGAGTGGGGATGAGGGAGATGGGTGGTAGTTAGCAGAGGAGGTAGGGTCATCTCCTTTTGGTAGTGGTAGGGCAGTAGCATGTTTCCACTCCATGGAGAGTGATTCAGTGGTGAATGAGAGATTTAGCAGGGCAGAGAAGGGAGTTGCTATGGCAGGGGCAGATAGGAAGAGGAGTTTGTTGTCGAGACTGATGGGAGATTTTCCTTTGGTGGGATTCAGGGAGTGAAGGGCATCTAAGGTTTCAATGGGGGAGATGTGTCTGAATGAGAAAGGGTTCAGGCCAGGCGGTGGAGGATAGCTGTCTGGGGATTGGGCAGGGTTACTGAAGGAAGGGAGTCCAGGAGGGTCGTTGCACATGTAGTGAAGTAGAAATTGAACTCAGAGGCTACCATCAGGGGGTCAGAGTGTAGAGTCCCTTGGGAGAGAAGGAGAGGGGGGGATTTGTTGTCAGGGGAGAAAAAGGAGTTGATGACTTTCCAGAATTTAGAAGGCCTCCCAAGATTGGCGTTTAGGGTGTTGTAAAATATTTGGCCTTTGCTAAGTGGATGGACTTTGTGCACTTGTTTCAGAGCATGCAGCATGGCCGGATTAACATATATGCAAATTACACCATGGCATAGGGCCCCGTGGTTCATGAGGGCCCCCGCCACATGCCACTCACTGCAGCAGCTTAAGTTAGTTGTAATAAATTTTTTCCCCTCTAATTTCTTCTGCCCCTGCCCTGCTCTGTGTGATCACGCCACGGTTGCCAACCGGCCAAATTTTGCCCACCCAAAGCACCACAGCCTGACCCCCCTTCTCTGCTCAGTGAGTGAGTCTCTCTGCTCCACCTCTGCACTGACCACACACCAATCAGACTAGATTCTACCATCCTCTGGAGGTATGGCTACTGAGGAGCAGAAATCAGTGCGGCAGACTGGCAGTGTGTGCATGAGCTGCGTCAGGGTCAGGACTGTGCAGTGAGCCTAGTCATATCTCTCAACAGACTCAATGGCCAGGTGAGGACAAGGATGGAGATTGTTGTCGAAGGTGGTGGGACTAGTCGTACTCATTGTCGGTGGAGGTGGTCAGTTGGTCTGTGACATCTGTGGTCCCGTCTCTCAATCAAATTGAGAAGTTAAAACACTAGGTGCCTATGACTTGAGTGCCTGCGAGAGAGAGAGACTAGAGCAGTCAGTGGAGTCAGATTTTTCAGTGGCCCCTAGGTGCTTCACCTGTCGATACACCACCACCACCCTCCCTCCCTCCTGGTGTGCAGTGCAGCCAGTCGAATGCACGCTCACTTTGCTGCTGCTGACTGTATGGTGTGAGGACAAGTTGAGGAGGAGTCTTACAATGCCACCTGGCCCGGTGGGCCAAGACCAGTCACCTGAGTCATTGTGCCACTGGCGCTGCCTGCTGCGACATGATCTTGAGGGTGAGGGTCGAGATCGAGCCTGACGGTTGACCATCTCAGACAGAGGAACTGAGGTATGTTGTACAAATAAGAACTAAAAAAGTACTGAAGAACTAAAGTACGATCATGGCATTGGTGCACAGACAGAGGAAGTAAATAAAAAGTAGAAAAAAGTACATTGGTGGTGCATGGTGGACTTGGGGCATAAAACTACAGACATGAAGACTGAAGTGCTCAGATGAAATTAGGCTACTATTATTAACTGTCAGAAAGACAAGGCAGTCAGAATCAGTGGCTGGCTGGATATAAGTCCAGGGCCCCTACTTTTCTGCGGCACAGTGGGACCAAGTTCTGCGGCAAGACTACCATTTCTTGTAGAGCACTAAATTTGTAATTCTCTGGAGGTTCTACGGCACTAACAAACTACCACATTACAGTGTCAGCTTGTCATCCTGACTTCACTTCGTGGCAGTGGTTATAGCA
Source organism: Neoceratodus forsteri (assembly GCA_016271365.2). Taxonomy (NCBI): domain Eukaryota; kingdom Metazoa; phylum Chordata; order Ceratodontiformes; family Ceratodontidae; genus Neoceratodus; species Neoceratodus forsteri. The sequence continues at coordinate 601,901,379 of CM057459.1, forward strand.
ATCAGAATGGTGGAAAGCACAGTAACACTAGTTCAAAAATAACAGACTTATAAAATACTTTTATGCCTAAAAAGCAAAACAAATGTCTCTCCCTTTGGTCCTAGCCTGTTGCATAAATGACATATGCAGAGGGGATCTTATGTGATAAATAAAGTATTTCTATATGCATGCTATCTATCCCACTAATGAGGTTTCCACTGTGTATCACTTATATATTTGTATGTGCTTTCTACACCACTCATGAGGTTCCCACTGTGTGTCACTTATATATTTATATGCAATCTATAACATAAATACAAATGTGTGTGTGTGTCTGTGTGTGTGGTGAGAGAGACAGAGATACTGTATGTGTGTGTGTGTGTGTGTGTGTGTGTGTGTGTGTATATATTTTTTTTTTAATTTCCATGAACTTGCATCCTCATTCATACAGGTCCCATTGGAAATGGAATAGAGAAGTTATTGCAAAACTCATTTTTCATGTCAACCTGCTTACCCTGACACACTGAGTAACACCATCAGGCCATGACATGCATGTGAACCAATTGTGAGAGCTCTCCAGCCCATCACAATGTGTCCCACCATGTGACAGAACACTGCACCATACTTTCCCAGGCTCTGAGCAGTGATGTGTTCCACCAATCCTTGTGCTGCCCAGCCAGCTCCCAGATCTAATCTCTGAACCTGAGTTGCCGGCATTGAAACACAGCATGCTACCCTCTGGCCCAACAGCTGTCCCTGCACACAACATTTTTCCATAACTTTTAGGTGATTCTATCAACCAATGACAATATGTAATCAATAACCCTGGCAAAAATGCTTACAGTGCAATTATGTATTTAACAGCTATATTCTTTCAACAGGTCTACACATTATTAAATTTCGCTTTTCTGGGCATAATTACTTTATTTTTTTTAAAAATGACAGTTAAATTCATTTTATCAGTTATTCATTTCAGATGGTATCTCTATACCTTAAAGGCACAAATAGGTTTGTACAAAGTGAGGTATTCACTTAACAAGTCTGTGCTATTGACAAGGTTTTGTTTAAGTTGGCCCTAGTGCAATAATGTAAGACTGAAAATTGTATTAGGCTGTAGTGCAGGTTGTGCAAATATCACCATGCATGATGTGCTGTGCCACCATCTCTGGCAGTGGGAGCTGTGGTAGATAAGTGACTGTTCATTTCTGTTGCAGAATGCAGCCATTTCATTAGCTAATGTATGCTGTTATAGCAATGATAACATCACATTCTGAGCATATGGGGGGTTTGGATATAAAAAGAGGGGAAGGGAACCAGATTCTATGCATAAACAGAAATATTAATAAAAATCACCAAGAAGAGTGAATTTGGCTGCAGTTAGAAGTTCTATGATAGAACTGCAGTTCTGCATAAAATCTCATGGGCCATAGAATTCTAGGGGCCTTGGATATAACCTACTAGCAGGGGTGATAAAGGGAAGGGAACAAAATCATCTGTATGCCAAAAAGACTAAGCCTACACAACCACAGGCCACAGCATGCTTGTTCCCCTGGAACCATCTAAATATTTCTTTCTTTCTTTCTTTCTTTCTTTCTTTCTTATCCTTCTCCTCTCTCTCTCTCTCTCGTTCCCTCTTTCATTGTTTTCCTTTTGTTTCTTTTCTTATTTCAAAAGTTTTAGAAGGAAAGGCATGCTGAGCTGCAAACAGCTCATTTCCAAACTGCTAGTCCCTTTATATATAATTTTTTTGGCCCTTTATATATAATTTTGGGGAAGGGGAGGTCATCACCACATATGAACTCCACTACTACAAGTTCTTCAGTGCTTCATAACACGTAGCATTATTGTAAATGACATCCTGCTTGAGTACCTTGGTCATTGCAGCCTTGCTGGCACAGCGCCATGAAAGAGTGGGATGTTGGCATTTAGGGGCCCCCTGGGCCACACAATATAACTTGGAGTGGGGCCCCCACATCCATTAATCTAGGCCTGGCATGCAGTAGGTGATGTTGTCGCCTGGGAGGAGCATAGATTTGTAATTTTGCCATGCCCTGTCATGGGCTTGTTGGCATGTTATCAGCTCAGATGAAATCCAGGGAAGGTGGGAAGGTGAGACCCTCGGACCCTCGGACCCTTGCACGGCACAGGGGGGCATGTTTATCCCAGGAGCTAAGGAAGGTGTTCCAGAAGTCCGTAAGGGCAGCATCCATGTTAGAGCATCTAAGGATGAGATCCCAGTTAGAGTAAGCTAGTTCTTCCAGGAGAGTGGAGAGGTTTAGAGTTTTATATGACCATTGGAATATAAATTTGGGAGGTGATTTAACCCGGTGGATTTTGCAGACCAAGTGGGTTAAATGATGGTTGCTAATGGAGTCAGGAAGGAGGCCAGAGCTGATGACGTGGTGTGGATGGGAGGTAAGCGCCCAGTCAAGTAGGGAGTGGTTGCCGGTCTTATGGTTTGAGCGTGTAGGTTCCAGAATGGTTTGGGTAAGGTTGAGAGCAGATATCTCGGGTACGAGTTTTGTTAAAAGCGGGAGCTGGCCAGTTGTGGTTAAAGTCACCCATAACATAAAGTTCACCCGACTGGGCAAAAAACGTTAGTTGGCTTAGGAGGTCGGTGACTTTTGCGGCTGGAGTGCCAGGGCAGCAATAAATACCAGCCACAAAGATGGGGAGTGAGGAAGGAGGGGACAATTTCAGCATAAGAAGCTCATAGGCTTTGGGTTCAGCTTTTGTGAGAGTGACAGAAAAATGTACAGCTGAGATTGTGTAGATAGCCACTCCTCCACCTCTGGTGAGTTGGTCTTGCCGAGTGATAGTGAACCCTGGAATAGCGATGGCTGGGTCTGGGAGGTTTGGGTTTAGCCAGGTCTCAGATATGATGATTATGTCAGGGGCATGGTGAGTGGCTAGAACCTGGAGCTGATTGAGCTTGGGGGCTAGGCTTCAAATGTTTAGGTGGATTAAACATAATCCCCAGGGGAGGGAGCCAGAGTGAGTGTCAGTGGTGGCCTTGGCTGAGGGATTAATCATGGGGTAGCTGTGACTGGGGGTTGGTGTTGGGCTGGGGTTAGGGTGTATATCCCATGCAGCCAGAAGTATTAGGGCAAGGATTAAGTGGTGATGAAGTATGTAGAGGCACTAAGATATGGTCAAGCGCCGCTTAGGGGAGGCATTAGGGCAGGCGGTGTGGAGAAAATGGGAACTGCTTTGGTAGAGGGAAACCAGGAGGCAGCCATAGAAATAGAATGAAGTGGTGGGGCTCATAGGGAAACAGGACCAGGTAGTAGCTGGGAGAGATGCTGTGGACATTTGGGGGCATTTTTAGGATGAGTCAGTTCAGCGGAGGGTGGGGAGATGCAGGGTAGCAACTTATAGGGGGTGTTAAAAGGGGTAGGAAAAATAGGAAGGAGGAGATCAAAAATATGTACCTTACTAGTTGTGCCATTATTGACAAGTGTACAGGAGGCACAGATAGGCAGTGTAGAGAGAGGGGGAAGAGGAGTGGTCATGAGGAATGCTAGGAAGGTAGCTGGGGGAGAAGAGGGGAAGGGTGGTACTTTTCGGTAATGGGATTGGAGCAGGTAGAAAGGGGCCGGGTGAGTAGTGTATTTAACAGGTGGCTTGGGAGAGGTGGTGGAGGTGGGACAAAATAAGCAATGCTGTGAGAGTTATTCCCCAGCTATAGGCCTCCCCTGGCAATCTGGCTGGAGAGCTACAAGTGGCGGGTAGCAGCTATGCTGTGAGAGTTAGTCCCCGGCTGACGACCTCCCCTGGCAATCTGGCTGGAAAGCTACAAGCAGTGGGTAGCAGCTTGGCTGGCTCAGGCAGAAAGGCACCCCAATCAGATGCTGAGGGCTGCTCGCCAGTCCAATCAGGGGCCAACAAATCGGTAGGTGCACCAATCGGGTAGGCGCTGGAAACTGGGCAGTTGTGGGAGTTTGGCGGTAGTTACCTGGCAGATTAGTCTGGGAGGCAGGACCAGGAGGCTGAGAGGAAAAAGTCAATTTTCTCGGCAGCAGCACTGATGCTGCCAGGATCCTGGGGTGCCGCTCAGGGCATGAGAGGAATCTGGGAGGGAAACAGGGAAAACAGAAAGATTAAATAGGTAGGTATTTGATTGGGAACAAAGGAAGGCAGGAGGCAGGTGGGAGCTCGAAGAGGGGGTGCGGGTGCAAGTTCAAGACAAAGGACAAGAAATTAGCAATTCATGGAGGTAGAGATTTAGAGAGGCCGAAGTTTTAGATGGGTGGGGGGGCAGTCTGTGAAAAATGAGCTTAGTGCTGGAGTTGGGGGGGATGCACAGAATATAGTTGGTGCCAGAGAGCATGGAAAAAAAAGAGGGGATTGAGAGAACAGCCAGAGGGAAGATGGCAAGCTCAGCTTGGAAATAGAAGGATACAACAACAGGAGCAAAAATAACACAGGGCAAGGCAGGATTAATTAATATGTTAGCTAGCCTTACTGTAGCGAGTATAGGGGGATGCAGCTGACTACAAATTCTACAGAAAAGACTGTATCACTTTACTTTAGCTAAACGGTATCTAGGACAATGAACTATATCTAACATACATAAAGTTTAGATTACAGCGCTTTTTACGCTAGGTAAAAATGGCTACTAGAACAAACATTACACTGTAAAAATAAGCTATTCTGTGAGAGTTAGTCCCTGGCTATCGGCCACCCCTGGCAATCCTGCTGGAGGGATCCAAGTAGCTGGTAGCAGCTTGGCTGGCTCAGGCAGAAAGGCACCCAAATCAGATGCTGAGGGCTGCTCGCCAGTCCAATCAGGGGCTGCCAAATCAGTAGGCACACCAAATTGGGAGGCGCTGGAAGCTGGGCGGATGTGGGAGTTTGGCGGTAGTTACCTGGCAGATTAGTCCGGGAGGCAGGACCATGAGGGCAGGAGAAAAAAGTTGATGTTCTCGGTGGCAGTGCTGATGCCGCCAGGATCCAGGGGCGCCACTCAGGGTGCAAGAGGAATCTGGGAGGGAAACAGGGAAAACAGAAAGATTAAATAGGCAGGTATTTGATTGGGGAACAAAGGAAGGCAGGAGACAGGCGGGAGCTCAAAGAGGGGTGGGGTGCAAGTTCAGGACAAATGACAAGAATTAGCACTGTCTGCCGGCCTTGGCGCAGCGGTGGATTTCCGCTATGACGCCGGGTGACCCAGGTTCGGGAACGGACCAGGCTCGTCGGAGGGCCAGCCGGGGGGAGAAGGATGGAGTGTCCTATGGACTGCTCTCCTTCTCCAGGGGGGAAGGTGGGTTAGTGTTCGGAGCACTAGTGACCCCGAGCGGAGGTTGGGGAGTCACACAGCTACCGACACTTAAGACGCCTTGAAGGCGGGGCAGACGTCATCACGTCATTGCACATCCCCGCCTCCCCAGAAAAACCGGAAAATGGACGGCTGTCGGCCACCCCTATGATGAAAGCATGCCGCGTTCACTAACCTCTCCAGGCCGGCCCTGCAGATCCAAAATAGTGAGTTTGGGGCGGGTGCCCCCTGCTCCCTGTAGCCCCGCCTGTGGGGTAAGCCGCTGGGTATCGGAGGGCTCGAGGTCGCTCTGGAGAGGTGGAAGCTGCACGGGCTGATAGTCCCGGGCGGTCAGCGGCTAGGTGAGAAGGAATAAAGCATAAATAAAAAAAAAGAAATTAGCAATTCATGGAGGTGGAGATTTAGAGAGGCTGAAGTTTTAGATGGGCAGGGGGGCAGTCTTAGAGAAATGAGCTTAGTGCCGCAGTTGGGGGGGGATGCAGAGAATATAGTTGGCGCCAGAGAGCATGGAAAAAAAGAGGGGATTGAGAGAACAGCTAGAGGGAAGATGGCAGGCTCAGCTCGGAAATAGAAGGAGACAACAACAGGAACAGAAATAACACAGGACAAGGCAGGATTAATTGATATGTTAGCTAGGCTTACTGTAGTGAGTATAGGGGGATGCAGCTGACTACAAATTCTACAGAAAAGACTGTATCACTTCACTTTAAGCTATACGGTATCTAGGACAATTAACTATATCTAACATATATAAGGTTTAGATTACAGCGCTTTTTATGCTAGGTAAAAATGGCTGTTCCAATTTACTTTTTTGCACCTATCATTTTTCATAATTGTTGTACTCAACTAGTTTTACCTGTATAGGCACCTGTATTAGAATTGGAAACATTTTGCTATTCAGTATTGCACCTAGTTAACTTCCTTTTGTTTGCTTTTCTTGTATGTGGTTTCTCAGCTCTATTTGTGTTGTACCACTGTGATTGTTCTGTATTTTGTACTGTACTTATATCCTCCAGGACCTCCTAACAAATGCATTGTCTCAATTGTGTTATCCTGGTAAAATAAACTTTGAATTGAATTTGTTTCTAATTTGGACAGAGGGCATGGACACACTTAACATAAAGCTTTCCCTGGAATATTCTGCCACCAGTGTTAATTTTCTGGGCACCACAGTCACCATCAAAGATGGAACCTTACATACATGTATTTACAAGAAACCAGCAGACAGAGATAATTGCACAGAAATAGTAATCACCTCAGCCACACAAAAAAATCTGTAATGTACAGTCATAGAATCATAAAAAACGTCCCACACAGGATATTGCTAAATAAATTGGAAAGCCTGGGAGTGGGTCCTACGGTGGTAAACTGAGTTGGGAACTGGCTAAGGGATAGGACTCAGAGGGTGGTGATAAATGGCATAAAATCTGAGGAGAAGGAGATGACAAGCAGGGTGTCACAGTGGTAGTTGCTTGGGCCAGTCCTATTCAATGTCTTCATTAGTGACATTGCACAGCATCTGGAGGGAAAGGTGTGCCTCTTCGCAGATGACACCAAGATCTGCAACAGAGTGGACACACCAGAGGGGGTGGAAAAAGTGAGAAAGGACCTAAGCCTATTAGAGCAGTGATCATGAGTCTGACAGCTGAGTTTCAATGCTAAGAAGTGCAAGATCATGCACTTGGGTCACAGGAATCCTAGGGAGGAGTACAGGATGGGTGGAGAAATTCTGGCCACCACAAGTCATGAGAGAGACCTGGGGGTTATCATATCTGATGACCTGAAGGTGACCAAACAGTGTGAAAAGGCAGTGGGGAGAGCAAACAGAATATTGCGGTGCATAGGGAGGGGCATAACAAGCAGAAGGAAACAGGTGGTAATGCCACTGTACAGATCACTGGTGTAGCCTCATTTGGAGTACCATGTCCAGTTCTGGAGACCACATCTCCAAAAGGACACTGACAAAATAGAGGCAGTCCAGAGAAGTGCAATGAAGGTGGTACATGAACTGCACCTGAAGCCCTACGAGGAAAGACTTAAGGACCATTATACCTCTTCACTGGAGGAAAGAAAGGAGAGGGGAGATATGATTGAGACTTTCAAGTACCTTAGGGGAATAAACACAGTACAGGTGGAAAGCACATTTCAGAGAAAACTCTGCACAAGAACAAGGGGACATGATATGAGGCTGAATGATGGAAGGCTCAGGTGTAATGTTAGAAAGTACTTTTTCACTGAAAGGGTGGTGGAGCCATGGAATAGCCTTCCAGCAGAAGTAGTGAGTGACAAAACAATATAGGGGTTCAAGAGGGCATGGGATAGACATAAAGATACCCTGGAGATGTGCAGAACAGGAGAATCACAGATCAAATAGTATCTGGAGCTGCAGCAGTGAGTAGGGAAATGAGGTCAGACTAAGCAGGGCCATATGGTCCTTATCTGCTGACAGATTCTATTATTCTAATACACACTAAACATATTAGGATGTGTGATCTTAATTTCTAGGGGGTCCTTGGTAGATTTTTTTTTGTTTGTTTTGTTATTGGGCTCTAATTCCGACAATTGATATTTCTTGCAAAAACATCTTGTTACAGAACTGAAGGTTTTTTGTTTATAGAATTTATTATCTGGCAGAGTACATAGCTGATAAATTGTCTTTAAAAAGGTTTAATACTATATGAATGTGTGACCCAGTTTGTTCACTCTAGGGAAAACTTTTCGTTTTACTCAACTATTGCCCTAGATAGAACATTTCTATTTTATATTTTTTAACATGGAATACTATCACATTTTAACATGTACTTAAGAGGGTATTAATCTAATAGTCTTGTCTTTAATTAAGAGTATTTTCTCATAACACTATATCTCTTTCACAATGTAAGTTATTGTGGTATACTGTCACTACAGTGACAACTTTACAGCGACGTGGTCGATACTGACAATATTGACACATCAATGTAAAGTCTGCCTGGGACCCTAGCACCCTTCCCCAAGGTCCTGCACCCCATCCCTGATACAGCTCTATCTTGGAGTTGAGAATCCAAAGGGGAGGTGCAGAGGGTACAGCCATTGCATGAGGGGTGCAGGGGGCACAGCCCCCTGCAAAACAAGAAGATTGCACACGCTGGCATTTTCCCAACCACAATTGCGGTCGATGTAGTGGTGTCAGGGTAATGTTGCATCAACATGAAATTGTCGATGCGGCATCGTGGATCCAGTTATTCTAACTGCCTGGCCTTATCTGCCTCTGTTGACCTTTGACCTTGGAATGCTGCACATCATCCAGCTGAGCTAAACTTATGTCTTGCATTTAAACTTCTGTTATGTTTCAAAAAAGGAATTTTAAACCTAGGAGATTTTTTTTAAGTATAATCTGGGTGTTAATAGAATGCGTTTTTACAATCAACTATCATAATCTTCTGAAGAAGGACTTGGTTGGTCCGAAAGCTTAAATACTGTTTTCTTTCGTTACATCTATGTTGGTCCAATAAAAGGTATAAAACCATTTGTTTCTGGATCTGTCATTTTAGGGGTTACATCCTATTCTGACATGACAGACCTGGGAAGAAAAAAGGGGGTGGAGTACTTCTCCTTATCAAAGATCACCTAACAATGTCTATTATTTCAACCAGCACCCCTGTGGCTTCAGCTACTGAATGGAATATTACTGAAATGACCCTTGTGGCATCTAACAAACTGTATTTAGGGTGTGCTTATAAACCATCCGAGGGGGTTTGACTGGACTCACTCAAATCATTGGCAGGATCAGCAGTCTCTTCCCTTCTGGAGGAAGTATAAAGCTGTGGTTTAAGCCTTTGAGCTGCAAGCCTGAAGACCTGGGTTTGAATCCCATAGCCCCCCCTTACGTACTGTGTTACCCTGAGCAAGTCACCTAACTTCCGTGTGCTCCCAGGTCACACCTGGAAACAAGCTTCTGTTTAATGTGCCTTTCCTGGTTAAACACTTTCCCCTTTCCTTTCCTTCCCTTCAAGTGGTCTCATTACATTGGGTGACTTTAATCTCAACTGGCTTAATGACCAGCAGTCTGCATATGCTGAATTGCTCAAGCAACTGAGCTTCACACAGATTATCTCCTCCTATACATGGTACAACTATAGGTCATCTAATCACATACTCCTTAATTGGATCCTAACAAACTGAGAGAACAGGGTCCTTTCAGCTTGGGTGTCAGCTGATTCCATCAGTAACCACTCCCCCACCTTCTGTACCTGGACATGCCATAGACCCAGTCCCCCCCCCCCACCAAAACTAATATTTTTCAGGGACTTCTCCAAACTTAATATCAACAGTCTGCATGCAGATATCATGGCTGTCAACTGGTCCACCTGTTACTCATAAACAGACATTGATTCAGCCCTCAGCTTCCTCACTGCCACCTTGCCTTCCATACAGGACAAGCACTTTCCTTTGACATCCCTACAGAATCAAGGGAGAGAACTCAAGATGGTTCTCCAGAGAACTTATTAATAGAATGAAACAGAGAGATGCAGCATTGACTTTCATCAAATCTGCCCCATCTCCCACAACCTGGAACAACTACCGGAGACTCCAGAACCTATGTAAGCAGGAGTCCAGCTCCTCAAGGCCTCCTTCCTCAAAAATCAGCAGACCCGTGGCCTGAGTGACCCTCACAAGTTCTGGTCCTTGATTAATTCTCTCATTAAACCTGACTTCTATCAGAGCAGCTTCAACCTGCTCGTGGATACTGGACTCACAACTGAGCCCTCTCATGTGGCAGAAGCCTTGAACATTAAATTTACCAAACTACAAGCCTACCTGGCTAAACTCCCACCCAAGGTCAACGCCTCCACGTCTGGTACCAAAGATCCCAAGGAGCCTGGCTTTCCCCCTTTCTGCTTCAAAGTCACACCCAAGCAGAAGTCAGTCACCTCATCAGGGTGCTCCCTAACTCTCACCAGTTTCTGAAACTGTCCACCACTTTGATTGTGAAACCCCAAACCTTTCTATTTAATTTGCCCTTGTCCTACTCCTTCCCCCTGCTCTGGAAGCAGGTCAGAGTCATTCCCATATTTAAACTTGGAGACCCTAAACTCATGGATAACTACAGACCTGAATCCATTGTCTTGCACCTAAGCAAAGTTCTGGAAAAAAATCATCTTCTTGCAAATGACAGACCACATAGCTAAGCATGGGCTGCTCTCCCCCAATCAACACAGTTTCTGCAAGGGCTTCAGTACTACCTCAGCACTAGTCTGTTTCACTGACCATGTACTTAGAACAGCCAATGAGGGCAAGCTCACAGAGGCAATTTTCATTGACCTCTCTAAGGTATTTGACCTTATAGACAATGATCTCCTCCTACACAAACTCATCTCCTACGGTTTTTCATCGAGCACCACTGACTGGTTTAGACACTACTTCTCTAATTGATCCCGAAGTGTCTGCATCAGAGGTAAAATCTGATTCTCTAGAAATGCATAGCAGTGTCCCTCATGTGTCCATACTGGGTCCCATTCTTTTCTACCTATTTGTGAAAAATGTACTCAGTGTCAATCTAGAATGCCATAGGATTATGTCAGCAGACAACCGAATCACTTTCAGGAGTGACTACAGTCCACATAATCTATCCCTCTCACTTGCTAGGGATGTTATGCTCAAGGCCCCTAGAATTCTGCGACTGCAGAATTTTGTGCAGAATTTGCAATCTACTGCAGAACTTCTTCAGTGCCTCAGAATTCACTCTTCTTGGTGATTTTTTATTAATATTTCTGTTTATCCATAGAATCTGGTTCCCGTCTCCTCTTTTTATTTCCAAACCCTTCTATATGCTCAGAATGTGATGTTAACATTGCAATAACATCGTACATTAGCTAATGAAATGACTGCATTCTGCAACAGAAGTGAACAGTCAGTTATCTACCACAGCTCCCACTGCCAGAGATGGTGGCACAGCACATCATCCATGGTGATTTTTGCTCAACCTGCACTACAGACTATTACAATTTTCAGTCTTAAATTATTGCACTAGGGCCAACGTAAACAAAACCTTGTCAATAGCTCAGACCTGTTAAGTCCATACCTCACTTTGTACAAACCTATTTGTGCCTTTAAGGTATAGAGATACCATCTGAAGTGAATAACTGGTAAAATGAATTTAACTGCCATTTTTAAGAAAAATAAAGTAATTATGCCCAGAAAAGTGGAATATAATAATGTGTAGACCTGTTGAAAGAATAGACCTGTTACATAAATAATTGCCTTGTATGCATTTTTGCCAGGGTTATTAATTACATATTGTCATTGGTTGATAGAACCACCTAAAAGTTATAGAGAAATATTGTGTGCAGGGTCAGTTGTTGGACCAGAGGGTAGCATGCTGTGTTTCCATGCCAGCAACTCAGGTTCAGAGATTAGCTCTGGGAGCTGGCTGGGCAGCACAAGGATTGGTGGAACACATCACTGCTCAGAGCCTGGGAAGGTATGGTGCAGTGTTCTGTCACATGGTAGACACACTGTGATGGGCTGGAGATCTCTATCTCACAATTGGTTCACATGCATGTCATGGCCTGATGGTGTTTCGCAGTGTGTCAGGGAAAGCAGGTTGACATGAAAAATGAGTTTTGCAATAACTCCTCTATTCCATTTCCAATGGAACCTGTATGAATGAGGATGCAAGTTCATGGAAATAAAACAAAACAAAAAAAATAAATATATATATATATATATATATATATATATACTCTGTATATTATGCACACACACTATCTCTGTCTCTCTCACCACACACACACACATATATTTGTATATATGTTACAGATTGCATATAAATATATGTCATATACTGTACAGTGGGAACCTCATGAGTGATGTAGAAAGCACATGCAAATATATAAGTGATAGATAGTGGAAACCTCATTAGTGGGATAGATAGCATACATATAGAAATACCTTATTTATCACATAAAATCCCCTCTGCATATGTCATTCATGCAACAGGCTAGGACCTTAAGAGAGAGACATTTGTTTTGCTTTTTTAGGCATAAAATAATTTTTATAAGTCTGTTATTTTTTGAACTAGTGTTACTGTGCTTTCCCTCATCCTGATTGCTATAACCACTGCCATGAAAGTGAAGTCAGGATGACAAGCTGACACTGTGATATGGTAGTTTGTTAGAGCTGCAGAACTTCCGCAGAAATTACAAACCACCGCCGCAGAAGTTCTGCGGCAAATGCTAGTCTTGCCACAAAACTTGGTCCCACTGTGCCGCAGAAAAGTAGGGGCCCTGGTTATGCTTACTCACAATTGGTCAATAGCTAGTAGGCTCCTTGCTGATACCAAAAAACAAAAAATGTGCTTTTTGTGCCCAAATACACATGCTCACAAAATGCCCCAGGAGCCAAACAAACTCCCTTCACACCCAGGCTCAGGTGGATCCACCCCTGAAAAAATCTCTAGCTACAAATACTTGGGAGACACCTTGGACCCCTTCTTAACATTTCAGGATCACATTGGGATGATGGTAAAATGGATCAGTGAACAGCTGGGTGTCTGATATCATCTGAGATACTGCATGACTCCTGATGTGTGCCTAACAATTGGATAGGGCATGCTACTACCACTACTAGATTACTGCACCATATCTCATCACATCATATCTCAAACCTCTACTCACCAACGTGCCTGCCTCAATACTGGCTACAACAGCATCTGTTGTTTTGTACTATTAGCTCCCCTTAATACTCACCACTGCTTTTTATATGCCTCATTTGGGTGGCTCTCCCCCCAGGCCAGATGTGTCCTCTGCTTGGGTAGTCTTGTTTATAAATCTCTTAATGCCAGTGCCTTGTCCCCATTAGCTAGATTTCTCACTTTTAAACAAGGCGCAAAGGAACTGAGGTCCTCCTCCCAACAGCTGCTTAACAACCTGGACCTCTATGGACATGGGACAGAGAGCCTTCTCTGTAGCTGCCCCAAAACTCTAGAATAGCCTTCCCATCCTGCTCCACTCATTAAACTCCCCACTTGCTTTCAGAACAAGCCTGATGAGTACCTTGCTATCAGCTTCAACCTGTAAGTGCCCCCTCCAATTCCCAGCCTGGCAGTTAATCTAGGTAGTCACCTTACTTGTTCACTTTACCTGTTACCTCTGTAAATGATGCACCTACTTCTGAGTTTCGTATTGCTGTACTGGTCCCCAGTTTTATGGGTCTGTACTTATCTAAGTTTGTCATACTGCCATATAATGTAGTGATGTATCTTTCCACTCTCCAGCCCTGTATATCATTCATAATTGATCCAGTTTTGTCTCTTCTCCTGCTGTATACTAAGTGCCTTCGCAGTTAGTATTGGTTCCTGTAATTTTCTCTCCTTTGTTCAATCTTTGTGGCACTGTATCTTGCTGTACTATTCCCAGATATCTTGCCTATGTATGGTTAGACCCTCATGTTGAGCATTTTGTCAAAGCCTTGCAATGCTTAAAAATATTTTGTTTGTACTATATGTGCCATCTATATGGCCCACATTGTACCTGAAAATGATCCCTGGGCCAGCATACCTACCCGGTTAACAAATAAATAAATAAAAGAACTGAGATGCCACTGTTGAAAGTGAAAAACTCATGGTAGAGTATGTATTGCTTTATACGAAATCTATAAATGACAAATAAAAAAAAACATGAAAGCAGTAAAACTAAATACAATTGTACAATTGCCTAAGAGCGTCAGATTCTTTATAAGTGGCAGACCCAAATGAATCTGTTACTCCACTTATGTCTTGGTATAAATTTGCATCACAGTCTCACCTTAAATTCAAAAATGCACCAGCATCCATATTTGAATCCAAAATTGAGCCTTAAATTCAAAAGATGCACCTGCATTCAAATTTGCATCCAAAATTATACCATAAATTCTAAAGATGCGTCTGCATTTGAATTTGCATCCAACACTGCACTTTAAAGTCAAAAGATGTGAATTTACATCCAGAATTGAACCTTCAGTTCAAAAGATGCACCTGTATCCCAATTTGCATCTTAAATTCAAGAGTTGTACTTAACATAGAAACATAATTTGATGGCAGAAAAGTGCCCATTCAGTCCATCCAGTCGGCCTACTCTACTTAATTTTCCTCAGGTGATCCTGGTGTCCATCCTTTTCCCTTACCATTTGCTCTTTTCCTTCCCTACAGCTCTCACTATGACATTGTGCCTGTTCAACCCATGTTTGAATTTCCTCAATGTTTCAGCAGACGCCACTTCTCTGGCAATCTGTCCCATTTGTCCACCACACTTTCTGTGAAAATGTATTTAGGCATCGTTCTTGAATTTCCCTTGACCTGCTTTAGTTATCTCAAATATGTGCTTGTGTTCGTGCTTAAATATGACCAGTTCTTTGTGTGATAACTTGTTTATCCCCTGTAGGTATTTGTATGTCTTTACCTTGTCCCTCTCTTGCTCCTGGTTTCCAGGATGCACATATTGTGGTCCCTCAGTCTTTCCTCAAATGTCTTTCCCCATCTCTTGAACCATCTTTGTCTCCTTTCTCTGCACAGCCTCCACCTTTTCACAGTCCATCTCTAGGTACCAGCCCAAGACCCTTGCACTGTAATACTCCAGGTATACATACAACAGGGATCTGTACAGGGGAAGGATCACTTTCCAGTTTCCACTGTGGATTCCCCCCTTACCATACAACACCTCATCCTGTTTGCCTTCCTTCCCTGCTCTGTTGTACTGTGACATTTATTTCAGACTATGTTTATATACTTTTAAATATTGGCGGTCCTATTGTCACTTAGTTACTGCATATTGTTATAGTATAGCATATTGTGTATATTTATATATGTGTATACATTGAGGCAATATTCAAACATCATAACTTCATTAGAAGCTCAATATTTTCTTGTAATTGTCTCCATGTTGACCCCGATATAGCATCAGTAATATCATTTGTAATGTATATTAATTTTTCATTTAACATAGTTTCTTTCAGTATGGACCACCATTTACAGTAGTCACATTTAGGAAGAGGGTTTGTTTACCAATTGTTTAAAGTTGTTCTTTTAACTGCCATTGTTATTTTGTTTGTCTGTGTGATTGTTATTACACTTGTAGTGTTAAACAGAAAAATATTCATCAAATGAGAGCTCTAATCATAATTGCTTCTTAATCATATTTTTCAATTCTTCCCACCATTATTTTATACCTGTACATTCCCACATACACTGTATAAGTGATCCCTCTTCCCCACATCCATGCCAATATTTTCCAGAATATTCATAGTTTATTCTAGATATTTTTGTTGGTGTTATGTAAACTCTGTTCAGAATCTTCATTTGTATTGTTTTATTTTTGGCTGAGACATATATTTTATTCACACTTTTCCTCCTATTTTCCCATTGTACATCTGTAAAGTTACTATTTAATTGGAAATTCCACTGCAAATTCAACTTATATGTACATTTTTTATCTTTACTAATTATCATTTTATAAAATATTGCCAAAATTGTATCTTGTCCTTTCTTTAATAAATCTTGTAATTTTTTGATTGTCTCTAATCTGGAACCTGATGTCTGAAAAATATTCATCACCTTAATGTAAAATAATGTAACTGGTTCCATCTACTATCAAGTATCTTCTCTCTTAATTGATTATAGATAGGAACGTGTGCCTCATTCAAAATGCCCATCCATTTGTTTATTTTATTTACTTCTAAGATCCCAAATAGAGCCTGTATCAAAACCTGCCAGATTCTCTTATTTGGACCTATTGGTAAAAATAACCAAGGTCAATCAATTTTCCTTTGATTATATATGTATGTATATATATATATATATATATATATATATATATATATATATATATATATATATATATATATATATAGTAACCATTTTAAACCATGTTGATAGAACATGGTGTTTTGGTTTTGTAAGGTTATATCTAAATATTATTTTGAATGTTATTTGTTTCCTGATCAAGATAGATTAATTCTTGAAAAATTTGATTTTCTGTACTGGGGAAGAAGGACCAGCCATAATAAGCAATCAATATTTGAGCCTCTATATAAGCTAATGGGTCCAGACAGCCCATACCACCCAATGCTCGAGGGGCCGATATTATGGGCCTTGCATTTCATGGTTTTCCACTTCTCCATAAAAATTTCCTGAAAAAGTCATTTCAAGTTTTGGAACCACTGTTTATATGGGCTCCCCAATATGTTTTGTAACATGAACATAAAATAAGGCATAACCATCATTTTAATTGCTCCAATTCATCCCCACAGTGATAATGACAAGTTCTTCCAATTATCCAATTGTGTTGTTATTTTATCCTTAGCTCCATTATAGTTAGTTTTTATATATAAGTTCTGATCTGCTGTTAATGTTATACCTAAATATTTTACTTTAGACTGCATTGAAAAGTCTTTTGCACAATCATTTATTTGATTGCACAAAGACTTTTCAATACAGTAAAAGTATTTTGCACAATCATTTATTTGGTGTGGTTGATGTTTAGACAACTTAATTATTACTGATTTATTTTTGTTCAGTTGATAACCTGAAATTTTATATTTAAATCAGTTATGTTTAAATATGATACCAGTGAATTATTGAAATTTTTTGTTAGTAAAATATCATTTGCAAAGACACTTAATTTAATTGTTTCATTTTTAAGTTTGGTACCTTCAATTGAAGGATCTTGCCTTATTAATTGTAAGTATGGCTCAAGTGTTAAAATGAATACTACAGGACATAGGGGTCAGCCCTGCAAGACCCCATGGGCTGGATATTCAAAAGGGTTGCACATTGCACAATAGGGTTGCACCTGCGCAAGTCTGAAATTGCGCCATTCTGCCATATTCAGCAGGAGGCAGTTGCACCCCCCAAGTCAAGCTGAGCAACAGCGCAATGCTAATGAAGGCATGCTGAACCGGAGGGGGAGGAACCATGCTATAAACTGCACAGCCCAATATTCTACGCGGGTTGCAGAGTTGTGAAGGCACAACCTCCCCAACCTGCATCTGCAATAACTTGAGCCAAAAAAAAAAAGGAGTGGTAAGTCAGGGGCCACCCACAGGTGAGCTGCCGATTGTAGGGTGCAACACAGCAGCTGCCACCTGTGGGTGGCCCTCAACCTACTCCCTGTGCCTCCCCTGCAGCCCAATCATGGGCATATAGTAACCCCCCTCCCTCCAACTGGCCCAATCGCGGGCATATGTGTAAAACAACCCCCTCCCCATGACTGGCCTGATTGCGGGCATATGTGAAACACCCCCTCCTGGCCCCGTCGTGGGCATATGTGCAAAACACCCCAACTGGCCCGATCACGGTCATATGTGTAAACACCCCTCCCCGACTGGCCCAATCGTGGAAAATGTTGAAACAGTCCCCCACCCCGACTGGCCCGATCACCGGCAAAAGTGAAAAATAAAACCCACCCCCACTGGCCCGATCGCGGCAGCAAAGAGTCCACCCCCCAAGAACATATCCCTGGTGGTCCAGTGGATCGCGAAGCCCGATCTTGGGCAGTAAAGTGTTCAACCCCCCAAGGACCACCTACCCTGATGATCTAGTGGCCCCGCACCCCACTCACCCATGAAGCTCCACCACCCCACTTCCCCCCATCAGCCGGCGGGCGGCAGCATCCCACCCACCTGCCGCCCCAATGCCCACAGACTGACTTCCCAGTAGGGCTGCTTGCCCATTGGTGCAGAGCAAGAGCCAATGGGCATGCAGCCCATACCGTACAAGGCAGTCCAGATATGTGAATTCATTCATGCTGCCACGATCGGGCTGGTGGGGGTGGGTTTTATTTTCACTGTTGCCCATGATCAGGCCAGTCAGGGGTGGGGGCTGTTTCAACATTTGCCCACGATCAGGCTGAGTTGGGGGTGGGGGCTGTTTCAACGCTTGCCCGCGATCAAGCCAGTCGGGGAGGTTTACACATATGCCCATGATCGGGCCAGTCGGGGTAGGGGGAGATTTACACATTGATTGGGCCAGTCAGGGGGGAGGTTTACACTTATGCCCATGATTGGGCTGCAGGGGGCGTCGGTCCCTGATGGCTGCTGCCTGGCAGGGCACCAGGCGCAAGTCCTCGGGGATCGGTGCACCTGCATTCTAATGGCATGCAAATGGGGCCATAAATAGATGCAAATTTCCCCCCCGTGCCTTGCATGAATTATGGCCCCATTTGCATGTCACCTTTTGAATATGGGAAATTTGCACATGGCGCAATGGTACTTGTGCCACCACATCTTGAATGCTCCACTCTGACCACTTGCGGTGGCGCAAGTTCTGCTGTGCCATGCACAGTGGCTGTGGCTGGGGGGTGATATTCAAAGGAGTTGCTTAATAGAGCAACTCCATTGAATATCACCCCGGCCACACCCCTGTGCAACTATTTTGTGCAGCGCAAGGGCTTGTGCCACAGAATAGCACAGTTTGAATATCCAGCCCCATATATCAAAAAGTCCTTTGATAATAAATGATGTATCTGAAATTTTGCTAATGTTTTATTATATAATTTTAAGATTATTCTTATCAGTTCTTGTAGGATACCCCAAATAGTCAATATGAATATTAAATAGTATCTATTTATTAGATCAAATGCCTTGGAGGCATTGACTGCCACCGGATAGTATGTGTCTTGCTTACATTCTTGTTTAGTATTGATTAAATTAATTAAAGCTTGTATTATTTTATTTACTTGATATAAGTTTCTTCCAGAGATAAATCCATATTGATTATAGCTTATATAATCTGATAAATGGTTTTGTATTTGATTGTTAACTATTGTTGCCATTATTTTATAATCAACATTAAGCAATGTAATGGGAGTTAATTTTCTGGTAATTCTTTTGGATTCCATTCTTTATAGATGAGTATAATTTTTGATATTTGCATAGATTGTGTAATATTTATATCATTACTGTTGTTAATTAAATATTCAACCAATTTAAGTAGTCATGGTGATATTAATCCTCTAAATTGATTATAAAATTATGTTGTAAAACCATCAAGACCAGGTGATTTATTTCTTGGGGCAGATTCTATTACTTCAATTATATCCTTAACTGTAAATGGTGTATATACCCAAGGCTTAGGTATATAGGTAGCTTTTTCAAGAAACAATGTTAAATCCTTGGGTTCTGGTATTGTTTTTTTTTTTAAATATTGTTTTATAATATTGAACAAATACCTCTACTATATATTCATCTTTGGAAACCATATTTCCTTCTGAATTTTTCATATTTATTATTATGTTTCTTTGTTTTTCTGATCTTAACAAGTTGGCTAGTAACTTCTCGGTCTTATTAGCATGTAAATATCTCATTCTTTTTATGGTTCTTGCCATTTTCATTGCTTCTTGGTATACTTGGCCTTGTTTTTTCAATTTAAGTAATGTCCATTCCTCTTTATATTTATTATAATCTGTTAAAATTCAGTGGTCTAATTGTTTTAAACTTTGTGTTATGTAATTGTTCTGGGCTCTGATTTGTTTTCTTTGCTTAATTTGATAGGAGATTACATGCCATCTCAATGTAGCCTTAAAGGCACCCCAGAGAACTAATATTGATATTGATTCTTTATAATTTATTATAGTTATTCTTTATACAGTGGAGCCCACTTATAAGAACACCCCATTTGCCATGAAAAAATGTTCTTATAAGCGGGCTGTTTTTATATATGGGCTACCATTACAAAGGGACTTTGACATGGATTTACATACTATTTCCACAAGGCAGAGCCTGCACGATGTAAAAAAACACTCAACAAGCAATGTTAAGTTGTGCAAAGAGTAATTTACTTGAATAAATACAGTGTTTAAAAATGGAAATAAAAACAGTTCAAAATGGCACTGTATAAAAGTAATCAATGTGCATTGACAGTGCTAGTGGTTTTTAGTGACAGCTCATCCAAGTATGAATCTAGGGCATAAAACATTGCCAGTTCAGCAGACAGCTTACTGAGAATAAACTGATGGATTTTTGACATGCATTTTTTTATGTCATTAGCAGACAGTAATTTAGTGACCATATCGTCTGACTCTTCACACATGTCCTCATCATCTGACAGCTCTTCTTTTGGGGTTATGATGTCTCCTGTCATTTCCTCCTCTGTGATAGCACCAGTTGTTTCCACATCATCATCACACATGACATAATTTGTGAACTCCTCCCATGTGAGCACTGGAGCCTCCACAGTCTCCACAGCATCTTACTCTGGTGTAGGTGGCAGATCAGTACACGTAATTAAACTGGCTTTAGCAAAGCAATTTTTTACTGTCTCTTGTTTCACCATCCTCCAGGCTGCATCTAGCATCTGAATGCAGTCAAAGATGTTGATTTCTCGGGCAAGATCTGAAGCCCTAGCAGCCCTCCCACATCAATTGCCAACAGCAATTTTTCAACAACTTTTTTTCTGTAGTGCTGCTTCAGATTTTTAATCACCCCTTGATCCATTGGTTGGATCAGAGCTGTTGTGTTGGGGGGAAGAAAAACAAAATGAATGTTGCTTATTGTTAGACTGGGGTGAGAGCTACAGTTATCAAGGATGAGGCAGATTTTTCTTCTTTTATGCCTCATTTATGCATTCAAGCGGGTTGCTCATTCAGTAAAAATCTGCCCAGTAATCCAGGCATTTGTTTTTTGGCATTTGGCTTCATATTCTATGGGTAGGGAGGTGATTTCGATTCCACTGAAACAACGGGGCTTGTTAGATTTTCTGATTATGAGGAGTGGTAGCTTTTCTCTCCCACTCACGTTCGCACAAACAAGAACCAAAATCCTTTCTTTACTCTTTTTTCTAGCAGCTGCATTGTCAGTGTGGAACACAAGAGTGCCATCAGGAATCACTCTAAAGTAAATCACAGTTTCATCCATGTTAAAAATGTAATTCTCACTAAAATAATTTAAGATCATTTGTCAGTACGGTGTCCTTCCATGTTACTGCACCATCTGAGTCTGCAGCTTGTTTCTCGCCATGATATCTCTTAAATTGTGTGCCATGGAGTTCTTTCCACTGGCACAGACAGACGTTAGTTGCAGTGAAGTTGACAACCATGCTGTCAGTTAATGGCTATGCCTTGCTGAGTAGAATAGGGCCACTTATGAGTGCAATGACTGTTCTACAGGCACTAAACCACCTTAACAGTGTGTTCTCAATAAATTCATCCTTGCCTGTGTGTCTTCGTTTGCAATCTTTGTTCAGGCCATGCTCACAATTAGCAATGATCTTCTCCCTGTTGCTCATAATCTTGGAGATCATGCAGACATTAACATCAAACTCCCTGGCATGGTCATTCCATTTTGCCAAAGAATCACTAAGTCTCTCAATGATGGTAAGCTTTTGTGAAAGGGTAAGTGCTGTTTGTTGCTTTTTTCTCTCCATGGAAGACACTCAAACTGCGACTTCATGGCTGAAAAGATGAATGAGCACTAAAACAATAGCCAGGGTAACATTTAACTGCTGCTTCAACATTGGAATGCTTAATTTATTCAGTGCCATTAACACCTAGCCACATACCGTAGAAGGTGTTAAACAGCAGAGCAGAGGTATGAGAGCTTAGTCAATGACTTTGCCTGACAGCTTCACTGACATCAATAGCAGCAGCCAGTGAAGTAGCACAGAAGATGCTGATTGAATGTTCTTTTAACTGGGCTGATCGTGATTGCAAATGGGCTTTATGCTCAAAGGAATACATGGGGAAAAATCAGGACATGGAGCAAATGGTCTTATAACCAGAATATTCCACTATCTGATGTTCTTATAAGTGGGCTCCACTGTAGTTGAAATACCCAAACTTCTGGATTGTTCTTTCCATCATTGTATTAATGGTATTGTCCTTTAACAAATCATTATCAAAAGAACATACTTTATTCATTTTTCTAGACTGGTCTTCCATTATAAATTCTAGTGTTGTTAATGCATAGTCTGACAAAAAGATTGAATCAATATCAATGTTAATAATATATTGTGTTAAGTTGTTTCAGATAAAGATATATCCTGGTAAAAATGTGAGCTTTTTTATCAAAATGTGAATATACTTTATTCATTGGATTTTGATGCCTCCAGGAATCTGTCAATAGTCCGGGATTAAAAAAATAGTTTCATTGTTTTGCTATGTTGTAGTTACCATAGTTAGGGATAAAAAAAAGTATCTATCAGTGGCTGTCTAAGAGCATTAATATCCCATGCAAACACTATGTTATTATTTTGTAGTTTCTGGATTCCTTCTGCTATTTTACTTAAGAATATATGATATTGTTCAAAAGAAACATAACACGAGCCCACTGCTATGTCCTGATTAAAAGATTTTATTTTAATTAATACAATTCTTCCTTCTGTGTCTGTAAGACTGTCTATCGTTGTGTAGTTTAAATTTTTGATCAACAATATGGCAACACCTCTGCTTTTCCTTGTTCCCATACTGAAAATTAAATAATTTACACATGTTTTCTTTAACTTGATTATTTCTTCCTTGTCTAAATGGGTTACCTGCAAACAAATTATAGTTGCCTTTGTATTTTTAACATATGTTAATAATTGAGCTCTTTTGATAGGTGAATTTATGATTGCTCACCCACATTTATTCTATGTATGTACTGTATGAATGTCTATGTTTTATTCTGATGTGGAGCCTTTGGAAACGAGTCTATGACTCAAAGGGTTTTAATTTTGATTTCCTAAATACATAAATAAATTTATACCATTTATATTTAATGAAATGATTTTTATATTGTTGAGATTATACATTTCTTGTTTACCTTTTAACCAATCATATAAATCAATACCAGACAAAAAAAAACTCAGGCAGTAGTAATTTTCCAGTGCCCTTATATTGCCCCAATGTAGCAAATCCTTGCCAATAACCTGCAGCAACTGATTTACTTTTTTTCAGTTTTGTTAACATTTTATTGCAAAACTCCTTTCCATATCTAAACATGCAAAAACCCTTCATGTATTTAATCTTACTAATACCCCATACCCTTAACTTAATCCAAAAAGTAAAGAAAATAAACATCATACCCTTACCCTTTTGACAAGCAACCACTCATGACACTTTTAAGAAACTTCATCACGAGCATCTGCATGATACTAACCCCTGCACTTGCTTTAATCCACCTTAGTTCTATTTTTTACTTCCCTTGCCCTGTTTTTTGCCAAGTAATCCACTTCTCTGACATCTCTTCCCCGCCTTTCTTAACACCCTCTTTCAGGTCCTCTCTCTCATCCCCACCATCTCTCTCTCTCTCCTTCCTATCACTATCCCTTCCTCTCCCCCCTGTTCTTTAACCACCAAATTAGGACTTGCTATATTGTTTATATGTATGCCCTCTATTGCAATGCCTGTGTTCTTACATTGTATTGATCTTGTGTTACTTGTCCTACTGTTTTGTAACTGCATCATACCATTTTAAACTTACTCCTGTCTGTTGCAGAATATGTCTCCCCATACCCGAAGTTTTTGATTGACTCTGAACTGTGCTGCTTTTCATGTGCTGCATCACATATATAATTATATATATCTAAATTGTGTTCTCCTGGGTCATGCCTGAAAATAGGCATCCTTATGCCTAATGCACTTACCCAGTTACCAAAAGCAAATAAATAAATAAATAAACTTGTGTGATTACTGGTATTTCCCCCCGCACTTCCTCCCATCTATATCCAGTATTCCAAGTTGAAGCCCCAAAAGAAACAAGCATTTGTCAATGCTGAATGTTGATTATGTTGGTCTGTTGAGCTTGCTCACTGCCCCTCTGTCACTCGCTCAGTCTGTTACTCCCGGTGCTGCAGACTGCTCTTTTGTACTGGGCTCCTGCCTGCATTGATGCCATTTTCTGCCCACTAAGAAATCTGCAGCTGTCCTAACAGAGCTCTGTTGATGTGGCTCACTCCCCCTCTCTCACTCGCTCATTCTGTTTCTCCTGGTGCTGCTGGCTGCCCTTTTGTGCTGGGCTCCTGCCTCTGTTGGTGGCTTTTTCTGCCCACAAAGAAATATGCAGCAGTTCTGACACCGGTCTGTTGAGCCTGTTCACTCCCCCTCTCTCACTCACTCATTCTGTTTCTACCAGTGCTGCAGACTGTCCTTTTGTACTGGGTTCCTGCCTGCATTGCCGCCTTTTTCTGCCAACAAAGAAATCCACAGCAGTCACAATAGAGCTCCATTGAGCTCACTCACTCACTCCCCCTCTCTCACTCGCTTGTTGTGTTTCTCCCAGTGCTGCAGGCTGCTTTTTTGCACTGGGCTCCTGCCAGCATTGCCACCTTTTTCTGCCCACAAAGAAATCCACAGCTGTCCCAACAGAGCTCTGTTGAGGTTGCTCACTCCCCATGTCTCACTCACTCATTCTGTTTCTCCTAGTGCTGCAGGCTGCCCTTTTGTACTGGGCTCCTGCCTCTGTTGGTGCCATTTTATGTCCACAAAGAAATCTGCAGCAGTCCCGACTCCTTTCTCTCAGTCGCTCATTCTGTTTCTGCCAGCACTGCAGGCTGCCATTTTGTACTGGGCTCCTGCCTGCATTGCTGCCTTCTTCTGCCCACAAAGAAATTTACAGCAGTTACAATAGAGCTTTGTTGAGCTCACTCACTCACTCACTCACCCCCTCTCACTCGCTCATTCTGGTTTTCCCGCCACTGCAGGCTGTCCTTTTGTACTGGGCACCTGCATGCGTAACTGCCTTTTTCTACCCACAAACAAATCTGCAGCAGTCCCAAAAGAGCTCCATTGAGCTCACTCACTCCCCCTCCCTCACTTGCTTATTCTGTGTCTCCCAACACTGCAGGCTGCCCTTTTGTACTGGGTTCCTGCCTGCATTGGGTTTTTTTCTGGCCACAAAGAAATCTGAAGCAGTTCTAACATAGCTTCATTGAGCTCGCTCACTCCCCCTCTCTCACTTGCTTATTCTGTTTCTGCCAGTGCTGCAAGCTGGCCTTCTGTACTGGGCTCCTGCCTGCATTGCCACCTTTTTCTGCCCACAAAGAAATCCAGAGCAGTCATGATAGAGCTCTGTTGAGCTTACTCAGTCCAGCCCTGTTCCCGCTCTGTCACTCACTCATTCTGTTTCTCTTGGTGCTGCAGGCTGCACTTTTTTATGGGGCTCCTGGCTGCATTGGCATCTTTGCCCACGAAGAAATCTGCAGCTGTCCCAGCAGAGCTCCATTGAGGTCACTCAGTCTCCCTCTCTCACACACTCATTCTGTTTGTCCTGGCAGTGCAGGCTGCCCTTTTGTACGGGACTCCTGCCTGCATTGGTGCCTTTTTCTGCCCATTAAGAAATCCGCAGCAGTCCTGATAGAGCTCTGTTGAGCTCACTCAGTCCCCCTGTCTCACTCACTCATACTGTTTCTCCCACCGCTGCAGGCTGGCCTTTTGTACCGGGCCTCTGACTGCACTGATGCCTTTTTCAGCCCACAAAGAAATTTGCAGCAGTTCTGACAGTGCTCCGGTGAGTTTGCTCATTCCCCTCCCTCATTCGCTCTCTTGTTCTGTTTCTCCCAGTGCTGCAGGCTGCCCTTTTGTGCTGGGCTCTTGCATTGGGGTCATTTTCTGCCCACAAAGAAATCTGCAGCAGTCCTGACAGAGCTCAGTTGAGCTTGGTCACTCCCCCCTTTCACTCACTCGATCTTAATCTATCCCAAACACTGATTTCCCACAGCACCTGTGTTTTTCTCTGGCAGGAGTGCAAAAACATATTTTAGCAAGGATGTGAAAAATGACAGCTGTACTGTTTATAAGGAGGTGTGAAAAAAATGCCAATGTTGAAAATGTAGCGTTAAAATATAACTAATTTTCGAAGTTACAAGGGTCCATGGAAACAGTTCAACACACTTTTGTAACAGAGTCATGTTATGGAGTTTCATCACCAAATTTTCAACATAGGGATTTTAGCACCTCTGCTAATGAACACTGTCATTTTCTTAATCTGTCCCGAACACTGATTTCCCACAGTGACCGCGTTATTCTGCACCGGAACTGCGAAAATACATTTCAGTCAGGATGTGAAAAATGACAGCTGTACTGCTTATAAGGAGGTGTGAAAAAATATCACTGTTGAAAATCTGGCGTGACAATATTAAAAATCTGCGAAGTTACAAGGGTGTGTGGAAAGTACGCAATGCACACTTGTAACACAGTCATTTGATGGGCTATCATCACCAAATTTTCAACATAGGCATTTTGGGATCTCTGCTCATAAACAGTATCACTGTCATTTTCTGCATCTGTCCTGAACAATGATTTCCCACAGTGATTGCACTATTCTGTGTCGGAAGAGCGAAAACACATTTCGTCCAGGATGAGAAAAATGACAACTATACTGCTCATAAGTAGGTGTGGGAAAATGGCAATGTTGAAAATCTGGAGTGAAAATTTCAGAAATACGTGAAGTTATCAGTGTGCGTGGACACTGCGCAACGCATGCTTGTAACACAGTCATTTTATGGAGTATCGTCACCAAATTTTCAACATTGGCATTTTAGGACCTCTACTCATGAATAGTGTCACTGTCATTTTCTTAATCTGTCCCAAACACTAATTTCCCACAGTGACCGTGCTATTCTGAGCCAGAAGTGTGAAAACACATTTCAGCCAGGATGTGAACAATGACAGCAGTACTGTTCAAAAGAAGATGTGAAAAAATGCCAATGTTGAAAATGTGGTATGAAAATATTTACAAATTTGCGAAGTTATGAGCGTGCTTAGCAACTGCACAATGCATGTTCGTAAAACAGTAACTGGATTTTTTCCATCAAATTTGCAACATAGGCTTTCTGAGAGCCTACCTAATGAACACTGGCACTGTTGTTTCATTAATCAGCCCCGAAAGGTGATTCTATGCAGTGACCATGAAATCACATTTCAGTACCAATTAATGCCATGACAGTTCTAGAATTCATGAGGAGGGGTCCCAAAAACACCATGTTGAAAATTTGGTGCCAAAATTCCAAAATATGACTGAGATATGCATCAAAGTTGGAAAACCCCTATTTATTCCACAATACAGCTTGCCGGCATTTCCTCAGTTCACGGTCGGCTTTGAAGAGTGCAGATGTGTTCCCGGTCCACCGAAGATTGGCGGGCCGAGCTCCGGAAGTAAGTATGGGGTGAGGGGAATGTGGGGAGGCAGGGTGCACAGTGGGTGAGTGCGGGTTGCGGGAGGGCTGCAGGAGGACTGCCAAGGGACCATTTCCTTTTTTCACAGGTAAAAAGAAAATACATTGTGGGACTGTTTTTTGTTTAATGAGGCATGTGGTATGCTGGGGTGGACTCCCAACATGCCAACAGACTCGCTCTTGGAGGCCAGTTGTAGCCAATGGGGAACTGGGCACCCTCATCAACACACAACAAAAGAAAGGGAGCCACATCCTGCTGATGGGGATTGGGCACCCCATTGACACAAATGTTCTGAGTGTTTGTGGGGGGCATTATGCCAACAGGGAGAGGGCTCCCCTGTCGGTAACATCAAAGGGCAGGGCCACTGAAGCCGATGGGGATTGGGGCCCCCATTGGCAAACACAACCTGTTGTGGGGGGTTCATGCTGCCGAGGGGGACTGGGCACCCCCTTTGGCATTGGAGTTTCCTTAATATTGTTTGTGAACATGGCAGCAAGATGCCACCTTGTTCACAAACTATATTGCACTTGGAAAGTTCCGCCCAGCAATGACGAATCACTCCCTCATTGCAGCGAATGACTGATGCTGCAATAACGAGGTGACCCCTGATTGCAGCAGTTAAATATTTACAAGTTGGTGGCATGCTGGCTGAACTAGCATCAGCAGCAGTATGCCACAGCATTGGCGGAAGTGGGCCAAGCCTTTAAAGGTTGTGGGGGCATTGGCCTCAACAGTGCCTTGCCTCCACAACCTGCTTCTGGAGAAAGTTGCCACACTATGTTTCTTGCACATGTGCGTAATCAAAATAAAAACAGTATAGTCAGTATACTATTACTGTTGAAAAGTTGATACATAAAGGCACTGGGCCGGATTCACAAAAGGCAACTCAGGATGCAAGGCAACTTGCATCTAAAACAATGGCGCAAGTAGCACTTGCATCCTGAGTTCCATCTTGGTGGGATTCACAAAGGCAGCCTGAGACATGCTGCAGGCTGCCTGTGCCCCACTGAACCAATGTGCCTGAAACCCCCTTGTGACAGGGTATAAGGGGGTTTAAGGCAGCAGTTGCACCCTATTCACAAAGGGTGGCTGCTACATCCCACATCAGGATTCAGGAACAAACTCGGTGGACTTCTGTCAAAGACCACTTATGCCACCTATGAGGTGGCATAAGTGTTCTTTGCCATCCACAGGGGGTTTCCACTGTGGCCCAGCTCTACAGCCCCATGGGCCACAGCCCTCTAATATCCCCAGTTCCCAGGTATGGCATCCACTGTGCCAGGATGGGTTTGTGAAACATCCCCCTTTGTCCAGACCCCCCACACATCAAGAGCCACCCATATGCCCACTGCCCCCACATGCCCCAGGGCAAGATCCCCCCTCCATCACACATCCAGTATAGCCCTGGTGGTCCAGTGGCCCCCCATCCAACAATGCTAGCCCACCCCCTCCCCTCACCCCCCGCACACACACACACACAGCAGCTGAGTCAGCAACTGGCACTGCCCACCTCTCACCACCATGGCCAGCCATGACTGAGCTGTGCCAAGATCACGTACAGTAATAGGCACTCCATGAATGACAGCCACTGTCATTCACAGAGTGT
Organism: Neoceratodus forsteri; assembly: GCA_016271365.2. Lineage (NCBI taxonomy): Eukaryota > Metazoa > Chordata > Ceratodontiformes > Ceratodontidae > Neoceratodus > Neoceratodus forsteri. The sequence continues at coordinate 601,930,342 of CM057459.1, forward strand.
GTATTATTACTGTATGTGATCTTGGCACAGTTCAGTTGGCAGTTGGCTGTGATGGTGAGAGGTGGGCAGTGCCAGTTGCCGATGGGGGTATTGATTGGGGGTATAGGGTGGCTCACACTGATGGTTGGGAGTGATGGGGTCATGTGTGCCTGACCTTGCCCTGGATTGGGGGGCATGCAGGGATGCTGGCGCATCTGTCTCCCACCTTTCCCATGGCTTGTGGAATGTGTGGTCATTGCACCATCTGTGTGACCTATGCCATAAGTCACGGGGTGCAGACCCCTGGACCCACTCTGATGTTGAATCGAGTGCAAGGTCCAGATCGCAGGGATTGTCACAGTGGTTGAAGTGTTGCAGCTTGTGGATGACCTTTGTGAATCCGTCCCACTTTGTCAGCTTATAAAAACCATTTGGGTCCTACTTCATAAACTTCCTCCCTTCCCTCCCTTACATGAACCCCAAGGTAATAGTGCATTCAATTACTTTATTCAAACAAATTTGGAATTTTTATTTTTAAGTCCCCAAGAGCTTCTTCCACTGTATTATAGATATATCAATTACCATCCACAACTACTTTCATTTTTACTGGCATTATTATAGTTGTACGAACCCCTTTGGACCATAATTTATACCAGATAAAATTGAACTTTTTTCATGCTTGGACCAGATCTGCAGGAAGAGCGTTACAAATTGAAATATTGGAACCTTGAATATAAACTTTTTTCTTCTTGTATACTGCTGACATTACAGTATCCTTATCAACAGGAAACAGGTTCGGAGCCATAGGAAGCAGTGGACATGAGAGCTTAACAGGACTGAGCTCTGCCCTCGAGAGGCAAAAGAGGAACAATGGCATTTTGCACAACAGCATGGTAGCTGTACGCTGGTAATTCTCTCACATTTCATAATCCCACCTGTTTGTAATTGCACTTACTAACCTGGTTGTGAACTGTGCAATGTCCAAGTGAAATTGCCATTTCTGTGAAGTAGTAGTATAAAACGAACTGTTGAGCAATTTTGTCAGTCCTCGTAGTGGTCAAAGGATGCGATGTAATAAAAGTATGCCTGGTGAAGATAACTTAACCCATGCTAACAAGCGACAAAAGAAAAATAGTAAAGCTCTTCAAGCATTCGGGATGAATGTCCAGACCAAAGAGAAAGGCAAGCCATACTGGAGTGAAAAACAAATCTGCAAACAAATCCGCTCAAACAGCTATGCCAACCAGAAAAAAACAAACCAAGGCTAAAAATTTCAACATTGAGAAAATGAGCACTGGGACTGGTGGTGGTGAACCTACAAGCCAAGAAGGTAATCCGTATGAAATGTTTCCTTTATTTTTAGTAAATGAGTGGTTGTCTGCCAAAAATAAAAATAAAAAGATCAGTAGCCCTGAAATAATGGAAGGAAATGTTGTTTTATCGAGGAACCAGCTTAAAGCTTCTGAGGAAGCTGCTGGGAAGCCCTCAGCACAGATGCAGGCAGAACAGGGAAAAGATGGGGTGGCAAATGCATTAACAAAGTCCGACAGTTTAACCACAGAATTACCAGTCCCAGACGTGACTATCAAAAGTACGTTGGCCACGGACAACCATGAAGTATTGGAGGTGCAGGCAAAAAAAAAAAAGAATCTTACACCTGAGGCATTGTTAACACAGCAACAAAAGCTAGACAGCTTAACTGCTCTACAAGATGAAACAGATTTAATTAATAATGAGGCAAGCCCCCAGGAAAACGCATTGGAAATTGCTACTGCTACAGCTACAGTCACTTTAACTGCCGGATCAAATGGGGAATGTGTTAACCTGGAAAAACCTAGTACTCAGCAGAATGACCAAGTAAATATTATGGTCCCAAACTGTAATTGTAAAAATGTAGAAGGAGCAGAGGAGGTCAATTCAACTACAGACTCTCCAACATCAGATGACGAATGGGAAGAAAATGTTTCTATTGAAGAAGATGCCTCCCATGGGCTAAGAAATGGTTTACGCAAATGTCCCAAATGACAGATAAAATGAAACAAATGCTTTCACTTCAGAACAAATTAGAAACCTATTTTAATTTAACTCAAGAAGTGTTAAAAGAAAATAAATATTGAAAAAAGAAATGCAGGATATTAAAACTACATTAAATAAACTTTCTGAGCAAAATTTTCAAGTCCCTACACAACTTACAGATTTAGAAAACTCAGTTAGTGAACTGAAAGAGAAACTATTGAACTTTGAAATGAGGGCAGAAGGAAGAATAAAATAATTTTAGGAGTACCAGAGTTATGGGACAGTACCAAAAGTTTGCAGGACTCTTTCAAAACAGTTGCAGCCACTTTCCTGGATACAACACCTGAACAGATAAACTTTGACATTGATGTAGTGCACAGAGGTTTGAGAGCTAAGCCACCTGATTCTGACCCACCTAGGCCCATAATATTAAAATTCATGTGATCTGTCGATAAGGATTCTCTAATGTCAGCAGTATACAAGAAGAAAAAAGTTTATATTCAAGGTTCCAATATTTCAGTCTATAATGACCTTCCTGCAGATCTGGTCCAAGCATGAAAAAAGTTTGATTTTGTCTGGAATAAATTATTTCAGACTATGTGACATTATCACTTCAAAATCCTTTTCCACAGCTGTAAATTCTATCACTACTCCTCCATCAGGTATTGTAATTTGGGGATTTTTGTTCCCAGTGTTCACCTCGCATTTCTTTGCGTTAAAATTCAGTTGCCAGATCTTTTATTATTTACTATTTAGCTTTTGTTGACCAGGTAAGTACACTAGACAAGTTATATGCCTATTTTCAGGTATGACCTGGGATAATACAATGAGATACAGATACAGTGAGATACAGGTTCATACAGAGGACAACATGACACAAGTTAGACTCTGGCTCCCTAGCCGGGGCAGTGTTCATCGACCTCTTGAGGCTTTTGACACTGTCTCCCACCCCCTCCTGATGGATGCCCTCTGCCACACTGGCTTCTTTACTGGGCCTCTCGCCTGGTGCGCCAGCTACCTATCTGCCCGCTCTCAATGTGTCATAATTAATGGGACACATTCCAAAACTTGTCCCATCTGCTCAGGGGTTCCTCAATGCTCCATTCTGGGACTCCTACTCTTCTCACTGTACCTTAACACCCTGCCCAGTGCATGCTCTGGAAAAATTCTGCTGTATGCAGATGACACCGGCATCTTCGCCACCCACCGTAACCCTATCTCCCTCCAGGACTCCCCACAACTATCCTATAATGATGCTGAAACCTGGTTCAAAGAGCACAGACTGGTTATTAATCTCAAAAAACAAAAACAATGCTCTTTGCCCACCCGCAAAACAAAGTCAGCAATGTCCCACTCCATGTCTTCTCCTGCTCCAAACAACCACTAGAGCAAGTCCACTCCTACAAGTATCTTGGGGTCTCCTTTGACTCAGCCCTCACCTACCACATCCACATTAATGCTCTTGCTTTAGCCACTAATGTGCGGCTAGGCATCTTATACCGCTATAAAAACTGTCTCCCCCCCGCTGCCCTCCATCTAGCAGTTACATCCTCTATATTATCTCTCATTGACTATGGCCTACCCATATACAGTGCTGCTGACACAACCGCCCATAATAAAATTTGCCTAATTTAAATAAGGCATGCAGGCTAATCACTGGGGCCCCCAGGGTCACACATTCATGCCAGCTCTATGACATGGCAATACTGCTGAATCTAGATGAACATCTTCGATACCAAACCTGCCTAATAACAAAAAAGACTCTTTTCAGGCTATCCCCACCCGGGCTGACAGTCTCCCTCCACTAAGCCCAACCCTTGGTCTGTACATGGACCTCCTGCAAGGCCACTTTTCTGGTCCCAAGATCTTGGACCTCCCATGGACAGAGGTCCTTCTGCTATAGAGCGCCATACTGGTATAACTCTCTCCCTGCCCCCATCTCGGATACCCCCACAATTTCCAAATTCAAAACTGAACTTCAAAGCCAACTATTTAATATGCATAGCTACACCTGTCTATAACTGAGGCATAGCTTTCTGTACCCTGACAATGCCTGCTGGTCAGCATCCACACCACTCCTCTCTTAATCCTCATCCTTTGCTGATTGAACTGCTATTATCCTGCGGCTTGCTCTTACCATTGTGCAATAATGTGCCATTGTACCCAAACTGGCTTATCTGTTTAACTGTTGTAATCTCATGTGCTTGCTAAGTATGTAACCCATTTTGCTGTAACCAAAAGTCTGTTATGTATTTGTCCTCAATGTAACAAGGTACCTTTTGGAAATGAGCCTCTGGCTCAAAGGTTATAAACCGATGTACAAATAAATAAATAAATACAGTATAGAAAGTCAGAATAGAACCATGTGAACATAACCAGTAAATAGTAAGCACAGTTAAGATATGTACAGACATCTTGGACCATCTCTCCAGCCTTTTCAGATCCCTTATCAATGACCTTACACCATCTTTGCTGTTCAACCTTCTGCGAATCTTACTACCTCTGTGAAAAGGCAGATTATGCCTTTAACACCCCCATGTCATGGATAAATATATTAAAGATGATAAATTGAACCCTGTGGTACCCTGCACATTACCTCTTTAACAACAGAGCATTCTCCATTTACCATCATTATCTGTGTTCTCAACCAGCTTTCCACCACTGTTAGTACTCTTACTTCTACCCCAGATCACTCAATTTCTTGACCAGTATCCTGTGTGTGACTGAATAAAAGGCCTTGCTGAAGTTCAGTAATGTTTGTTAACTATCTGTGCTTTGTTGGCTGCTCTAGGTACTCAGTAGAAGAACTTAACCAGGTGCATCTTGAATGATATCCCTTGTGTGAAGGCATGCTGCTTGTTATCCTGTAGACTGTTAAACTTTATAAAGTTTATCAGTCTCTCTCTTAGTATGGCCTCTAGCATTTTCCCAAATACAGATGTCAGGCTGACAGGTCTAAAGTTACTCAGCTCATACTTTCTGCATTAAGATTTTTCTCAAGTGTTTTGGGTTGACTGAGCCAGGTTTTGAAGCTAAGATGTTTGGGCACACTAAGGATATAAGAGATGGCACTCACAATGATGAGTTACATCAAAAATCATCCATGCTTATATTTTAACATATTGAAAATTTAATTTCTGTAAATTATAAATGAACATAAAAAAAGTTCACCCTATGCAAACTGTTTCAAATAGGACTTATGTGCATAAGATGCCCCCATAGGCAGGACCATCTACTGTATTATGCAGGCTGACTGAAGCTATGGTAATGACTGTAATGAGATAAAACTACTTTCACATTCAGTCTATTAACTGGCTAATTATCTTACAGAATTTTATCTTGAATATTTAAAAATACAACCAGAATACATTGTGATAACATGATAAGTAAAATATCACATTATACTGTTTTACTTCATCACACTGTCTGTAATAAAGTGTGGGTACTGCAGTAAAAAGAAGTGACTTGTAATGCAATATGTCTCTAAGTGCAATAATTGGTCATATTTTTATTAGAACATGATGTGAAAGAATAAAATTCTGTTTAAATACCTAACATTCAAGTGTAAAAATTAAATTTGAATATTTCCTTTCTGATAAATCAATGCATGTTATTATAGTTTTCATCATAAACATTATGGAACTATTTCCTGCATCCCTGTTGGACAAACCCCAAAATATCACAATTTAAGAGGGAACTTAGAAAGGCTCTCTCACCTAGTGCCAGTTATGACTGCCTCAACTTGACCTGTTTATACCTCACTTGCTCTACCTGCTCTGTCCCTGACATTGCTCCTTTGGAGCAGCCCTTCCTTGCTCTTGTTTGCTACAACTATGCATAACTGTATTTTTTGACAATGCTCCTACTGTATGTGTGGTGCCTTGAAACTGCCTCTTGCATAATTATTTCCTTGACAATACTCCTACGTGTGTTGCCTTAGATAATGCCACAGTTTTTTTTTACTTCTCTTGTAGTCTTTGTTATAACTGTATTTCAGTCAGTTTTGTGGAACCTTTGTAAACAAGCACTTGTGCTCAAAGGTGCAATTCTGAATGAATAAATAAATGCATACAGACATACATACATACATACCCATTGAGAAATATAACTTTTATGTAATGAAACAAAAACTATATGGGCGGATTAAGAACCCTTGCCATCTCCACTGCTGTCTACTATTTGTCTGAAATTCAAGATCAGCTCTCAAAACAGTCACTTGACAAAAAACCTTCTCTCTAAATCATCCTGTTCAGGGTGTATTAAAAATTCTGCACTTCCCTAAAGAACCAAAAGTGCATTAGTGAGACCAAAGGAATGAGGGTAATTCCTACAGCCACTACTCTAATTAAATACAGTCTATCTTTTCCGTATCAGCCTTAGGCTTGCAGAGTGCATAATTATCTTGCTACGTCCCTTACACATGTTCAGGAATTTGTCTGTGTTTTCCCAAGGTGTAAATGTAATCACTGGCTTCCTGATCAAGTGCATCAAAATCATTTGGATATTAACTAAGTATATAATTCTTAGCTTAGACACTGAACATCTGCTGGCATTTATGTCTGCTTTAGGATGCATGTAATTACAGCAGAGGAGATCTGAACAATCTGAGATTAAAGTGTTGTTTCTTAATCTGACACCACATGTTTCTGCTTTTTAAAAAAACAGTTTCACACACACACACACACACACACACACACACACACACACACACACACACACATCTAACTTCTGTGTCTGAAAATCTTCTGTTCATTAAATACAGCTACAACTTAATGTCCTTACAACATTATAAAATTAAACTATGTAGCACTGGTTATAATTCAAATGTGGTTCTTTTTAAATGATGAATATCTATTCAACATTATGCAGAAAAAAATCATAGAAATTCAGTTAGTTTTTTTTAAACAAAAAAAGTAACAGGCCTCTTAATAACAGATTCCCTAATACAAGTTTATCTATGTTTCAATTTGCTTATATTAGGTCTGTATCTGAGACACAATTCATTAAATTATTTCTTTGTTATTTATTTGAAATTGCTCTTGGAAGGATAACCACATAGGATGCAGTATTGAATTGTTATGGGGATCTTTGGGAGGACAACAGCAAACAGTAGAACAGTAAGGCTCCAATGGTAGACACATATTGTATCATTCAACATAAGAGATACAGAACAGGATAGCTTACAGTATATTCATAGAAAGGATGAATATATATATATATATATATATATATATATATATATATATATATGTATATATACACACACACACACACAGTGGCACCTTCATAGGATAACAGCATAATGGAAATGGTATCAGAACATTGGATGAATACAACATATGTTAAAGCAGCAATGCAATGAAAAATGTGTTTCCAAAAAAGCTAGCTTCAGCTATAGTTAAGAACACTATTGATACACCTGTCAAATATGGTTGTCTATGTACCTCATATGCTGCACACTATGAGTCAGTCTTTATTTTTTCAGTGCTAACCCTTGCCAGGTCTACAATACTATTTCCATGCAAAATGTGGTGGCCATCATTTTTGCTTGAGAAAACACTTAATTAAAATGTTTATAAAATACTCAAATTTTAATGGAATTAGAAGAGTGTACCACCAAATAAAACTGGAAGATTATTAGAATATTTTATAATGTAAAAAAAAAAAGGTACAGTCAACTTTTTTGCCCAATTTTGTTGGACTGCAGCTTTAAATTGAAAGAGGCCTCGGTGTACTGGTTACAGGTTAAAGGAAGCTGCATGGTATTTTCAGGTAAGAAATGAGACTAGCTTTAAAACCGTATGTACTGGGAACATTACTAAGGTGGGTAGGATGTTTGTCCCAGGAATCTTGTGCAGTAAACACAAAAGTTTTATTTCAAAAACTTTGTCTCCTCAGGATTTTAAAGTTGAGTGTACCAGATAAATGTACAACAAGTTTCTGAATTACCACATCTTGTCATTAAGTTACTCTTTTTATTATAGTTCCTATAGAAATATAGACGTTGATAGCAGAAGGAGACTGCTAGGTCCATCTAGTCTGCCCATTTATTTTAGATGTATTTTGACATTCTAATTGATCTTTGTAGTCAGGGCTCCATTGTGTCTATCCCAGGCATTCTTGAATCCCCCTCCCCCACAGTGTTAATGCCCAAAACCTCTTGGGTAGGCTGTTCCAAGGTGTCCACTGCTGTTTGTGTAAAGAAACACTTCCTGGTGTTGGTAGAGAACCTCCCTCCTTGCAGCCTGAGGTCATGTCGACTACATCCAAACTTGGTTGCAGGACCATAAACTTGTTAGTAACCTACAGAAGATGCAGGCCATGCTATTTGGCTCAGCAGCCATGTTAAAAGCCACCCCGGATTCAATACAGATCTCCGGGGCTGATGGGTTACCGCTGACTGTCGCAGGCTCAGTCAAGTACTGGGGGGTAACCCTTGACCCGCAGCTGGATATGAACCTGCACATACAAAATACATGCAAGGCCTCAAACTGCAAGCTGGGTCAGGCTTACAGAGCAAAAAGCTGTCTAACTCCAGCTGCCCATCTTGCTCTAGCCAGGGGAGTCCTCCTAACCACGCTTTGCTGCGGACTAATCACCTTTGCCCACATTGCAAAAACTAGTCTAGTAAAGTGGGACTCAGCGTACAACAACATATGCTGTTTTGCACTCTCAGCCCCCCCGCCTCACTCACCACTGTGAACTATACACCCAGCTTGAGTGGCTCCCACTTGAAACTCACCGATCTTATGTCGTAGGCAACTTCATTGACAATATTGTCAGAACTGCCACCCCTCAAAACCTTGCTGAAACCCTTGTTCTTGCTACACCCTCCTACAACCTGCGATCCAATGGCTCTCAAGCCCTCCTGGTACCTAAAACCTGCACACAAATGGGTGACCGAGCCTTCGCTGTGTATGCGCCCAGGGTTTGGAACTCTCTTCCAACTAGCACTCACTTCTCTCCCTCACACCAGAGCTTTAAAGCCTCCCTCTGGGGTTTTCTCAAAATGGCTGCCACTTTGTCTCTGCACTAGACAAACCCTTTCAGCCTGAGATGCCCCAACTAACTGAGATGCTACCTAAACATTACGACTTGGGCAAAGCACAACTGTGCTCATACTCCTCCTGTTCTCACAGCATATATAAAAATGGACCATTTAGGTCCACTGGCAAAACAGGGTGAGCACTATAACTGTGCACTCCTTTCTCTCTCACTGAGCCCACTCTATCCCAACTGTGACTCCTCCTTATTCTAACTGCTAGCCTTACAACTTGCTGCCTGGAGTGATGAATTCACACTGCACTTCTTTCTACTGACTGCAATGTTTAATACTGTATTGTAATACCTGTTTTTGGTATTGTTGTCTTACAATGCCCCTGTGTTCTGGTCACTTTATATTAACTCTTCGCTACTATTTGCCTGATAAAATCTAATGCTTGTAAAGTGCCTGTTGTGCTAATTCTATGTAATGTAATCCTCCACTTGTGTTTGCCTGATGTTCATGTATGTACCTTGTAATGTACCTTGTAATCTCCTGGGTCGCACCTAAAAATAGGCACTTGGCTTTCTAGTGTGCTTACCCGGTTAACAAAAGCAAATAAATAAATGTTTCCTGGTCCTGGAGCCCTTCTTGAAGTGAAAAAGTTCATTTGCCTGTACCTTGTTAATGCCTCTTATGCACTTGAATGTTTCAATCATGCCCCTCTCTCTTCTCTGCTCCAGGGAGTACATATTCAGTTCCCTAAGTATTTCCTCATTGGACAAGTACTGTAGATTCCGAATCATTTTTGTCACCTTTCTCTGTACTGTTTCCACCCAGTCAATGTCCTTCCTATCTTAATGGGTAGCAATCTACAGTAATGTGTGGGATAACTTGCAAAGAATACCATCATAAATCATAAGAGGAAACTATTCCAGATATTTTAAATAGTCCCAGATGATTCTCAGGTCATCTGTATAGTTTGCATGGAGTGAGAAAGTTGTAACACTTGAAACAAACTCTAGCCAGAGCCGATATGGCTGTGGCAAGCTTGCAAAGCTCCAAAGAGTGAGTTCCACTGAATGCCATCTCCAAGATGGTGGTGGCAATGTGACTGTGCATGCATGGTATTTGTGCATGAATAGTTGCATTGAATGACATTATGCCATTCGCAGGATGACGGTGCCAGTTGAATTGCGCATGCTCGCAAGGTGTGTATGCACAGTTCTTGTCCTGAAATGCAGAAGTAATAGCTAAAATAGTGCAGCTGTTACTTTGTAGTGGCCGACCATGGTCCATGGTGGAGTGTTACATGCTCTGTTGGACTTTTGTAAGGATACTTCCAAAAGTCCAACAAAATGTGTAACAATCAGCTGTTTTAGGCAAGAGAATGCAAAATGTCTGTAGGCTCTTTTCACAGCCGTAAAAAGCCAGAAAAGACAATTGAAAGGAATGATATATATTACAGACAGTAGTAATGTGTTCTGATGCAATGGAACTCTGGAAAACTTCAGAAAATTCTATATAATTCTGCATAATTCTGTTGGAAATAGAATTCCAAAATTCTGCAAGTGGAATTTCAACTGCAAGTTAAAAATTTGTGTTTTACATAACCATAGATTAGGTTTCCCCAAATTGAGGAAAACTCATCTACGATTTATGTAATCCATAGAAAACTAATCTGTGATTTAAATTAATTGACTTTTGAAATTCAGTGTGATATTCTGAAAAATTCTAAAAGCATTTTGGAAAAGGAATAGCCATTCCACCTTGTTTCTGTTATTAGAATTCTGCATTCAGAACAGCTCTATTCACTAGAAGTGTTAGCCTTATTTACAATATATGTCTAACGTGCCATCTAACACATCAGTTTGACATTTAAAGCAAGACTAGTCACAGTGGTGCCCAGTGTCAGTTTCACTAATGTGTAGTCATAATAATCATTTTCTTGTGTGCAGAACCTTCAAGAAAAATCAAGGCCACTACTTAGCACTTTTGTGATTTGCCAGTTCACCACTAGAACTCACAGGCTAAAGGATTTGTGAAGGTACACACATGTGTATCACTTTTTCTGTGCAACACCACCTGCTGACTCTTCAACAATCCTGCATTAAACTATATATATTTTTATAGCATTTAGAAACAGTGACATCAAGCATTACAACTAGTGGCCACTGAGGACTTTGTGGCAATAGTATCAGGATATATTTAGTCATGATGGACCCTGATCTTGATGCATCCATAACTAATCTGTGGTAAACATATACATAATTCAAGCATTAAATACAACTGGTGCCTAACTATGCAGATGTAATAACTCTGTGCAATTGCCATATTCTTTGGTCAAAAACAAACATTCTGTTTTTGAGCCATCATGTCATTTAAAATTAACTGAAATTAACATAAAAACAAAAAGGGCAGATATAGTCATGAATGATGAGTACATAAGTTGTGTTTTTTATTATTCAAAATTATCAAAATGGCTCTACCTGGTTGTCTATCTTAAACAAACAGATATCAAACAAAGGTTAGCTGAATGAGAGGATACTGAACAGAAATAGAGCAACATGGAATATTGACAAGCAAAAAAAGGATGCAAGCTCTTCTAGATTTACTAATTCTTAATATTTCAATTCATGTTTATTGATCAACCACAAAAGTCATTACTATATCAATAAAAACTGTAATAAATTACATTGTTACTTCATAGTGCATATAAAACCTGAAACCACAACTGAAGTTAAAATCATGTCCATAATTTTCATATAATTATTTAAATCATTTTACACCTTCATCACACAAATGCAATTTCATTTTATCTACAATTTTTAGGAAGGAGGCCACAGCATCCAACATTGAATGAAAATGTTATTTAAGTAAAAATGTTACTTGATACCTAGCTTCTAATTCTACCTCAGCTAAAATGTTGCCAATAATTTTTTCTTGTAGCAATTATACCAAGGACATACAATCATAATATATGTGAGATCATCTGTTCCCAAACCACATTTGCATAAAGCTTCAAACATGTTTTTATAATAGAACTTTTTGAGTCTCTAGCCCTGATAGTTATCAAACCTGTACTTACTAATTAATTTCCTTTTGGGGGAAATTTTTTTACTAACTCCAATTACTTTTCAAACACTGCATTTCTTTTGCTCTGTGTTAACCATTTACTGATTTTTAACTTTCGTGCATAGCCTGATTTCATTGTGTGTGTAATTTCCTTAAACTTCTGTTTGATTAAACTTTTCACTTTGTTGAATGTTTTCACAAATATATTTGATAAACATATAAATAATCCATTGGTTTAACATGATCCATGACAAACTTCTTTTTTAGAAAACATGCTCTTATTTTAAAGTGTTTCCTCTTTTATACATTTTCCGGGTAATATATATATTCATTCATAGTACAAACTTTAGGTCAATATGTAAATATTATTTCCTTGATCAGCCATTCTACTGGTAGCTGCCCTAACTCTGCTCTGATTAATGCAGAGGAAACACATTGAGGAGACCATAATAGCTTCATACAATATGAGTTAAGCATGTTATCCATATTTTGGAGTTTTTGATGTTCCCTAACTTCTAAGCCATACAGTAATTAACTTTTAAGTTAATTGACTTTTAAGTTTTGTATAGTATCAATAACGTTGATACTGTAGGCAATTTTTGTTTGTTTGTTTGTTTTGCTCCTGAGTTCTTCTAAGTACCCGTTCCCAGTTAAATTCTTGGAGAATATTATTCCTAGATAGCAAAAGCTCATACTACTTCTAGTTGTGCTTATCTATTTATATATATATATATATATATATCTAAAATATAATATATATATATATATATAACATATATAATATATATATATATATATATATGTGTGTGTGTATTTTGTTCCCAAATACCATTACCTTTGTTTTCTTACTGTTAATTAACACATCTGCCTTGTTACATTCTAGATAGACTCTCTCTAACATTCTTTTAACCCCTAAGTTAACAGCGTCAGTGGCTCAGTAGGTAGCACACTCGTCTCTATGGCCGGGAGATAAGAGGGCTGTGGGTTTAGTTCCCACATCTGGCACTTGGGTTAGTATCCCAATACTGACACTGCAGTGCAGCATGAGGGGGGTGCTGCACTTCCGAGGTGCCATCTTTCAGATGAGACGTTAAACTGAGGTCCCATCTGCCTGGATTGGTGGTAGTTCAGGTGGATGTTAAAGATCCCATGGCACTTATCAAAAAGAGTACGGGAAGTTTATTGACAAGAAATCATAACATCACAAGACAATCAAAGATACATCAAAAGATATTCAAGAACATAAAGAAAAATCCAGAACAAATAACACAGTCATAGTATAACATCTTTCAAAAAAAGAAATGTCTCCATAGAGCATCAACCTTGGGTTTGGTGAACCTTCGGTTATCATTTTCCTTAAAAGATAGCAAACCAGCTTCAATCTGAGAAAATATAGTACTATTTAATACAAACTGTTGCTGTAAAACAAATTGGCAATGAGCTTGCCATAAAAAATACTGTATAAGGGAAAAAAAAAACTTTCAATATACTTTTATGATAACATTTCCAGATCCCCGTATAATTCCCTAAAACAATGGTGTGATATGAAATGTGGTTCAAAAAAGGTAAATGCCAATGTGTGGCAACGTCCTGCCAAAAAGATTGACTGTGGGGGCAAGTAACAAAAAAATGCATCATAGTTTCTTCACTGTTAATACAAGTAGGCCTAAGGCAGAATCTCTCAGTCAGGGGTTTATATTTCAAATTACCCCGAACCCCTAGTTTACCTTGAATGGACATCCACACAACATCCCAAACATGAGAAAAAATCCTCGAATCCATTAACTTGTGAATAGCCAAACTCATTTTCATGGGTACACGTTTAGGAAATATCCAAATAATTTTCTGTACATCATAAACAATAAAGGCATACCTCCTATCGCATGCTCCGCAATAGGTGCACTAAGGCCATCTGCCTAGCTAAGTTTGAATATTTTAACAACACTCTTAATGCAAACCTCGGAAGACCTTCCAAATTCTGGAAAGTCATTAACTCCCTTTTCTCTCCCCAAACAGCTAGCCCTCCACCTCTTCTCCTTGCCCAAGGTTCTCTACTTTCCAACCCCCTGGAAGTCACCACCAAGTTTAATTCCTATTTCACTACCTGTGCCGTGGCCCTCCTTGAAGCCCTTCCACCTGGAAATACTCCACCTTCTCAGTCTCCTACCCTCCAACTATCCAGCATGAACCCCTTCTCCTTTAGACACATTTCCCCCACTGAAACCTTAGATGCCCTTCTCGCCCTAAACCTCTCCAAAGGAAAATCCCCTGATGTTCTTAACAACAAGCTCCTCTTCCTATCTGCTCCCGCCATCGCTAGCCCCCTTGTAGCCCTACTAAATCTTTCCTTCACTACTGAGTCTCTCCCCCCTCTGAATGGAAGCATGCCATGGTTCTACCCCTCGCTAAAGGCAGTGACACTACCTCTGCATCCAACTACCACCCCATCTCCCTCCTCCCCACCCTCGCAAAACTCCAGGACCACCTTGTGCTATCCCAACTCTCCCCCTTCTTCACCGAAACTAACTTCTTCACCCCTTTTCAGTCCGGGTTCAGAAAACATCACTCCACAACCTCCTCCATGCTCAGACTCACAGACCACATCCTCACTGGGATGGACAAAGGGCTAATCACTGCTGCTATTTTCATTGACCTAGCAAAAGCTTTTGACTCTGTTTCCTATTCTCTCCTACTATCCTGCCTTTCTTGAGCTGGGTTGGCCGAATCCGCCATAAACTGGTTCAGTGCCTACCCTCTAAATAGAACCTAATCTACTAAAATAGCTGACCACATCTCCCTCCCCCTCCCAATCACCACAGGCGTACCCCAAGGCTGAGTTCTCAGGCCCATCCTCTTCTCCATCCTGCTAAATGACCTACCAAACTCCTGCTTCTCTTCCTCTATCCACATGTATGCAGACGACACAGTCCTCTTCACCTCCGGCCAGACCCATGAAGAAGTCATCTCCAATCTTCAAACCAACTTCAACAAAATCCAACACTGGTTCAATATCAACCAACTCTCCCTAAATGCTAAGAAAACCAACTCAATGAATTTCGGCACCAGACAGCACCTATCCAAACTCGGCTCCCCTCTGAGATTCCACACCCTAAATAACACCATCCTCGAAGAAGTACCCTCCTTCAGGTGTCTTGGGGTTTGGCTTGACCGCCACCTCTCCTTTTCCACTCATGTCAATGCCATCATTTCCAAACTGTGCCCAAAACTTGGAGCCCTCTATAGAAACCGTACTAGTCTCCCACTTCCTGTTAGATGAGATATTGTCCTGAAAATGATTCTACCCTCCTTTGATTACTGTGATGTGGTTTACAGTTCTGCTGCACAGGCTACCCTAGCCAGACTAGACCCCCTCTTCAATGCTTTCTGTCGCTTTGCCATCAATGCCCCCTTCGATCACATCACTGCATGCTTTATCGTTCCCTGTCCCTAACATCCCTGAGCAACTGTCACCTAATTCATAGCACTAAATTCACTTCTAACTTCTGGCTCGACTCCCTCCCTCCCTACCTTGAATCTGCCTTTTCCTCCCCTCCTACCTCCTCACATGCCCTCAGGTCCACTGACCCTAGACTACTATTCATCCCTCACCATAGGACCACCACTGGCCAATCTGCATTCTCTTACCTCTTCCCTAAACTCTGGAATGGCCTGCCCACCCAGATCCACCATTCTTCATCCAACCTCTCCCTTTTCTATGCCCTCTCTAACTCCCTTGCACCTAATTGCTTCTACCCCTGACCACCCCCGTTAGCTCCTCCTCCCCCACTCCCCTCTGTGCCTGACCAGCGGCCCGGCCATTGCCCAATTGTCTGGCATATATACTACCCTGTGCAGTTATACCCCTTCTATGCTCTTCACACTCTCAATTTCTCTCTCCCCCTTCCAAAGCAACCTAGCTCCCCAGCCCCCTCCATCCCTCCTCACCTACCTCCCCCTATACACCTACACTCCTGCCCCCTGCTTCTCTTCCCCCCTCCTTGCTCTCCAAATCCTTCCTTTCTACTTGACACATCTCCCTGAAGCTCAACCTCTGCTACTGGCACTCAAGTTCTGCTACTCCCACCCCTGTTCTGTAAACTGCACTTATGTATCTCATGTATAGCCTAGATGTGTACCCTTGTTTGTATTCCATGCCCTTACGATCATGTTCTGTACTGTTCTTACCTTGTTGGGTAACCATGATTTGTATAACCTGTACTTGCTTATCTGGTGCTGTCTTACTGCTCTGCCTATGCAACAAGTTCATTTGTAATCCCTCCCATCTAAGTACATTATCCATATTGCTACTGTAAGTTCAAATACTGTATGCATACCTGCCTGTTGATCTGGTGCTGTCTTACTGCTCTGCCTATGCAACAAGTTCATATGTAATCCCTCCCATCTATGTATATTATCTGTATTGCTACTGTAAGTTCAAATACTGTATGCATACCTGCCTGCTGATCTGGTGCTGTTTTGTACTGCTCTGCCTATGCAACAAGTTCATTTGTAATCCCTCCCATCTATGTACATTATCTGTATTGCTACTGTAAGTTCAAATACTGTATGTATACCTGCCTGCCTGATCTGGTGCTGTTTTGTACTGCTCTGCCTATGCAACAAGTTCATATGTAATCCCTCCCATCTATGTACATTATCTGTATTGCTACTGTAAGTTCAAATACTGTGCATTCACCTCCCTTTGTAAACCCCCCCACAGGTCACACTGTGAGATGAGCATATTTTTGCTCAGTGTGCCTTTCCTGGTGAAACATTTTCAATAAATGAATAAAAAATAAATAAAAAGATTTCCTGTGCATAGTCAATAACATAGGCAAAGAAACCTTCCATTGAAACATCTTTTTAAGAGTTGATAGACCATAAGTTGGTAAAGAATCTGAGGATAAAAGTTTAGGGGGAAACAATGTCCATTTAAGAAAGTATTTAGACCAAAGAAATTGCATCCATAACTGCAAAGAAAGGGTAGCAGATGTCCATAAGTAATTAAATGTACCAAAAAAGAACAGAAAATGATAAAAAACAATGGGGTTAATCATAGCTAATCCACCTTTATGGATGGGTAAATAGATAACATCCCTTTTCACAGGATTTAATCTATTGCCCCAAAGCATCTGAAAAAAAAGGCTGAAAATTCTAGTTTCAAGATACAATGGAGGCGGAAAAACATAACATAAATATAAAAAAACAGGTAATAGAAACTGCTTAATAATCTGAACTCTTTTCTGTTTCCCAAATTTCCACCTCTCCATCTATGAACCTTATTTTCTCCAATATGCAACTGCTTTTCCCAATTATAAGTAGCCATATCACCTGGTCCAAACCAAATACCCAAAATCTTTGAGGAGCAAAACTACCGGAATCCCTAAGATATATAAAGAGGCAGGAGAAAAGAGGATGTAAAGAGAAAATAAAATGTTTATCTATGTTAAGAACAGTTCCAGAAAAAGAGCCAAATTGGGTAAAATCTGCAGAGCCGTCCTTAAAGAAAACTTCCGGACTAATAGGGTGACATCATCCACATAAGTGGAAATCTTTTCATGTGGTAAAAGGGGAGGGAGCTAAACCTATAATACTGGTGTCCCAAAGAATCTGTCAGATTACAGGATCCAAAACAAAATAGTATAAAATAGGACTCAAGGGGCAACCTTGTCTAACCCCAATGGTCAGAGGAACATCCGTGCCAAAAAGACCATTAACCATAGGGATAATAGTTGCATCAGCATAAAGGAGGTGCATCCAATACACAAAGGGTTTAGCAAAACCATACTTTAATAAAAGGGGGAAAAGATAATCATGATGAACCTTGTCAAAGGCATTAGCTTGATCCAAGTTTACCACAAATCCAGAAAGAGGATGTCTCTTAGTATCTTCAAATAAATCTCACAGGAGATATAAATTATGCTGTATACATCTGTCAGGAACAGCACAAGTCTGAGCTGTATGAATAAGAAGATCAGCCACCCCCAATAATCTATTATGAAAAATTTTCGCCAGAATTTTGTAATCACTATTTAGAAGACTGAGAGGTCTCCAATTAGCCAAAGGGCTTTATTCCCTGATTTATACAAAAAAAAAACAATAATAGGAAGGTATTAAAACCAAAACGGGAAGAAGAGGAAGTTAACATAAAATTAAAGACCAGGGTAAGAAAATGGACCATATGGGACAAAAAGTGTTTATAAAAATCATTGGGAATCCCATCCAGTCCTGGGGAAGTGCCTGTATTTAATTGAGATATAGCATTCTCAACCTCTTTTGAGACTATGGGTTGCACTAGAGAGTGTATCATAGTTGCAGGTACCTGGGGCAGTGGTGCAGTAAATCCAGACAATAAAGAGGAAGAGGTGACCGATACAGAATGAAACGTGGAACTGACAATCTGTTGTACCACCTCTAATATTTCTAAATCTGTGGTAACCATGTTACCATGTGTCGTGACCAGATGAGTCATAAGAGTGCTATCAAGCCATTGCTTGCAGGCTGCATAGGGATCTGATGCAGGTGTCTTTTTAGTACTGAATCTAAATTCCATCTTTAGAGATTTAGCCCTATCATACTGATAGCACTTCATTTGCTTCTTGATTTCAAAAATCTGTGAAGCAAATTCCTGCTTATTACGTGGAGGATAAGACATTAATTTGTATAATTGATTTCTTAAGAGAACATAACATAAATAATCAGAATTAGCCCTGTGTCTACTAAAAGAAAGCATAATGTGTTTAAGCTCTACTTTAGTATCCAGCCACCAATTTAACAGGGAGTTATAGGAGCACATAATAGATTCTTGGCATGCAAAAAAAATTTTAATACAAGAAAACAGGGAAGAAGAGTCTAAAAGAGACATATTGAATCACCAAGTATGTGAAGAGAACATTTTGGGAGGAACAGTGGATAAACTTAAAGAACAAAATAAAATATTGTGATTGGAAAATTCTGAAGGTTGAGAAATACAAAAATGAGGAATCAAGTATTTAGAAACAAAAAACATATCAATACGGGTGGCATATATGTGTCTATGATATATAGCTCCCATGCCCGTAGCATGCAGGCTTCAGAAAGCATCCTGTAAATTAACACCAGAAATAATCTGTACCAAGGCATTAGAATCGCAACATATCTTCTTCTGTGTGTTACTTCTAAATTTGGTGTCTAAGGAACAATTAAAGTCTCCTCCCAAAATGACATCTTTCCTAGTATATAAAAAGGGCTTAATGTCTTCAAACAGCTCAATTCTAGCCGATTTTAGTTGGGGGCATAAAGAGTAAGAAATCGAAAGGAAAAAATCCCCAAGGGAGCAGTCAAGCACTAAGGCCCTCCCGGTTTAACATCAGTTAGCCTAGTGACATGAAAATGGGTAGATTCAAAAGAATACCAATCCCATCTGCAGCCTCTAAACCAAAGGTCCAGAAGGAAGGGCCTCAATGCCATCAATTTTTAACCTGTTCCACCTCAACAAGAGAGGAGAGGCATGTTTCTTGAACAAAAAAAAATCGACATCAAGAGAGCCGAAAAAGGAAAACAGAGAAATCTGTTTTCTACAGGTTTTCAAGCTACAGACATTAAAATATGCCAATTTCAGAGTAGCCATCTGTTACATAGTCAAATTCAAGGCCCTCCCTTTAAACAGCAACTAGCTTTTCTTTTTTTTTCCTTTTTTCCTTTTCTTTTCTTTGGACAGTTCAGTGGATTTGCTCTCTGCATCCTCAGTGGCCAGCTCAGACCTGTGTGAAGTATCTGACTCCAAGTCAGAATCCCCTGGTTCTTTCTGAAGCAAAGAAAAAAAATTATCCATAGGGACAGAACACAGAGAGGGAGTTTTAAGAGAGGACCTAGTGAATCTATGTCCTTTAACAGTTTCAAAAGGAGGGGGCATAGTATTTTCAATCGGGAAAACAGATAAACTACCATCAATATCAGTGCCTAGATTAGAAGCAGGAGCAAGGTCCTGTACAATTGTCAGGGTAGGTTGAGCTAAAGGCACAGAAATATAAAGAGGGCCACCATAGGAGGGTCAATAACAGAGCAGTCTCACATCGGGAGTCAGATGAACCAGAAGGAGGGAAACCTGACATTTTTCCTGGGCCTTATGAACCAGGTCATCATGATCCCAACCTTCCTGTCTATTTTGTTTAGCCCAAGGGCACTGGTGAAAGGCATGGCCCTTTGCATCACAGAGGTTGCACTGAAAAATGTTCTCACATAAATCTACCGAATGGCCATAGCCACCACATAGAGAACATTTTAGCATGTCACAGGAGCTGCTAATATGTGTACGTGAGCCACATTTATAGCAAGCCCTGGGTTGGCCACTGTAAAAACAAACATCCCTGTCTTTACCTAAAAAAAAAATATTAGGTAAGTGAATGATGTCAGAATTCACCTGAAACAATTTTACCTTAAATTTCCAACCTCCAGTCCAGATACCCTTTAAATCAACCAGAGCCTCTGGAGGTCCAAGAATGTCACATCTCTTTTGTAGCCAGTGATAAATGT
This sequence comes from Neoceratodus forsteri, assembly GCA_016271365.2. Lineage (NCBI taxonomy): Eukaryota > Metazoa > Chordata > Ceratodontiformes > Ceratodontidae > Neoceratodus > Neoceratodus forsteri. The sequence goes on from CM057459.1 coordinate 601,950,908, forward strand.
CACTGACATTCACCCCTTCATTACGGAACATAATCATCACATACCTGATTTGTGGCCTAGTTAAGGGGATAGCAAAAAAGGGGGTCCATAAGGGAGTGTTCTTAAGGGCAGAGTATTTTTCCCAAAATTTTTCCAAACTGCCATTAAGTCGAAAACTAATATCAAAGAGTCTTCCCCAGACACATGGATTAAAGCATACAAATCTGAGGGAAAAAATGCATAGAGCCTCTAAGCAAATGTTTAACAATATAATATCTATCTGGATGAGCAGATAGCCCACCCTTGTGTCATAAACGTACTGCGTTTCTCCTGGGAGCCTGCTCCAATTTGTTCTTAAAAAGATCTGCCATGGAAATACATTTAGAACTGCCTAAATCAGTAGAATTTTGAGGAAGACCTCCCCTCCCTCCAGGGGACATACTAGGGCCAGGACTGGCCTCAGACTCCTCCTGCAGAAGGTGCACACCTTTTTTAGCTGATTTACAAGAAGAATCATGTCCAGGAGAAATACCTGAGCTCAGAGTGCTGGCATGCTTTGAAGAAGAAGTAGTAGGCCCGCTGTCCACCCAGTCCAGATCCAGTATCCAAGTCCCCAAAGTCAATCGAATCCATCCTGATTTGGCAAGCGTTTCATCAGCCGACCAGTCCATCAAAAGTCTGTAGAATCTGAAGATAGACCAAACTGTTTACGCACCACTTGTGAAGTCGTAACAGCATTATTCAGTGTTGGTTGCACTACCGACTGCTCAATCCTGGCCAGACTCATACCCGGAAGTTCGGTCGGTGAAACTGGGTCCGAGAGACAACTCGACCCAAGTCAGAAGAAGTCCTGGTCTGTAAAGGAGTTGGCATTGGAATAACAGGGTTGTCCACAGAAATGGTTTCATCTGATACAGACTCCCGAACTAGCCCACTGCTAGTATCTTGTACATTTGCACCAGAAACCTCAGAACCAGACGTCCCACTCCCAGGGACAATTTCCAAATCGATCACTGAAAAACCCATTCCAGAAACAGCAGGAGCCTCCAGAATCATGTTCTGCACCACAAAGGTCATCCTCCGCTACCATTCTGCAAAGAAAGGAGCCCTCTACTGGCCACAAAGCAGCGAAGAGTAGGAGAATGTCCCCGGTGTCCTGGCCAAATTTTTCCCATTCACTAAAAAAAAATACCACCAACAGCTTAATCTGGTTCAATTTCAGTTGTTTACCATCTGTATTCCCCTTCCCCCAGTCGGCCCAGAAAAAGGGACTTCTAGGCCCAGTGGGCTTACCGGGTCAATAAAATTCAATAAATAAATAAATAAAGAAATAAGTAACTTGTAAATATTAATACTATGTCATCTGCATATGCCAGGTACAGGCAACTGTAATCTGCAATTGTCAGAGGGTGAAAATCAGGGTTATATAATTTTCACAGTAAGGTGTTCAAGTAGAGGTTAAATATTAATGAGGATAAAGTGCAACCTTTCCCATTTTTATCATATCTGACCTCAGCAGCATTATCCAAGTGTAGGGTTTTAATCATATTTAGTAAAGAATTATCTACCCCTTTATTTTCTAGAGTTTTCCATAGAAGTGATATATTTATCTGATCAGAGGCAGATTTTAGATCTACAAATACACAATATAGCTTATGCTTTTTAATAACTTTATATTTATAAGCTAAGTCAGACAAAATAAAACATTGATCTGTCATAGAATAGTCTAATCGAAATCCTGCCTGTGCTTCATCTAAAATTTAGTTCTTTTCAGTCCATCCTAATAATCTATTCATTGCAAAACAAAAAACTTGATTAATGCACTAGTTAGGGTTGAAGCAACAAACATAAGGAAATGAGGCATTAGGGTTTCCAACCTTAACACCCCATCCCCACCCTGGAGGCATCAAACCAACACGTGGAGTGTGCCTTGGGTTCTCAAGCTTAATGCTCATCCAATTCTCACACACTGTACACATCTCAGCTTATTTACTGATGAAATGGGGTGAGTGTTAGGCTTGAGAACCCCTGAAGGCATGCCCTACACCTGGTTTTATGTCTTCAGGGTGGGGATGGAGGTTAGGGTTGAAACCCTAATGTCTAATGCCATTACTTTTGTCACTTCACCCTAACTAGTGCATTAACAAAGTTTTTGCAATGAATTTCCTTACTTTTGAGGTAGTATAATCATATTCTTATTTGTCTGTGCAGCCCTGTACTCCCATTAGTCCATAATTTTTGAGATAGTGTCATTGTATGCTTATTTGCCTGTGAGATTGCGAAACCTTTAGGTCTCATGCTCCAATCTTTCCATAGATGCATATATATGTATGTTGTTGTGGAAGCACAGGGCTCTCAGAGCCCTGCAGTTACAATTTTTTGAAAACTGCAGCCAAATTGTCACCATAGCCTTCTTATTACCCCATCTGATGAACCCTGTGCTGAAAATTTCCAAATCCCCGCCAAAATGTGATTCTGCACCACTGTAACATCATTCCACACCACAGGTGTGAAAACACAGTTTGACCAGAATTTGAAAACTAGTAGCCACCACATTCATGATGTTGTATAAAAATCTGGTTACCTTGAAAACTTGGGGTCAAAATATTTAAAATTATCAGAGTTATGAGTAAAAGTAGTAAAATTTCAAAGGATGCATATACAGTAAGCTTGGTATTTTTACATATTTTGATCACAAATTTTAAACATACCGATCTTATGACCCCGCCTCATAAATAAGGGCAGCGAACATTTTCAAATCCTACTCAAAAGGTGCTTTCACCAAGTGACTGCAAAACTGCTTTTCTGGCTGGATCTGCGTAATTCCACTGCCTGTGTTGATGAGATGGGGTCCCAAAAAGGCCATTTGAAAATGTTGGGCCACAATATGCAGAAATGGTTAAGTTATGCGTCAAAGGTGAAAACTCAAGTTGGTGGTTCCAGCAGCAAGATGTGTGTTCCATCAGAGAGTGAATCATCTCCCTGGCACCTGTTCAGGCGAGTGAGAGTGTGGAGAGGTGTGGGGTAGTGGTTGCTGTGTTGGAGGTGGGTGGGTCATACCATTTTCCTTTTTACAGGTAAAAAAAATATTGAGGGACTGTTTTCTTCAGGTCAGGATGGTGATCAGAGGGTGGAGGTACTAGTAGACACCAGAAAAAGCCATATAAGGAATGGGGACTACAATCAGAGGTTGGGGGTACCACTACAGACCAGGGATAAACAGTCATAATGGGGACCGGGATCGGAGGGTGGAGGATGCCACTAGACACCAGGGTAATATAAATAACTTAAGAAGTTGGCGATCAGATGGTGGGGGTGCCACTAAACACAGACACAGAAGGCTGCACTCACCTAGTCATTATCAAGAATCAACAGAGACCAACTATAATAAAGCCATCCAGGAGAAATTTTATTCACAGAGCAGAGCTGACAAAAACCTCGGCACTTTGGGTATGAAAATGAGATGCTTCATCAGGAGGAGGGGCCAGCCTTCTGATGTTCTAAATTTATATTGATATCAATTCAGCTTTAAATCAGCAAGCTGGCCTTACAAGACAAAGACAACAAGCTAATGAATCAATTTATATACAACACCCAAAGTGCTCCCAATTAAATTAATGAAGTAAATAAAAGAACAGTGAAGCACAAATAAAGCTTAAAGTTATAACTTACATACTGCTCATAAGCCTTTGTGAATTTTGAACATTCCAATGAACTACTATGACATTTTCTATCTATGTCTGATTGCATATGAATAAACAAACAGGAGATGATAGTGCTATAACTGGGATATAAATCTTGATTCCCCCAAAAAATTTTGATAGATACAATAGCTGCCATGATATGAGAGCAGCCACAGTTGCAATCTATTAAAAACTATTCTAGTTCATAACATATTGATCATGCTGCTCAAGTCCCTGAGTAAAAGGAGAATAGGTAATAACAAACAAAAAAGTATTTATTAAAATAATATGCTTTCAGTCATGTCCCTAACTGAAATAAACAAAATATCAGAATGTCAGTATATGAATAAATTTGAAAAAAAAGAGGGCAAGGACAAGATTCAAACCCATGTCCAGCAGATAAATGTAAAATATAAGAATACCATGTATTCACTGCACTACCAAAACAGCTAGGTAAAACAAAACTGTCCAGAGATGTTATTTGTCCTATACTCAATGAGAAAACAATATAATGATGATGTAAAAGGCTAATTATGCTGTTCAAGATTCCTTCAATAGAGCTACTGCAAAAAACTTTTCTAAAAGCTGCTGATAAGTAAAATGCTTAATGAACTGGTCTGTAAAGTACAGAACAAATTTTTAATAATGAATATCCAGGAAAAGTATAAAAGTTTAAAAAATTATAGAAATATGGAAGTTTGTTTTTTCTTTACAAAAAGGGCATTCATTAGATAACCTTTACCTTTATTAAGCAGTTTTATTTCAGCATCAGTCAATATCTTCTTTGACAGGATAATTATATTCTGTACTGATTCACTTGATGTCCCTGTTGATTGAAACTCTGCCTCTGATGAGGAGGAGGTTGGTGCTGCTGTTGCTGTTGCATATATGCTCATTAACCTTCCTGGTTTCCTTGATCTTCCCTCTTCTTGCCTCTACTTGTTTTCCTCTTAAATTTTTGGTGGATGCTCTGGCTGGGAACCCTGATATCTTTATGCCCCATAATAGCTTCTCAGATTCATTCACATCATTAAAAGCTTTATTGCTTGTAAAACTTTCAATGATGTAAATTTGTGATCACAGTGAATTTGTGACTACATTATGGTGAACACAGCACACAGAGCAAGCAGTAGGTATATCAAGTAACAGCAAAAGTTTCACTGTCGACCACACATCAATAAATTAATATTGCCACATGGTGCGATACTAGCTCAAGCCCCAGGGGGCTTTACTACATTTGAGTGAGAGGGGAACTTCAGTAGAGCTAGCCCAGGGCCAGATAGTGTGTGTTCCTCCCCTCTCCTTCCTCCAGCTGCAGCTGCTTGCCAGTCAGTGCCTTGTGAGTGAGTGAGTGAGTGAGTGAGTGAGAGTGAGTGAGTGAGTGAGTGAGTGTGTTGCCCTCTGGACTGAGCAGAACATCAAGTAGCAGCCCTTTTGTGACTGTGCAATTTATTTATGAATGAATGAGTGTGTTGCCCTCTGAACTGAGCAGAACATGAAGCAGCAGCCCTTTTGTGACTGTGTGATTTATTCCACAAGGTGCAGCCATGGTACAAGTCCAGGGGTTGGATTGCCAATAATTGTTCTGTTCAAAACTTGCAATTCCAGAAGAGCCTGCATAAACCAAAAAGTATCAAGAGTGTCTAACATACAGTACACTTTTCAATTTAGTTTTTTTTTTTTTTGAAACAGTGTGCATGTTTCAGTGCTGGCATAAAATGGAGATCTACACAGCTCACACCAAGACAAAGGGTGTGAGTGTACCCAAAAGTGACACTTGTCACCAAGTTCAGTCAGGTAGCAGGGAGAGAATAGGTGTCATTTTTAGAAAGCACCAGTGTGACTAAAACTATAGATGCAGATAAAATAACTAAAAGGATAATGTAGGCAGCACCCAGATGATGCTCATTTCTTGCAGCAGCTGCTAGTGACCAGACAGTCACTCAAAATCTTAGAACTATGTAAGGCAGAAGACACATTACATTACATGCACTCAGAAATATTATGCAAGGTGATGGGGTGTGGTTACTGACTATGCAGTTGTGTAGACAGAAAGCAGATTCATTACTGCCCTCAAGGGTCCAGACACAGTGTGCCCCTTACAGAGTCTGCCCCCAGAAGATTGCAAAGAGCTTTGCATCCTTTTACCAGGATTTGTACACTAACCCACACCCACACCGCACTACTAGGGAATTCAAGGATTTCTTTGTTAACCTCCCCATCCCCACACTTGAGAACCAGGATAGAGATTTCCTAAATAGCTTCATAACAGAACAAGAGGTTGCCCTAGTTGCAGAAGTGTCACCATGCTCCATCAAGTCAAATGTGTCAATAAGGATTAGGCAGACTTTAGTGGAAATAGCTCTTCTAACAAACACCCACTTAGAGACAATTTTGAGACTCTTGCCTTTGGATATCTTGGTGGTGAGTGTGAGAGTCCACTCCTGGTTAAGCACAAGACATGCGGACAAGTAATTCAGCCTTTGCTAGACCAGCAGTGATCATGACTTGATCCTCCACAGTTACTAACACTAAATGTTTTAGGTGCTGAAATAAGTGATGTACATCCAGAGGCACAGGGATAAGATAGTTTGAATTGTTGATCTGGCATCATAACCCATCAGACCATCTGGTTATGTTTCTGCTTGGAGGAAGAGTCATATGCAAGGTGGATTCCATGAAATACCATGCCCATTAGGTAATAAAATTCAAAGGTACTTAAATGCACTTCTACTGCTCAGGAGGCACATTCCAGTCTCCTTTCATTTTAGCACCTCCTAAGCACTGCAGCTAGAGAAAAGGGACTTGTGCTTTATGAAAAAGGGTCTTCTGATACAAAAAAAAAATATTTTTTTGTTACTTGCATCATGAAAAAAGATTTATAATATTAAAAAAATAACATTTCAATGACATGTCTCCGACAGTGAAGAGCGGATTATGCCTAATGGGGGTCCAATCAGCCAAATAGACGTGTTGGTCTGTCTCCAGGATGTCATTTTTGTGCTTTTAGACTTTTTTTAAATGCAAACAAGATGGTGTCAAGTGAAAAAGGAATATTCTAATACAAAACAGGATTCATTTTTTATTTCATATAGCTAACTTGAAGTCCTTACTGAGCATGCTCAGTAGCTAGTTTATCAACATTTGAAATTTAAATGACTTTGGAACAGATTATTATTTTTCACCAAACTAGCAAAATGCACATCTGTGGGCAAGTCTCTTTGTGCCCTGAAAATTTCAGAGCACAGTTCCAAACCATCTGGGCTGTAGGCAAGTTCAAAGAAAAACCCAGCAAAGTCAATGAGTGAAAAGTCACTTTTTCACCTCTCTGGGACTCAGAAACCACACATCCAACTGAAACGTAACTCAGCACTTCCAGAGAGCTGCCCTAGGCAATGGTGCATGCAATATTTTAATACAAATCTGTTGAACGTTTGTGAAGGTATTAAAGTACAAAATTTCGGATTTAACATTGAACTGCCTATTTAAGTTGAGATGGGTACAGTATAGGACAATGGGGTGGCGTTAGGGCTGATAACCCCAAGGCACACCCCTCACGCCTGTTGGTTTGTGCTGGGTGGGGGTGGGGTGCTAGGGTTGTAAACCATAATGCCACATTTCCCTACTTTTGTTATTTTAACCCTAACTGATGCATTAACTGAATTTTTTGCAACTAATTTCCTTACTATTTGAGTTAGTATAATCATATCCCTATTTTCCTGTGGGAGCTCAGGACCCCCTAGGCCCTTCACTCCCATCCCTCCATAGATGCATATATGTATGTAGCTGTGGAAGCACAGAACCCTCCAGGTCCTGCAATTCCATTTATAGGACAACAGTGACTAAATTCTCAGCATAGCCATCTTATTAACCCACCTCATGTACCTAGTACAGAAAATGTTTGAATCCCTGCCAAAATGTAATTCTGCACAAGTGCAACGCTATTCCACGCTCACAGGTGCGAAACACATTTTGGCCAGGATTTGAAAATGACAACTCGATACAATTCATACATGAGGTGAAACAATTAGAAGGCTATGTTGAAAATCTGGGGTGAAAATATTTAAAATTTTCAAAGTTACAAGCATCGTTCTTAGAGAAGTGCAGAATAGTCATAACTTTGCCATTTTTGAATATTTGACCCCAGATTTTCAACATGGCCTCCTTAGACCGTCATTCTCATGAACAAGGGCAGAAAACATTTCCAAATCCTACCTGAAAGGTGAATTCACCAAGTGACTGTGAAATCACCTTTTGAGAGGGAGTTGTGTAGTGACACTCCTATTCTTAATGTGGTAGGGTCCCCAAAAGGCCATGTTGAAAATCTGGAGTCAAAATGTTAAAAAATGACAAAGTTATGCATAAAAGTTGAAACCCCCATTGTAGTACATTGAACCATATTTACTGTAGTATCTTATATTACAGTTGCCAGTTCCAGCAGCAGGGCACACTTTCGATTGGAGAGTGGGTCTTGAACCTGTGACCTGTTCAGGTAAGTGAGGTTGTGTGGGGGTGTACTGGGGGGTGTCAGGTGGTGGGTGCTGAATGGGGGTGGGGTGGGGGCTGATCAGCATGTGACCTTTTTTTACAAGTTAAAAAAACATTGAGGGACTTTTTTTTTTTCATTTTAGGTTCCTATTGAGATAGGAGGGTGGGGAAAATGTGTTTTATTTACTGTTATGAATCCTTTCTGTCACTATGTGATACTAAAAAAACCTTTTCATATCACAAGAGATGAAAAAGAATCCTTTTTTGCCACTCAAGAATACTTTCCCGGGATTTCCCTGGTGTCTAGTATCACCCCCCACACACACTCCAATCCCCATCTCCTTTCATGTTTTGTTTTCCTGGTGTCTAATGGCACTGCTCAACCCTTCTGATCACTGTCCCCATTTACAAAATGATTTCATGGTATCTAGTGACACCCCCACCCTTCTGAATGCTGTCCCCCTTAAAAAACTTATTCCCTGGTGTCTAGTGGCACCTCCACCCTCTCATTGCCAGGATTTGTTTTATATAATCTGACACCAGGATGCACACTCCTGGTGTCAGATGCTCCCTTCCTTCTGCAGTCCCTTAAGGTATCATTTCCTGGCCTAAGTGGCCCAATCCCCATGCCAGCAATGGAAGCCTGCCCTCCCCAGTGGTATGGGACACTGGGGAGCATGGTCATTGACATTTTTCTACACATGCACATAACTTTGGTAATTTTTAATATTTTCAATCCAAATTTTCAACATAGCCATTTTTTCACACCACCTCATGAACAGTACATTTGTCATTTTTCACATCCTGCCCAAAATGTGTTTTCGCACCTGTGGCATGGAATGACATTTTGACATGGATTTGAAAATATTCACCTATGGGATTTATTAGGTGGGGTCATAAGAAGACTATATTCAGAATTTGGGGTAACAATTTGAAAAAATGAATAAGTTATGATCACTTGTTGCAATTTTGGTATGCCTGCTCGAAACCTCAGACATTTTAAATATTTTGACCCCAAATTTTCAACATAGCTTTCTTATTACCCAACCTCATGCATGTCACAGCTGCCATTTTCCAATCTTGTCCAAAATGTGTTTTCACACCTGTGGTACAGAATGGCATTGCAGTTGCACAGAATTATGTTTCGGCTGGGATTTAACAATTTTCTATACTAAGTACATGTGCTGGGGTAATAAGATGGCTATGCTGATTATTTGGTCATGCATCTATGATGGGATAGGTGGACAGGGACTGAAGGACCCTGCACTCCTACAGTGAAATAAGCAAAATCATGGACCATGGGAGCACAAGGCCCGAAGGAACCTGCGCTCCCACTGTGACATAACAACAGTTATGGAGGAAGGATACCAGTAAACTATCTAAAAAAGTAAGAACATTCATTGCAAAAAAAGTTGTTAATGAACCAGTTAGGATTGTTAGTAAAGCAGCAAAAGTAGGGAAATATGGTGTTAGGGTTTCCAAACCTAATACCCCACCCCACCTTGGAGACATTGACAGGTACTGGGGGTGCAGGGGGTCTTCAGGCCTAATGCTCACCCCGTTATCCTATACTGTACCCATCTCAGCTTATTTTCTTATGTAATGAGATGAGCATCAGACCTGATGACCCCAAGACACCCCCAGATGCCTGTCAATGTCTGCAGGTTGGGGCATTAGGGTTGGAAACCCTAGTGCCATATTTCCCTACATTTGTTGCTTTACTAATAAACCTAACTGATGCATTCATGAAGTATTTTGCAATGAATGTCTGTCAGTCTGTTCTATCTATCTATCTATCTATCTATATATCTATCTATCTATCTATCTATCTATCTATCTCAATAGATAGATAGATAGATAGATAGATAGATAGATAGATAGATAGATATAGATAGATAGATAGATAGATAGATAGATCGATAGATAGAAAGAAAGTTAGATAGGTATAGATATATATTCATTGCAAAAGACTCCATATATATAAAAATAATATATATATATATATATATATATATATATATATATATTATGGTAGCACGGTAGTGCTACCATAGTTTGGGTTGAGGAGCCATTTCTATGTTAAACCCCAAATTTTTCACCTTAATTACTTTGCAACCATTTGATGGATTTGGCTGCAATTTGGAATACATGATCAAGAATCATAGATCTTGGGATCTGCTAAGTTTCATACCAGTTGGATAGACAGCTGCAGAGTCATTAAGCATGGTCTGTGTGCTCGTTTACTCTTTTTCAGGAATTCTATAGTTGCACATATAGGTCTACGGTTTTGCTGACCGGCCCGAAATCTTCAGAGAACATGTGGCCAGGGTCCCTCAATGTGCCTTTTGAAGATTTGGTGAAAAAATATTAAACAGTTCAAAAGTTATTCAAAAAACAATTTCCCATTATAAGTCAATGGGAAAAGTTAACAAAAAGTTCAACACTTTCGCAAATGCATTTTTACTTTCGCAAATGGCCCTGTTACTTTCGCAAATCCACCATTTTGTTTTCAGTTAGTGATCAGAAAAATGCTTGGCATTTAAATTTGGGACCCTCTAGCAACCTAATTCTTTTTGTATTCACCTAGTCGGACCCTGAGGATGCTAGCCATGTCTTTATTTTGGGGTAAAACACCCCAGAAATATGTTTTTCAAATTTCTGGAAAAAGTACTTTCTCAAAGTATTTTACTCCGAAAAGTGTAGCAAATTTTTGAAAGCTGCAAAATTGTGACAGTAGTTTTCTAGTCTGTGGGAAAATAACAGTAATTCTTTGGCACTGCGCTGCAAAAGAACGATTGGGAGTTTGGGGCTGAAATTTGGAGGGAACGCAGCCGACATCTCACAGATGTGCCTTTCAGTGTTGTGTTGAAAAAATATTACATGGCGGCAAAGTTATGGCACTCCAAAGTTGACAGTTTTTCCCATAGGATAACATTACGGCGCCCAATGCATTACAGGAATCCTTTGGCAACCTGCTGCAAAATAACGGTTTGGTCTTTTTTCCTGAAATTTGGAGGGAAGACAGTCAACAGTCCACAGATGTGCCTTTCAGTGGTTTGGTGAAAAAATATTACAGGGAGGCAAGGTTATGGTGCTCCGAACTTCTCTTTTTTCCCCATAGGATAACATTACAGCGTTCACCGCCTTTCCAGGGCCCATATCTCGGAAGCGGTGTGAGATCACAGGACTTTCGTCGGAAAAATAAAACTAGCCAGGACAGTCATAAATCATATGACTTTTAAATTTTTTAAAATTTTTCTCGATCGCTGGTTCCTGAGATATAACCTATTTAGTATTCCAAGTCCTCATTTTCTGCTCCAATACCCATTATTATGCATACATTCTTTGTACTCACTGTCTTTCTCTATGCAGGTTTTGGGGAAAACCAGCCTGTGCGCTTACATTAATGTTACCATTGCCCTTTCTGCTTGCGGTTCTGTACCCCATTCACTTACCGTTGAAGTCTACGCCACCATGTGCATTATCCTTTGCGTTTTCATTTGCACTTGCGTTTCTGTTATTTTTTGCCATTTGTGTCTACAGTACTGTTTCTCTTTCTGTTTCACTTTGCGTCACCATGCCCATTGACATTTCCATTTGCAGGCACCATGTTACTATGTGACAACACATCACGTGGCAGACCGTTCCCATCTACGCCACCGTGTGCGTTACTCTTTCTGTTCTCATTCATGCTTGTGTTACCATGTGTGCCACTGTTAGCACTTCTGTTTGTGTTGCTGTTCCTGTTACTATGCCACAAGACATCACGTGGCAGGAGTGCGGGATCCGGAGAGTCCCGCGCTCCCGCTGCTGCATTACATTCACTATTTCTCGTTATCATTCTCAAAAAGAAGGGAAATTAGAGGCAAAAAACTCTGTTTAATGCATTAGTTAGGGTTGTTCCACAGTGACAAAAGTGAGGAAATTCAGTGTTAGGGTTGAAAACCCCCTGAATACCACCCCCCAACCCGCATGGGGTGCCATTGGGGTAGTCGGTCCCAACTCTCACCCCATTCTTCTATACTTCTGCTGCTTTACACATGTGATGGGGTGAGAGTTGGGTGATGACACTTAATGCACACTAATGCCGGTTGTGAAGACAAGCTAGAGGGTCAAGGAGCTTTTCAACCTAACATAACTCACTTTATGTAAATAATGGAAATCTAACTAATGCATTAAATGGATTTTTGCCTCTAATAAATATATATATATATATATAGATATATATATATATATGTGACATGATGAAACAGGTGTGATATGGAAAATATTTCAGTCCTTTAGAGTGACCTCTGAATATTCACCACTCATGAGTATCCAGAGGTCACTGTGCAGGAGTAAAAATATTTCCCATATCACACGAGTGCACATCATGTATCTGAGTTATACAATGGGGGCCCTTATTGTTGCAAAATCTACTATTTGTGCAGGTTTGCGCAGGTTTTGCATGGGTTTGCGAGGGTGTGATAAATGTAATTTCTTACATTTATCACACTCAGGTGAAAATAACAGGATTGATCACACTCATTTATCACTCACCCCATTGTGTGTATATATATATATATATATATATATATATATATATATATATATTTTTTTCAATGTTAGGGTTGAAACCCCCCTTGCACCCACCCCCCCTGGCCCACAGCTGGCATCAAGGGTGTGCTTTGGGGTCATCAGCCTAGCTCTCACCCTATCACATGTGTAAAGAAGCTGAGTAGTGAACTATAGGAGAATGGGGTGAGAGTTAGGACCACAACCCCAACGCACAGCCCGATGCCAAAACCCTTAACATTGAATTTCCTCACTTTTGTCACTGTGGAACAACCCTAACTGATGCATTAAATAGAGATTTTGCCTCTAATTTCCCTTCTTTTTGAGAATCTGCAGTAGAAATAGTGAATGAAGTGTGGTGGTGGGAGGGCCTGTGCTTCCACCACATGATGTTTTGTGACATAGTAATGGCAAGTGCAAGGAAAGCACAACTGCTAACGGTTGCGCACATGGTGACAGAAATGTAAATGATAAAGCAAATGTTAATAGAAACGTAAGTGCAAAGTGATGCCAAAGCGAACAGTGATGCAAAAGGAGATGCAACTACATAAGGAAATGCAAACCATGACACTCATGGTACAGCAATTGGAAATGCAAATGAAAACATTAACAGCATAAATAATGCCAAAGGAAATAGAAATGGAAATGCGAACGCAAGCACACACGGAAATGCAAATCATAACACGCACAGTCATGGTACCGTAATTGTAAATGCAAATGGTAAAGTTAACATGAACAATAACACCAAAGGAAACACAAATGGAAACACAAATGGAAGCGTGTACAGAAACGCAAACTGTAATGCGCACAGGTACAGTAATGCAATTGGAAACGCAAATGGTAACAGTAACAGCAACGAAGACACAAACCAAAAGAGAAACACAAATGCAAATGAAAGGGGTGCCAGAAACACAAACAGAAATGCAAACAGAAACAGTAGTGGAAATGCAAATGGTAACAGTAATGCAACATAGCGAACGAGAACGCAATGGGTAACACACATGGAGGTGTACACGGGAACAGTAACCAAATGGGTACAGAAATGCAAGTGGAAACACTAACTGTTACAGTAACAGAAGCACACACCCTGTTTTTGCCCAACAGCTGCATAGAGAAACACAGTGTGTACAAAGAATGTATGCACAATAATGGGCCTAGGAGCAGAAAACAAGCAGTTGGAATACTAAATTGCTTATATCTCAGAAAAAGTACGCTGTAGAAAAAAAATTAAATTTCACATGATTCATGAGTTTCCAGGCTAGGTTTTTGCTGAATTCATAGCTCATGGGGCTATGCATTGTCACAACAAAATTTCATATCTCTCACCGTTTTGCGAGATACAGTCCAAAGGTGCGGTGTACACCACCATGATAGTCTAGGGAAAAAATTCCAACTTCAGAGTACTGTAACTTGCCATCTGCACAATATTTTGTCACCAAACCACCAAAAGGCACATCTGAGAGATGTCAGCTGCCTTCCCTCCAAATTTGAGCCCAAAAGACCAAACTGTTCTTTTGCAGCAGGGTGGCAAAGAACTGTTGTCATTTTGGCCATAGTCTGGAAATGTAGTGTTGTAATTTGTGAAAGCTTTCACAAAAATTTGTGAAAGTGTTGCAAGTGCGACACTACTTTGAAACAGTACTTTTCCCAAAAATCTGGAAAACATATTTCTGAGGTGTTTAACCCCAAAATAAAGACATAGCTAGCACCCTGAGGGTCCGACTAGGTGAACACAAAAAGAACTGTGTTCCTAGAGGGTCTCAATTTTAAATACCAAGCATTTTTCTGATCACCAACTGAAAAACAAATGGCGGATTTGCAACACTACTAGGGTCATTTGCGACACTGAAAAGTGCATTTGTGAAAATGTTGAACTTTTTGTTAACTTTTCCCATTGACTTATAATGGGAACTTGTTTTTTGAATAACTTTTGAACCATTCAATATTTTTTCACAAAATCTTCAAAAGACACATCACGGACCCTGGCCGTACGTTCCCTGAAGTTTTTTGACCAGTCAGGCAAACCGTGCAACCTGTATGCATGAGCAAAGAATTCACAAAAAAGCGTACTTGCGCACACAGATGTTGCTTAATAACTCCACAGCTGTTTATATGACCAGTACGGACGTTGGCAGATCTCAGGATCTATAGTGCACCCCCAAGCCTGCCAAATTTCAGGCAAATCCATTGAACAGTGGCAATGTTATTAAGGTGCAAAGTTTTACCCTTTAACCTTAAAAGTGCCACTCAATCCTAACTATGGTAGCACTACCGTGCTATCATTATATATATATATATATATATATATATATATATATATATACATGCATTTTGTATGTGCAGTCTTCAAGGGCAGATCTCCTGACATGCCAAGTTTCTTCTGGTCAGCTTCATAGATTTTGAGAACTGGATAGTGAAGAAAACTGAAAATCTGCCACTTTTGCATTGTTTCTCATTGTGTTCTGCACAGACAGTGTTGATTGTGATCTGCAATTTTATGGTGGAAGCACATAGGTCACGGAACAGGCCAGTGTTTATTTCATGAAAAAATAGTAATCTATTCCAAACTTATAGCATTTTTAAGTTCCCTTTATTTTCAATGGCATTTTCATTTTTCAGGATAGCTGCACAGTACGAATAAGGATCTTTGTGAGTGGGTATTCCTTGTTCACCAGGGGTCAGTCCTTGTTCACCATAAAAAAATTCCTTGTTCATGAGCCACAATCTTGTTTTTCTTTTTTTCATTTTGCCCTGAAAAAAGTGTCATATCACTGCCCAGGGATGTTTATTTGCGACATCTATGTTTCTTGCTCATTGGAAGTTGATGAGCTCTTCTTTGTGGTTTGCCGCTTTTGTTTGCTCCTATATTTTTATATTTTTAACATTTTAAATCCTTGTTCACGAATCCTTGTTCATCATGGCAAACAAGGAAATTGGCTATGAGCAAGGTTTCCCTTTCTCACAACCAGATGGCCAAAATACAATCCTGCGCTCACCATCTGGTCACGAAAAGAAATCTTTGCTCAATAGCCCATTTCCTTGTTACCCAGTGGTGAACAAGGACTTGCATACAATTCAACTGGTGAATAAGAATTACATTTTTGTATGTGGTCTAAGACTTCATTGGTCAGGAAATGATACTTTTGTCAGAAGTAATTTTTTTGCCAGTATAGCATAGGATTGGTGAAAAAGGATATTTTGTCAAGAAAAGGATAATTTTATTGTTTTTAAGGCAAGTGTTCAATGTATTACAATGGGGCTGAAATATTTATGAATAACTCTTCTGTTTTGGATATTTTGACCCCAAATTCTAGACAGTGTTTGAGGAGCCCACCTAATGAAGAGTGATGACAATGGAATAGTGGAGCTGTTTAGATACTGCTTGTGCCCCCCCACACTATAGCTAACCCAAAGTTTTCTGTACTGGGTACATGTACTGGGGTAATAAGATGGCTATGCTGATAATTTGGTCATGCATCCATAGAGGGATGGGCACACAGGGTCTAAAGGAACCGGTGCTCTCACAGTAAATTAAGGAAAAATCACTCAGCATGGGAGTGCAGGGTCCTTTGGGCCCTGCACTCCCACTGTGACATAAGGATAGTATGAGGACATATGGAGGGTGGGAGCATAGGGCCCAAATGGCCCTGTGCTCATACAGGCAAATAAGGGTACAAGTAAACTATCTGAAAAAGTAAGGAAATTTATTGTAAAAAAGCTTTGTTAATGCATCAGTTAGGGTTGTTACTAAAACGACAAAAGTAGGGAAATATGGCATCAGAGTTTCTAACCATAATGCCACACTCCCATCCTGCAGACTCCAACAGCCATCGAGGGTGTGTCTTGGTGTCATCATCCCTAATGCTCACCCCATTCAATAAATAAATAAGCTGAGAAGGGTACAGTATAGGAGAATGGGGTGAGTGTTAGGGCTGATGGCCCCAAGACACATCCCTGATGGCTGTCGGTATCTGCAGGGTGGGGAAGGGGTGCCATATTTCCCTACTTTTGTTGCTTTAGTAACAACCCTAACTGATGCATTAACAAAGTTTCTTGCAATGAATATATATATATATACATACACACACACACACGCATGATAGTGCCCTTATATTAGGGTTCAGTCTTCACTTCTATGTTAAACCCAAAATTTTGACCTTTAATAACTTTGCAACTGTTTGACCAATTCACCTGAACTTTTGCATGCTCTGTCAGGTACCATAGACCTCTAAATCTGGCAAGTTTTGTTCTGGTTGGATGTACGGGTGTAGAACTACAGAATGTCAAAATGTGAAAAATACCACTTTTTTGGCAATTTCTTTCTCACACCGTTTCTCCAAACCCATGTTAAAGTTTGGTCTGAAACTTTCAGGGTATATGGGGTCTGTGTCGCAGATGTGCCTTTTGAAGGTTTGGTGAAAAAAATATTAATTTGTTTAAAAGTTATCAAACTTTTAAGTTCCCATCATAGCCTATGGGGAAAATTATATGTGCCATGTGAAAGCAGTTTCTGCTTTGTGAAACACTTTTGCTGTAGCAAATGGATCAGCAGTGTTGTGCTGCTGCCTTCTTGTTTTCAGTTAGTGACAGGGAAAAAATGCAGTAATTCAAACCATACTGCTCCTTGGTAAACACCAACAGTTGTCTTTATCTAATCAGGGCCTGAAGAACACAATTCTGCTGTTAGTTTTTAAAAATAGTGGCCAGAATTTTTTTTTACATCAGCTGTTGGTTGTGTCACAAATTTGTGGCACTATTTTTGAGAAATTACCACAAATTGTGGCAGTTTTCACACCATTAATGGCACTGTTGAGTGAAACTCACAATTTAAGGCACTGTTTCACATAAACTGCTGCAATTTAAGGCACCACTGCAAGAAAAAAAAACATTGGTCCTTTTAAAAGCTGAAACCTTTTCTGGCCATTTTCAGCCAAATTAATGTTAGATTCAGGTTCCTTAGTCCCAGTTAAGGTAGACAGCTGTTGGCGTTTATCTAAGGAAAGGTTTTGTTATCCTTTTACTGCCTCCAAGGGGGCAGAAGTATGTTTTATATGGAAAAAAAATGTTTTGCCAACATTGGGATGCCCAATCCCCGTGTTGACAGTAGAAGCCCCCCCCCGACCAGTGTGGGACACTGGGGAGCCCACTTCCACTGTCCTGAAATATTTATTTGTATTATTTGCTGACAGTGGGGTGCAAAATCCCCATGTCAACACTAGAACCCCCGTGTCCTATCCCCAGTACTTGTAAATAAATGTTTTACTGACATCTGGGTGCCCAATCCCAGTGCCGGCACTAGAATCCCCACCAGTGTGGGACACTAAAAGCCCACTCCCCAGTGTCCCCAGTTATATCCCTACACCCCAGTGTGTGGTACACTGGGAGTCCACCCCAGTGTCTCAAAATATTGCTTATGTGTACCTGTGACAAAAGAAAACAGTCCTACAATTGTCTTTTGTTCTCTCCTGAAAAAAGGTCCCTCATTGTCTCCTCTCCCCTCTCCCATCCTGACCCTCCACTGAGCACCCACAACCCCACACACCTTTTCCATATACTTACCACCAGAGATCATCAGCTGTCATCTTCTGTGGACCAGGACACAACTGCACTCTTCAAAGCCAAACTTCGAGCTGAAAATTCAAATGTACTGTAAATGCTGTGTAATGGCTTTCAAAATAGCATTTTGAATTTTGGTGATATCTTGAGCATTTTTAGTATTTTGCACCACATTTTCAACATGAGCTTTTTGGGACCCTACATCATGAACACTGTCACTGTTACTTCCTCATTTTTCACATCCTGGTTGAAACATGTGCTCACACCTGTGGTGCAGCATGATATTTTGCCACAGATTTAAAAAATGTCACCTATGGGGTTTATGAAATGGTGTGATAAGAAGACCATGTTGAAAACGTCAGGTAAAAATATGAAAAAATGGTAAAGTTACAACCATTCATTGCAATTTTGGTACACCCGCTCATAACTAAGGACATTTTCAAGACTTTGACCCTAGATTTTCAATATACCCTTCTTACTACCCTCCCCTCATATATCACAGCTGTAACTTTTCCAGTCCTGGCCAATATGTATTGTCACACCTGTGATGCAGAATGGCATCACATTTGTGCAGAATTAGGTTATGGTGGGGATTTGAAAATTTTCTGTAACAGGTACACGTCCTGGGGTAATCAGATTGCAATGAAGATAATTTGCTCACGCATCTACAGAGGAATGGGTGTGCTGGGTCCAAAGGACCCTGAGCTGCCACAATAAAAAATGGAAAATCATGGAGCATGGCAGCATGGCAGCACTCCAACAGGGAAATGAAGGTTAATTACAATGTCTCTATTATTATGGGTAGATAGCCATAAACAATTACAAATATGGTGATACTTTCACAAACAGAAATGAAATTAATTGCAAAAAACTCCATTCATGCAACAGTTAGGGTTCATATTACAGCTACTAGAGTATGGAAATGTGGTGTTAACCAACCCTTCCACCCCACTCCATTCCCCACCCTCCACACCAACAGGCACTGAGGTGTATCTTAGGGTCATTGAGCCTAACACTCACCCCGTCTCCTATTCTGTACCATCTCAGCTTCACTAAACATGGAATGACCCCAAGACACACCCTGATACCTTTGGGCCCTGCGCTCCTACCACGTGTCTTGTGACATAGTAACAGGAACAGCAACGCAAACAGAAGAGCGATCAGTGGCACACATGGTAATGCAAACATAAATGGTAAAGGAAACATTAATAGAAACGCAAGCGCAAAGTGATGCCGAAGCAAACAGTGACACAAATGGACATTGAAGAGTGTACAAAAATGCAACTGGTAATGCGAACAGTGATGGCAGCAGTATTTAAATGGAAATGTTAAGTGTCACATCAAAAAGAATGTGAAAGGGAACAGAAACAGAAACAGAAACGTGAACGCAAGTGCACACGTAAACGCAAACCGTAATGCGCACAGGCATGATACCACAATTGTAAATGCAAATGGTGAAGTTAACATGAAGAATAGTGCCAAAGGAAAGAGAAACAGAAATGGGAACAAAAGCGCGTATGGAAATGCAAACCAAAATGCGCACGGGCACAATACCGCAATTGTAAATGCAAATGGTAATGGTAACAGCAACAATAACAGCAAAGGAAACAGAAGCACAAAAGGAAACACATGTGCATATGGAAAGGCAAACCATAATGCGCACGGGCACAGTAACGCAATTGCAAAAGCAAATGGTAACAGTAACAGCAAGGAAGATACAAAATGAAAGAGAAATGGAAATGCAAATGAAAGGGCTGTCAGAAATGCAAACGGCAATGCTCACGGTGACGCAAACAAAAATGCAAACAGAAACAGTACTGGAAACACAAATGGTAACAGTAACAAAAGCATGGCGTGAATGACAGCGCAAGATGCGCGCCCAGTGGCACATGCAGGAGCGATCGCATAAATGGGGACATAAACGCAAGTGAAAACAGTAACTGTAACAGTAACAGAAGCGCATACCCTGTTTTTGCCAAACAGGTGCATACAGAAACACAGTGTGTACAAAGAAGGTACGCATTGTAATGGGGATCAAAGCTTAAAACGAGCATTGGAAGTACTTAATTGCAAATATCTCAGCAACCGCAAGACGTAGAAAAAAAATCATGATTTTCCTGGCTAGGTTTTTGCTATTACACAGCCCACTGGGCTATGCAACTCACAACCAAAAATTTGTATCTCAACATTGTTTTAGATACAAGCCCCAAAAAGGTGCAGCGTCGCCAGCATGTTAGTCTATAGGAACAAATCCCAAATTTAGAGTACTGTAACTTTGCAGCCCTGCAGCATTTTTTCACCAAACCACGAAAAGACACATCTGTGAGATGTTGGCTGTGTTCCTCAAATTTCAGCTCAAAAGACCAAACCATTCTTTGCAGCAGGGTGGCAAAGAACTGCTGTCATTTTGGTCATAGTCTGAAAAAGTAATATCGTGAGCTATAAAGCCAAGAAAATTTGCTAAAGTGTCGTGAGCGTATAATCACTTTGTGGACACTACTTTTTCCAGAAATTTGAAAACATATTTCTAGGTTGTTACACCCCAAAATAAAGACATGGCTAGCATCCTCAGCGTCTGACTAGGTAAACACAAAAATAATTGTGTTGCTAGAGGTCCCAAGTTTAAATGGCAAGCATTTTTCTGATCACTAACTGAAAACAAAATGGTGGATTTGCAACACTACTAGGGCCATTTGCAACACTAAAAAGTGCATTTGCGACACTTTAGAACTTTTTAACTTTTTCCATTGACTTATAATGGGAACTTGCTTTTTGAATAACTTTTGAACCGTTCATTATTTTTTCACGAAATCTTCAAAAGGCACACCGGGGACTCCCTTAAGTTTTTGGACTGGTCACACAAACTGTGCAACCTGTAAGTTATAAGCAAAGAATTGGCAAAAAAAGTAATTGTGCTTCTTGTTGTCGCTTAATAACTCCACAGCCGTATATCTGACTGGTATTTTGGGGTTAAACACTCCAGAAATATGTTTTTAAAATTTTTGGAAACAGTAGTGTCACAAAGTAGTGTCGCACACACGACACTTTCAAGAAATTTTTATGTAAAAAGGGCCTCGCCAAATTGTGAGACACTACTTTTCCAGACTATGGCCAAATGACAGGAGTTCTTCCTCACCCTGCTGGAAAAGAACGGTTTGGTCTTTTGGGCCTAAATTTTGAGGGCAGACAGCCAACATTTCACTAGATGTGCTGTCTGGTGGTTTGGTGAAAAATATTTCATGGCTGCTAGGTTACGGTGCTCCAAATTTGACTTTTTCCCATAGACTAACATGGTGGCATACATCTGGTATTTTTGGGCTCAGATTCAAAACAGTGTGAAATAAGGAATTTTTATCATGACAATGGGTAGCCTATGGCTATGCATTCAGTGAAAATGTAGCCAGGAAAATCATGAATAATGTGAATTTTTTTTT
Source organism: Neoceratodus forsteri (assembly GCA_016271365.2). Classification (NCBI taxonomy): domain Eukaryota; kingdom Metazoa; phylum Chordata; order Ceratodontiformes; family Ceratodontidae; genus Neoceratodus; species Neoceratodus forsteri. The sequence goes on from CM057459.1 coordinate 601,972,602, forward strand.
TTACGTCGTAAGGTTACTGAGATATAAGCGGTTTAGTATTCCAACACCTCATTTTCTGCTCCAAGGCCCATTATTATGCATACATTCTTTGTACACACTGTGTTTATCTATGCAGCTGTTGGGGAAAAACAGGGTATGGGCTTCTGTTAATTTAACAGTTACTGTTTCCACTTGCATTTATGTACCTGTTTGCGTTACCGTTACTGTCTACTCCACTGTGTGCATTACTTTGCGTTCTCATTTGCATTTGCATTCCAGTACTGTTTGTGTTTGTGTTTTGGTTTGTGTCACCGTGTGCATTGCCATTTGTGTTTGCAGCAGCCCTTTTATTTGCATTTGTGTTTCTCTTTTGTTTTGCATCTTGATTGCTGTTACTGTTACCATTAGCATTTCCTATTGAGTTACTGTGCCCATGCACATTACAGTTTGCATTTCCATATGTGCTTGCATTTCTTTTGTGTTTCTGCTTCCTTTGACATTATTGCTGCTGTTACCATTACCATTTGTGTTAACAATTGCGGTAACATAACCGTGCGCATTACAGTTTGCATTTACATCCGCGTTTGCGTTCTTGTTTATGTTTCTGTTTCCTTTGGCAGTATTGTTCATGTTAACTTTACCATTTGCATTTACAATTGTGGTACCATGCCAGTGCGTGCTACGGTTCACGTTTAACAGCATGCTTCCATTTGCATTTTTGTTTCTGTTCCCTTTAGCATTCTTGTTGCTGTAACATTTATTTATTTATTTATTGAATTTTGATGACTGGGTAGGCCACTGGGCGAAGAGTCCCTTTTCAGGGGCGACCCAGGTGCAACAACAACATACAGGTAACAGTTCAGTACAGTCTGGAGAATGGATAGTATTTAAAAATAAGAGTACATATCTTTACAGGGCCAGGAAGTGGAAGACATATAGGCTGTATGGACATGAAGGTTACAAATAATGTGTGCATTAAACAATTAGGCATCACTAGTAGTAGATTAGATACCAGGTCCTCAGGAATAGTAAGCAGCGCTGTAGACCTAGGGTTAGCTGCTGTGTCTGCAGGATTGGAAGGGGATAAGTTAGGGACCTAAGTGCACCCTTCTGCAAGAAGAGGACCATTATACTGCCTAGATGGCTGTTGGGAAGACAAGTGAGCTGCCCAAGAGGCTGAGCTAGGTCAGGTACTGTGACATTGACATATGCTCCTATTGAGCAGGTGTCCCTTCAGCAAAGTCCGGAAGCTAGAAACAGTCTCAGCCTCCCGGACCTCCAAGGGAGGTTGTTCCAGGTGGAAGGGCAGTGTGCATAGGGACCTAGACCCGGCTTTAGTCCTCATCTTAGGAACCTCGAGGAGAGATTGGCCTTATGGCGGCAGGCGCCGTGGGTTGAGTTTAGCCCTGGCGAGGCCCAACCAGGCTGGGAGGTGAGGGGCCCAGTATCTTGAATGTAAGGCAAGGGAAGGGTAGGCTAGATGAGCATCAAGCGACGGCCACCTGAGCCTGGATTGGGCCTCACAGTGGTGAGTCCTCGAGTGAGACAGGGTGGCAAAGTGGACTATCTTATTGTACAGAGTCTGCAGCCTTCCTAATTCCATCACGGCCACACCCTGGAGGATTGGAGCCCCGAATGTGAGCTTTGGGAGGAGTACACTTGTGGCAATGGCTACCCTGGCTTCAGGAATGATTTGGTCCTTTAGTCTATAAAGGATGCCTAATTTCCCATGGATGGCTTTTGTGATTTGATCTACATGATTCTTTAGTGTAAAACCTTGGTCCAGGGTAAGGCCAAGGTATTTGGTGGAGAGACCACCTCAAGTTTTACACCCCTGGACTGGAGTTGTAGGTGGTGTGACCTCTCTGTTCCCAGGGATCTGGGCCAAAGAGCATTACCTTCATTTTGCTAGTGTTTAGAACCATTTTGTTCAGAGAGCCAGTCCTCCATCAAGTGGATGTCTTCTTGGAGGGCTGTCTGCAACTTCGGGTAAATTAGGGAGGCTCTATAAATGACTGCATCATCGCGTACTGAATGGCACTGCTACTACCGCAGTTTTGTGCAGATCATTAATGAACAGAAGTAAAGAGAAGGGGCCAAGGATTGACCCTTGGGGTACCCTTCTTTAAGTGGAGCTAGCTTTGAGACTTTATCCTCCCACTAACCCTCTGGGTGCGTTCTGAGAGATAACTCTTGAACCATCCCAGTGAGTGAGTATGAAGGCCAAGAGAACACATTTTTGAAGAAGGAGGTTGTGGTTTACCAGGTCAAAAGCTTTGGATAGGTCAATGAAGACCGCCCTGTGCTGACCCCTCCATCTTTATTGCTCAGTACTTCAGCTGAGAATTTAGTTAGCGCAGTGTCCATCCCATGGTTAGCCCTGAACCCGTGCTGAGATGGTGAGATTACCCGGTGAGTTTCTAGGTAGTCCCGGAGTTGAAAGTAAACAAGCTTCTCCTGTACTTTAGCTATGGAACACAACAAGGAGATAGGCCTGTAGTTCTCAATGGGCTCTGCTGCTCCTCCCTTGTGTATGGGAATCACTAGTGCTTGTTTCCAGAGCTTGGGTACTGATCCCTCTGTTATGGACCGATTGATCAGCCAGGTTAGGGGTTTAGCTAAGGCTGGGGCTCCCTCTTTTAGGATTCTTGTTTGGATCCCATCAGGGCCCCCAGATCCTCTTGGGTGTAGGGATTTAAGGGTGGTAAGGACCTCTTTTTCCCTGACCATCCTCAGGTGAAACAAAGGGTGATCAAGGTCCTGGGGCCATTGTGAAACCGGCTTACTATTCGTGCCAGGAGGTCCCCGCTTATATGCCTCCAGGTTTGTGAAGTAAGTGTTAAGGGTCTCAGCAATGTGAGATCCCTCATAGATTAGTTGCCCATTAGCCAGGATTGGGCTGGGTGACGTTTTAATGCTCCCTTTGAGGAGTTCATTAATGTGCATCCAGAAAAGCCTTGGATTGCCAAGGTTAGTTTTTTGGAGGTTGGTGATATAGGCTTTCTTCGCTAGTTTAATGGCCTTTTTACAATGGTTTCCGATAGGCTGATAGGTCCCCCGGTTGCCTTGAATTCAGGTACTTTTTCCAGGCCTTGTCCCAGGTGGACATCATGGCTTTTAGAGGAGGCAAGATCCATTTGTAGCAGCTTCCCTTTACTCTGTAGGTTTTTAAAGGGGCTAAAAGGTCCATAATTCTCATGAGGGATGTCTGGAAGAATTTGATGGCATCCTCCAGACCGGGGAGGTGTCTTATATTGTTCCAGTCGATACCATTTAAGTAGCGAATGAATTGGTCAGGGCAGAAGTTAGAGTAGTCCCTAGAGGTAAAATCCTAAGTGGGACTTTATTCGCAATTCTTCCAGATGGCGAATACAGGTGAGTGGTCACTCAATGCATCTGCCAAGGTCCCTGCCATTTTACATTGTTAGGGTAGAGGTCAGGACCCAATCAATTGTAGTATGCCTTCCTGTGGCATGGTTCATTCTGGTTGGTAAGTTGATGACTTGGATGAGGTGGGAGTCATTTAGTTTAGCATTGATGGCAGATTTCACCTCAAGGGCCCAGTTTAGGTTGAAGTCACCCAGTAGGGTGATTTCTGAAACAGATTCTACTGCTGGGTTCTGCAGGAGGGCAACAAGAGACGGCGCATTTGTGGGTGGGCTGTAAGTGCAGCCTATTGTGAGGTGCTTAGCCCCACCTAGAGTGAGCCAAATGAATATTGCTTCAGCGTCCGGGGTCTGGTCTAATGGCATACTAACAAGGGAGGACATAATTGTGTCCCTTACATATATCAGGACTCCACCCCCTCTTCTAGAGGGTCTGTCCTTTCTGTAGAAGGCATATCCAGCAGCAGCTACCTCATGATCCAGAATGTGGGGCTTTAACCAGGTCTCCAAGACTGCTAGTATGTCTGGATTGTAGGCCGCTAGCCAAGCTTGACTTGTGGATCTTAGGTCTCAGGCTGCAGATGTTCATATGAACCAGCCTCAGGCCCTTGGCTACATCCGAGGCCTTATCTGATGGAGAAGAAATAGAGACATTAGGTGTCCCAGGACCAGGGTTAGGCTGGATGTCTTCTGCCAGTAGCATCAGCGCTGCAAGCAATCGCCGAAGAGAGGTTAGAGGAGTAAGACGCTGCAGATGGACATAGGGTTGAACCCCAAGTAAGGAGAAGGGATCGATATGGGATCCCTTTCCTAAAAGTTCATACGCCACTAAGAGAAGGACATTGCACCTGGTAGAGGGGCATCTGTAGTGACCTGCCACATGTACTCCCGATCCCACCCTGGCATGAGGGGGGCAGGTGGCACTGTTAATGAGCCAGTCCATCCCAAGTTGGGCCAGTATATAGATTGAAGCCCAGAGGATCCCCTTATTCCAATACCATGGGTACATCCTAAAACTTATAAGGGCCACCCTCAAAGATCACAGGAGCGTTTCCTCGTGGGTCAGGGAACCTGGAACTGGCCACTTTCTCAGCGATTATAGGTCTGTACGGCAGCGCCAGCTGAGGGTCTTAAAACAGGTCAGCACCAGCCTGGATAAGGTTGACAAGCTCAGCTGACAACCTATAGGATTGAGGAACCAGGCAATCCACAATCAACTGGCACAGTTAACTATGAGAGAGGACAACAAAACAGTTAAGCAGAGAATCAGTAGGAATACGCTACTAAGACAAGTAGTCATGCAAGGATCCCTGCCATAGACTCAGAGTGCAAGGCTGATTTTTAGCTAGTTAGTAATTAACAGTTATCAGAGCAAATACATTACATAGTAGATCTGAGCGAGCCCAAAACTTATTAATAATAACTATCAAGTCACTATACCTATGGTTAAATATAGGCTAGCCTTGACCCCTTTGTCCTTGCGAGAACTGTAAGGCTTCACAACACCTTTTTTTTTTTTTTTTTTTTTTGTTTACGAAGTCTAACGGTGCATAAGCCAGTTGAAGTTTAGTGCTGATAGCAGAGGTCTCAGAGACTAACTGGGTAGCAGCTGATGACAATAATAAATAAGTTCAGAGTCAAAGCGGTGCCAGGTGTAACAGTCAAACTCAAGATTAAGGCAACAAGTAAATTTATGGAATCTCCCACAGGGAAGGGAGGGGCGTTCAGAGGTGAGAGCGGCAGGAATGGATTAAAGAGGAAGGCTGGCACCCCTGAGGCAGTGGCTAATTCCGGCTGGTAGTGTTACGGGGCAAGCCAGGCTGCAGCAGCCACCAGGGAGCTCTACCTAAGAAGGTATGCCTTAGCTGATGATTGGAGGATGTCATACGAGTGGGCAGGGCTTCAGCACAGATCAGCTCATAAAGCTCCACACTGACACAGGGCGGGTGGGTGGAAAATTCAAAAAGCGACAATGGACCCCTGTGGCTCTCCGCCTGAAGAGCTGGATCCGCACACCGATGGTCCGCAGGAGGTCCGCCCGGCTGGGACAGCTGCTGGCGCCTCAACCGGGAGCGAAAACACTCCGTTGCTTTGTGGAAGTCCCGAGGAGCAAGTCCCCTCCGCCCCAGTCCGTCGTTCAGGTGCGGCTCAGTAGTGTGGAGGAAGCCTTTTAAAGGCTCAGCAGAGTCGCAGCATCCAATCCCCTTTGTCCTGCGGCGAGCGCCAGATTCAAAAAGCGACAACGGACCCCTGTGGCTCTCCGCCTGAAGAGCTGGATCTGCACACCGATGGTCCGCGGGAGGTCTGCCCAGCTGGGACAGCTGCTGGTGCCTCGACCTGGGAGACGAAAACACTCCGTTGCTTTGTGGGGGGTCCGAGTGAGCAAGTCCCCTCCCGCCCCAGTCCGTCATTCAGGTGCGGCTCAGTAGTGTGGAGGAAGCCTTTTAAAGGCTCAGCAGAGTTGCAGCGTCCAATCGCCTTTGTCCTGTGGCGAGCACCAGATTCAAAAAGCGACAACGGACCCCTGTGGCTCTCCGCCTGAAGAGCTGGATCCGCACACCGATGGTCCGCCCGGCTGGGACAGCTGCTGGCGCCTCGACCCGGGAGACGAAAACACTCCGTTGCTTTGTGGGGGGGGTCCGAGTGAGCAAGTCCCCTCCCGCCCCAGTCCGTCGTTCGGGTGCGCATGTGCATTTACAATACCGGTGCCATCACTGTTCACATTACCAGTTGCGTTTTCATACGCGCTTGTGTCCGTTTGCGTCACTGTTCACTTTGGCATCACTTTACGCTTGCGTTTCAATTAACATTTGCTTTACCATTTATGTTTGCTTTATCATGTGCATCACCATTGCTGCTTGTGTTTGCTTTGTAGTTCCTGTTACTATGTAACAAGACATCACTATTTATCATCCTCATTCTCAAAAAGAAGGGAAATTAGAGGCAAAAATCTCAGTTTAATGCATCAGTTAGGGTTGTTCCACAGTGACAAAAGCGAGGAAATTCGGTGTTAGGGTTGAAAGCCCCCCTTGGACCCCCCAGCCACCCCAACCATCATTGGGGTGCACGCTAGTGTCGGTCCTAACTCTCACCCCATTCTCCTAAATCTCTGCTTCTTTACACATGTGATGGGGTGAGAGTTGGGGCCAATGACCCAAAGTGCACCCCAATGCCAGTTGGGGTGGGCTGGGGAAGTCAAGGGGGCCTTCAAGCCTAACACCGAATTTCCTCACTTTGTCACTATGGAACAACCCTAACTGATGCATTAAATGGATTTTTGCCTCTAAATAAGATATATATATATATATATATATATATTCTTTGCAAAAACTCTGTCAATGCATCAGTTAGGTTGTTTCCACATAGACAAAAGTGTGTAAATTCTATGTTAGGGTTATCATCTCACCACCCACCCCACACCCCTCCTCAAAACTCTAACTCTGCATTGCCCCCACACACACACACACACAAACATGCAAGCAAGGGAAGGGTCATGGCAAGACAAGCAACTAGGGACAAGCAGGATCAAGTAACAGACATGCCATACAACTCTGTAAACATTCCACAAGACACAGGCATCATCACAGTCCACCAAGTCTATGAGTTCTACAGCCATCATAGTGGCTTCAGGTACACATACAAATGCTGGGCAATCATGGTGCGGATGCCCATATTTCAATAGTTAACAGCTGATGAAACACACAGTATGTTATCCACACATAGTGTATCAGAAATAACAGTTTCTGTGAGCCTAGCAACAGTCATTGGATGTTTGCATTTTGTTTTGTGATAGAGTGAGTCAGTCCTAACAACAAACAGTGGTAGTAATAAAAGTAATTTTTGTAGCATAGTATACAAGTAAGATGTAAAAGCAACAGTTGTAACATGCAAAGGTAACCATAACATACCGTTAATGAATATTTCCAGGTAACACAGCAGCACAACAGCATGTGTTGGTGGTAGTTTCCACCAGAGCAGTATTTCCCAAGTACTGTGTATGTGTCAGGTGTATCTGTCCTGCTGCCACATGCCGATGTGGTAGCAGTGATACATCTGGAGAGACCAATTGTTGAATTATGACACATAGAAATCAATATTATGAAAATGTGTGCAGACTAAGTGTCATTGCATTAGGAAGATATGCCAGCAGTAATGTGTCATTATACTGTGCTGGTAGTATAGAGTCATTTATACTGTAGTTACTTTTTCATTACATCGTGTAATGTGAAATTAGTACAGTGCTGTGATTTTTGTAGCTTACAGATGTGCCAGAGTGATATAGTGTCATACAATGTTGTGTGTGTCTTGCATGTGTGTGTGGGGGTGGGGGAATGGGGAGTTAGGGTTTTGAGGAAGGGGTGGGGTTGGGGTGGTGGGGTGATACTCTAACATAGAATTGCCACACATTTGTCAGTGTGAAACAACCTAACTGATGCATTAATAGAGTTTTTGCTAAGAATTTCCTTTCTTTTTAAAAAGTGTAATGTAAGTAGTAAATAGTATGTGTTGGTGGGAAGGCCCTCACGCTTCCTCCAAGCTGACCATTTGTGCATAATGATATGTGTGTGTGTGGAGTGTGGGCCCTCTGGGCCCTGTGCTCCCACTTACACATACGTATGGAGCCATCCAGCTGCCCTATATGGCAAGGAGCCCTTGTAACACTAATTTGCCTATATCTTGGGAACCACAGCAGCTAGGGGGAAAAAATCAAGTGTCGTTGTAATCATGAGAGTGAGTACTTCTCACAATAGAAATTGACCAAATCCCTATCTTGCATTGTTTCCATGATATGGGCACTGAAAAGTACTGTGGCCATTAACACTGAGGGCATAATAGTGGCAAAATGAGCAATTGGAACACTAATTTGCAAAAATCTCAGGAACCGTATAAGCTAGAAAACAAATTCCAATTTCATGGTTTTCATGGCTTTCCAGCCTACTTCTGTACTCAGTCCCCCTAACTCAGTCCCACTGTAGGGAGACTAAGCATTTTTGTGCTGAAAAGTCCATATCTCAAACTGTTTTTGAGAAACAGGCCCTGAAAAAAAGCCATCACGGGTGCCGCAATGTTATCCTATTGGAACATTTCTGAAATTCAGAATGCTGTAACTATGGCCTGTTCAATCTTTCTGTACCAAACCACCAAAAGGCACAGCTGTCAGACTAGGGCTTGCCACCCTGAAAATTTCTGGCCAATAGCGCAATCCCCGTTGCCACAATGAAGTGACAAAGAAAACAACTGCTGCAATGTTATCCTACGGGAAAATGTCTGAAATTCAGAATGCTGTAACTATGTGTCTGTTGAATATTTTTGCACCAAACTACTGAAGGGAACATCTGTGGCACTAGGGCTTGCCACCTTGAAGATTTCAGAACAATAGCATAATCCACCTTGCCACAATCAAATGACAAAAAAAGCAACACATAGCAAAATTCTCCTACGTTTATAATAGGAATGTTACCGTGCACAAAAATTTTTTTACTGCAGTTGCTTTTTAGAGTTGAAGCAATTGTTTGCATAGAAACATAAATGCGCAATCAAAAAATGGAAAAAATAAAAAACACATATTTTCAGACTAGCTGGTGAAAAACGAATGCCTGGGGCATGTTCCCCAGGGCCTGATTAGGTAAACACAATGGTTGATGCTTTGTAAAATACAGTATTTTTTGAATTACAGCATTTTCTCTCTCTTGCTAACTGAAAACAAGATGGCGACAGCATGACAACATTTTTGGGCAAGCTTGACAACAAAATTTGATCGCGAATGTTTTTGCAGTGCACGTATGCATTTTTTTAATAGGCTATAATGGAACATGAAAAAAATTGCATAACTTTTTGAACAGAGCAATTTTTTTTCACCAGATCTTCAAAAGGCACCAGTGCAACCCAGGACACATGTTGACAACCCAATCTGAACCCACTCAAATGTATTCTTCAGTGCATTATGGGTGGACAAAGAATTTGCAACATTGGTGAAAATTCACTTTTTCAGTGGGCTACGGTTTTGCAACCGTACATCAAACCAAAACAAAAATTTTCAGATCTATGGTACATCTTTCTACATTCCAAATTTCATGCAAATCAGACACATGGTTTAAAAGTAATTAAAGTGCAAAATTTGAGGTTTAACATAGAAATGACCATGTAACCTTAACTGTAGTGGCACTACCATGCCACTATAATATATATATATATATATATATATATATATATATATTCATGCCAAAAAAATCCATTTAATGCATTGGTTAGGGTTGTTCTACAGTGACAAAAGTGAGAAATTCAGTGTTAGGATTGGAAGCCCCCTTGCACCACCTCAACCCGCCCTTAACCAGCATTGGGGGTGCGTTGGGGTGCGTCGGCTAATTCTCACCCTATCACATGTGTAAACAAGCTGAGGTATAGGAGAATGGGGTGAGAGTTAGGACTGACGACCCTAACGCACACCCCAATGCTGGTTGGGGGGCTGGGGGGCGCAAGGGTGGCTTTCAACTCTAACACCAAATTTCCTCACTTTGTCGCTGTGGAACAACCCTAACTGATGTATTAATTAGAGATTTTTGCCATGAATTTCCCTTCATTTTGGGAATGAGGACCATAAATAGTGAATGGAATGTGGTGGTGGGGCGTGGGCCCTTTGGGCCCTGCACTCCCACATGATTTGTCTGACATAGTAACAGTAACTGCTATGCAAATGAAAGTGCTAAATTGTTAAGCACATGGTGACACAAACATAAATGGCAAAGCAAGCGTTAATAGAAACACAAGCAGAAATTGAGGTCAAAGCGAACAGTGACACAAATGGAGATGCAAGTGTGTATGGAAAGCATGACTGGTAATGTAATACGGTTATGGTACCACTATTGTAAATGCAAATGGTAACTGTAACAGCAACAATAATGCAAAAGGAAACAGAAACGGAAACACAAACGCAAGTGCATACGGAAACACAAAGAATAACATGCACGGTCACGGTACCACAATTCCAAATGCAAATGATAATGGTAACAGAAAAAATAATGCCAAATCAAAGAGAAATGGAAATGCAAACCATAACGCACATGGTTATGGTACCGTAATTGTAAATGCAAATAGTAATGGTAACAGCAAAAATAATGCCAAAGGAAACAGAAACGGAATTGCGAACGCAAGCGTGTATGGAAACACAAAGCGTAACGTGCACGGTGATGGTAATGCAATTGAAAATGCAAGAGGTAACGGTAACAGCAATGATAACACCAAACGAAAGACAAATGGTAATGCAAATGGAAGGGTGGCCGCAAACACAAATGAAACTGCGCACGGTAACACAAATGTAAATGCAAAGACAAACAGAAGTGGAAACGCAAATGGTAGCAGTAATGCAAACGCAAGCACAAAGGAAAATGCAAAGGTAATGCACATGGTGGCATACAGGAACAGTAATGGAAATGCAAGTGGAAATGGTAAGGTAACAGCAACGTAAGCACACACCCAGGTTTTCCCCAACAGCTGCATAGAGAAACACAGTTAGTACAAAGAATATATGCATAATAATGGAGCTCAGAGCAGAAAATGAGGAGTTGGAATACTAACTTGCTTATATCTGAGGAACAATGCGACATAGAAAAAATTAAAATTTTGTATGAATTATGACTTTCTGGCTAGTTTTGTACCTAGCCCTCAATTGGGGGCTAACCATTTTTCTGATGAAAAGTCCAAATCTCGCATCGTTTCCGAGATACAGACCCAGAAAGATGCAGTGGACACCATAATGTTATCCTATGGGAAAAAACATGAACTTCAAAGTGCAGTAAATTTGCCACCCTGTAATATTTTTTCACCAAAGAATTGCTGTCATGCGGTGGATGCCGTAATGTTAGTCTGTGGGAAAAAGTGTCAACTTTGGAATGCCGTAACTGTGCAGCTGTCTAATATTTTTTCACCAAACCACCAAAAGGGACATCTGAGGGATGTTGGCTCTCTTCCCTCCAAATTTCACCCCAAAAGACCAATCGTTCTTTTGCAGCAGGGTGGCAAACAATTCCTGTCATTTTGGCCATAGTGTTGCAAAGTAGTGTCATGATTTGTGACACTTTCACACAAAAAAATCACGAAAGTGTCACAGATGCAACATTACTCTGCAATACTACTTTTCCCCAAATGTAAAACATTTTCTGGGTGTTTAACCCCAAAATAAAGACATGCCTAGCATCCTCAGAGTTCGATTAGGTAAACACAAAAGAATTCTGTCCCTAGAGGGGCCCAATTTTAAATGCCAAGCATTTCTGTGATCAGCAACTGAAAAAAAAAAGGCTGACTCATGACACTACAGGAGTTAATTGAGACACTAAAAACTGCATTTGCGACATTGTCGAACTTCTGTTAACTTTTCCCAATGACTATAATGGGAAATTAGCTTTTTGAATAACTTTTTCATGAAATCTTCAAAAGGCACATCAGGCACCCTGGCCACACATTCCCTGAAGTTTTCAGACCAGTCGCACAAACCATGCGACCTGTAGGCGCGAGCAAAGAATGCACAAAAAAAGTAAATGTGCCACAGAATGTCACTTAATAATTCTGCAGCTGTATACTGTGTGTATATATATATATATATATATATATATATAGATATATAGATACACACACACACACACACACACACACACACACACACACACACACACACACACATATACACACACTTCTGGTCACTGTCAAACAGGTTGAGGATCTCCTTCTTGAACTTGATACTAAGAAAAGTGCAGGTGCAGTTATGATTCGGCCTTTCTTCCTAAAGTTGGTCTATTATGTTTTGGCTCCCACTATTACCCACCTTTTCAATTTGTCTCTCAGTCAGGGCTCCCTTCCCAAGGTCTGGAAGAAGGCCCATGTCATCCCTCTATTCAAATCAGGGGACCCCTGTGACCTAAATAATTACCTCCCAATCTCATTGCTCCTGGCCTTATCAAAACTATTGGAGAAGGTAGTAAATGAACAGCTCAGATCTCATCTGGAAAGTTTTAATCTATTAAACCTGATTCAATTTGGTTTCCATCCCATGCATAGTAACTCCACTGCCCTTGCAAAGGTTATAAATAACTGGCAGTCCGCACTTAATAACAAACAATACATATGCGTCTTGTTTCTGGACCTTAGTGAGGCTTTCAACATGGTGGACCATGATTTACTCCTGGTGACCCTGAAGAAAGTTGGGATGGACAACCTAAGTTGGTTCACAAACTATCTATGTGGACAGAGAGCAGCAGGTCAAGGCTGAAGGAGACCTATCACCAAAAAAAAAAATACTCCTTAGAGGTGTCCCCTAAGGATCCATACTTGGTCCACTTCTCTTTGCCATTTATATTAATCAAATTTGACACTGGCCTAAAGTCATCTAGTATCCATCTCTTTGCTGATGATACAGTGCTATACATTGACAGATCAACAAAATCAAGCCATTTTGGACCTCCAGAACGATTTCAACATCCTACCAAAAATTATGCTCAACTTGAAACTCCTGCTCAATGCCAAAAAACTAAGGCCATGATTTTCTCTCCACTGGCCTCTCAACTCAAAAAAATAACCTAGATTAGGTTCTTCACATAAGCACTCTTTTAGGAGAAGCCCTGGAGTTTGTGGAAAAATTCAAATACCTGGAGGTCTGGATTGACTACAAATTGTCCTTCATTGATCACATTGAAGAACTCACTAAGAAACTGCATCAAAGGCTTGGTATTTTTTTCAGGATAAAGCACTCACTAACCCAAGAGGCTAGAAAACTCCTAGTCCAAGCTACCTTATTGTCTCTCCTAGACTATGTGGACTTCCTATATAGCCATAGTACTAGCACAGCTCTCTCTAAGCTTGATAACCTATACCAGAGAGTCCTTAGGTTCATTTTGGATGTCCCTTATGACACTCACTACTGCAACCTCTATTCTTCCATAGGCTGGACCTCCCTTAGTTTCAGGAGGCAAAAGAATGCTATTCTATGGACATATAAGGCAATCACTCATAAATTACCTCAGTACCTCACAAGCTGCCTAACTCCCTGCATCCCTAGTGCCTATTCTCTCAGAAGTCTTATATCTTATCTCTGACTATCCCTAAAGTTAAAACTTGGTTTGGTAGAGCCTCAATAAGCTTCTCTCTTCCTATGCTATGGAATAAGATCCAGAAAACCTTAAGGTTCACTACCTCTGTTACATTCTCCCTCTTCAAATCCTTGTTCCTGAGGACCTACTCCTAGGTCTGTCATTGTTTCAAGTCAAGGTCTTAATGTCAAGATTTGTTGCTGCTTTTAATTCTGAACTTAAACCTCAACCATTCTGAGATATCATTTAGAGTCCTCCCTTCTGTCATTGTCCAAATCAAAGGTTCCAACATCACAATCTGCCTTTGCTTCAAATATTGAACTTAAACCCCAACCATTGCCTGTGGCATCTGTTGTGCTCTCCTTCAAACAGTCCTTCCTCCCTAGGCATCATGTCCAACCCTCTTCTATCTCAGCTGACCTTCCCTCCCCAGTCCCTATATCCACACCCTTCCCACCCCACTTGCCAGGCCATGCCTACAGTACTTATCAAGGGACTCTTACATCTCAATCATCTTCGCACTATGACACTAGAGGAACTGCCACTCTGCTCACTATGACTTCTCCAATGATGTTTACTGTATAAACTTTTGCTCGTTACCTACATCCATATATCTGTATCCATGCAATTGTATTTAAATGGCACTACCTCCTGTTGAACCTATTGCTATGTTCTGGTGCAAGTATCTTGTCACATGCAATGGTTATATGTTATTATGTTGTTATTATTACTACTATGTAATTGTTATGTACGTTCACTCAATCTGTGATGTCTTAACCCTGTTGGTAATTGTTTTGCCCCAGGCCCATCTTGAAAATGACCTTATCTCAATTATATTCCGCCTGGCAAAATAACGATTTTGATTGACTGATTGATTGAGATGTATATTTATAGATAGATACAGTATAGATATAGATATAGATATAGATATAGATATAGATATATAATTACTGGTGAGCAATTTTTTTAATGGGCTCACCGAGTTGATACTTGCCGTAATAACCAGTCAGTTATTACAACATTCGTGCACTCTGTCTATTAGAAGGGAGTGCTCCCTCATTGGCTCCTGTTTTGTACCTGGGCGGACTAAGCAGTTCCCAAAACATGGCAGCTCTGGCTCCATATCTTAGCGTGGAGCCACCATGGTTTCACCATCACCTTCCTGTAATTATTATTTTTTTAATATATCTGGTTGAGCCTACCTTTTTAAGTATCTGGTTGATCCTGTGGTTCGTTAGCTTTTGGGAACACAGAAAGTCAGCAGAATAGTCTACAGTTAACTGCCTAACATGGGTAAGCATGAGCCTAATTGCAATCACGATTTCAGCTGTGAATTAAAAAAAAATTAATGAAACTGGGAGCAGAGTGAGCTGTAGGATAAGAGGAGAGGGACTCTGGGGATTGCTGCACAGCTCAACTGGGGAATCTGTGTGGGAGCTGGGGAGCAGTGAGCTGCTGCTGCTTTATTTGGTGCCCCAGAGACTAGAGTGAAGCTGCCACATAGGGATTTCTTGAGAATGACAGAGGGGGAGAGAGAGAGAGAGAGTCAGTGTGTGTGGAGGGAGAGAGAGAGAGAGAGAGAGAGAGAGAGAAAGTGTGTGTGTGTGTGTGTGTGTGTGTATGTGTGTAGAGACTATATGTTTGTTGGGGGGATCACAGCATTTAGGCTGGAAAAAATTGTTCACCAGCAATTATACAAAATAAAAGAAAGGGAAGCATGTCATAATGAGAATTAAATGCACACCCTCAGTGTGGGATGCTTTGATAAACCCCTCGGGCTTTGCCCTCTGGGTTTATGTAGCATCCTATACCTTGGGTGTGCTTTAAATTCTCATATCACACACTTCCCCATCCTTTATTCTACATATATAGCTGTCTATCTATTTCTAGATAGACAGATAAACTGTACAGTGTATATATCTATATATATATATATATATATATATATATAATAGATAACCCACTCTAAGGTGTGTGGTCATGCTCTGATATATACAGGAAGCTTGATATGCATTGTTACACACGAGGCCACAAGCTTGAATTAAGCCAACCATAAGCGTTCAGTATGTCCGAGCGTGACTGCACACCCTAGAGTGGGTTGTCTATCTTATAAATAGGCAAAATTGTCTTGGAGGGGTGAAAGTGCAGTTGTGCAGTTACGCCTGATATACACACAGTCATGTGATGTGTTTGCCAATCACTAGATATACTTTTTCTTACCCATTTTAGACAAATATATATATATATGAATATATAGACAGATACACATACATACATATATATCTATATATATAGAATAGATATACAAAATCACACATACCCCCATAATGCAAAGCACCATGGGCTGTATATGTAAATCACCACAAAATGTTATGCTGGTTCAAATTAAGCAGAAATGAATGATGCTGAAAGGCCTCTCACACAGTCTGCAAAGGGTGCCAACTGAAGACACAGCCACATGTTTCATCCTACCAAGACTCATCAGTAAGCCTCATCTGTATGACACCCCAGTGGCTTCCTGGGCAATGCCCTTTGGGGTAACCCTTGTCTCAGTGCTTATGCACTAAGGTCCTTTATATATATATATATATATATATACACACACACACACACACACACATATATATAGTGCAAAAAACTACGTTAATGCATCAGTTAGGGTTTTATTAAACTGTAAAAAGCTGTGAAATGTGATGTTAGGGTTACAACCCTACTACCCTTTGCTACCAACCCTCCACACACCAACAGGTGTTGGGGTGTCTTGGTCATTGATGCTAACTCTTACCCCATTCAATGTGTAAACAAGATGAGACTGAACAGTATAGGAGAATGGTGTTAGAGTTAGGCTGAATGACTCAAGACACAGCCCAACACCTGTTGGTGTGGAGGGTTGAGGTGTGGGGTAGGTGGTAGGGTTGGCAGCCCTAACATCAATTTCACAGCTTTTACAGTTTAATAAAACCCTAACTGAAGCATTAACGTAGTTTTTGCAATGAATTTCCTTCTTTTTTGAGGAATTGTAATGTAACTTGTATGTGGTTGTTTTTGAGATGCATGCACTGAAAGGTACCATGGGTGCCACAATTCAACGGACGCACATATCTGGGGTATTTTCAGGATTTTTGTCACCCAGTTTTCAACATGGCATTTTGGGGACCCAACCTCATGAAGAATGTCACTGTCATTTGTTTAGTGTGTCCCAAAAGTTGAGTTTGCACAGCAAACGTGCCATTCTGCGCCACAAGTGCAAAATCAAGTTTTGAGCAGGATGTGAAAAATGACAGCTGCATACTGTTCATGAGGAGGTGTGAAAAAGGATAATGTTGAAAATCAGGAGTGAAATATAAAAAATTGGCCACATTACGAGCGAGCATAGAAATTACACAACACACGCTCATAACATGGTCATTTATGGGAATTTTTAAATCAGATTTTAAACATGGGCTTTTTGGGAAATCTCCTCATGAACAGTGGCACTGTGATTTAGTTGTTACACCCAAAAATTGATTTCACACAACAACCACTGTTCTACCTGATTTGTGAAAAAAACATTTCAGGCAGGATATGAGACATGACAGTTGTACTGTTCATGAGGAGGTGTGACAAAATGGCAATATTGAAAATCTGGAGTGAAAATATCAAAATTGGAAAAGTTATGAGCATGCATAGAAACTGCACAACACATGTTGTAACATGGCCATTATTTGATTTTTGCACCAGATTTTCAAATGACTTCTTTGGAAACCCCCCACCCACATGAACAGTGGTAGTGAGACCAAGTAACGAGATGACAGTGACATTGTTCATGAGATGGGGTTCCAAAAACTCCACATTGGAAATCTGGTGCAGAAATCTCAAAAAATGGCCACGATATCAACATAAGTTGAAATGGCTTACCTTTGATTCTTCAATTTGTGGTTTGGCTTTGAAGAGTGCAGATGTGTCCCGGTCATGAGAAGATCACTGCTCCTGACCTCTGTAGGTAGGTATTAGGGTAAGGGGTTACAGGGAGGTGGTTGCTCAGTGGGAGGGGTGAGGATGGGGGAGGGGACTCATGAGATGACGAGGACCATTTTATTTTGCAGGTTTAAAATCAATTTAAAACATTGGGGATAGTTTTCTGTATTTATTGGTATATAAAACTATTACATGTATTTGAGGCACACTGGGGTGGGCTCCACCTACCTACAAGTATAAAGACATAGTGGAGAAGGGCCCTTTGCTTTTAGTTTTGCTTAATGGTATTCTATAGGTGGGAGCATGGGTCCTCTGGGCCCTGTGCTCCCACCACCCATGAGTGTAGTGGCATAGCATAGGAGGGCCCAGTGCTCCCACTTTAGCATAAATGGTATGTTTAATGGTATCCATAGGTGGGAGCATGGGTCCTCTGGGCCCTGTGCTCACATCTACCCATAAGTACAGACACATATTGCAGGCCTATAGGCATTTCAATTAACTCTCAGTAACCATCGGAACTTTGGAAAAAAATTATTTGGCAGTTATATTCATGACCTGGCCCCCTCCATGTGTGCTTAGTGCTGTGCTTAGCAAAAAAATGGATATCTCTAACCATTTTAAAGATATAGCCACCGAAAGGTGCTGCAACCACCACAATGTCATCCTATGGGAAAATTTGCAACTTCAGAGTGCTGTAACTATAGAACTAGTGTCAATTATTTCACCACTATAGGTCTGGTGCTGCAACCCTGCCCTGGACATAAACCAGAGGTATCAGGGAGCCATGGCCAATATGGGAGTGGATGGGAGAGTCCATGACCGGGCCGAGGAGCAGGTAGCCAACAGCAGAAAAAGTGCAATAAATAAAAAAAAGAAGTGGCATGCAATGCTAACTATTCTGGCACTACCACATGCATATATATATATATATATATATATATATATATATATATATCTAGCTATCTATATATATATATATATATATATATATAATATATGGAGATGCTTAAATAATACTATACTAACCCATACAAAAAAATCCCGGTAATACCTTAGTCAGTGCCGTAATACTATACTTCCGGTTCCCGTAATACTATACTTCCGGTCCAATAATACTATACTTCCGGTCCTCGTAATACTATCGTTGCGATCACCAACTTTTCTAGTGTCCAAACATAGTTTTTTTCTTTCTTTTCTTTTTATTCTTGAGAGAGAGAAGCAGGACTCCACGCAGGAAGGGGATGTGAGTGAGGAGCGACAACAAGCAGCACAGAACCGTCCCACAAGGAATCCAGAGGTAAGACCTCGTCAGCATCTTGCATCCATATATTACAAAAAATGACAGGTTCAAGTGAATAACTCGGCTGTAATTCCATCTCGGGTTCTGGGGACATAGGAACCTCTCGGAAAACCGCTCTCAAGGTTACCATGTCCCCAGAACCTCTTGATGGAATTACTGCCTGTAATTCACTGAACCTATCTATTATTCTATATATATATATTTATATATATATATACATATATATATTATGGTAGCACGGTAGTGCTACCATAGTTAAGGTTGAGGAGCCATTTCTAAGTTAAACCCCAAAACTTTGCACCTAATAACTTTGCAACCATTTGACAGATTTGGCTGAAATTTGGAATACATGATCAAGAACCATAGGCCTTGGCATCTGCTAAGTTTCGTACCAGTTGGATACACAGCTGCGGGGTTATTAAAGCGTGATTTGTGCAGTTGTTTATCTTTCTGCAGAATTCTACGGTCATGCGTACAGGTGGCACGTTTGTGCGACTGGTCTGAAATCTCTCAGGAAAAGTGTGGCTGGGTCCCTGATGTGCCTTTTGAAGATTTGGTGAAAATATTAAACAATTCAAAAGTTATTCAAAAACAATTTCCCATTATAAGTCAATGGGAAAAGTTAACAAAAAGTTCAACACTTTCGCAAATGCATTTTTACTTTCGCAAATGGGCCTGTTACTTTTGTAAATCGGTCATTTTGTTTTCATTTGGTGATAGAAAAATGCTTGGCATTTAAATTTGGGACCGTCTAGCAACCTAATTCTTTTTGTATTCACCTAGTCGGACCCTGAGGATGCTAACCATGTCTTTATTTTGGGGTAAAACACCCCAGAAATATGTTTTTCAGATTTCTGGAAAAAGTACTTTTACAAAGTACTTTCGTTAACTCCTGAAAGTGTCACAAATGTTCAAAGCTTTCTTAAATGCGACAGTAATTTTTCTAGTCTGTGGGAAAATGACAGCAATTCTTTGGCACTGCACTGCAAAAGAATGGTTGGGAGTTTTGGGCTGAAATTTGGAGGAGCATGGCCGACATCTCACAGATGTGCCTTTCAGTGTTGTATTGAAAAATACTACATGGCAGCAAAGTTACAACACTCCAAAGTTGACGGTTTTCCCATAGGATAACATTCGGCCCAATGCATTACAGGAATATTTTGGCACCCTGCTGCAAAATAACGGTTTGGTCTTTTTTTTCCTGAAATTTGGAGGGAAGACAGCCAACAGCCTACAAATGTGCCTTTCAGTTGTTTAGTGAAAAAATATTACAGGGAGGCAAAGTTATGGTGCTCCGAACTTCTCTTTTTTCCCCATAGGATAACATTACGGTGTTCGCCGCGCCTTTCAGGGTCCATATCTCGGAAATGGTGCGAGATACGGACTTTTCATTGGAAAAATTCTTAGCCCCCTAGCAGGGGCTAAGTACAAAACTAGCCAGGACAGTCATAAATCATACGACTTTTAAAGTTTTTTTCTACGTCGTACGGTTCCTGAGATATAACCTATTTAGTATTCCAAGTCCTCATTTTCTGCTCCCGATACCCATTATTATGCATACATTCTTTGTACTCACTGTCTTTCTCTATTCAGCTTTTGGGGAAAACCAGCCTGTGCGCTTACATTACTGTTACCATTGCCCTTTCTGCTTGCGGTTCCATGCCCGTTTCACTTACCATTGATGTCTACGCCACCACGTGCGTCATCCTTTGCGTTTTCATTTGTGCTTGCATTTCTGTTATTTTTTGCCATTTGTGTCTACTGTACTGTTTCTCTTTCTGTTTCACTTTGCGTCACCATGCCCATTGACATTTCCATTTACAGGCACCATGTTACTATGTGACAAGACATCATGTGGCACACCGTTCCCATCTATGCCACCGTGTTAGTTACCTTTCTGTTCTCATTCACGCTTGCGTTACCTTGTACGCCACTGTTGGTGCTTCTGTTTACATTGCTGTTCCTGTTACTATGCCACAAGGCATCATGTGATGAGAGTACTGAGCCCTTTGGGCCCCATGCTCGCTGCTGCAATGCGTGCTGGGCCAGCGAGGGTCCTATGTGCGTTATCCTTTGCGTTTCATTTGCACTTGCATTTCTGTTATTTTGCCATTTGTTTCTACAGTACTGTTTCTCTTTCTGTTTCACTTTGTGTTACCATGCCCATTGACATTTCCATTTGCAGGCATCATGTTACTATGTGACAACACATCACGTGGCAGACTGTTCCTGTCTATGCCACCATGTGCATTCACTTTCTGTTGTCATTTGCGCTTGCGTTACCATTGTCGTGCCACTGTTAGGCGCTTCTGTTTGCATTGCTCTTCCTGTTACTATGCCACAAAGACATCATGTGGGCGGGGAACCTGAGGCCCAAGGACCCAGCGGTCCCTTCTGCAACTCATTCACTATTTCTCATTATCATTCTCAAAAAGAAGGGAAATTAGAGGCAAAAAACTCCGTTTAATGCATTAGTTAGGGTTGTTCCACAGCGACAAAAGTGAGGAAATTCGCTGTTAGGGTTGAAAACCCTAACTCCGAATTCACCCCAGCACCACACACACACAGACACACACACACACATATGCAAGTATGGGGGAGGACCAAGTCAACACAACCAATGACAGACATCCAGCAGCAGGTGACAGAAATAACAAACAATTGTCTAAATGTACTACGAGACATCCCCACCCACCTGACCAGGTACTGCATGCTCAGTGGAGATCAACAGCAAAACTGAGGCCAATGTACACCAAATGTACACATCCCTGATTGCAGCTGCACACAATGTACCACTTAGTAGTTGCATGGCCTTACCTACCAATGCCCTACAACACACCACAACTGGTACTGTGCCGTTAGTCAATATAAATGCTGAAGGTGCATGATGGCAGTTGTAGAAAGGTTTAACACTAGTGAGTATACATTAATTAAGAGAAGTACATAAATTAACTACAAGACACTAGCATGCTCAAGATAAAAGTAGTGTTACATTTAGTATGTGATTTACATAGTAGTACATTTACTGCAGGTTTACTCAAGATAGAGAGCTGATGTAAATGTATGGAAAGCATTGCCTGTTCAATGCTGTGAAATTATACTGCCAGTATCAGAGGCATTCTTACTGATGAAGGTGTACTGCTGATGTAACATACATAGACCTTCAGTGTGTTTCAATACTAAAGATGCAGTAAGTATTCTTTGTAGAAACAGTGTAATTGCATGGATCAGGCCAAGTAACTTCTAAATATCATAGCACTACTGAGCCAACAATGGCGTACCTGTATCGGAGATGTATATAGGACAGATTTTCCTGCAGGCACTTACTGAGTATGTTGTACCTGATAAAGACAATCTCATTGCATCTGTGATGACTAACTTATTCAAATAGTAATACATTTACTATTGTTGCAATGAGTGATCTATGCCATATGGACACAGTGTAATTTTTTAACAGTTGTTTCATACTCAGGATGTATGCCTAGTGTTTGGGTTTGCCACACTTCTGTCACTGATGCTATCAAAGTGATAACTATGTTAAGTGTGGTACAACAGGAATCAAGTAGGTATGGTGTAGATATAAACAGAATGTCTTTTAGTATTGATTTAACTCACAATGGGGTAAGTGTACTAGGACAGCAGGGGTTATTCTCTATCACTGACTCTGTCAGTTATAATCACACTAAGGCTTCAATGACTGTAATGATCAAGTTACACTGTTCATCTTCATGAGTTCATATTCACAGCCATTCTCCAGTAACTAGACAGTGTATGGTGTAACTGGGTGGGACACTGTGTTGTAAAGCTGCTGCAGTGCCTAGCAGAGGGAGAGTATCTACTCATAAAGACAATTAAGCAATAAGGCATGATCAACAGTTATGTTAAATGGTCTGTTAATCACCCTGTAGGGGTTTAATGTTGAATGAGGCATAGCCGAGTGCCACATGTCGCTAGACAGTGATAAATTGACCATTAACATAATACCTGGGAGTGACTTATTGCTGTCATAATAAAACTGTTTTTTAAACAACATTAAACCATGTTCATCATATGGTTAGGCTCTACATGTATGTTAATAGAAACTAAACATAAGGCTGTTACAATGTTTACAGTCAATTAGAAAGCTGCATTTCTCAAACCCTTGTTATAATCAGAGACATTATACCTGTACAACTCCTTGGTTTTGCTGAACTCTGTTGCTCAGGTGGCCCACCACATGTGGTGTGGTCTGGTGTGGGGGCATCGGTAGGTAAGGTCATGCAACTACTAAGTGTGGTACGTTGTGTGCAGCTGCAATCAGGGATGTGTACGTTTGGTGTGTATGGCCTCAGTTTTGCTGTTGATCTCCACTGAGCATGCAGTACCTGGTCAGGTGGGTGGGGATGTCTGTGAGTACATTTAGACAATTGTTTGTTATTTCTGTCACCTGCTGCTGGATGTCTGTCATTGGTTGTGTTGACTTGGTCCTCCCCATACTTGCATGTGTGTGTGTGTGTGTGTCTGTGTGTGTGTGGTGCTGGGGGTGAATTGAGTTAGAGTTTTCAACCCTAACAGTGAATTTCCTCACTTTTGTCTCTGTGGAACAACCCTAACTAATGCATTAAACAGAGATTTTGCCTCTAATATATATATATATATATATATATATATATATATCTTTATCTACATATATATATATATATATATATTATAGTATACAGTAGTGCTACTATAGTTAGGATTGAGGAGCCATTTACATATTAAACCCAAAATTTTGCACCTTAATAACTTTGCAACCATTTAACGGATTTGCCTGAAATTTGGAATACACAATCAAGACCCATACACTTTGGGATATGCCAAGTTTTGTATCAGTCGGATACATGGCTGTGGAGTTATTAAGCATGATCTGCACGTGCATTTATGCTTTTTCTGAAATTCTACGGTCTCGCCTACAGGTTGCACGGTTTGTGCGACCGGTCTGAAATCTTCAGGGAATGTGCAGCCGGGGTCCCCAATGTGCCTTTTGAAGATTTTGTGAAAAAATATTAAATGGTTCAAAAGTTATTCAAAAAACAATTTCCCATTATAAGTCAAAGGGAAAAGTTAACAGAACATTCGACAGTGTCTCAAATGCACTTTTTACTGTCACAAATGGCCTTTTTACTGTCGCAAATCCACCAGTTTGTTTTCAGTTAGTGATCAGAAAAATACTTGGCATTTAAAATTGGGACCCTCTAGCAACCTAATTCTTTTTGTATACACCTAGTCGGGCCCTGAGGATGCTAGCCATGTCTTTATTTTGGGGTAAAGCACCCCAGAAATAGGTTTTTCAAATTTCTGGAAAAAGTACTTTCGCAAAGTACTGTCGCACTCACGAAATGTGGCAAATTTTTGCGAAAGCTTTCACAAATTGTGACAGTACTTTTCTAGGCTGTGGGAAAATGACAGTAATGCTTTGGCACCCTGCTGCAAAAGAATGGTTTTGTGCTTTGGCCTGAAATTTGGAGGGAACGCAGCCGACATCTCACAGATGTGCCTTTCAATGTTGCATTGAAAAAATATTATATGATGGCAAAGTTACGGCACTCCACACTTGATGCTTTTCCCATAGGATAACATTCGGCATTCGATGCATTGCAGCAATCCTTTGGTGCCCTGCTGCAATATAACGGCTTGGTCTTTTTGGTTGAAATTTGGAGGAAGACAGCCAACATCCATAGATGTGCCTTTTACTGGTTTGGTGGAAAAATTTTACAGGAGCCAAAGTTATAGTACTCGAACTTCTCTTTTTCCCATAAGATAACATTACGGCGTTAGCCGCAGCTTTCGAGGCCCAGTGTCTGGGAAGCGGTGCGAGATACAGACTTTTTGTCGAAAAACATAGGCCCCTAGCAGGGGCTAAGTACAAACAACCAGGAAAGTCATAAATCATATGACTTTTAAATTTTTCTCGTCGTACGGTTCCTGAGATATAAGCTATTTAGTATTCCAACTCCTCATTTTCTGCTCCGAGACCCATTATTATGCATACATTCTTTGTACTCACTCTCTTTCTCTATGCAGCTTTTGGGGAAAACCAGCCTGTGCACTTACATTACTGTTACTGTTGCCCTTTCTGCTTGCGGTTCCGTACCTGTTTCACTTACCTTTTATGTCTATGCCACCATGTGCGTTATCCTTTGCGTTTTCATTTGCGCTTGCATTTCTGTTATTTTTTGCCATTTGTGTCTACAGTACTGTTTTTCTTTCTGTTTTGCTTTGCATCACCATACCCATTGACATTTCCATTTGTGGGCATCACGTTACTATGTGACAAGACATCACGTGGCGGACCGTTCCCGTCTACACCACCGTGTGCGTTACCCTTTCTGTTCTCATTCGTGCTTGCGTTACCATGTGCACCACTGTTAGTGCTTCTGTTTGTGTTGCTGTTCCTGTTACTATGTCACAAGACATCACGTGGCAGCCCCGCGCTCCCGCATTACATGGCAGGAGCGCAGGCCCTCTGCATTACATTCACTATTTCGTTATCATTCTCAAAAGAAGGAAATTAGAGGCAAAAAACTCCATTTAATGTATCAGTTAGGGTTGTTTCACAGCGACAAAAGTGAGGAAATTTGGTGTTAGGGTTGAAAACCCCCCTTGGACCCCCCAGCCCACCCCCAACCGGCATTGGGATGCGCATTGGGGTGTTTGGTCCTAACTTTCACCTCATTCTCCTATACTTCTGCTGCTTTACACATGTGATGGGGTGAGAGTTAGTGCCAATGACTCCAATGT
Organism: Neoceratodus forsteri; assembly: GCA_016271365.2. Lineage (NCBI taxonomy): Eukaryota > Metazoa > Chordata > Ceratodontiformes > Ceratodontidae > Neoceratodus > Neoceratodus forsteri. Next base: position 601,998,065 of record CM057459.1, read on the forward strand.
GCACCGCAATGCCAGTTGAGGAGGTGAGATAAGAGGCCAGGTTTTCAACCCAACACCGAATTTCTCACTTTTGTCGCTGTGGAACAACCCTAACTGATGCATTAAATGGAGTTTTTTGCCTCTACTATCTATATATATATATCTATATATATATATATAGATATATATATATAATAGTGCGCGATCGCACCACTATAGTTAGGGTTCAGCAGTCACTTACATACTAAAGTCAAAAGTTTGCACATTAAAAACTTTGGACCCATTCAATGGATTTGCCTGAAATTTGGAATGTATGTTGGGGCATGGTAGATCTCTTGATCTGCCAAATTTCATTTCAGTTTGACTTACGTCTTTGTGTACAAAAATGCTGAAAAATGCAAAATTATCCATTTTTGGAGTCAGCTTTTGGGATTGTGGATGTGGCCCTGTGTGGCCATCATGTGGCATGCCACTCTGAAAGATGGCTTGTTTGAAAGAGCTTTGGTGGCTGAACATGCCACTTTTCATTTGGTGAAAAAATATTAAGGCATTCAAAAGTTATGCCACTTTTAATTTCCTATTATAAGTCAATGGGAACATTTATATATATATGTTTTGTGAACAAAGAATTGGGTTCTGGCCATCTCGTCCCACCTGGCGATCAAAGAATTTTCAGCTTCGGAGTGCAAGAATCTTTGTCCCCAAGATTTTTTAAAATTCTTTGATCGCAAGGTCCGCCATCTTGTTTTTTTATTTTCCGATCAGAAAAACACAAATATCATGGCTCAGGGGTCACTTCTAAAGTAAAACTTGTATGGGTTTTACTCAGGGGGCTCCGATCTATTGAGCCATGCCTTTGGTTTCATCCAAATTGGTCAAAAAATAGAGTTATAGGCTTTTAAAACCTTAATTCATGGCTCGCTAACAATCTTTGATTGTGAGCCTGCAAATTCTTTGATCGTGAGATTCTTTGATTGCGATCTTGCATCGTGACCTAAAAACACTAATATCTTGGCTGAGGGGTGGCTTAGGGACATAAATGAGAGTGTTTGCTCAGGAGGGTCCATTCTATTGAGGCATGCCGTTGGTTCAGTTCAAATTGGCGAAAAATTTGCAATTCACCATTTTTAATTCTTTGTTCGTGAGCCTGCAAATTCTTTGATCGTGAGATTCTTTGATCATGATCATGCATTGTGAGCAAGGGATGAGATGGCCCAATTTAAAATCAATTTCCCAGCCCAGGGTGTCCTAGAAAGTCAAATGAGGGTGGGTTTTACTCAGGGGCTTCATTCTGTTGTACCAAGGTGGTGGTTTACCACAATTCCTTCAATTTGTTGATTTATAACATTTTAATTCTTTGTTTGTGAGCCTGCAAATTTTTGATCGTGAGATTCTTTGCTCATGATTGTGCATCGTGATTGAGGGATGAGATGGTCCAATTTAAAAATCAATTTTCTCAGCCCAGGGGTGTCCTAGGAAGTAAAATGAGGGTTAGTTTTTGATTTATAGGATTTTAATTCCTTGTTTGTGAGTCTGCCAATTCTTTGATCGCGAGCCTACAAATTCTTTGATTGTGAGATTCTTGGATTGCCATCTTTGATCGCGAGGGAAGGACAAGATGGGCAGATTTTTTATAATGGAATAAATAGGGACATTTTACCAATTTTTAACATTGAATATCTTGGAAACAGTCAGGTCTTTTTACTTGAAATTTGGAGGGTGTTTACATCATGTCCTGTAGATGTGAATTATGGTGTTTATGTGTCACAGAAAATGTTCTTTGTGGAGATATTGTGTGACGCACTTTAAGTGTTGTGGACAGTGTTTTGCTTGTGATGGTATCTTGAAATTGACAGGATGCCTAGCCGTAGTGTTATGGATGTAGTTTTCAGTCATTGTGTGTGTTAAATGTCAACAGGTATAGAACTGTGCCAGTCTGACGAATAAAAATCTCATATGTTAAAATGTTATATCTCAGACATGGTTTGGTCTTTTCACTTGAAATTTGGAGGGTGTTGACGGCATGTCCTGTGGATGTAAATTACAGCATTTCCATGTTGGAAAATATTTTTTGGGTGGAGATATGGCGTGGCGCGGTTTCGTTCTGTGGACAGTGGTTTGCTTGTGGTGGTGGCTTGAAATTGATAGGATACCTTGCCTTAGTGTCATGGATGCAGTTTTCAGTCATTGTGTGTTTAAATGTAAACAAGTGTGGAACTTTGCCACTCTGATGAATGAAAATTTCAAATTTTGACATATCATATCTTGGACACAGTTTGGTCTTTTTACTTGAAATTTGGAGGGTGATGACGGCATGTCCTGTAGATGTTAATAGAGGTGTTTACGTGTCAGACAATATATCTCTTGTGGAGATATTGTGTGTTGCAGTTTACATTTGTGGACAGCATTTTCTATTGTTCTATTAAATTAACATTTGTTTGGTGGCTGGCCTTGCTGTTGTGAATGTACTTTTCATCATTGGGTGTGTAATGTGGCCTGACACTTACCAGTTGAGTGGGAGCATGAGGTCCTTCTCCTACTAACTTGCCCAACTTTCTACTTTCTATTCTTTCTTAAAAGTAAGGAAATTCTATGCAAAAAAACTTTGTTAATGCATCAGTTAAGGTTCTTCTACAGTGAAAAAGTGAGAATTTGATTTAGGGTTCCACCCTTGCACCATCCCCTGCCCCCCACCAACAGGCATAGAATTGTGCGTTGGGGTCATCGGCCCTAACTCTCACCCTATTCTCCTATACTGTACCACCTCAGCTTGTTTACACATGGTATGGGGTGAGAGTTAGGGCCGATGGCCCCAACGCACACCCCTGATGCCTATTGTGGTGGGGTGGGGTGGGGTAAAAGGGTGGGAACCCCAAATTGAATTTCCTTGCTTTTTCACTTGTTTAAGAACACTAACTGATGCATTAACAAGGTTTTTGCATAGAATATATATCTATATATTTATTATAGGCACGGTTGCACTACTATAGTTAGGGTTGAATAGGCACTTTAATATTAAACCTCAATTTTGCATGTTAATAGCTTTATAACAGTTGATTTGCATGACATTTGTAATGTGTGATTTGGTATGGTAGATCTCTTCATTTGCCAAGTTGGGTTTCAGTCAGACTTACAGTTTCTGTGCAGCAAAGCGTTAAAAATGTGTTTTTCACCACTTTTGACATGTTTTTTGCCCATGGCGCTGTGACCACTCTGTGTGGTCTTTTAGTCTGATATTTGGAATGTAGAAAGATGCTGGACTAAGGAACAATCCAGCATTGATTTGATAAAAAAATATTAATCCATTCCAAAGTTACAACATTTTTAATTTTTGAGTTCTAAGAATGCTCTGTTCACTCCAAAATGTATATGTATTTTTAACGAACTAGGATTGGTCTCACAGTCAAGGATTTTGTCAGCACATGGACTAGGATTTTAAAAACTCCTAGTCCATCAGAACTATTCCTTGTCCACGAGCCACCATCTTGTTTTCAGTTTTTCCCCCAAACAAAATGTTGTAGCTGTCTCCATGGGTAACTTTTGGGCCAAATAAGGCATGGGTTTTGCTCAGGGTGATGCCCTCTACAAAGCCATACTTTTGGTTTGCCAGGTTTTGGTGAAAAAATAAAATTTTTTAAAATTTAGAAATTATTTGACCATCACTCACTAACAATCCTAGTCCACAAGCTGTCAAAATCCTAGTCCCTGAGACAGTCCTCATTCACGAGCCTGCAAAATCCTTGTCCATCAGTTCATGACCAGATGACTGTTCTCATGAACCAGGATCAAGCTGACAGTCAAGGAGTTTGCAGCCTCATGAAAGAGGACCGGCTGGTGGTCTAGGATTGTTTTTTTCAATCCTCTTCTGCGAGGTGGCAAAATCACAGTCCGTGAGCTGTCAAAATCCTAGTCTGGCAGCCAGTTCTCCTTTGTGAGCTGCAAAATCTTTGTCCATCATTTCATGACCAGATGACCCTTCTCATGGACCAGGATTAAGCTGGTGGACTAGGATTTTGCTACCTTGCAAAAGAAGATCGGCTGTCGGACTAGGATTTTGCTATCTCACAGACTAGAATTTTAAAGATGTAAAAACATTACCATTGCATTGCTAACAAACGCTTTGATATTTTTACCTGCAATTTTCAGAGCATTGAGAGGATGCCCTACAGGTGTGAATTATGCTGTTTTGGTGTTGGGGAATTAAGGGGTTCCATAGATATGTAATCACAAACTTGACATTTTCCCCATATGATAACACTGTAATGCCCATTGCACTTTTCAGCGCCCATATCTTGGAAGCGAAAACAAGTTGCAGACCATAAACTATACCTGCAGTGGAATGTTTTTGGTGCTTGTACAGTTCATGAGTTGTTAGCAAATTAGCATTGTAAGGGTTCCAAAGAGTGTTTACAGCACTTTTCAGTGCTCATATCTCATAAGCGATGTGAGATACAAATTCAGTTGACTTATGTTGTGAGCAGTGCTTGTTATCACGATTACAACGGCGCTTGATTTTTTTCTAGCTGCTACATTTCCCGAGATATCAGCAAATTAGTGTTACAAGGGTTCCTTGCCCTATAGGGCTGCTTTATGGCTCTGTAGCTATGTGTAAGTGGGAGCGCAGGGCCCAGAGGGCCTGCACTCCCACAGATGCATATTGTTATGCAGAAATGGGCAGTCTGGTGGGACCCATGTTCCCATCAACACAAGCTATTTACTACTTATATTACACTTTTTCAAAATGTAAGGAACTTCATGGCAAAAAAACCTGCATTTAATGCATCAGATAGGGTTAAAGCAACAAAAGTGAGGAAATGAGACATTAGGGTTGAGCCCCAACCCCCCTACACCACATTCCCCCATCATCCACAGACTGACAGACACTGGGGTGTGCCATGGGGTCATGAGGCCTAACTCTCACCCCATTCTCCTTTACTGTAGTATGTCAACCTGTTTATACATGGAATGGGGTGAGAGCTGGGCTACACAACCCCATGGCACACCCAGTATCTGTCAGTCTGTGGAGGATTGGGTGTGTGGTGTGGGAGGTTAGGGGCTCAACCCTAATGTCTCATTCCTCACTTTTGTTGCTTTAACCCTAACTGATGCATTAAATGCATTTTTTTGCCATGGATATATATTATACAGGAGCGGTATAGTTAGGGTTGAGTAAGCACTTTAATGTTAAGCCTCAAATTTTGCACCTTAATAACTTTGCCGCTGTATGATGGATTTGACTGAAATTTTGCATGCGTGCTCTGGTACCACAGATCTCTGGATCTGATAAGTGAAGTCATGGTTTTATGTACAGTTGTGAAGCTACAGAACACCAGAAAACACAAAAAAATTTACTTTTTGTGCATTTCTTTGCTCGCACCCACAGTCCACATGATTTATCCATTTGGTCCAAGATCTTCAGGGAAGACACAGTCTGGGTCACCAATGTGCAGTTCAAAGATTTGGTGTAAAAATATTAAACTGTCCAAAAGTTATTCAAAAAACAAAATTCCCATTATAGTCTATGGGGAAAAATATATGTGCATCACGAAAGCTTCACAAATGCACTTCTACTTTTGCAAATGGCCCTTTTACGTTCATACTTTGGCCATCTTGTTTTCAATTAGTGAGAGAGAAAAATGCCTGGCATTGGCCGGCCCGGTGGCTCTGAGGGCTGAGGCACTGGTGCGCTACCTCAAGCCACACCGTCGAACTGTGTTCAGGAATGAACATGAGCCATCGGGGTCGGCAGGGAGGAGAAGGATTGAGCATCCATGGGACTGCTCTCCTCCTTGGGGGATTCTGTTCTCAGTGCTCCACTGGCATTAGTGGCTGCTGGGGGGCTGTTGCGTCTATGCTGCAGCTAAGGGGAAGAGAGGGACTGATGCTTGGAGAGGCACATGCAGACATGTGCACACTCTCTGCAGGCATCATTGCATGCCTCACTCCACAAGGGGAGTAAATGGAAAAACAGCCCCAGATTAATGAAGCTGTCCCTGTGGTGCCACCCTCAAGAAGGCACCTCCCTGGCAATAATCCGTTGGGGTGGGTCAAGTCACACCCCCACCAACCTACCATGAAGAGTAAGTTGTGGGTGCACAAGAGAGGGGGTCTGACCTTTTGGGGATGACACTGGGGTGACAGCTGATGGCAGGAGTGCCTCCAGAGCTTCGGAAGAAATACCATATCAAAATGCCTGGTGTTTAACTTTGCGAATCTCTAAGTAAATACTGACTGTTGGGTTTACCTAACTGGGTCCTGAAGATGACAGCCCTATCTTTTTTAAAGGGTAAAACCCCCCAGAAATGCCTTTTTCAAACATCAGGGAAAAAACTGCAAATCTTTTCCATCCTCCTGCAACAAAACAGATGGGTCTTTGGGTCTGAAATTCATAGGGTGGAAAGCCCTGGTCCCACAGATGTGCCTTTTGGTGGTTGATGAGAGTGTTTAATGTTAAAGGTAAATTTTTTGGATCTTAATAACTTTGTAATGGTTGACATGATTTCCATGAAATTTGTCATGCATAATTGTCCTAGGTAGGTGCTTGTATGTGGAAAATGTTGTCTCAATAGCTTTAGCTGTTTCTGAAACAGAATATTAAAATAAAGAAGATGTGGGGTTTGGGCACTTTTTGTCCACCTGTATCTCGAAAATGGCTTTGCTTCTGGAATGACATTTTCAGGGTAGAAACCTTGGCCTCAGAGATGTGCCTTTTGAATGTTTGGTGTAAAATAGTGCTACATTCCAAAGTTATTAAATCTTGACTTTCCTATTATTTCCTAAGGGAAAAATAGATGTCTAGCACAAAACAGGATTCTGTGTCACATTTCTGCACTGAACAGGGATTCTGTGTTGCAGTTTTGCAGGTTAATAACTTTAGAATGCTTCAATGGATTTGCATGCAATTTGACATGCATCAACCTAAGACACAGGTAGCATGATTTGCAAATTAGATTTAAATCCCTTTTCGTATTTTCTAACATACAGAGTGTTGAAAAAATAGGGTTTTGGGTGTGTGTTTTTCATTTTTGTCATCCTGTATCACGGAAACAAGTTTAACTTCTCGGCTGAAATTTTCAATATAGAAAGCCTTGGCCTCACAGAAGTGCTCTTTGAAGGTTTGCTGAAAAATATTAATCTGTTCCAAAGGTATTCAGTTTTGCATTTCCCATTATTTCCTATGGGACAAAATAGAAGTTTAGCACGATGAAGGATCCCATGTCGCAGAAACAGCTGCAATGTGGGATTCAAGGCTAAACATAATATGCTGCTGGCTATGTTGTTTCTCTGCTTAGTGAGAGAAATGAAAGAAGTTTACTTTTTAAAAGGGGTATAATTATTGATCCTCCACTACTATGATACACTGGGGAGATGACCCCCAGTTAGAGATGTGTGAAATTGGGAAATTTTGTTACACATAATATTTAGCAAAATTCCCCGTTTTGCTAACTTTTCACTGAAGCGAAATTCAAATTTCGCATTTGCAAACAAAATTCTAAAATCGCACCCAGCAAAATATTTTATGAATGGGCAAATTTCATAAAAGTTTTTGCACAGGAAATTGCCAATTTCACTGATGAAATATAATTATGCAACATCTCTACCCCAGTGCACCAAAAGCATTAACTTTTTTAAATGTTGTTTCCAACACAGGGATGCCCACCTCGGGTGTTGGATGCCCCCTAGCCTGTTCTAATATTAATTGTGTTTGCCAGCATCGGGGCCCCAATCCCCATGTCAGTATTTCAAGCTCCCCTAAGCACTGTGGAACACTGGGGAGCCCACTCTCAGTGTCCTCAAACATATGTTTATATATTTGCTGACAGAGAGGTGCCCTATCCCCCTTTTGGCACTAGAAACCCACACACCCCACCCCCAGCCAGTGTACAGTCACTGAGTAGCCCACTCCCAGTGTTCTGATATGTCTCCCTCCTGAAAACCGCACCCCCCCAACAATGCCAGTGCCAGTGTGAGGGACACTGGGAAGCCACTCCATGTGTCCGATATTTCTTCCCCTGAGGCGGCCTCCCATAAGTGCCAGTGTAGAGACACTGAGGAGCCAACTCCCAGTGTCCCCAAAACTCATTTAATAATGCCCTGTAAAGAAGAAAACTATCCCCAATGTCTTTTGTTTTTTATACCTGAAAAGAGAAAGTGATCCACTATCATCTCTGTAGTCTCCCTCCCCATCCCCACCCTCCCACAGAGCACCCACCTCCCACACCCTCCCTCACCCTATATTTACTCCGCCTTGAGGTCAGCACTGTCATCTTTTGTGGACAGGACATGTCTGCACTCTTCAATGCTGAACCGTGAACCGAAGAATCAAGGTAAGCTCTGTAAAATGGCAGTCAAAGGTGTTTTGAACTTATGTTGATATCTAGGCCATTTTAGGTATTTTACACCACATTTTCAACGTGGGCTTTGTGGCACCACCTTATGAACACTGGCACTGTCATTTAGTTACTCAGCCCCAAAGGTGATTTTGCAGTCGCTGAGAAGAATCACCTTTCGGTACAGATTGATGAATTGACAGTGCCAGTGTTCATAGTGAGGTCTCCAAAATTATATGTTGAAAATTTTGTGAAACAGTTCCTAAAATGGCTGTATTTCAACACACATTGCACAGTTTCTATGTAGGTACTTAGTGATTTACAATATTTTGACTCCAGATTTTCAACATTGACATTATTTCACATCACCTCACAAATCGTACAGCTGTCATTCTTCAAATTCTACCCAAAAGGTGGTTTCACACCTGTGGCAAAAGAATGACATGGTCACTGTAAAATCACCTTTGGAACCAATCAGTGAAATGGCAGTGGCAGTGTTCATGATGTGGGGTCCCCAAAAGGACATGTTAAAAATTTGGTAAATGAAACTCCTATCAGTGGCTGAGTTTATCTAAAAAAATAAGGAAATTAATTGCAAAAAACTTTGTTTAATGCACCATTAGGGTTGAACAGTCAAAAGTAGGAAAATGCAAACTCAGGGTTTCCAAGTATAAGGCCCCACTCCCACTGTGCATGCATGGGGGGAACTTAGGTTTCCTTACTCCAACATCCCACCCATGCCTTCGCCATCCAATCGTAAGACCCGACCCCCACCCTGCATGCAGGAACAGGTGTGACAGGTGTACCTTGGTGTATCAAACCCTAATGCTCACCCCATTCCAAGACTAAATAAGGTAACATGGGTACAGAATAAGAGAGGGCCCACACTCCCATCAACACATACCAGTTACATTACATTTTCTCAAAAAGTAAGGAAAATCATTGCAAAAAAGCTTCATTAATGCATCAGTTAGGGATGAAGTGACAAAAGTAGTGAAATGAGATGTTAGGGTTGAGCTCCTAACTCACCCACCCTGCCACCCAACCCCCATCCTCCACACACCAACAGGCATTGGGGTTGCCACGGGTCATTAGGCCTAACTCTCACCCCATTCTTCTATGCTGTACCATGTCAGCCTGCTTACACAGCATCCAACCTAAGATCTCTGGATCTGGAAAGTTCTGTTCTGGTCAGATGTATGGTTGTGGAACCGTAGAGCATCAAAACATGAAAATTAGTCAACTTTTGTGCATTTTCAGTTGCGTATAATGGACTATATGTGGCCTCGGGTTGAACTGGTGCCTTTTGAAGATTTAGTGAAAAATATTAATCCTTTCAAAGTTATGCAAGTTTTCATGTCCCATTGCAGCCTAAGGGAAAATCTGTATGTGCATTGCAAAACTTGCATGAAAACATTTGCAAAAACATTTTTTTGTGCATGACAAAGATTTTGTGCTTGTGAAAACATTCCATTATAAGCTATAGGGAAACACAAAAACATTTTTGTTGTTGTGAAAGTATTTTGTTGTTGCAAAACAATACTCCACAACATTGTCTCATGCATTGTTTTCTTTGTTACTTCATTGTGCCAAGGTGGATTGAGCTTTTGGGCTGAAATTTGCAGGATGGCAAGCCCTGGTCCAACAGGCGTCCCTTTGGTGGTTTTCTCCCAAACCATTAAATGGTCCCATAGTTACAGCATTCCAAAGTTAAGATATTTCCCATACAATAACATTTGCAGCACTAACTGGCTCCTTCGACCCATATCTCAAAGCGATTCGAGATACAGATTTTTTTTAACGTGTAGCATTTTATTAATTTTCCCAAGTACACTTAGCCATCAAAGACACATCCATGCCCTATTGCAGAAGGGCCATATTACTATACACTAGCAGTCAAAGCAGTTACTAAAATCTTCCACATCTTACATGGCTCATAAACTGACAAAGGATTAGTTTATCTAATATATGGTTGAGAAACTTAAGCCTTATACCAATAAGCAAGTAGTATTGTTATTTAGACCAATCTCTATAAACACCATGCCTTTTGATATTATTATACTAAAACATCATAAGGTGGAGATACAGATTTTTCATTACCCGCAGTTTAATTCACCTTTAGGTGAACTGAGCATGCAAGGAAGTTTCAAAGTCATAGATGACACCTGCAGTGGAATTTTTTTGATAGCTGCTATGGTTACTGAGATATTGCCAAATAAGTGTTACAAGGGTTACTTTACAGTACTATGGGGCTTCTGTGGCTCTGTATCTAAGTGTGAAGTAGGGAGCTCAGGGCCTGGAGGTCCCATGATCCCTACATATGCACATCATTATGCAAATAATGGGCAAAGTGAAGACAGCACAGGGCCCAGAGGGCCTGCACTCCCACAAACACATACCACTAACCACTTACATTACACTTTCTCAAAAGAAGGAAATTCATTACAAAAACTCCTTTAATACATCACATAGGGTTGATGTCACAGTGACAATGTTTTGGAACTTCAATGTTAGAGTTACCCACCCACCATCCCTCACCACCACCTACAGGCAACAACAGGCATTGGGCATGCCACGGGGTCATCAGACCTAAGTCTCACCCCATTCTCTTATATTGTAGAATGTCAGCTTGTGTACCACATGGAATGGGGTGAGGAAGTTGAGCTGATGACCCATGTGTACAGCCAGTGCCTAGTGGAGGACTATTAACAATTTAATGTTACAAGGGCTCCTTTTCAGGTCTATAGGGCTACTGTATGGCTCTGTTAGTATGTGTAAGTAGGAGCGTAGAGCCCAGAGGGCCTGCACTCCCACAGACGCATATCATTTTATACAAATGGGCAGATTGGTGGGAGTGTGGGGGCCTCCCAACAATACATACCATTTACTAGTTACATTACATTTTTTCAAAAAGTAAGGAAAATATTTGCAAAAAACTTTGTTAATGCATCAGCTAGGGTTGATGTCACAGCAACAAAAGTTTGGAAATTTGATGTTAGGGTTACCCGCTAACACCCCTCCCCAACCCACATCCTCCACACACCAACAGATGTTGGGTTGTTCCCTGAGGTCATCAGTCCTAACTCTCACCCCATTCTCCTATACTGTAGCATGTCAGCTTGCTTACACATGGAATGGGGTGAGAGTTGGGCCATGCCACACCCTGATATCTGTTGGTGTGTGGAGGATGGGGGGTTGGGGTGGGATGGTAGGGGATTAACATCGAATTTCCAAACTTTTGTTGCTGTGACAGCAACCCTAACCAATGCATTAACAAAGCTTTTTGCAATGAAAATATATGTATATTTTGTACCAGCCTGGTAGGGCCAGTATAGTTAGGGTTGCATGGTCACTTCTAAGTTAAACCTCAAAGTTTGCACTTTAAAAACTTTGCAACTGTTTGTCCAATTTGCCTAAAATTTGGAAAGTACAACCACCTTTCATAGTTCTCTTGATCTGGAAAGTTGTGTTCTGGTCAGATGTGCAGTTGTGGAACTGTGGGGTACTCAAAATGTGAAAATCATGCTTTTCTGTGCATTTTCAGTAAGCTATAATGAACTGAAGAATGCATTTGAGTGGCTTCAGATTTATTTGTCTACATGTGGCCTGGGTTGAACTGGTTCTTTTGAAGATTTGGTGAAAAAATATTGCTCCGTTCAAAAGTTATTCAATTTTTCATGTCCCTTTTAGCCTATGGGAAAATTTATATGTGCATTATGAAAACATTCACAATTACTTTTTGTTGTCGAGCTCCCTGAAATTGTTTTTGTGCTGTTGCCATCTTTTTCTTCAGTTAGCAACAGAGAAAAAACATTATAATTCAAAAATTAATGCCCTTTGGTAAACACCAATAACTGTGTTTACCTAATCAGGCCCTGAGGAACATGACCCTGGCATTAGCTTTTTACTAGGTGGACGGCAAATATGTTTTTTGAATGTTTGCCATTTTTTGATGGTGGCAACATTTTTTGTTGCCACGAAAACAATCGCACTCAGAAAAAAAGTAACCGTGGCAACAGTTTTGTGTGCGTGACAACATTCCCATTTTAGAGATAGGAGTCTTGCAAAAACATTAACGTAATCATGGTAACACTGCACAAACACATTTTGTAAGATGTTGTTTTCTTTGTTACTTCATTGTGGCAAGAAGGATTGTGCTATTGGCCTGTAATTTTCAGGGTGCCAAGCCCTAGTCCCACAGATGTGCCTTTTGGTGGTTCTGGTATGAAAACATTGAACAGGGCCATAGTTACAGCATTCTGAAGTTGAGAAATTTTCCAATAGGATAACATTGTGGCACCCGTGATGCCTTTCAGGGCCCGTATCTCGAAAATGGTTCAAGATAAGGATTTTTCATTGCAAAAATTCTTAGTCTCCCTACAGGGGGACTAAGTACAGAAGTAGGTTGGAAAACCACTAATACCATGAATTTTGAATTTTTTTTCTACCTTGTACAGTTACTTAGATATTTGGAGGTTAGTGTTCCAATTGCTCATTTTCATGTCCGTAGGCCACTATTATGCCTCAGACTTAGCACTCACAGTGCTTTTGGTGCCTGTATCTCAGAAATGATGGAGATATGCATTCAATTGATTTATGCTGCGTGGATGTCTCACTGTCACGATTATGGCCTGAATTTTTCCTAGCTGCTACGGTTCCGAGATATTGGCAAATTTGGGTTACAAGGGTTCTTTGCCCTATAGGGCTGCTGAACAACTCTGTAGCTATGTGTAAGTGACATATATCATTATGCACAAATGGGTAGCTTGCTGGGACTGCGGCCCAAAGGGTCCTGCCCTTCCAGCAACACATACCATTAACTATTTATATTACACTTTTTCAAAATGAAAGGAAATTCTTTGCAAAAAACTTCATTAATGCATCATTTAGAGTTGTTTCCATGGTGACAAAAGTGTGGAAATTCAATGTTTGGGTTACCACCCCACCACCCCACCCCCACGCCTCCATCCTTTACACACCAACAGATGTCGGGGTGGGCCATGGGGTCATCAGTCCTAACTCTCACCCCATTCTCCTCTACTGTAGCATGACAGCTTGCTTACACATGGAATGGGGTGAGAGTTGGGGCTGATGACCCCATGGCATACCCTGACATCTGTTGGTGTGTGGAGGATGGGGGCATTGGGGTGGGTGAACCCTAACGCTTGAATTTCCACACTTTTGTCACTGTGGAAACAACCCTAACTGATGCATTAATGAGTTTTTGCAAATAATATATATATATATATATACACACACACATGCACAAGCTCACATATAAATATATATATATATATATATATATATATATATATATATATATATATAGTAGGACAGTAGTGCCACTATAGTTAGGGTTGACTGGCCACTTCTATGTTAAACCCCAAAGTTTACTCTTTAATAACTTTTCAACTGTTTGTCTGATTTGAATGAAATTCTGAATGCACGGTGTCCAACCATAGATCTCTGTATCTAGAAAGATGTGTTTCAGTCGGATGAATGGTTGCGGAACTGCAGAGTGTCAAAAATGTGAGAAATCCTCAACTTTTGTGCATTTTTTCATCAGGCTTTACAGACTAAAAGATGCATCTGTTTTGGATTCAAATGTGCATGTGTATATGTGTCCTGGGTCAAAGTGGTGCCTTTTGAAGATTCAGTGAAAAAATATTAATCCGTTCAAAAGTTAAGCAATTTTTTCATGTCCCATTTTAGCCTATGGTAAACTTTATATGTGCACTGTGAAAACTTTTGCAACAACATTTTTGTTTTCGTGCTCTGGATTTATGCTTTCGTGCTGCCACCATCTTGTTTTCAGTTAGCGAGGGACAAAAACATTGTAAATCAAAAAATACTGACCCTTGGTAAACACCAACACTTGTGTTTACCTAATCAAGCCCTGAGGAACATGATCCTGGCATTTGTTTTTGTGCAGGTAGCCTGGAAATATGTTTTTCAAAATGTTTCCACCATTTTGCCATCTTGTTTTCATGAAAACATTTTTTTGTGTGTGCGACAATGATCACTCACAAAATAAAGAGTGCTCAACAACATTTTTTGTGCACAAAAAGATATCATTATAAGGTATAGGGGTGTCATGAAAACATTTTTGTTTCCACAAAACCAATGTTCAAAAACATTTCCCATGTGTTGTTTCCTTTTTTTTTTGCATGTGTTCCCTGCCAGATTTCCACCCTGGTCACAGGCCCTGGTCTTCCACCTACTGTCTCACCATGATCCCTGGGTCAGCTCTGGCTTTCTCCCTGAAGGGCGGGGCCACGGAACTGGTCCCCTATACAGCCCACCAAACCAATATCTGGTTGGGGGATCTGGTGACAGAGGCTAATTGAAGCCTGGGGAGGGCTTCATAGAGGCAGAGACACCCTTGAGTTTTTCTATCTTTTGCCCACTGGAGAGCCAGACATGCAATGACATCAAAGCACTGACATGGAGATGTGCACCGGCTATCCCCCCATGTAGATGCCTGCACTGTGTTGAACACCCAGCCTCTGCTGGGTGTTACTGCAGCATGGCGCATATCCCTCACCCACCCCCAAAGGAAGGAGAGCTGTCACAGGACACTCAATCCTTCCTTCCCCCTGCCAACCCCCGGCAGCCCGAGTCAATTCCTGAACCCGGGTCACTGGCACGGCATGAGGTGTGACGTCCAGCGCCTCAACCCTCAGCACCACCAGGCTGGCTCCCATATATTGTTTTCTTTGTCACTTCATTGTGCCAAGGTGGATTGTGCTTTTGGGCTCAAATTTGCAGGGTGGAAAGCCCTGGTCCCACAGATGGGCCTTTTTGTGGTTTGGTCCCAAAACATTCAACAGGCCCATAGTTACAGCATTCCAAAATTGAGAAATTTCCTATAAGATAACATTATGGTGCCCATGGCACCTTTCAGCACCCGTATCTTGAAAACAATTCGAGATACGGATTTTTTGCTACTCACAGCTTAAGCACGCTTGGTGATTTCAGAGTCTTGATTACAACTGCAGTGGAATCTTTTCCATAGTTGCTATGGTTACTGAGATATTGCCAAATAAGTGTTCCAAGGGTTCTTCTTGGTAATATGGGGCTGCTGTATGGCTCCATATTTATGTGTAAGTAGGAGCCCAGGGCCCAGAGGGCCCATGCTCCCACATACGCATACCATTATGCAAAAAACGGGCAACATGAATGGAGCGCAAGGGGCTCTGAGGGCCCATGCTCCCACAAACACATACCACTAACCACTTACATTACACTTACTCAAAAAGAAGGGAAATTCAATACAAAAAAACTTTGTAACTACATCAGTTTGGGTGGATAACAGAGTAACAAAAGTATGGAAATGTGATGTTAGGGTTACCACCCCTACCACCCCACCCCCACCCCTCCACACAACAACAGATGTTGGTGTGTGCCATGGGATCATCAGGTCTAACTCTCACCCCATTCTCCTATACTGTAGCATGTCAGTTGTTTATACATGGAATGGGATGAGAGTTGGGTCTGATAACCCCCATGGCACAACCTGACATCTGTTGTTGTGCAGAGGGTGAGGTGTGTTGGTATCCCTAGCATCACATTTGCATACCTTTGTCACTGTGCTATCAACCCTAAGAGATACATTAACAATTTTGCAATGAATATATATAATGTATGTATATTACAGTGGCATGGTAGTGCCACTATAGTTAGGGTTCAGTCCTCACTTCTATGTTAAACCCCAAATCATTGACTTTAATAACTTTGCAGCCATTAGACTGATTCATCTAATATGTTGCATGCACTGTTGGGAGTCATAGATCTCTGGATTTGCCAAGTTTTGTTCCAGTCGGATGTACAGGTGCTCAGCTTCAGAATGTCAAAACATTTGAAAATTACCACTTTTTTGGCAATTTCTTTGTCATGCCATTTCTTTGAAACCACCTGGTGGTTTGATCTGAAACTTTCAGAATGTATTGGGTCTGGGCCACTGATGTGCCTTTTGAAGGTTTGGTGAAAAAATATTAATCTGTGCAAAAGTTATTAAAATTAAAATGTTCAAATGTTTTCCTATGGGAAAAATTAGATGCCCCATGCGAAAGTACCATTCTCTTTCATGAAAGTACAATTCTCTTTCACAAATGTGTTCTGTTCTTTCAAGCTTCTGCCATCTTGTTTTCAGCTAGCGACAGGGAAAAAAACATATAATTCAAAAATTTCTGTAGTTGGGTAAGCACCAACACTTGTGTTTATCTAATCAGGGCCCAAGGAACATGATTCTGTGGTTAGTTTTTTTACACAGACAGCAAAAATATATTTATTTTGATCAGCACATTTTTAATGCTGCAAATTGCAGCACTACTTTTGAGAAAGTGTCACAAATTGTGGCACTACTTTTGTGAAAGTGCTGCAAATTGCAGCTTTATTTCATGAAACACCCACAGTAATGCAGCAAATGTTGGCGCTTTTGCAAAAATAGTGCCACAATTTGTGGCTCTATTTTTTTTTTAATTGTTTTTCTTTGTCACTTCACTGCACAGAAAGGGTTTGGACCTATGGGCTGAAAGTTTCAGAGTATAATGGGCTTGCCCCACAGATGTGCCTTTTGCTGGTTTACTTATAAAATTTACATCAGGTCCATACTTATAACATTCCAAAGTTTAGCAGTTTCCCATAGGAAAACATTGTAATGGTCGAGGTACTTTTCGACAGCTATATCTTGAAAATGCTTCAAGATACAGATTTTCTGCCAAACACAGCTTAGTACACCTAGGTGTACTAAGCAGTTATGCATGTTTCCAGGCCTTCATTACAACTGCAGTGGAAATTTTTATCAGTAGGACTAAGGTGCCTGTGATACTGTGCCCTTGTAGACTGATCGCTCCACCAGGGAGATGACCGTTAATCACAATGTCTCTATACTTATGGATAGATAGGAGAGCAGGGCCTTGAGCACCCTGCACTCCCACAGGGAGATGAGGGTTACTTACAATGTCTCTATATTTATGGATACGTGGGATCACAGTGCCCTTAGGGACCTGTGCTCCAACATATGGATACCATTATGAAGTGATGGGAGTACAGGGACATTTGTGCCCACCTCTTAAATATTACCTGTTCTGCAGTTAGTGTTAGGGTTAACTTTTTGGTGTGGGTTATGTTATATGTCTATTGCAGTTAAGGGAGCACATACAGTATGTGATATTGCTCAGGGTGCTGAGGAACACCTTTGTCATGTGTGCCCCCCTTAAATATTGCGGGTTAGGTTATATCAATGTTGGTGTTAAGGAGGGGCACATATCTCATACTGATTAGGGTGCCAGATACATCTTCTGTTGTGTGTGCCCCCCTTAAATATTACTTGTTCTGCAGTTAGTTGATTACTATTTTTGTGAAAGTGCCACAATTATTGGTACCCAGAGGGCCCTGTGCTTCCACAACCAAATAAGGGTAAGATTAGACTTTCTCCAAAAGTGAGGAAATTCATTGCAAAAACATCATCAATGCATCAGTTAGGGTTCATATTAAAGTGACAAAAGTGTAGAACTGAGGGACAATTACAGTATGCAGGGCCCTGTGCTCTCACAACACACTATGGAGTGATTGGAGCACAGGGCCGGATGGCACTATGCTCCCAAACCAAATAAGGGTAAGATAAGACTTTCTCAAAAGTAATTCTCAGGGTATATAGGTCTTGGGTCACAGATGTGACTTTGGAAGGTTTGGTGAAAAAAATATTCATCTGGTCAAACATTCTCTACATGTTAGCAGTACTGCTTTGGTGGGCCATGTGCTTCCACCACTCAGTAATGTAATTGATCAACATTTTCAATAGTCATGCATGGGAGCCTGTGCTTGGACATATGGATACCATTATGGACTGATGGGAGTGTCAGGCCTGTTGGGACCCGCACTGTCACATGTAAATGAGGAACATTTACAATGGGAAGGACTCTGCAAGGGGGAGCAGGAATAATGCACAGGAGGCATGCATCCTACCCTCATAGCTCTGCACCCATGAAATGATGCACAGTGGCCGTATTCATGTCTACCAGCCACCATGCAGCCCTCTCCTGCAACCCCCAGTGTGTAGGTGCTTGGGGGCCTTTTCACAGGCATGGGTGGGCATCGAATGGGATGCCCAGACCTCATCCATCACTGCATCCCTTGCACCTGCAGGTCACCATGGTAATCAGGTGGCTGGGGAGTGGCCATGGCATTGGGGTTGGCAGGTACCCTTTCAGCCACCTGGCCCTCTTTGTGGTACCTGAGGGCTGTGGCAGTGTGTTCAGGGGTTCTCTGTGCCCCTACATCTCTGCCACAGCTGGTGGTGGCATCCTGGGGGTGCATATTGGGTACATCTTGGTCATATTGGCATAGCCTGCACCCCACTCACCCAGCACTCCATGATTTCAAGAATAGCATGGAACATGGGCATGCCCTCTGCACTGCCCCTGATCACCCCTACATGGAGATCACTGACAGGCTGGAGGATCCAGCACATATCAACCCCACACCTCTTTGGAGAATTGGATACAGGGGGTGCAGCAGCTGCGGAGTGTCTATGCACCCCAGATACATGGTGCATAGCCACTCTGCTCCTTAGAGAATAGCCCCCAATATGTATGCATACCATTATGGACTGCTGGGAGTCGGAGCACAGGGCCCATAGGGACCTCTGCTCACAGATGGACAAATAGATACCATTATGGAGTAATGAGAGTGCAGGGCCCAGAGGACCCTGTGCTCACACATGTAAATGAGAGACAATTACAGGGCCTGGATATAAAACATCATTAATTACATGCACAGGTCCCAAAGAGACCTGCGCTCTGACATGTGAATAATGTTATGATTACACCATCTCAAAACCAAAGGAAATTCATTGCAAAAAACTTCATTAATGCATCAGTTAGGGTTCATATTAAAGCAACAAAAGTACGGAAATGTGGTGTTATGGGTTCAGAACCCGAACTCCACACCCCAACACACACACATGCAAACAGGGTAAGGGGCAAGGCAACACAACCAATCAGTGGCAGCCATCATCAGGTAAGAGAAAGAACATAGAATTCTCTGAACATAACAGTCACACTCCTGCAGTTCATAATCATACAAAGACAGAAGAATGTCATACTTTTTACTATGCAGCTTGAAACTGCCAGTTCATTTCATTTCAAATAATTTCAGAGTGCCTCTTGGAATTAGTGCTCATAATACACACAGTTGGCTGCTGGCTATGGAGGTGAGAGGTGAGCTCTACCAGTAGCCGGCTGGGGAAGGGTGAGGGGTGCTGGGTGAGCTGGCATGGCTGGGTGGGGGGTGGGGCCACTAGACTACAGGAAATAGCAAATGCTTATCTTTTCCATTATCATGGGGGCCACTAAACTACCAGGGATATAAATAATAATAATAATTACATACAGATTGGGGGCAACTAGACTACCTGAGATATAAACAACCAATATGAATACATACACATGGGGGCACTAGACTACCAGGGATAAAATCATGAGATATGCATGAAATGCACATGAGAACCACTAGACTATCAGGGATACAGAGATCTTTATGTATATTATCAGGATCAGGAGGGAGGGGCCTGCTAGCTTACCAGGGATAATGAAAACTTATGTTTTATTCACATGGAGCAGAGCAAGCCCCTAAGCAAACCCACCCTCATATAACTTTCTAGGGCACCCTTGGGCTACAGAAATCTATTTAAAATCTGGCCATCTCATCCCTCACTCTTTGTTCAAGAGCGAGCAATTTCTTTGATCGCGAGCCTGCAAATTCTTTGATCATGAGATTCTTTGATTGCGATTGTGCATTGCGAGTGAGGGACGAGATGGCCAGCTAAAACAAATCTATTTTCTCAGCCCAGGGGTGTCCTAGGAAAACAAATGTGGGTGGGTTTTACTCAGGGGGCTTCATTTTGTCAAATCATGGCAGTGGTATGCCGTTATTCCATCAAGTTTTGGATTTATAAGATTTTTAATTCTTTGTTTGTGAGCCTACAAATTTTTTGATTGAGAGCCTACAAATTCTTTGATCGTGTGATTCTCTGATCACCATTTTTGATCGTGAGACAGGGACAAGATGGCTAGGTTTTTTATAATGGAATAGATAGGGAAATTTTACCAATCTTTAAACATTGAATATCTCAGAAATTGTTTGGTCTTTTACTTAAAATGTGGAGGGTGTTTATGTCATGTCCTGTAGATGGAATTATGGTGCTCTTGTGTCAGAGAATTTTTTTTTTGCAGAGATATTATGTGACACACTTTATGTGTTGCGGACATTGTTTTGCTTGTGGTGGTGGCTTGAAATTGATAGGATACCTAGCCTTAGTGTCATGGATGTAGTTTTCAGTCATTGTGTGTGTTAAATGTCAACAGGTGCGGAACTGTGCCAGTCTGACAAATTAAAATCTCGTACGTTAAAATGTTATATCTCGGACACGGTTTGGTCTTTTCACTTGAAATTTGGAGGGTGTTGATGGTTTATCCTGTGGATGTAAATTACAGTGTTTCTGTGTTGGAAAATATTGTTTTGGAGGAGATATGGCATGGCACCGTTTATGTTCTGGGGACAGTGTTTTGCTTATGGTGGTGGCTTGAAATTGATAGGATACCTAGCCTTAGTGTCATGGATATAGTTTTCAGTCATGGTGTGTGTTTATTGTCAACAGGAGCAGAACTGTGCCACTCTGACGAATGAAAATTTCAAATTTTGACATGGCGTATCTTGGACAAAGTTTGGTCTTTTTACTTGAAATTTGTAGGGTGTTGACAGCATGTCCTGTACATGTTAATAGAGGTGTTTATGTGTCAGACAATATATTTTTTGCAGAGATATTGTGTGGCACAGTTTATGTTTTGTGGACAGCGCTTTCTATTGTTCTATTAGATTTAACATTTGTTTGGTGGCTGGCCTTGCTGTTGTGAATGTACTTTTTAGTCATTGGATGTGTAATGTGGCCTGGCACTTACAAATTGGTGGGAGCATGGGGTCTCCCACCAACTTGCACAACTTTCTACTTTTCTATTCTTTCTTAAAAATTAAAATTCTGTGCAAAAAGCTTTGTTAATGCATCAATCAGGGTTCTTCTACAGTGAAAAAGTGAGGAATTTGATTTTAAGTTTCCACCCTTGCACCCACCCCGGCCCCACCAACAGGCATCAGAGTGTGCGTTGGGGTCATCGGCCCTAACTTTGACCCCATTCTCCTACACTGCACCACCTCAGCTTGTATACCTATGGTATGGGGTGAGAGTTAGGGCTGATGACCCCAATGCACACCCCTATGTCTGTTGGTGGGAGCAGAGTGGGGGTGAGGTGCAATGGGTGGGAACCCTAAAATTGAATTTCCTCACTTTTTTCACTGTAAAAGAACCCTAACTGATGCATTAATGAAGGTTTTTTTGCATAGAATTTTAAATATATAGATAGATAGATAGATAGATAGATTCTCTCTCTCTCTCTCTCTCTCTCTCTATATATATATATAGATATATATATATAGATATGCATATATATATATATATATATATATATATATATATATAATGAAGCCCACCAGGATGAAACCCAACTCTGCAGAATTCTGCAGTACAGTTACTACAGCAAACAATGCAGTTTCAATGGGAGTTAATTCCTTTTGTCATGCAGGAAACATGTGTTACTGTGCTTCATCCTGGTTGATGAATATATATAATCTGTGTTAATGCTTTAGTTTAGGTCAAAGCCACAAAAGTAGGGAAATGTGGCAATAAGGTTTCCAATCCTAATACCCCACCCCTACCCTGCGCACATCAACAAGCATTGGGGGGGTGCCTTGAGGTCATCAGCCCTAACACTCACCTCATTCCATAAGTAAATAAGCTGAGATGGGTACAGTATAGGAAAATGGGGTGAACGTTAGGGTGGATGACCCAGGGCATGCACCACCCACACCTGTTGGTATGTGCAGGTGGGGTGTTATTTTTGAGATAGTATAATAGTATCCTTATTTAACTGTGGAAGAGCAGGGTCCTTCAGACCTTGCACTCCAATCCCTCCATAGATGCATTTATTCATGTAGCTGTGAAAGCACAAGGCCCTTCAGGGCCTGCACTTCCATTTATAGGACAACAGTACCAAATTGTCAGCATAGCCATCTTATAACCCTACCTCATTATCAATCAATCAATCTTTATTTATAAAAGGTGCCATTCCAAAACCAAGGCACCTGTACATTACATGATAAAAACAATAAATAATTAAAACAATATTAAAATTAGACTTGACAATAGCATTCAAAACTCATTGTATGCTAGGCTAAAGAGATATGTTTTTAAAGCCTCCTTAAAGCTTTGGACAGTCGGGCAATATCACACCTGACGAGGTAGAGAATTCTACAGGGTTGGGGCCATAAAACTAAAAGATCTGGCCCCTGAAGTTTTTAAGCGAACCCTGGGAATCTCTAGCAATCCCTCATCAGTGGATCAGAGAGAGCGAGAGGGACAGTAGGGACAAAGGAGATCTTTCAGGTAGCCAGGTCCCTGATTGTGTAGAGCCTTATAGGTCAGCAAACTGACCTTGAAGGTGATTCACCAGCAAATTGGCAGCCAGTGCAGTCCACGGAGCATAGGTGTTATATGACTGAACCTAGAAGAACCAGTCAATAGCCTGGCTGCCACATTCTGCACTAGCTGCAAGCAGTGAATCTCAACCCCCGGTAGCCCAAGGTAAAGGGAATTGTAGTATTCGAGGTGGGAGGTAATGAAAGCATGGACCAAAGTAGGAAGATCGTCTAGAGGAACCAGGTGCTTCATCTGGGTGATGTTCCTCAGATGGTAAAAAGAGGTTTTGACAACTGCCAACACCTGAGATTTAAGTGTCAAACAGTCATCAAACACAACACCCAGGTTCTATACCCGGTCTGAGGTAGTTAGCTGGACAACCCCAAGCCATAAACCCGAGGGTGATCCAGGCAACAAACCCGCCTCCCAGTGACCCTGGTCCACAACCAACACCTCAGTTTTACCCAGTACACAACATTTTTGAATCCCTGCCAAAACATAATTCTGCACAACTACAATGCCATTCCATGCCACAGGTGCAGAAACACTTTTTGGCCATGATTTGAAAAAAGACAGCTGTGACATACTGTACATGAGATGGGGGTAATAAGAAGGCTATGCTGAAATTCTGGGGTCAGAATATTTATCATTCCTGGAGTTAAAAGCAGGCATAGTGAAATTGCAATGAATAGTCATAACTTTGGCATTTTTTTATATTTTGACCCCAAATTGTCAACATAAACTTCTTATGACCCCACTTTATAAATCCCATAGGTGAAAATGTTCAAATCTGTGCAAAAACACCATTCCACAACACAGGTGTGAAAACACGTTTCAGACAGGATATGAAAAACAACAGCTGTACAATAAGGTGGTGTGAAAAAATGCCTCCATTGAAAATTTGGAGTCCAAATATTGAAAATTGCCAAATTTATGTGCATGAATAGGAAACTTTCAACAAACACTCATAACTTGGCCATTTCTTTGAATATTTTCACCATATTTTCAACATGGTCTTTTTGGGACGTCATCTCATGAACACTGTCACTGACATTGTGTTAATCAGGCCCAAAAGGTGATTTCATGCAGCAAATCTGAAATCACCATCTGTGCCTGATTAATGAAATGACAGTGACAGTGTTCATAAGGTGAAGATGACAGAATAGCCATGTTCAAAATCTGGTAAAAATCTAAAAATGACAAAGTAATTAACATAAGTTCAAAACACCATTGGATTACATTATATGTCAGTTACCTTGATTCCTCAGTTTGCAGTTCAGCTTTGAAGAGTACAGACAAGTCCCAGTCCACAGAAGATGACATCCTATGACCTCCAGTGGTAAGTATAGGGTAAGAGGGTGTGATGTGGTGACTACTCACTTGGAGTGTTAGGATGGGGGAGGGAGACAGCGGGGATGATGAGGGACCGGTATTTTTCAGGTATAAAAAAAGACATTGGAGGACTGTTTTTCTTTTCACAGGAAAAACTAAGTACAACAGAGAATTTCCTGACTTTTGGGACACTGGGAGTGGGCTCACCAGTGTCCCACACTGCAGGGGAGATCTTGTACATGCCAGTATGGGAATTGGGGCCCCTGGTGTCGGCAATCTGAATTAAGCAACAGGCTGCTGGTGGGGGGACTAAAATATATGTTAATATGTCCCCCAGAGCCACACATTGCTGTATAAGAGTGGTTTCACGTGACTTCAGCTGGGGTGTGAACAGCAAAGTAAAGCAGAGCTGTTCTGGCTCAAGCTGAAGGCAAGTGAAACCACTAAAATACAAGAATGAGTGGCAATAGGGGATGTATTAATATATTATTGATCAAGAGTAATCAATAATATATTTTAAAAAGTATTATTCCTGGAACATGCCCATTTCCAGCACATCTGTGCATGAGACCATTTTCACAGAATAAGAGTGTCTTATGCACAGAGGAAAGGAGCTTTCCAGTTGGTTGGAGCACTTTCTCAATCTATAATAAAAATTGAAGAACAGTGATTGGAGGGTGAAGGGTGCCACTAGACGCCATGGACAGTAATTGGCAGGTGGGGGGGGTGCCACTAGACACCAGTGACAGTGATCAGAGGATGGTGGTGTCACTAGACAGCAGGGACAGCAATCAGTGGGAAGGGGTGTCACTAATCATTAAGGACAGTGATTCTGCGGGTGGGAGGGATGCCACTAGACACCAGGAAAACAGTGGTTCACTCCTCTCACTGCAGCCCACAACACAAGTTCCAGCTGCAGCTCCAAAGTCAAGAAATTCAGTATTCTCATACAGAGAATGCTGGGAAAAGCTCTCACTAAGCTGGGCATATAGGATTTGGCATATTCAAAACAAACATCAGAATCTAGTTAAACAGGTCCTATTTAGTTAGGTTCTGATTTTTGTGGGAAATTTTATGTATTTTACACGCTTGTTAGTTTGTGAACAAAATCAACAAGGTTGTGATAGGCACAGCAATAAAAAATGTGTGGTGCCCTGCCAATTCTGTGGCCCAATAGCAAAAAGGAGAATTGCAACATCAAATATTTACTTTTACCACAAAGTGTTATCCCCAAACCCCTACTGCACATGTGCAAGTCAGAAAACACTAACATTTAAATCTTTATAACTCTGGCAACCTTTTACATTTTTTCACCAGACCTGTCAAAGGCACTGCCTTGGGACATGACACATATCTCTGCAAGTTTTGGGCAACAATTCTTTTCCATGTAGGCTGCAGGCGAGAGCAAAAAAAACAATGTTAACTATAGGAAAAACATAGATTTTTTCTTGAAATGACACATGTGTATCTCAACAAAATGCACAAGCTGCCATCACACAAATTTCTATGCATCAAGACCTTGCCTCCTAGACAGCACATGCAAAGTTTCAGCTCATTTCATCAAAGGGAGCCAAAGATATCAATGTTCAAAATTTTAGGTTTAATATTAAACAGGCTACTCAACCTTAACTATAGTGGTGCAATCACACTGTAGGAACAAAGGCTTATAATATCACATTTTATAATGGTGCACTTGGATTCACCTCGGGTCTTACCCAAAAATGATTTCATTAATTACCAAAAATAATAATTCACATGTGATATTATCCTATGCTCTCCAGATTCAAAAATGATGGTGAAAAACACCGTTGCCACACTTTGGATTATATAAGAGATAAATATATATTTTATTCACATATGTACAAGTCCTAAATATTCATAATTAGCATCAATATCAAACATAATAAAAATAGTGTAAACATAAACTGTAATCTAACCAAAACAACAGGTTTTAGAAATTCAAGTAAATCAAATAAAACAAAACAAATTGTTAGCAATTAAGCAATGCAAAGTAATAAGCAATATTCAGCATAATAAATGACAGTGTATATAATTTTTAGCATAATTATAAATAGCATAATCTTTTCTTTTTACTATGAGACTTGCAACTCATTACACTAGTGTTTCAGACTATCTTGATATGATACTTGTTTAAACTGTACAGCATTTAAAAGGTATTTTCTTTAGATTTAAATTCTAGCTTAATCATATACCCAAGGTTTGGAGCTAAAGTGCACTAAGTTACCACCCCAGATAGCCAAATAAGTACTAAAAGTAGGATGAAGGAATACTTAAGTTTTAGTTATCTGTAGATGTGGTCTTCTACTTTTTAACTTTCAAAGTCTAGGTGAGAACTTTTGGTTTTGGATGACAAATGTCCTTGGTGGTGAGTTTGGCTTTAGTCTGCTGTCTTTTTCCCTTGAACCTAGCACTGTAGAGTCTTCTGGCATCAATGAAGCAATGCAGACTGGATCCTTCTTGCTTGATGTCACAAATCATCAAAAGTCACTTCAGGATTTAGTGAGAAAAATCAGACAACAAGATTTTAGCAGTTCAGCACAATCTATAGAAAGATCTCTCCCTGTGGACAGCAATGTTGTTTTGGGTAACTAGACTCTGTGACTCTTTTCTGTTTCAGTTCATTTCTGCTTTTGAACCTGCAACTCTGGACTCACTGCTATTTAACAGCACTGCAGGCTTGCTGGCTGGTAAATTCCAAAGTCAGTCTCTTGTTCAGGCTTTTAACAGAAATTCCAAAACATTACTTTTAGTCCAAATTCTCAGTATGCAAAACATAGGCCTTGCTTAATCCAATACTGGAAGAAAGTCCTTTCTGTAACAGTCAGTTTCAGCAATTAGTTTAGCACCACCTTGTGGTGGCAATGTCAAAGCCCAGATAATGTTCCAAGCAGGTATGGTTTCAGGCTTTTGGCCTAGTACAAGTCCAAGCTCATCCAAAATTGTCAGGACATCCTACACAGGTCTTCACACACCAAAAAACTTAGCATTTCTGGGCTGGCTTTGCCAGCATCCCATTTATGTCCCACTTACTGGGTGACATCACCATCAAGTTATGATTGGTCTGAGTACTCTTTGAGGGTGTTACTGTTAGCCCCTCCTAAGCCATTTTTTATCAATATGACCACATACTAAAAAACTATTTTTGATATAAAACAACTTTTCTTTCTTGCATCTATATGCAACTTAGTGCATATATAAGACTCACATTTTTAGATGCAAATAAAGGAGAGGATTCATTTGAGACCAAACATGATGGTGTCAATTCTAATATAAAATCTATAATTAATAAAAGCATTATAAAACTTTTTCCTTAATAGATCCCTAAAAAGTATTTACAGACTTCAGAAGTACATTTTTTTCCTGTTTAAAATGATGTTAGTTTGGCATACCTGCTATCATTAGAACTGTGTAAATTTATTAAAACTTCAAGACAGGGATCTTCTTTGTTTAAGGTAAATGAACCATGCCTTCATGTTGCTATCCACTTATAATCTTATAATCCGGGTTTATAATCCACCTGACTAGTTGTTTCTATTAGATAAACACTTTACTCTCATTCCATTAAAAAGGTGGCATGGTCAGCTTACTACAGACACCAAACTTGTCAATATATTTTAAACAGTTTTGGGGCTACAGATTTTTGTAAATAGCTCACAATACATTTTGTTGATGGGTTTAAAACGTCCTCACTAGGCAGATACATGCATTTCCAATAACCTGTATAATTTTGAAATGTATCAAAGTTTTTGTATATTTTCTATAAATAAAAGTCTTACTTTCTTAAAGCCAGTCTGAATCTATGCTAACCTCTAAGATTTGCTCTGGCTGGTACTGAAAAACAAGATAGTAAATTATGTCAAGTTTCAAGCTCTTCTGCTACTAATTGGAAGGGGCCATTCAATTTAAACAGACTATCCCTGAAACAATTTTCTTTTACCTTAGGGTAGATCATGTATGCTGTATTCCCTTTTCATGGCATCATTCCTCCATTTCAGTATTTAAGCCTTAAGCAGCATT
This sequence comes from Neoceratodus forsteri, assembly GCA_016271365.2. Classification (NCBI taxonomy): domain Eukaryota; kingdom Metazoa; phylum Chordata; order Ceratodontiformes; family Ceratodontidae; genus Neoceratodus; species Neoceratodus forsteri. The sequence goes on from CM057459.1 coordinate 602,026,277, forward strand.
GCCCTTGTTTTGAAGTTCAATTAGACATTAATTTGACCAGAAACATTTATAGGACTTAATAATTAAGCCAATATAAGGATATAGAATAGCAATTAAGAATATAATAATATTCTAACAAAATATTTGAAAAATGCATTTTGTAATTCAAAATTATCATTTTACTATATATGGGTATATAGTTTTAAGCATTGCAGGGACAATGAAACATAAAAGACAAAGTTCTGTCATCATGTGTAATTTATGACACTATCAGCACATTACAGCATCACATATGACATCATAGGATGTGAAATCACTAGATGACATCATTGGAGATGTACTATTTGCATAGATAGGTGTACAGTACTACATGAACTAACATGATTAAACATGATTACAACTATGACACTTTAAAATAACATTTTATATTGTTTTGAACATTTCACACATACAAATTCTGTGTTCATTAACTTTAAAAATCAGCATTACAATTAACATTTTATCTAGACTCTTATTCCTGATCACTACTCATAGATTAATTTAGAACATTTTCCCATGTTTTATTGCATTCACAATATTGCCTCAACTGATTAATATGAACCCATTTAGGTACTACCTATCCAGTGCTTTTCCTCTTTAGTTCAATTTGGTAGGCTACAGGTGAGATTTTGTCAGTGATCAGAAAGGGTCCTTGCCAACTTGGAAGAAACTTTTTGACCTTGGCTTTATCTCTACTGTAGTTAAAGTAAAACACTTTATCACCAATTTGTTAATCTTTTGGACTAGTTTTCCTGTTATAATATGACTTAGAAGCTTCAACACTTTTCTCTAAGTTCCTCTGCGCAAATGCAAAAGTTTCTCGCAAATGCTGTTTTAAATGGGTTACATATTCATGTGCTATAGTGGCACGTGCTGAATTTACATTTCCTGTGGTATACAGGAGATGTAAAGGTAACACCATCTGTCTTCCCGTCATCATTTCAAAAGAAGGAACACCTGTAGACTTATTAGGAGTAGCCTGTATGGCCATTAATACCAATGGTAACTTTACATCCCAATCTTTTCCTGAAGAACTGAAATATTTCTTCAGTATAATTACAATTGTTTTATTAGTGCGTTCCACCTGTCCAGATGACTGTGAGTGGTGGGACACATGCAGTTTCCTCTGTACTCCTAGAATTTTCTACCCATTCTCTATTATCTCTCCTGTGAAATGAGGACCTTTGTCAGATTCTACTCCTAATGGTAATCCCCATCAACTAAACACATGGTTTATTAATAAGAAAACAGTGGTTTTGGCAGTGTTATTTGAAGCAGTTATATACTCGATCCATTTTGTGAACAGACAAGTAACTGTCAAAAGGTATTGGTTACTCCTTGAAGATCTGGTAACAGGACCAATCCAGTCAATCTGGATGTCTGGCCAAGACATAGAGATGCCTTTTGGGTGTAGTGGTGCTCTGTCTGGGAGTGGCTGGTTGGAACTTGCAACAGGTTATACCCCTTGTACGTACCCTGTAACATCATCATACATGTAGGGCCAGTAGGCTATCTTTTTCACAGTTTCATAAGTTCTTCTATCCCCCATGTGCTACTGATGGTTCATCATGGGCATGTTATTACATAATTCCCCTGTGGCCTAAAGGAACTACCCACTGGACCTCAGGTGGGTTTTTATCAGTTCTTACCAAAAGATCATTCCTTAATTGGAATTTGTCCTTCTGATTATACATGGCTCTCAGGTCTCGGCTATCCTGTATGTCATTGTCAGAAATCATGCTTTTAGTGGGATCCTTAATGAAATGATAAAATTTTCCTACCACTTCATCCTCTTTTTGCTTTTTACTAAATCAAAGTCAGGTTTTTCACTAAACAAGTGTAGAACCTTATGTTCCTGTTCCTGCTGCTTTTGTTTGGGTAACCACATCCACCTTAGCCTGGACAGGAGGGACAAAGTTCCATTCTTCTCCACTTAAAGCACCCTCCTAGCCAGAGCATCTGCTAGGCATTTCCAGTTTTGTCTGGTCCTGAACTTTGGAGTGCCATTTTACCTTTTTCCAATAAACAAACAACTTATGTTCCTGAACCAACTGATCTATGGCTAAGATAAGGTCTGCATGCATTACCTTAATGCCTCTTGAACTGATCATACCATTCTCCTTCCACCCTGGTAAATGTGTAAGGAAGTCCTGCCTAACTTAATCAGAGTAAGTACAAATTACAATGTCTTGTAACTTATGTTGTACTGCAGTCTGTACCACTATATAGGTGGCTGCCAACTCTGCATATTGGTTAGACTTAGAACTGAGCTTGTACTTGATAGGAGTACATGGTACATTATCCTACCATACCACTCCTAAACCAGAACATCAGTCTTCACCTTGCCGGAATGAACAATAATCAAATAGGCTCTAGGCAAATTCACACACATTTCATCCTAGTGGTGGTGCCTGTTTGTTGGTACACCATAACCAACTCAGGAGATATGCCAGGATCTTGTACTGGAAGTTCATCTACAGTACAATTATGCATCTCCAGGTCTGCTAACCCTTGAGCTACTGTATTCCTTTTGTTCTTTGCATACCTAACCTCTAGGGGTAGGCCCTGGAGTGCTAAGATCCAGACCACAATTCTGCTGCTAGACACATTACCATCCATAAGTTTCTGGCTCCCCAGAAGGGTAAGGGGTTGGTGACCAGTCTCTACAACAACTTTTTTACCACAAATATAAGTTTTGAAACATTGTGCTGCCCATACGGTGGAAAACAATGCCTTTTCACAATCTGAAAACTTTTTCTCAACATCACTCTACATTTCACTCTCATAAGCAATAACACATTTGTCTGAATCATGTTTCTGATATAACACTGTACTGGTGCTGCTATTAGTATGTCCTACCTCTAGATAAAACTACTTATCCATTTGTGGGTGGTGCTTGACTCAGACTATTTTTAAGAGCTTGCATGGCTGTCTCTTGCTCTTCCCCCCGCACCCAGGGTTTTGACTTTTTCAACAGCCTGGTGTGAGGATAGGCAATTTCTGCATAGTCCTGGATAAACTGTCTTGAGTAGTTACAGTTCCCTAGGAAACTGTGTAACTCTTTTAAAGTTTTGGGTGGACCAATTTTTTGGATGGCCTCAGCTTTGGTATGCTGATGATGAAGCCCATCAGGACCAACTTCATGCCCAAGATAGTTTACTCTATCTCTGAACCATTGCCCCTTTGGTAAGGACAACTTAGCACCAGCAGTTTTTAACTGGTTTAATACATAGGTGACCTCAGCTAGGTGTTCCTCAAAAGTGGTGCTTTTGATTAGTACATCATCCACATAAACCATATTTCCTCTGCTTTCTGCATCAGGCATGGCCTTGTGCAGAAAGATATTTAAAGTGAGTTTCCACTTTCCTGTGGGTTTCAGTACAGGCCAAATGGGGGAATTATAAATAGAGTTTACCTGTCTTATAATTCCTCACTCCATTAAGGTATCCAGTATCTCTTGCATATGTTCATAAGATGCTAGTAGTATTCTGTACTGGCGTACATAAACTGGACCTTTACTAGGGTCGGCAAGTACCCTGATAACATGGAGGTCAGTTACCCCACAAGCATGAGCATCTTTTGCAAACATGTCCTTAAATTGAAGGAACATTTCATAAACTTTCTTTTCTACTTCAGTTTCACAATTACAATTTTGTTTAGCTTGTTTAATTTGTTCTTTAAAATCTGAGAAAGGTAAATTTGTACCTATTTCTACTTCATCTTCTATTATCTCAGAAACATTATCAGCATCAATCACATGAACCTCTTTAAACTGTTTTGTTTCATTAGCCTTAGTGGACAGTACAAGGCAATCATTTTCAACTTTACATGCCTGGATGTCTTCCTTATCTACTGGGCAAATCTCTTGTAAAGCAATTAAACCATTTGGTATGGACCTTGTTTCTTCATCTGTGTCATCCTGAACAATGTCTTCTGGTAACTCCCCGATAACTGGAACAGTTAACTCCAAATCATAAAAGGATTCTGCTATCGCTACCCCTAACTCACAATTATCTGCTATGGTGATAGGCTCTACTGTTGGGTTATGTACCAAGAGATGCATTACTTTGCTGCTCATGTTCAAGCAAGGTATGGAGGGGAATTTTAAACCCATTTCACTAAGTTTCTTGTCAACCACAAAGAGTGCAGTTTTGTCAGGCATTTCTTGCCTTTCTTTACATTAACCCTAAGAGAGAAATCCTTGACATTACTTGGAATTCTTGTATGAACTCATTTACCACCAGGCACACTTGAGGAATAGTTTGTCCAGACCTCAAGGCCTGTGTTTTCACCTTTATTGGGTAAGGCTCCTCCCTTATTCATGACCAAAGAACATCATTGCCTAGGTCAGCATACTCACCCAGTCATACAAGGATGTCTAACCCCAGGTACATGGGAAATTTTAGGCTTTGTACTACCCTTACAAGGTATTGCATTTTTTTGCCCTATTTGGAGGTTCAAGCACAGATACCTATGCTTTCCATGCTAGTGGTCTGATATGGGACATTTTCCAACCACTCCTGTTTCTTTACACATGTTAAACTAGGCATCTGTCTTTTAACATCTTGTAAAATAGTTCACTAATTAAACAGTGCTCATAACCTAAGCATAACACATAATTTACTGTCTGCAAATTCTCTGCTTTGATGGGCACCTTTAACCTGCCTTCCTCTGCCCTTATATTGCAGAGTAAGGACCCATGACTTAGTGGCCTTGTTTCATTTCCACCATCCCCAGAGGATGTTGGGTACTCTGAATTTAATGTCTCTGTGTCAACTGCAGAGCATGCTTCTGAGATAGCAGGGTCCACTTCCTTGGTGAAGAAAGTGAGGCCTCTTGCATTAAACTCAGACTTTACCACATCATGCTTTGACAGACAAACCACGTGGTGCTACTTCTCCATGAAGCCAAATTTTCAGGACCACCTAGTACATACACATCAGGTACATCAGAACATACAAAATTCAATTTAATTGTTGCATCATTTTCTCAAGATAACAAGATTCTGATTGTTTAGCAACCTTAAGACTCTTTCCAAATGGAATGGACCAGTTTACCTCGCCACAGGAGTTCATGGAAATAGTCAATGACAGGCTGAAATCTTTTTAGGAGGTCATTTCAATCAAGAAATCATCCCAAGTTTTATCAGTGATATACACTGGGTAGTTGACTTCCATCTTGCCAAACCTCAATTTTAGCCACACTTTACCTAAGGTCTGTTGAGCAGCCCCACCCATAACCTACTACTTGTAAGCCATCAGAGAGGGTTCTTGACACCTTAGAGTCACCTACTGTATCAACCAGTTTGTCATAAAATCTTCTGGACATCAAGGTAACTAATACTCCAGAGTCCACTAAAGCTTCATGACTTAGGCTGTTTTCAATGTTGCTCCCTCTTTTTATAGGCTTCAGTTTGCTCCGCACAATTCCCATTTGCTCCACGCTTGCGCTGTTTGTCTGTTCTTGAATATCGCACTGTGCTGCATATTCACAGCTACGCCTCTTGCACTTGCACATGCATGCATTGCCATTGTGCATTGGTGCATGGCAGATTGCACTGAAAAGTTGCTGCCACTGAATATCACTCTATGACCCACTGTCACAGATATGCTGGTGCAACCCTGTTGCGCATTGTGCAGCAACTTTGAATATCCCACCCAGGAGCTATTCCATGACAAGAGATTCTGAGGATGCAGGAAGTGTGCGTGGCTCTGTGGCAGGTCTGTGGTTTGTTGCCATAAAGTTACTATTCCATGGAGAGTGGGTGATTTAGGAAACTTTTGTTACAACACAGGTTGGCCCAGAATTGTCTACCATCACTCCAGTAGCGGGTGAGGGCTTCCTTCCAGTATTATATTTTTTGCTGCCTGTATTGTCCTTGTGCATTCTTTGAGAGCCTCTTTGTGCATGTGGATGTCGGCTTGCCTGCCAGTCACTCAACTCTATGCCACAGACAGTCTGTTTCTTTCAAGCTCTTAAGAAGCTCAAGTGAGAACCAAGGGTTGCAATGGCCTTTTATTATTTGCTTTTTTATCAGGGCATGCTTATCACTCATCGCATATCTATATATATATATATATATATTGGGCAGGATTCACAAAACAGATGCACCTGGTGCATCTCAGATGCACCAGCGCAAGTCGTAATTGCACTGGAAGGTGATTCAGGTACAAGGAGGAAGCGCCAGTGCAAACGAGATGCCCTGCACCTAAAGACATGCGCCAAAGGCACAACGTAATGACATGAGGCGCATGTACAGGGGGCATACCCATGCATACACCACACATCCCTATTTACAGAGTAAAACCAAGGAGCAGCAATGGAGCAACTCCACTGCAAAGCCAAGATGCGCTCTAGAAAGATAAGTACAAAAGGAGGAGGCTTAAGTCCAGCACACCAGCAGGCCGTCAAAGGAACGACAACAGCAGGACACACACAGAGGGGAAGTCAATACTGAGGGAGAGGCACAGACAGCAAGCTACACCACAGGGCTACAGCAACAGAGGGGATGAACCAAGCAGCAGTCACCATTGCTGGTGCCCTAATGAGGAGGAGGAGGCAGGGCGCCAAAAGTAACCATAGGTGGCCGGCCCCATGTTAGTACTGTGCCCGGCTGTCCTTCGAGCAGCTGACAGAGGTGGAGACAGTCGGATGATACCACCTCACAGGGCCATGCTGAGGCAGCTATGTGAGCTGTGCCATGATGTGATGCAGGCACCCACTGCATGAGGACACACCATCACGGTGGAGACCAAGGTGACAACGGTCATGTGCCTGCTCACCACAGGAATCTTCCAAAGGCCTACAGAGGACACCACTGGCATATCACAGGCCTCAACATCCCACCTCCTCACACAGTTCCTCACCGCACTGCTACCACATGCTTCAGAATACATCAGATTCCCCAGCACACAGGCAGAGCAGACAGAAGCCATGCAGGGGTTTCACAGGGTGGCAAACATGCCAGGTGTCATATGGGCCATCAACTGCACCCATGTGGCAATCCACACACCACCTGGTGAGGAGGGCATCACATATGTGAATTGGAAGGGGTACCACTCAGTGAACTGCCAGGTGGTGTGTGATGCCACAGGGTGCATCACCAATGTCTGCACCACATACCCTGGGAGTGCACATGATGCATACAAATGGCACCAATCAGTGCTCTGTGCAAGGTTCAAGGCTGGGTACATCCAAACTGGACACCTGTTAGGTACATGTGACTGGGTGCCAGCTGCCCGGGGGGCCACCATGCCTGGGACACCTGGGGTGGGCCATGGGTGGGAGACTGCAAGTATGAGGGCACTGGGCCAGCAGAGATGTGGAATGGTGCTGGGGCAGCTGCAGGGTGGCATGGTCCTGATGTGTGCCACAGGATGGAAGGGGCAGGCAGGGGCAGCAGGGGCAGGGAATGCAGGACTGCCAGGCATGTGGCAGCATGGGTGGGGGGGCAGGACAGGGGCACACAAGATGGGGTCAGGACACATGCCACAGTGTAACACCATGAACTAATGGAGACATATCTACCCCCACAGGTGATGCTGCATACCCATTGCATCCCTGGCTCCTATCCCCCATCCGACGACCCGGAACAGTGGCAGAGGAATGCTACAATTAGGCACACATTGTGATGCACACTATTGTTGAGCATGTCTTTGGCATACTGAAGATGCATTTCCGGTGCCTGTGCCGGTCAGGCGGTGCCCTACAGTACAGCCCTAAGAAGGTCTGTGGCATATTTCTGGCCTGTTGTATGCTACACAACATGGTCCAAGACCATGGGATACCTGCCAAGGCCGGCGAGGGCAACAGTTCTGGGGAGGAGGAGGGTGGGGAGGGTGCAGCAGGGGCATACCCACAGTAACATGGAGCTGAAGGTGGACATGGGCACAGAATCCAAGGCTGGTGGCCAGGGCACAGGCATACTGCACCAGAGTGGTGGAGGAACACTCGGGACATGCAGGTGAGTATGCAGGATGGTACATGTGTAGGTGTGGGCACCACAGTGTGGGACATCATGTGGGGGCATGGCAGGCACCGTATCACACCAGGGTGCACATGGGCACATGCACATGGTGAGGGACACACACACACACACAGCACCATGCATGCACCACACCAGAACCACACAGGCCATGCCCACACCATCACGGGTCAGTGGCACTGCGGCCGGCACATGGGCACTGCATGCACAGTAACACACTCATCATACCCATGACACATGACATGACTGAAGCACACACGAACACACAAGTGCACAAGCACAGGTGACACGGGGGTGTGCCAGGGCAGCCACATGGCTGGAGACCACCATGCACAGCGGCACTGGCACCACCCACAGGGCAGCCAGTGTGCACAACCATGCCACTCACCACCATGGGCCCCTGGGCATGGACATCACAGGGCTGCCCTACAACCACCACAGACATGCGGGCAGCCTCTGCCATGGCTGCTGGTGATAGGGGTGCCACCACCAGCCACAGGGGGTGTCCACAGGGACCCCACAGGGGCACTGCACTGACACTGTGAATGGCTGCTCAGTGGGGTGGCTGATCCATGCCCCTCAGCTGAGCCATGGCCAGTGGGGGTGGATGCCAGTGGTGATGGGGTCAGCAGCAGGGGACCCACCTGGTCCCATCGGCAGGGGTGTCCAGGACATGCTCCTGGATATCTTATTTGACGACGCTGTCTGCAGCATGCTGTGGATGCAGCCACGGCCTCCACAGTGGCTGCAATCCACCCATGACTGCGATCATGCCCACCCATATGAGGTGTGTCTCAGCCAGCATCTGAGCATGACACACTGCTGCGGACTCATGCTCCTAGACCATGACAGTCCGATGGCTCCAGAACTCCACCCAGAGTGCCTCCTGACTGTCCACAGTTGCCAGAACAGGTCAAGGTAGACACCCATGTCATCAGCAGGCCATGCAGCATGGGGGCAGTGAGGCTGAACTGGGGAATGGGCAGCCTCACCAGGGTCATCCACAGGTGGTGGACACACCCTGTCAGGCAGTGCTGTGTGTGTATCATGGCTTGGCATGGTTACCTGCTGTCCTTGCATGTCATCCAGTGGTCCCACTGTAGTGAATGCGTGCTCACTGGTGCCCTGCCTGGATGCCACTGACACTGCCAGCACTGTGCTGAGCAGCACAGGGAATGCTATTAGCATCCAGGGTCCCGTGCACAGGTGGCCCCATGCTGTGTGCACTGCAGTCGCCCATGGCAGTGGTGCTGCTGACAGTGGAACATGCGTTGGTGCTAACGCCCTCACCTGCAAGCCACTGGCAAGCATGATGAGTGCATCCACTATGTCCACCACTTCCTCAGAGTCACCATCAGACAACCCAGCCAGGCCCCCCAACCATGAGATGTACTCACCTGCAGTACCGCCATTGCTGGTGGAGAGCTCTGCAGGGTCCTCCGCCACAGGCACCATGATCAGTGGTGTGTGGAGCATGGACAGCACAGGTGCAGACATGCCCACATCACTGTCAATGGCCTCATGGGATGGGCCTGCATCATTGCCTATGGGGGCTGCGCAGTCGGCCATGGCCATGCCATGGAGTCACGATGGAGCTGTGGAAGAGAGAAAGGGAGACGTGGTTAATGCACAGGATGCACATGGCACAATGCACAGTCAGCCACACACCACCGGGTATGCACACCTGTCCATGGCGGGTGCGGACAGGGTGCACAGCTACTAACCACGCTGCGACAGACTGCCCCCCGTCTGGAAGCCACCCCCAGGGATGCCGTGCACAGACGTCCCTGACACACTGGTGACCAGAAAGGCCTCATTGGGGCTGAGCTGTGCCACCGAGCTGGGTCCACCCCCTGTCCACCACAGGGAGGCCTGGATGCTGGCCACCCTCTTCTTGGCCCTCCATCGGCTGTCATTCCAATGCTTCCTGCACTCCTGCACTGTGCGGTTGTATGGTGTGACCATGTTCACATGCCAGCCACCTCCTCCCAGCCTGCTGAACACACTGTCCTGCTGCCATCCCTGCCAGTGAGTACATCCAGGTGTAGATGGCATGCCTCGATGAGTGCCCTCTTCATCCTGTGTGAAGTTTGTTCACTGCCTGCCGGTGGCACCTGACCTCAGACATTCAACACACTGTGGGTAGAAGAACCTTGTGTCAGACCCGCCCAGGTGTACACACAGTCCCACACCCAGCTCCCACTGTCTGCAGGCTCACAATGGTCTGTGGTGCCAGTGGCCTGTGCTGTGGTCCACGTGTGGGCTGCCTGGCATAGGTGGACATACACCATGGTGTGCGGTCCATGAGGGATGGTGCTCATGCCACACAGAGCACCCAGGATGTGGCAGGGGTACCATGCAGCCACCACAGGGTGTGTGACACCGACCCATCTGCCATGTGTGTGTGTGTCCCAATACCCCAGCTGTGTGTGTTCCAGCACCATGGTACACCATCATACCTGGGTGCCACCACTGTGTTGGCTGCAGGTGGAGGAGGACTACCATGAGGTGGCACGCAGTGTTTGTACAGTGGCGGTGTGCATGCTGGCAGTGGTGACACTGTGCCTGCACAGGTGTTGCACTGTGCACCGACATACATGTGTCATGGCACTGCATGCACCTCACAGTGCAGTCCACCCCAGCCATCCGTACCATTCCTGAGTCCCTGTGTACTTTGTGTTGTCCTCCGTCACATGTTGAACCCCCCACAGTACACCACCACAGGCACAATGCCATCCATTGTGCAGCAGTGCCCGAACGTGCTGTGCTGTGTGTATCCCAGTGACACGGTCTGCTGTGGCTTCAGCAGGAACCTGTCCAATGTTGCCCCGTGGATATGTCCCTGCGGTTGTACATCACATGTTGCTGTGGTGGCCACCTGATGATGGTCTGGTCCCACATGTGGTGTACTGGGGCACCATCAGCTGTGCACACTCCGATGCAGGCACACCAGTGTGTGCTGTAGCCCTGTGACTGTGGCAGTATACTCACCCTGTAGGCACTGACTCCTCTCAGTACGCTGATCTCTGCCTTCTGAATTGGGAGCATTTATGGCTCAGGGCATGCAAATGAGGCCTGAGCACCTGTTAATGAGATGCTAATCGGCTGAGATGCCCATGCATGGATGATGAGGCTGTTTGGGGTGCATTCTCTCTGAATAGCATAATTGCTCCCAGCTCATCTCACTTTGCATGGAGCATCTGTGTGATGCGCCAATGACAGTACGGCACATTCCAACGCGTGCGTGGTCTGGGTGGTGCATCTGTATGGCTTGGGGCAGTCCACATGGTGCATCCCCACCCATGCATTGTATGCGTGTTATGCGGCTCATCTTCCATTATCGCCATTCCACCATTGTCCGGTACGCCATAGCGTGTTTGATGATCATGTTGCCATGTACCATATCACACAGCTTATCCCACAATGCACCGCCCATGCTGCATTGTCTGTCCTCTCCACGAATCGCAGCACTATGCATGGCACATGTTACTGGTGTATGCCGAGTGCAATATGGTGCTGGCCATGCACCGCACGATGTGCAACATGTCCTTTCCATGCACTGCCATAGCATGGTGGCATGTGCATGTATGGTTCCATCAGCAGTGGCCAATAGCACATCACATTCAGTGTGCAGTGTGCTGCATGTGTATCACTGTTACACATGGTGCATAATAAGTCGGTGGATGGCGATTCCCTGATTGAACCTTGCCACTGTATGTACACAGTGTAGGATGCCTGAACTGGGAGAATGGTGCCTAGGGCCATGAACTGGTCACATTTGGAGCTGTTACATCTAGTGGCACAGGTCATGGCTGTGGAGGACCACCTGTTTGGACAGGAGGACCTCCATGAGCCCAGGGCCAGGGTGTGGACCACCATTGCTTCATTGGTTGTGCAGCATACTGGCATGCCATGCACAGATGAGCAGTACAGGCATCGCTATGGTGACCTCCTGAGGTGGGACACGGAGAGGCTTGCATGACTGCGGTGCCGTGTACACAGGGTGCACTACCACAACCAGGTAGGTGTTCCCGGCTGTGTCCTTCTGTGGCACATGCTGTGTGTCTATCACTGCCCCATGGTGCTCTGTGCTGATTTGCCCTGGTGCTGGGGACAGGGCATGCTGTGTGCGCCCACTTACAGCGGTGCTTTGGACACAGGCATCACTGTCTGCTGCATGGCCACGTGCCGGCAGGTTGAGGTGGCTGGGGACTTGCATCCTGCACTGTGGCAGTGTTCGTTCATGGTTCTGTGTGTTGTGTTTTGCAGGTCCAGGGGCCAGGCAGCATGCCACAGACTCTGCTGAGGAGCGTCACTGCTGATACATTGGTGCCAGGCCTGGTGCCCCACCAGTGGTGGGTGAGTACCACTTTACATGATTTCAGTCTTTCTGGTGTTGTGCAGTCTGTGGTGGGTGGGGTTGTGCTCCACGTTCTAGCCTTCAGTGTGTGTTCCTTCTGTCATTTTCTGTAGGTGTCCATGATCGCCATGCTGCTCCGGCTGGTGATGGTGGTGGCACTGTGCCATTGGATGTGGACCATGGATCCATGTGGCCATCCAGGCAGCCCTGCACCCTCTTACAAGGACTGTTTGGTGCCTGTCAGCTGCCCTGTAGGGTGTTGTGCTGCACCTTCTGGGCTGTGCCAGGGTGCTGCATGGAAGAGTACAACACGCTAGTGTCCCCTGCCACTGTCTGGGGCCTTCCGTGTGAATAGTTGCCCTACCTTGTTCCCTGTTTCTGTCCCATTTCCTGTCCTCCTACCCATCCCTGCTCCACCTCATCCCCTTTTGTGGATGTCGTTGTTGATGTTGCTGTTATTCCTTTTCTGGCATTTGATCTATACAGTTTGTATGACCATTATGTTTTATAAACATGTTTTACTCTGCACCTGTGTCCGTGGGTCTGTTTGTGATGGCTCTGTGGTTGCTCCTCCTGCCCTGCTGTTTTGCTCCAGTTGTTCTGCTGGCTTCCCTGTGTGGCTGCAGGGCTGCCTGCCTGCCCTGGGGCATCTCTGGATGCACAGGCACTTCTGTGGATGTGCCATTGTGTCCTGTGGTGATTTACAGTGGTGTTGCGCTTTTTGTTTGGCACGGCGCATCCCTTTGTGAATGCCACCGCCTGGGCTCGGCGCATCTGACTTGTGCTGGCACATCTGAGATGCACTGGGCGCATCTTCTTTATGAATCCTGCTCATACATATATATATATATATATATATATATATATATATATATATATATATATATATATATATTATACTATTATACTAATGATTGGTGGAGTGCAGAAGTAGTACCAATACACAAAAAGGAAATAAAAATAACATTGATAACTATTGCCCCGTCAGTCTCACATCCACCTTAGGTAAAACCTTGAAGAAAATTCTAAAACTCAAAATTGACCAGGAGATAGTTAGCAAGGGGCTATTAGATAAAACGCAACATGGTTTTCATAAAGACAGATCATGTACTACTAATTTGATTACATTCTATGAAACTATCAGTAAGAGCTTGGATACAAATTGCCCTGTGGATATTATATATCTTGATTTCAAGAAAGCCTTTTGACAAGGTGTCCCATAACTTGCTAATTGAAAAATGTTAACGCTGGGATTAAATTGTTACACTATTAAATGGGTCAATGAATGGCTGAATAACAGAACACAAAAAGTAAGGATCATGGACACCCTCTCATTGAGCATTGATGTCACAAGTGGAGTTCCACAGGGTCTGTACTGGGACCAACACTTTTGGGATATATATTGGGGACCTACATTTAGGAATTTCTAGCCAAATCAATAAATTTACTGATGACACTAAAATTGCTTTAGAAGCCGATTCAGATGACACAATAAATAGAATCAAATATGAACTTCTGCTTGTTAAAAATTGGGCAACAGCAAATGGAATGAGTTTCAATTTAGAGAAATGCTCAGTCATTCATCTGGGGCCAAGAAATCCTACCACCAACTATATGCTAAATAATGTACATGTTAAACCATCTGTGCCTGAAAAAGATCTAGGAATCAGCGTAAATAAACTATTCTCACAAGGTGAACACTGCAGAAAAATTGCTCAGGTAGGGAACCGAATTCTGTCATCCATTAAACAAACTTTTATAAGAAGGAATGAAAACTGCATCATCAGACTTTATAATTCCTTCACTAGACCTTACTCAGATTATGCAGCATCATTCTGGGTGCCATATCTGCATAAAGATAAAAAAATGATTGAAAGCACCCAAAGAAGGGTCACAAAAATGGTTCCCTGGGTCAAATATTTTCAGTACGAGGAAAGACTAACTGCCTTGGGACTTCATGATTTACAACTAAGGAGGGATTGAGGAGATTTACTACTGTTATTTAACATACTACAAGATAGTGCACTAATGGAGTAATGCAATATTCGATTGCAGAAAACCCATTAAACCTCCAGTGTTATAACAAACAGATTTACATCCCCAGGGCCCACACTAATAAGCAAAAATATTTCTTTACTATTAGGGCTGCTACTTTATGGAACACCTTGCCACGGCAAAGTGTGGATATCAACTGTATACAAATATTTAAAAAACATTTGGACCTACTCCTTCTGGGGCCAGGCACCTAATCTACCCCATTGTATGGGGAAAGTGGTCTCGATGGGCTGAGTGCCTCCTTCCACTCTTTAAAAAATGAGTAATACCGAGTAATACTGCTGCGGTCGTGCCAGCATAGTTAGTGTTGAGTAGGCAGTTTAATGTTAAATCCCAAATTTTGCATCTTAATAACTTTGCAACCATTCAATGGATTTGCATGAAACTTGGAATGCGTGGTCTTGTATAGTAGATCTCTTGATTTGCCAAGTTGTATTTCGATCAGACTTGCAGTTTTCATGCAGCGAAGTGCCAAAAAAGTGTTTTTTGCTTTTTTTGCACTTTTTTCTGATTTTTGTAAATTGCACTGCAGACACACCATTTGCTATTTTGGTCTGACATTTTCAGGGTAGGAAGAGGTTTGGTCAAAGAATAATCCAGTGTTGGTTTGGTGAAAAAATATTAATCCATTCCAAAGTTATTTAATTTTGACTTTTCAGGTTCTGAGCATGCTCAGTTCAGTCTAAGATTTATATGTATGATTTGCAAAAGGGGATTGGGCACGCGTTTATGAGAAAAAAGTCTTTGTTCATGAGCCACCATCTTGTTTTCATTTTTCCCCCCAAACAAAATGTTGTCGCTTGTCCCATGGTGAACTTGTTTTACAAATGAAGCATGGCTTTTGTTCAGGGTGACACCCTTTACAAACTCATGCTTTTGATATCCTTCATTCTGGCCCAAAAATGGGCATTTTAAACTTTGAAATTCTTTGCTCATGACTCGCTTCCGATCCTCTTTCGTAAAGTGACAAAATCCCCTTTCGTGAGCAGATCCCCTTTTGTGAGGTAACAAAATCCTTGATCGTGACTTACTCACCAGATGGCCCTATCTCGCAAATAAGGATCAGCTCGAGAATAGGGATTTTGTCAGCTTGCAAAAGGGGACTGAGTTTTTGAATCCCCTTTTGTGAGCTGACAAAATCCAATTTCTCCAGCTGATCCATTTCAAGAGCTGACAAAATCCTTGATTGTCATTTTCTGACCAGATGGCGCTTCTCACAAACAAGGATTGGCTCACCAATGGGGATTTTGACACCTAGCAAAAGGAGATCAACTCGCTAAAGGGGATTTTGACAGCTCGTGAAAGGAGATTTTTTTTTTTATTCCTCGTTCGCGAGGTGACAAAATCCCCATTCCAGAGCTGTCAAAATCACCTTTCGTGAGTCAATCCCCTTTCACAAGCTGACAAAATCCTTGATCGTGACTTCCAGACCAGATGGCCAAAATCTGACAATCAAGGATTTTTCATGAACAGCGATTTTGACAGCTCACAAACAGGGGCCACCTCGCAAACAGGGATTTTGCCACCTCACGAACTAAGAATTTAAAACTTTGCCAGTGTGCTGTAAATAAATGGTTTCATCTTTTGGCTTGAATTTGCAAGGTATAAAGAGGGTGTCCCAGAGATGTAAATTATACTGTTTAGGTGTAAAAAGTTAATCAGCTCCACAGATATGCCATCATGAAGTTGAGATTTTTCCCATACGATAACACTGTAGTGCCTACAGCTACCTTCGTGCCCGTATCTCGAAAATAATGTGAGATACGACTTTTTACTATCCACAGCTTATGGACTAAGCATGTGTGGAGGCTTCAAAGTCATGATTACAACTGCAGTGGAATTTTTTTCATAGCTTGTACGGTTACTGAGATATTGGCAAATTAGTGTTACAAGAGTTCATTTTCAACTCGGGCTACTGTATGGCTCCATTATTATGTGTAAGTGGGAGTGCAGGGCCTGGAGGGCCCACATTCCCAAAGATGCATGTCGTTATGCACAAATGGGTAGCCTGGGCCCATGCTCCCACCAACACATACCAGTTACCAGTTACATTACACCTTCTCAAAAACTAAGGAAATTCATTGCAAAAAATGTCATTAATGCACTGGTTAGGGTTGAAGTGACAAACATAGAGAAATGAGATATTAGGGTTGAGCTCCTACCCTCCCAACCTACCATCCCAACACCCATCCTCCACACACCGACAGTCATCAGGGTATGCCATGGGGTTGTTAGGTCTAACTCTCTCCCTACTCTCCTGTTCTGTTCCATGCCAGCCTTTTTATACATGGAATGGGGTGAGAATTGGGCTTAACAACCCCATGGCACACCTTGATGCCTGTCAGTGTGTGGAGGATGGTGGGGGGGGTTAGGAGCTCAACCCTAATGTCTCATTTCCCTACTTTTGTCGCTTCAACCCTAACTGATGCATTAAATAAGTTTTTTGCAATTAATATATGTGTGTGTGTGTATATATATATATATATATATATATATATATATATATATATATATATAATACAGGCATTATAATGCCTGTATATTAGAGTGGAGTAAGCACTTCTGTGTTAAACTCAAATATTTGCACCTTAATATCTTTGCCCATTTTCAACCGATTTACATGGAATTTGGAAAGCACAGTCTCTGATCCAGGAACTCTTGATCCTGTAAATTTCATGTAGAGTGGGTTGGGGGAGGCAAAGTTACAGATGTGCAAAAAAGTCCAAAAGTCCCTGTTTTTGAAAATGTTAAGACTTTTTTTTGCCACCCGATAACTATAAAAATAGGAGGCTTTAAAACCTGAAACTTTCAGGCTTGATAGAGGTTGATCCAAGGTGTGTGCTTTTGTGGTTTTAAGGTCCCCTATTAAGTAGTTTTTAAAATAGTAATAAAAAATATTCTGTTTCATAGCATGCGCAGTTCAAAAAAACAATGTTCTATTAATAACTGAATTTTTGCAAAAGCAGCAGTTTGCTGTATATAACACAGCTGTCTGTAATAAATGACAGCTGTGTCATAGTACAATCCCTGCTGCTGTCACCACTTGTAGCCATCCTGGCTCTGCCTTAATTTGACTTCTTATCTGTACACTAGGGGCTCAATCCCGTGGCAGTGTATTTATTAATCTATATGTATTTATTAATTTTATTTATTTTTATTATTAATTTTTGGCCAACACCAGGATGCCTACCCCGTGTCAGATGCTTCCCACATGTGCAGTCCCTGTTGATTAATTAACACTGCCAACATCGGGGGCCAAATCCTCATATCAGTATTTACACCACCCTCCCAGCGGTGAGGGACACTGGGGAGCCCACCCCTAGTGTCTCGAAATAGTGTAATTAAGTGTGCCCTAAAAAGAAAACAAAATCCAGCGACGTCTTTTTTTTTTAACCTGGAAAAAAGAAAATGGTTGCTCATTATCTGTCAGCATTTCCTACCCCAACCCCCTCCCACTGAACACTCATCATCCCCCCACCTTACCCTATACTTACCTACTGAGTCAAAACAGATACAACACTGCTGTATTTATTAAACAGCTGTGTTGTATGGTGCAAGTGCTATATGACACAGATCTCTTTAATAACCAACAATTGTGTCAGATAGTACTTGCATTATCTGACACTATACCACACAGCTGTCATTTATTAAAGACAGCTGTGCCATATAGTGCAGGCTGGTGCTGTCCGTGGTTAGAGTAGGTCAGTCGCTGTGCTCCAACTGTCAATGGCTGTGATGCAAGCTTCTGTGAGTGACATTGCGGTTCACAATTCCCTTCTTCACAAATCATTTACATTGAATTTTTCAAAAATATTCAACATTTGAGCCCATATTCTCCTCCTCTCCACTCCCACCTCCATCAACTCATACTCCCCTACTGCACCAACCAATCCCCCAACACCATTATTCCACTTTGCCCATGTGCAACCAGACATAGTGGTCTGATCTGTCATGTGTGTGATGGTAGACATCAACTCTACTTAAGTCATTTGTGGTAGTAGATCACAACTCAGTCAATTGTTAAAACTGTTATTTTAAAAATTGACTGTTGATCGATTACTTTTTCATCTCGTAAACTACTATACCCCACTTTCTTTGAAATGCAACATCAGTCAGCTACCAAATATTAAATTTTGATATGGACAAGCCAGATGAGTACCATCCTGATTACTTGTTAGCATACGATTTTACATTTCAGAAGTTGCTTGCTCATACTTTTAATCATTTATTGGATCAACTGCTACAGCTACCGCAATCATAATTTTACCATAGTGATGAGACTTTGCAATCAGCAGTACCCGCAATGCTAGGGTGTATTCATTTTTAGCAAATCATTTTTTGAAAACATATAGTACATGGTATCAACAAACAGGTCATATTAGTGACTCACTTAGGAATTGCATCCTCTTGTGGGTTCTATTTCTAGGTTTCCGTGTTGCCAAGCTGACATGACATTTGGAATATTATTTTGTCCATTTTGTATTTTTGTTCTTTTTCTTTTTGTTTGTTTGTTTTTATTAAGAAATAAAGGCAGGTTGCATTATCGCAAATCCTTTCTGAATTTATGTACAGCATTTATAATGTAAGGTTTCAAACTTTACACCCCTTCAGGTTTTATTGCACACTCCAAGTGATCGTTTAAAAATGCACTCTGTTTTTTTCTTTGTTTAGTGTCTGTTGTTTGCATGAAAAAGTGAAAATCATAAGATTATTATTGAATACTTGTTTACAGTTATATTTTTGGGGAGGGTTAGTTTATCAGAGGCTGTATAACTTAATTTAGCTTATACATAACAGATGAATTTAGATTGGTTATTTTTTTCATGGATTTCAAGTAGTTAGCTATTCCAAGGTCTACTAGTATATATGACCAAATTGGTAGATTTCAGACCTGTCACACGCTGCACTAAGGAAATAATGTGAGGCAACCTTTTTATTTCTAACTGTGTCACCCATGGAATTACTGGCAAACATAAACATCTGTAAAAATTGCATCAGAACAGCATGTGTGCCAATTACAAGGCTGTTTTCCAATATAAAATATGCAACTGACATGCATGCAAATGATGACTGAAATTAGAGAAGTATCTATCATTGCCAGCTAACCACCCACACACACACATTGACAATGCCCAGTACGATAAGTTACATTACAATATGGTGATCAAGTATCAATGCTGTTGGCAGATAAACACAAACAGACCCATAGAACAGCATTGTTATGTGTACATAGCATACCAAACTGTAACACCATGTGAAATGTAAAAGTCTCACATTGGGCCCTATGCACTATCCCATGGATTGGCTACACATCGCGAAAGTGTGGCACACAGCCACTCCGCACCCATTGTGCCCCATGAATGGGATGCATGGAATGGGTCATGCAGCCCCCAATGCATTCAACCCACAGACCACGGGGACCACAACACACAAGGGGTGGGCATGGATCATGGCGGCACTATGCACCATGCACAGAGGCATGTAGTGTATCTGCAGGAGGGCATAGTGGACTGTCAGCAATGCCATGGGGACCCTGCCATAATGGCAGTATGCAGCCAAGCCCATGAATCCACAGGTTCCCCATGGCCTCAGCGGCAAAAGAGCAGCACACTGAGCCACCCCATCCTAGTAGCATCTCAGCAGTCCCCCACCCAACAGTGTCCCTGCCCCAGCCAGCGTGGCAGCACCATCCCTCCCACTGGTGAAGCAGCTCCTGCACCACTGTGTGCCCTGATGCCCACCAAGACAGATGTGCCCTGGCCCACCCATGGCATGACACCTGCCAGTCCGGCCTGCCATGCCAGGAGGTGCCACTCCATGGAACAGCCAGCAGCACAGCCCTCCACCACACTACCACAGCTGCTGACCATCTGACTCATGCAGGTGCATGCAGCTGATGCATACCTGCATATGCTGGGATGGCTGGTGGCTCAAGAGGTGTGTGGAGGGCTGTGCCATCAGCTGTCCCACAGAGCAGCACTAGCATGCAGGTACAGGGCTGGGGTGGTGTTGGTGCTGTGGGGGAGCACTGGGCAGCTAGATGGCTGTGGCAAATGAGAGCCATGATGGTCACCACATGCCTGTGCAGTGTGGGGCTTGGGATGCCGCTGACCAGGGCAGTAGGGTGGGGGCGGCAGCTGTAGCCAACACATAATGGAGCCCTGTATTTTGGTGGGGCAGTTCTGGAGATGGCAGCACAGTGAGGCATGGGTGTGCAGGTCCAGGTGCCTGCTGTAGACATTCACGCACCCATACCTACACCACTGCATGCATGGGATCTACTTTCAGCCCAGGATGGGCATCCAACTGGATGCCTGCCTGGGACTGCAGACCCACCCCTGGCCACCCTGTGGAGTCCTGCATGCTGGGGGATAGGGCCATGGACAGGTGCACTTCTATGGTGCATACACCCTGGGTGCGCACCTGTCCACAGGTACAGATCAAAGTCGGTGGGATATGTTCCTCCAGTGTGTAGTTCCCACCCATTCATGAATGGGACCCATTGTAAATTCATGAGAATATGCTGTGGTGTACAAAATGTCATACAGGTCATGACTCAATGTTTTCCCTTTTACCAAGGGACACATCCACACATTTTTCCCATAGTGACAGTCACTCTAACAGGTCAGTCTCAGAATGTTATTGTGACCCTATGCAAATGAATTTTGCATTTGGAAATGCACTGCAAAAGAGTAATCCTGCTTCACAAGTGGCTCACAGAAACAGATACACTCTAAAATGACAATGCGAAAGTCATGCCCATTGAGGATATAGGAAGAGCGCAATGCATGCAAGAGTGAAATGACCCAAACAGGCAGTGGATTGGTTAGTTTAGACAATTAATTATACACTCAGCTGCTGACACCTGTCGCTGCCCAAATATTAACCATCCAGTGGTGGCAAGTTGACCAAGATCAACAAATTGTACCACAGACAGCAAACAGGATTTCAACAGATATAAATGAGAGATGACTGCACTGTGACAATAATGTAGACACTCAATCACAATAAGGTTCACTTACAGAAGGTGACTATACTGTATAAGAAAATTGAAAAGGCAGTGTCTGCACTGAGAGGTGGGTGGAAGGGCATACAGAATAATAGATGGCTATGCCATGTTGTACTGTAACAAAAAATACAAAATGGACAAAATACTATTCCAAATGTCTACTGCATTCCCATCAGATGAGACCACAGTTAGTCATGTTTGTTTATCATTTAGCTGCAATAAAGAAAGCTACTAATGCAGTAGGAAACATATGTCCTTTAGTCCAGTACTTTCTAATGAAACCAATGTATGCCAAGTGCTGCCAGCACATGTATCAAAATATCCCACAGATGGGACATAGAATTAACATAAGGTGATAAAAGATGACAAATGTAACATAACTGGTGGGACAAACATTTAAAAAGATTGGGAACCATGTCTCTCATTCAGCACAGTGCTTGTAAAAAGTGATAGGCTGTGATGCTGAAAGTTGAAACTAACAGGTTTCTATCTAATAAACCAGATTGTCAGCCTTACAACTTGAACAATGCAAGATGTAAAGAGTTTGAGGGAAACCAGCATTTCAAAAGTAATTTGTTCCACAAAGCAAACTCGGATTTGCTGTGATTATCAGAAGATGTCAACGTTCTCACTGGCTGCAAACATCGTGAGACACCGTCAGATGACAAATGATGTTGGCATCAAGGCCAGATACAGAGGTATTAATAAATGTTGACAGTCTACCTAACATCATTACTCAGCCAAATTTTGAATACGCTCTGCAATAAAGAAAAAGCAGAAAACTAAACTAAAACTGAACAGTGAATGGAAGGAGATGTAGTTCTATAGACTGACCCTGCTTTGAATACACTTTACATGAATGTCACAGTCTGATGTTATTTTATTTTATTTTTTTCCATTTCAATTCACACATATCAGAAAGTTCTACATACTTTAACACATGGAATTACAATTACTGATGCACATAACAGGCGCTTAGTGAAAACTACAAAATTTGTCATTTCAAAATCATGATTCTTTTCTAATAGTAGAGTTCAGAGCACTTTTCAAATACACAATTGTTGGATTCTGGCCATGGATGGACTCTGGGGTCATGTGACATAGTCCACAAAGACAAAAAAAAACAAATATTAGAATGGCGCCTAGCTAACATGACATTTGGAATATTATTTTGTCCATTTTGTATTTTTTGTTCATTTTTTCTTTTTTTTTCTTTTTATTAAGAAATAAAGCCAGGTTGCTTTATCTCAAATATTTTCTGAATTTATGTACAGCGTTTATAATGCAAGGTTTCAAACTCCACACCCCTTCAGTTTGTATTGCACACTCCAGGCGATCATTTAAAAATGCACTCTGCTTTTTTCAGAGTTTAGTGTCTGTTGTTTGCATGGAAAAGTAAAAAATCATAAGATTATTATTGAATACTCCCTTACAGTTATATACTTTTTTGGTGGTGGGTAGTTTATCAGAGCCTGTGTAACTTCATGTAGCTAACACATAACTGGGATGAACACCCACCACCCACACACCCCCCTTTACCCTATACTTACCAACAGAGATGTGGACAGATATGACACAGCTGTCTTTAAGAAATGACAGCTGTGTCGAATAGTACAGGCTGGTGTTATGGTTCATACGTAGGTCAGGAAGGGGGTTACTGTCATTTGGCCACCCACCAGCCTGACTGTGGCTCAATTAAACTGTTCTTCATACCAGGGGCCCCAATCTCCTGTGGCACTATATGTATTCATTTATTTTTTATTTATTTATTGAATTAATTCATTTTGTTCCATATTGTAATCCAACATCGAGATGCCCACCCCTGGTGTTGGATGCGTCCCCCCTTTGTACCCTTTGATTAAATACACTGCCAACATCTGGGGGCCCAATCCCTGTGCTGTCATTACCCCCCCAGCAGTGTGGGACACTGGGGAGCCCACCCCCAGTGTACCTAAATAGTTTAACTTACTCCTGAAAAGAAAAAAATGTCCTGCGGTGTCTTTTGAGTTTTTTTAACCTGGAAAAAAGAAAATGGTCCCTCATCATCCCCGCTATTTACCTATCCCCATCCTACACTCTCACTGTGCACCCACACACCCCCTACCCTATACTTACTGCCAGAGGTCAGCCGATGCCATCTTCTGTGGACTGGGACACGTCTGCACTCTTCAAATCTGAGCCATGAACTGAGGAATACAGGTAAATGTTTAATGCATTTCAATGGCATTTTGAACTTATGTTGATAACTTTGTCATTTTTTTTATTTTTACACCAAATTTTCAACATGGCATTTTGGGAATCCCATCTTGAGAACACTGTTACTGTCATTTCGTTATTCTGGCCCTGAAGGTGATTTCACAGTCACTGCATACAACACCTTTTGGGATTGAGTAATGAAATGACAGTGCCAGTGTTCATGAGGTGAGGTCCCAAAAAGGCTACGTTGAAAATTTGGTGAAAAAAATTCCTGAAAATGGCCGCGTTATGAGCATACATTGTGCAGTTCTATGCAGGCACATAACTTTGGTTATTTACAATATTTTGACTCCAGGCTTTCAACATATCCTTTTTTTTCACATTACCTCATGAGCAGTACAGCTGTTATTCCTCAAATCATGCTAGAAATGTTGTTTGCACCTGTGGAGTGGAATGGTGTGGTCACTGCATTGGTTCATCTTTCAGGACTGATTAATGAAATGTCAGTGCCAGTGTTCATGAGCTGGGGTCACAAAAAGGGTATGCTGATAGTTTGGTGAAAAAATCCCCAAAAATGGGTTAGTTACGAGCGTGCATTAGAAATATTCTATGCAGGTGCATAACTTTGGTAATTTACAATATTTTGACTTCAGATTTTCAACATCCCCATTTTTTTCACACCACCTCGTGAACAGTACAGTTGTCATTTTTCACAACCTGTCCAAAACAAGTTTTCACATTTGTGGCACTGAATGGTGTTTCAGCATGGATTTGAAAATTTTCACCTATGGAGTTTATGAGGTAGGGTCATAAGAAGAATACATTGAAAGTTTGAGGTCAAAATATTAAAAAACAAAGAATTTATTAAGTAACATTGATTGCAGAGATGTCTGTTGCACCTCTAGGGAACACATTACCTTACCTTGCCAGTGAACTGAGTTCAGGCATGAATTCAGTGAGCTGGTTTACTGGGACAGAGCTGATGGGGAAGGTGCTGCATCATGCAGCACCAGTCATGGCCTAGGTAGGGATAAAGCTGTGTTACAGTGCAGACACCACACCCTGTGTTGGATCAAGGAACCTCACCCACAAGCTATTGAGATGTGTGCCGGGGGCTGCTGGGCCCATGCACTGCATCATGACTGTCTCCAATATTGTATTTAGCTCATTTTGTGCAGGTCCCAAAGGGACCTGTGCAAATGAGAATACAGTTCCAGGACTGTCTCCAATATTGTGGTCCTGATGATACATTTCCACTATCACAAAAAGAAGGGAAATTAGTTGCAAGAAACTATGTTAATGCAGAGATTAGGGTTGTAAAAATGCAAAGCTTACAAAGATGGGAAATTAAAAAGCATTAGGGAATTGGATCTCCAGAATATTGGCAAACCAGTGGTGGGGCCATACTTGGGTTGTCAACCCTAATGCCCACCCCTACTCTGGATCTGACAAGGTCAAATGTGATGTCTTCATATAGGTCCCATAGGGCCCTATGTGAAGAAAGTTCTGACAGATTATGTTGGCCATACTGTATCATGATGAGGCACTAGGTTGGAACTGTATCCTGTGCTTTGGACAGGAGGCTATGGGCTGGGGTGGGTATTCGGTTGACAATCATAAGTAAGATCCCACCACTGATTTGCCAATACTCCACAGACCCAATTCCTTAATGCTTTTTCATTGTCCTGTCTTTGTACACTTTGCATTTTACAACTCTAATCTCTGCATTAACATAGTTTTGATATATATATATATATATTATAGTGATGTTGTTGCGCCACTATAGTTAGGGTTCAATGGTCATTTACATACTAAAGTCAAAAGTTTGGGCGTTAATAACTTTGGACCCATTCAATGGATTTGCCTGAAATTTGGTATGCACATTGGGGCATGGTAGATCTCCTGATTTGCCAAATTACATTTCAGTCAGAGTGCTGGTCTTTGTGTATGAAAGCACTGAAAATGCAAAATTATCCATTTTGAGGCACCTTTTGGCATTCTGAATGTGGTCCTGCACTGCGTCGTGTGGTGTGCCACTCTACGAGATGGCTCATTTGAAAGAGCTTTGGTGGCCGAACATGCCACTTTTTGTTTGGTGAAATAATATTAAGGCATTCAAAAGTTATGGCACTTTTAAGTTCCCATTATAAGTCAATGGGAAAATTTATATGTATGTTTTGTGAACAAAGAATGGGGTTCTGGCCATCTCGTCCCACCTGGCGATCAAATAATTTGCAGCCTCAAGGCTCAAGAATCTTTGTCCCCGAGGAATTTCAAAAATTCTTTGATCGTGAGGTCCGCCATCTTGTTTTCAGTTTTCCGATAGCACAAACACAAATATCTCGGCTCAGGGGTCACTTCTGAAGTAAAACTTTGATGGGTTTTACTCAGGGGACCCCGATCTATCGAGCCATGGCTTTGGTTCCATCAAAATTGGTCCAAAAACAGAGTTATTAGCATTTATATTCTTCATTCACGGCTCGCTAACGATCTTTGATCGCGAGCCTACAAATTCTTTGATTATGAGAATCTTTGATTGCGATCGTGCATTGCGAGCTAGGGACGAGATGGCCAGATTTAAAAATAGTTTTTTGCAGCCTAGGGTGCCCTATTAAGTGACATCAGGGTGGGTTTTCCTCAGGGGGCTTTGCGCTGCCACATCTGAATAAAAAAACAGTAGTTGTCATTATCACTGGTAGTCTAGCAACCCGTTCCCCATCATGGTAATGTACTTAACCATGCTTGTATCCCTGGTAGTTTAGTCACCCCCCCATGAGTATCTTATTTATATCTTTATATTTTTTTCTCCGTGGTAGTCTAGTGGCCCCCCATATGTATTTATTTATTATTTTTGTAATATCCCTGGTAGTCTAGTGGCCTCCTCCCCGATCTGTACTTCATTATGAGTATCACTGACATCCCTGGTAGTCTAGCAGTCCCCCCCCATCATAATAAAATTAATGTGCATTCTTTATGTCCTGGTAGTCTAGTGGCCCCCCACCCCCATCCAGTCATGCCAGCCCACCCAGCCCCACCATGCTTCCCCAGGCAGTGACTGGCACAGCCCACCTCTCACCTCCATGGCCAGCCACGATCAGAAGAGAGGAGCACTAATGGAAAGAGGTACCAATTTAGAGCACCTTTTTCCATTAGCGCTAGACTACCAGGGATAATGACAACTACTGTTTTTTTTTTCAGATGGGGCAGAGCAAAGGCCCCTGAGCAAAACCCACCCTTATGTCACTTAATAGGGCACCCCTGGGATACAAAAACTATGTTTAAATTTGGCCATCTAGTCCCTCACTCTTGGTTCATGAGTGGGCAATTTCTTTGACCGCGACCATGCAGATTCTTTGATCGCATGATTCTTTGATCACAATCGTGCATCGCAAGCGAGGCACAAGATGGCCAGATAAAAAAATAAATTTTCTCAGCTCAGGGGTGTCCTAGGAAGACAAATGAGGGTGGGTTTCACTCAGGGGGCTTCATTCTGATGAACCATGGCAGTGGTTTACCACAATTATTTGAATTTTGAAAATTACAAAACTTTTCATTCTTTGGTCGTGACCCTGCAAATTCTTTGATCGTGAGCCTGCAAATTCTTTCATCATGAGATTCTCTTGATCACGGCCTGCATCGTGGAGCGAGGACTAGATAGCCCAATTTAAAATCAATTTTCTCATCCCAGGAGTGTCCTAAGAAGTCAAATGAGGGTGGGTTTTACTAGGGGCTTCGCTCTGTCAAACCATGGTGGTGGTTTACCGCAATTCCTTCAATTTTCTGATTTATAAGGTTTTAACATTTTTGTTCGTGAGCCTGCAAATTCTTTGATAATGAGATTCTTTGATCACCATCTTTGATCATGAGGGAGGGACAAGATGGCCAGACTTTTTATAATGGAATAGATAGGGAAATTGTAGTAATCTTTGATATTGAATATCTTGGAAACGGTTTGGTCTTTTGACTTGAAATTTGGAAGAAAGAAAGGCAATATCCCACAGATGTGCCTTTTCATGCTTTGGTCAAAAAATAGTACAGGATGGCAAAGATACGGTATGACAAAGTTGACACTTTTCCCATAAGATTACATTACGCGCTCACGCGACACAGGAATTCTTTTGCTGCCCTGCTGCAAAATGACAGTTTGGTCATTTGGGCTGAAATTTGGAAGGAAGAAAGTCAACATCCCACAGATGTGCCTTTTGGTGGTTTGGTGAAATAATATTACAGGGTAGCAAAGTGACGCTACTCCGAAGTTGATGCTTTTTACCATAGGATAACATTATGGTGTCCGTTGAGTTTTCAGGGTCTGTATCTCGGAAACGATGCGAGATACGGACTTTTCGTCACAAAAATGCTTAGCCCCCCAAATGAGGGCTAAGTACAAAACTAAACAGGGAAGTCATAATTCATACAAAATTTTAATGTTTTTTTTCTATGTCGTACGGTTCCTGAGATATAAGCAATTTAGTATTCCAAGTCATAATTTTCTGCTCTGAAGTCAATTATTATGCATAGATTCTTTGTTTCAATGTGTTTTTTCAATGCAGTTTTGGGGGAAAAGAAGGGTGTGCCCTTTTGTTACCGTGCCAATTAGCATTTCCAATTGCACTTCCATTACCTTTTGCATCACCATTCCCGTCTACCCCACCGTGTGCATTACTGTTTGCATTTTCGTTTGCACTTGCGTTTCCATTTTGTTTGGCATTATTGTCGCTGTTACCATTACCATTTGCATTTGCAATTGCAGTATCATGCCCGTGTGTGGTACAGTTTACATTTTCGACGCACTTGCATTTCTGTTCTGTTGGCTTTATTGTTGCTGTTACTGTTATCATTTATGTTTACAATCTGTATACCATGACTGTGCATATAATGGTTTTGCGTTTCCATATCGCTTCCATTTCTGTTTCTGTTGGCTTTATTATTGCTGTTACCGTTACCATTTGCATTTACAATTGTAGTTCCTTGAATGTGTGCATTACGGTTTGCATTTTCGTATGCGCTTGTGTTTCTGTTTACTTTGGCGTTATTGTTGCTGTTACCATTACCATTTGCATTTACAATTGCAGTACCGTGAACGTGTATGTTACCAGTTGCATTCTGTATGCAGTTCTGTTTGTGTCTCCGTTTACATCACTGTTCGCTTTGGCATCACTTTGTGCTTGCATTTCTATTACTGTTTGCATTACCATTTACATTTGTGTCACCATGTGCGTAACCCTTTGTGCTTGCACTTGCGTTGTACTTACTGTTACTATAGTCACACAAAATCATGTGGTTGGGCCGCTCCCCACCAACTTGAGCTTTCTACTTTTCTATTCATTCTTAAAAGTATGGAAATTCTGTGCAAAAATTCATTAATGCATCAGTTAGGGTTCTTCTGCAATGACAAAAGTGAGGAAATTCGACATTGGGTTCCCACTCCTTGCATCCCACCCACCCTGCCCCCACCAACAGGCATTGGGGTGTGTTGGGATCATCGGTCCTAACTCTCACCCCATCCAATATGTAAACAAGCTGAGGTGGTGCAGTGTGGGAGGATGGGGTGAGAGTTAGGCAATGACCCCAATGCACACCCTGATGCTTGTTGGTGGAGGCAGGTGGGGTGGGTGCAAGGGGTGGGAACCCTAATGTCGAATTTCCTCACTTTTGTCACTGCAGAAAAACCTGAACTGATGCATTAACAATGTTTTTTGCATAGAATATATATGTGTGCGTGTGTGTGTGTGTATGAATTGTAATACATGGATCATGATTTATAGTATTGTATGCACCAATATGCATCATTTGTATGTTTATTTATTGGGATTGTTATATCTAATTTTGCAAATAAAAAAAAAGATGGAAAGCTGCCTGAAGGATTGCTATTCAAGCCTAGCATACTCCCCGTATGGGCCCATGCTTATGCCTAGTGTGTAGTTGTCTAGGTACAAAAAGTCACTGAAAGAGACATTAGGGTTCATGGAGGATGCACCCTGGCCAAAATCTACTGTGCTGACACTGGTGTGCTGCCTTCTAGAAAGAAGAATGAATAAGAGTGTGAAGTGTCTGCAGATAGGTTTGATTTTTGGAGATTCACCTATTCTGGATGGCTGGAGAACCTGTATCAGTAAAAAGCTGGTTCAAAGAACTAAAGTGTTCTCCCTTAAAGAATGGGATGTGGGATGTGTCACTGGTGCTGAACTTCACATATGCCTTGATGTCCCTTTTGTGAGAGATCCAGAAAATTAGCACCTGCTGACATAGATGATGTCAGGTGTCATCTGCAAGAGATGCTAGCCACAGGAATAATACAAGAATCCCAAAGTCCTTATGAATCTACCATCATAGTAGTAAGAAAAAAAAATGGCACCATAAGAATGTGCATGGATTACAGAACATTCAATAAAAGAACCATTTCAGACCAGTACATTATGTCATGCATACAAGATGCCCTGGATTTCTTAAATGTCAGCAAGTGGTTTTCTGTTCTCAATTCACATAGTGGATACTATCAAATTCCAATGGCCCCTGAAGATAGGGAGAAGACTGCTTTTATTTGTTCTTTGGAATTTCACAAGTTTCTCAGACTGCCACAGGGATTCTCGAGTGCTCTTGCAACATTTCAAAGACTCACAGAACAGGTAGTGGGTGACATGAATCTTAGAATGTCTGGTGCTTCTTGATGATTTCATAGTTTTTGGAAAGACACTAGAAGAACATGAAGCTTGTCTGTTTAAAGTACATGACCAACTGGAAGAATTCAGCCTAAAGCTGTCCATAGACAAATGTCATTTTTTTCAGAGCTGTGTAAAATACATGGGTCACATTGTGTCCCCCCAAGGTACCCAGACTGACCCTAGCAAAGTAGAAGCTTTAACTGACTGGCGAAAGCCCAACAATCTTAAAGAGCTTCAAAGATTCTTAGAGTTTTGTGGTTACTACCGCTGTTTTGTCAAAGACTACACTACAGTAGTAAGTCTGTTACTAAATCTAACCCAAGAGTACCCTCTCACTCATAAGAAATACAAGAAAGGCAGTGCACCAGAGACTGTTAAAACCTATTTTAAACCTCATGAACCCTTTGTCCAAAGATGGACCACCAATTGTGATGCTGCCCTTGAAGAAGTTATCTACTGGTTAACCCATGCACCTGTGTTGGCCTATGCTGATCCGTTCAAACAGTATGTGCTTTACACAGATGCCAGCCTAAGTGGCCTGGGAGCTGTGCTTTATCAAGAGTACCCTGAGGGGTTACACCCAGTAGCTTTTGCCAGAAGAAGTTTGTCACCTTCAGAAAAGAACTATCAAGTTCACAAATTAGAATTCTTAGCACTCAAATGGGCCATCAAGGAGCAATTCCATGAATACTTATATGCAGCCAAAATTCTGGTCAAAATTAACAATAACCCATTAACATATTCCAGACTTCAGCCAAGTTAGATGCCACAGGACACAAATGGCTTTCAGCTCTATCTACTTATTTTTATGCTGTTGAATAACATCCAGGATTGAATCACATTGACACAGATGCTCTTTGCAGTAGACCTGTTTCAGACTCCAAATGGGTACGCATTCCTGAGCAATCAGTAAAAGCACTGTGCCATAAGTTTAAACAAGATGAGCCATCTCCTGCATAGAATGTTGACAGCCTGGTGGATTGCCTTGGACCACCTGATACCTGTGTACCAGTACCTATTGAAACCCTGCTGCTCTGGACTTAAGTTCTTTGCCCCAATTAACCAAAGCTGACTTGCAGAGAGAACACAGCGGTGACCCTATGATGAGGAAAGTCATATATGTCCTAAAACAAGGGGGTGATATTTCCACCATGCAATCCATTGATCCTAATACTTGTTAGTTGTTGTGTAAATGGCCCAGATTCAAGTTGCATGAACAATTGTTGTACAGGGAAGCATCCAGCAGCCAAGGTGAACATGTTAAAGGACAACTAGTCTTGCCATCAAAGTTTAAAACTGTTGTGTTAAAAGCCTTGGACAATGACATAGGGCATTTAGGGAGTGAGAAAATCTGGGCTTGTCTCGATCACATTTCTACTGGCCCAAAATGAGCCCAGATGTTAAGTAATATTGCAAAGCCTGTAGCAGATGTATACAAAGGTAAGCCCAGCTGCAAAGAGCAGTTCCATTGGTCAACTTAGTGACAACTGCTCCAATAGAACTTATTTGCATAGACTTTCATAGCATGAAGCCAGATTCAAAAAAACATTTCAAATGTGCAGGTGGTCACTGACCATTTTACAAGATATACTCAGGCCTATCCCACCAAGGACCAAAAGGCCTCCATAGTTGTTAAAGTTTTGGTGGAGAAATTATTTGCACATTATGGTGTGCCTCAATGTATACATTCTGACCAGGGCAGAGATTTTGAGAGTAGACTAATTAAGGAATTGTTATCTCTTTGGGACATCAGAAAATTTAGAACTACTTCCTATCATCCACAAGGAGATCCCCAGCCAAAGAGATTTAATTGCACATTGCTGGATATGCTGGGCACACTTGACCCCAGAACAAAAGAAACAGCTTCATCTGGTTCAAGGTCAGTTGGCATTCATCTGTATCTCCCCTCCCCCGGGTCGTGCCTGAAAATAGGCAGGATTTGTCTAGTGCACTTATCCGGTCAACAAAAACTAAATAAATAAATAAAATAAATAAAAGCAAGTGGAGTCAACAGATCAGTGCTTTGGTTCACACCTATAATTGCACAAGAAATGACACCACTGGATTTTTGCCATACAGTCTTATGTTTGGCAGAGAAGCTCACCTTCCCTTAGATGTATGCTTTGGTGTTTCCCTCTGATGATACCAAGTATGAGAATTATCTTCAGTATGTCAACAAACTAAAAGAACAGTTGAATCATGCATACCAGCTAGCAAGCACAATGGCTACCAAAAGAAATTTAGCCAGTAAAGTTCATCATGAAAAGTGAGTCAAAGCCCAGGAACTCCAGCCCAGTGATCATGTGCTAATGCAAAATCTCAGAATTCAGGGCAAGTATAAAATAGCTGACCATTGTGGCCACACACCCTACATTGCAACTAACAAGTTGGATGATCTCCCAGTATATAAAGTGCATCCAGAAGGGGACACTCATGTTACTAAAACAGTTCACAGGAATCACCTTCTGCCTATTGGTCAAACAGTGCTGAATGTGGTTCAAGAATCTAAGGTCCTAGATGCCTTGTAACCAGGTCTTCTATACGTAAAAAGCCACCCTGTCAACAAACTCCTGTTGTTTAGTCCACTGCTCCAGCAAGTGGTGCAGACAATGTCCATGATGTTAGTTCTGAAAGTGATGATGAGTAGTTTTGCACTGCCTGCTATCCCTCACCTGAACTTGCATGAATGTTCCAAGGTTGTCCTTCTGCTACTCATATCCATGCCCCTAAAAGCCTAGTGGTTTCTAATGACTAATTTATACATTGTGCCTGAACCATCAGATTGTGATATAAGCAGTATAGGTTCAGAAATTCAAAATTCTGTTTGTCTGGTGGAGTTAACTGAACCAAGTGCCAAACCCTGTTAACATGATAGTGAATTAGAAAGTACAATTGCTTTGGATGGGTTAAATAAACTGTTTTGTTCAAAAGAAAGTGTTGTGGTCCCTGAGACCACTAACTGGGTTTTGGAAGGTTCCAACTTTGTAGACATGCCCCTCATAGATGAAGATGAGCCTTCAGAGTCTAAGAGTGGTAGTGATATTCAAGACAAAGGGCCCAAAAGTAATGATGACCATCAAGAAAGTGCAGTGGTACCCATTTATTCAGAAGCTGTTTCGCTGCTGGACAATAAACCGGGAGTCGCAAACCCAAGTGCTGAAGCAGAAGTGCAAGTGCCAATGCCAACTTTGCATGTCACTCAGAAAGAACTGTCAAACCTGTAATAAGGCTCATGTATGACACTCCAGGGAAGCCTGCTGATTTGCCCATAAATGCTGTGCACAAAGAAGTGTATGTTACAGCCAACTCTTTGCCCCAAATAGTGTTCACTACCTCCACCAAAACCAAAACCTCCACCCAGTATAAAAGGGGTTACTCAAATAAGAAGAGGGGGATTGTATCAAGTCCACTGGTAAAATATGTCAGGTGGTTTAATAGCTACAACTTTAGCATGTAGATTTAACCCCATATAATTTTAAAAATGTATAATGAGCTATGACCATGTCTTTAAAGTACTGTGGGATATACTAATGTTTAAGGAAAAATCTACTTTAATAGCATGCTACATTGTGAATAGTAACTTTATGTCTGTACTGATATTGTATATAGTATTATGTTATCCAGACTTGTACATAGGGAAATGTTAAAGTAAGTATTGCCAGTTCCTTTATGGACATGGCGTGGATGCCAAGTTTCCTGGGCAGGAGAGAGTGTAACCCCCCCAAAATGGTGGACTTACCACGGGTCATCTCCCTGGGCACTGTGTTGCCCTCTGCCTGGCAAAGATCCATCCTGTGTTCTGCCTCTTGAACCTGGCTAGTGTCCAGTGCTGAAAATGCAGATCCGAATGGAAAGTACTGCTGTATTCCTGGTTCCTTCGCGAACATGTGACTAACTGCCATCATGCTATATATTTAAGAGGTTCAGCCCTGTGAATGCAGTGTAATGCCTGTGCTGGGTCAGAGTGAAATGGAGCTCAAGACCAGCCAGGCAGCACTTCCAAAAATTCCATTGTACAGTCGCCTACAAATGTAAATCAAGCTCTATGGAATGCTGTACCTGTTTATTTCTAAGTCTGAACTGTTATGTCTAAAATGAACTTTAATGTTTGGGACTGTTTACATTTTATCCAGCCAGCAGCCATGTTGATACTTTGGCCCTGCTGCTGAACCAGTCAGAACTCAAGGGGTCCTTCTGGGTCTTTTTACTATGGCTACTGGGAAAAACTGTGAACTGTATGCTTGGTGCCCATTGCAAGTCACATTAAACTGTTCCTCCAGCTCACTGCTCTGGCATTGCTTTTATCTGCTGAAAATGCAGTGGCAACTCTAAATGCTTAACATCCAAACTCTGTTTCAACCATCCATCAGCTCAGAAGCAGCTCACATACAAAGCAATTTAAGCTCCCTTATACAGTCCTCCAGTGCTGCAGTAAACTACATCTCCAAGCAGCCTCAGCTGCTGGGCTAAGCTCCCAGTTCAGTAGTAAACTACATCTCCCAACAGCCTCAGCTGCTGGGCTAATTTGCATGTACTTTATTTTGCTTTATTTAAGATATTTGTTTCTCCTCTCGCTCCCTACTTATGTCTCCGGACCCCAATTAGTTTATTCAGAGGTCTGAGATCACATGGGGAGCCTACAATTGCCCACTGCACCATAGTGTTTTTGGCCCAAACTCTACCGGCTCGCACATTTCAGTGCAACCACATGGCAGTTCGCATCTTCTGCTCCTCTGGCCCTGCTTTCACTGAAAACACTTTGTGGGAGCCGGTAGGAGGTTTGAGGATGTCCCCAGGACCTGGGCTGGCAATGGTGATAATCTGCAAATCCAAGGTACAGTATCCCTACACTTTTGAGGGGGGGGCACTACATAAAGAAGCAGAAAGATTGCTTCTGAGGGTTTTGCTTGCACCTTGCTACTCTCAGTTTCAAACAATTACTGAGAGCTGGATAAAAGTCTGCCCATTCTCATTGCACTGCTGTTTTAAATTGCAGGGCAGACTTTTATCCAGCTCTCAGTAATTGTTTGAAACTGAGAGTAATAAAGTGCAAGTGAAGCCCTCGAAAGCGAGGAAAAAAAACATGGTGGTGGGGCAGGGGTATCAATCTGAATACGGGACTGCAACTGATTGGAATTGGGTGACAACTCTTGAGATTGGGTAGAATGTCATGTCATTCAAGAACACTGCAGTAGTGAAACTGGGCACCCAACTCAATGGTTCAGCATTTGTTATGGGTTGCTGAATGGGATGCACTGCATTAATAAAAGTTTCCTGTTAGTTGCAAAGTAAGCTGAAACTGAATAGCAGCTAGAAACAAACTATTAGGAAACGTTTATTAATTCATTGCAGTGAAAACTGCACACATTCAGCAACTCACTGAAAAATGCTAAACCAGTGAGTTGGAGAAACAGTTAAATGTGACTTGTACTGTAGAACTGTGACTGACAGCCTGGACAGTCAACCAGATTACTGGATTCCTTTTTCCTTCAGTCGAAAGAGATGCTGAACAGTTAATCTAGCTTGAGCGTCCCATCTGAGAGGAGGCTGTGTACTTAGCTCAGTAAATTCAGGGAGATGCCTGTTTATCTCTACTTGGACTGAGGTCCTGTGTGGATTGTTTGAACTGCCAAGGGCTGCAGATAACTTTCAAAGCTCCTAAGCGGAGAAGAGGAGTGATTTTGGCTAAACTGAAATTTCAGCCTAAAGGGTGTCAGAGTATATAAAAGCCGCAAAGCTGTATCTCATGAGAGACTTGCTTGCCTCAGAGACTGTAGCCTGAAACTGAAGCCTGGGGCTACTGCAATTGTCTCCAGCCCATTTTCCAAAAGGGGAGACATGAACCTCAAGTTTGTCAGCTTACATACCAAAGACTGCAGATTGCGTGTGTCCTAAGACTGTGCCAGAATTTAAACCTGTGATGCAAAACAAATTTTCTAAAAGACTGTTGCTGCCTGTGGGACAAGAGCTGCTGGAAAATCAGTTTGGGGGTTCAGATCCTGCAACGAAGATCATCGTGGGTTGCAGCCACCCTTGGGGAGACGCCATGAAGCTGTGGTGAATAGTGTTAGCCCTGGTCCCTGTAGGCTGGTCCTTGCCAAAAAAGGATGAAAACCTGCAGCCTGCAGCCAAGAGCCAGAAAGCCAAATTGTGCTTCAGGGGGAGCAGCCTGGCAACCATCCTAGATCTTGAGGTCCTGGTTCAGTGAGCAACAACAGGGTTTGTCCCTGAAACAATAATTAAACTATTTCTTGCCATCTGATTTGCTTGCTAAGTTCACATTGGTGTTTAGACTGCTTGCAGGCCATTGGGCCAGAAGATTACAATTTTCTGTGTGTTCAAAAGGTTTCCATTTATGTTGCTACAACAAAGGGTAAAAGAATCAATATCCAACTCTTATTTTAAGGGCCCCAACCAGCTGCAATGCTTCAGACCTGCAACTGATCAATCACTGGGTACCCAGTAGTATAGCTAGACTGTCCAGGGTGTAAATTGTGGAACTTTGACTGTATTCTCAAAACCCCAAAAATTGC
This sequence comes from Neoceratodus forsteri, assembly GCA_016271365.2. Lineage (NCBI taxonomy): Eukaryota > Metazoa > Chordata > Ceratodontiformes > Ceratodontidae > Neoceratodus > Neoceratodus forsteri. The sequence continues at coordinate 602,063,094 of CM057459.1, forward strand.
TTTAAATCTAACTATGATTTGCATGCCCTTCCCTTGTTCAGATCCCCCAAATAAATCAGTTTTATTGTTTGAATGTTATACTGGTCCATGAGCATCTTATTACTAAGTGCTGGTTCCTTTTTTTTTTTTAGTTGTTTAACCAGGAGTAGCACACTAAGCTTTTTTACAGATGCAACCTGGGAGCACAGGGAAGGTAAGTAACTTGCTCAGGGTCACACATTATGTAAGTGGAAGCTGTGGGATTCAAAGCCAGGTCCGGTCTGCTGGATGTCACCAGAATTGCAGCTCAGAGCCTTAAACCACTGTGCTATACTGCCTCCCTATTGTGGAAAACTAAAAGGTGTGTTGATGTTATTAATAAGCATAATTTACAGGTGCACAGGGTGTATTTGAGAGGTCGAGACTGTGCTGACAAGTGTGTTACCATGAGCATATTATTGGCACTCACCACTAATTGTACTATTGAATGCAAAGTGAATTGTTTTGTGCAAATCCATGTGTGGGACCACTGGTTGGGGCTGTGGGTAGGTAAAGCATCCCATAAGGACGTGCTAGCTTAACATCAAACCCTCTTAAAAGTCACTCTGGGTAGAAGCACTGTGCAAATAGAAGTATTGTTGGTATTGAGTCCCTTTATCCATCCAAGCCAGAACCCAGGCCCCTCAACCTGCATTCTGGGCAGCAGGCAGGTTTTTAGTGTATTTATGTCATTTTATTGATCAAGGTGGTTATTGTATTTATTGAAACTGTGATGGTTTATTGTTTGTGTTTATTCTTTTAATTCTTGTATTCTTTTATTGTAATGGCATCCTGGGCCTCCGGGGGAAGGACACCAGATAGAAGTAAAACTATTGCTACTACTTTTCTTGTCCTTTATCCAATGCCCTAGTTACCTATTCAAAGAACACTACCAGGTTGGCCTGACAAGATCTTTATGCCATGAGCACATATTACTTACTATCTTGGAGCCCATTTCTCTCCAGTTAGACCACAAGGTCCTTTTGACAAGTGTTTCCAGAAGTTTACATGCTATGAAGGCAAGACGCACAGGTCAGTAGTTCCCTGGTTACACTTTGTCTCCTGTTTTGTGGAGTGGAAATACATCCACTGCCCTCCAGTCTTTCAGAACCATCGTTGACTTTAACGAGCTATTAACTAGCCCTGCCAGGGATTTACCCAGTTCTAATGGCAATTCTCTGAGCATCCAGGGATGCATCCCATCTGGCCCTGGAGTCTTTGTTCAGGGCTGCTAACCTTCCCCCCTTTTTGGGATCCCTCTTACAGCAGCCTTTATATGCTTTTAGGCAAGGGCCCATTATCCTCCACTGTGAATATGGAGCAAAAGTAGTCATTAAGAGTGACTTCCTTCTGCTCGTCCTCCTCTATAATCCTGTCCTCCTCCATCAGCCTAATAATTCCCATTCTCACCTTCCATTTTACCCTAATGAGTATAAAAATTTGCTTCTCTCCTTAATCTCTTCTGCCATACTTAGCTCCATGTCTGCTTTTGCATCCCTGATTGCCTTCATGGCCTCCTTCATCCTTCGCTGATAGTCACTCCATTCCTTGTCTCCCTGTTTCTCTTTGTATCTAATGAAGGCCCTTTTTGTAACCCTCACTGCCCCCCAGATCTTCTTCAAGAACCAGCTTGGTCTCTTGTAGCTTAGGCATGACTTATGTGACTCTAGAGTGACCCCTTTAATTACTTCACACCTCTTCTCTTCCTCTGATTTTTTCCACTCCCCTCAGCTTATTGTTGACTAGTTCCCTCATCTGGTCAAAGTTTGTTCTTCTGAAATCCAGAATCACAGCCTTAGAAGAGTGTATACTTGTATCCAGATCCAGTTTGTATCATATGGTGTTATGATCACTGGACACCAGAGGCTCCCCAATCCTTACCGCCCCCC